>JALPQD010000052.1:7577083-8242083 GCA_023101885.1 Typhlomys cinereus
CTTATGGCCTCAGCAAAATAGATTTATACAGGCATGGGAACCGAAGCCAGAATGAAGCCATTTAAGAATGGGTATGCGGGGAGCGAAAGTTGCTTGTAAGCATTCTCTTGGGATAAAAGTTTGCATTGTCCAGAAACGTAAGGCTCGGTAGTTTGAAAGGTATGCAATATGCAAGAAGGGTTTTATTATTATGCTGATTTTTTGGAAAAAGGGTGAAACAAGCATTTAAATGATCATAGTATTACTCTCTGGAAGAAAGTGAGGATTCATGCTGAGAGGAGAAGCCACAGAGGTGGTTGGCAAGAAGGCAGATCCTGCCAGCCAAAACCAACACAACCCAGATGTGCAAGGGCAGGGAGTGCTAATTTCTTTGTTTCCATAGTTCAATCCCCACAGCATATGAGAGACCCCAGGAAGGCCAGGCTTCTTCTGTGTTTGTTTCTTTCTGGCATTCCCCTGGGCTTAGAACAGGTTGCCTGCATGGAAACAGCTCAAGAAATCTTTATTAAAGAATGGATTGAATTAGGTTTGGTCGCTCCAGTTTTATGAGACTTTATGAAGTTGACTAGCTTGTCTGTTCACAAAGGCATGTAAGGTCATCCACGGAAGGACACCACCAAGACTGCTGATTAATATGTGTGATGTTGCCTCTCGTTGGGATTAAACTAGATTAAGCAAAAATATTTGCTTGCTTTAAAACTTTTATGCTCCTACTTATTATGTGCGTTATGACAAAGAATTCTGAAGTGTTAAATTCAAGCTTATTAAAGTTTCTAAAGAGTATTGATGTCTTTCTCATATTGGTTTGAATACTAGTGAAGGAAAGCCATTGCCAAATTAACTAGCTCTGGGCTTCATAAAAATATAATAAAATAACATAAAATGCAACAAGTATTGGCTCTACTTCTTTTCTCTTCAAACTGTGCACTATGCTAGTCTCAGCCATCTCTTTGATTGCCATATGTTCTTTTCCTGAGCAGTAGATGTAGGTTTTTATTGTATTGTTTCAGCCCCGATTCTAGAGATATCTGCCAACCATTCTTAAATTGTGCTTGTCACAATTTGCTCAGTGAGCAAATCCAAGTTTCTATTCAGCTTTTTGGTGGAGCTAAGGTCTGAGAGTGTGAGGGCCTGAGCTCCCTAGAGAGTCAGAGATGGTGTCACACTGAGCCGTATATTGGCTGGGCAGCTACACTTAGCATCTAAAGATTGAGAAACAAAGACAATGACATTCTGGGAAAATACAAATGACCACATTGGCAGAGAAGAGAAAAAAATATATAGCTGCAAACTGAAAAATGTGAAATCTTAACAAAACAAGAAGAAAAATGCTAAATGTAGGCACACCGGGCTTGTCCTCAAACATGAGATTTAGGAGTATGAATATTATTTATAGCAAATAATTGAAATTTAGGCTAATTGTGTAGTAAGCTATACTAGTTGCTATTTTCACATGTGATTCAAGCCTCACAATCCTTTAGGAATTAATCTTCAACATGCTTGACCCCCAACTGACTTGAGGGCACTTGAGATTAGTAATATAAAATTCTGGATGAAAAGTCTCATTTCTATTTGGATTTTTTTAGATATGGTAAAGGCGTTCTTAATTCTCTGCCTCTGAGGCAGTGAAGATAAGCTCGTATTTACTGACTTAACTCTGCTCCTAAAACCTTGGATGATAATAGCCACATCTCTCATTTCAAGTTATTATTAATGCTACTGTCATCTAATGAGCTTGTCTTACTTCAACTAGAGAGAAAAATAGTTTTGCTCCTCAAAAATCTATGCTTTCTCCTTAGTTCCCAGACTAGAATTTGTTAGTTTTGTAATTTGTATGTTCTCATATTTCTGTCCTCAGTTGCAAATTATCTAAGAAAGATTAAAACTGGCCGGTGAGATAACTCAGTAAGGTGCCTGCTCACAAACCTGGTGACCTGAATTCAGTATCTGAGTGTATTTATGTGTATTCATGCTTTGTGTCCCCCCAAATAAATAAAATATTTTAAAATAAGAAAGATTAAAACTGCCCTCCCAATTCAGAGACCCTAGGTCAGTTAAAAGCCTAAATTTTTTTTATTTCCACTCATACAAACTTAACGGTTATACCGGTCCCCCCTCCCTCTAATCCCCTATCCCCCTGTGCCCCCCACCCCCCCTTCCCTCCTCATCCCCCAGTGCCTCCCCCTCCTATCCCCAGAGCATCCTTTAATGAGCATGCCAAACTCTCCTCTGGGTCTTCCTCTCCGATGAGGTGCAAGGACCCAGTGGCATTTCCCAGAACCATTTCCTGTGTTCCCTTTAAGCATAGGAACACTACTGTGGCTGTCATTCCCTTGCCTCCAAGGATCCTAGTGCCTTTAGCAAATGCTAGACCTTGTGGGGTCAATAGTGTGTTAAACATTGTGCAGGGCATGCAAAGTTATGATTGCTTCAGCCCTAACTTGTGTGGAGAATCTTGCATATCGTTACTCCTCCCATCCTTGTGCTCCTACAATCTTACCGCCCCCTCTTCCGCAAATTTCCCTGAGCTTCAGGATGGGGAGAGATTAGGCTGGCCTAGTTCCAGGTGGTTGATATAGAGTCTCTATGTTCTGGATTATGGTTCATTGATTTATTTTTTCCAGTTTTGCTGCTCCTGCAATGCCCTTCACTCCATCCTGATGGGTATTGGATATCGCCCCCTGAAAAGCCTAGATCTTGATTGATGCTTTCATATGCTTTGTTTCTCTTCTCTGATATAGCCCAATGGCATTTCATATTTATGTAAATTGGGAACTGTTTCATGGAGTCCTATGAAAAGGATATAGAACAGGACTTCAAAATTCAAAATCAGATTATCCCGTATCTTCAATTAAGTGAGTCAATGTGCTTCCATATAGTGAACTGAATAATTTGAGGCATATGACATTCCTTTATTCTTTGGATAATATTTGCATTCCTTTTAGATCTAGACACTATGATTTTTTTTTTTTTTGCCAGAGATGTAACACTAAAAAAGATAGACAACTGCTATTATCTTCATGGGCCAAGATGCAGTAGAAGAGTAACATAAGTAACCAGATGATTATTAGAATAGTTAAAATGATATCAGTGAAATCATATGGTCCGAGATACCTGCTGACAACTTTAATCAGTTCTTCAGGTAGATTGTCAACTGTTTGCATTTCTTTGAATCATGATAGTTGATTATTTAGTTCTCTATCACCTCCATGTATATAAGTATGTTTATACTTCCTAGAGTTGTATTGTCTTGCTTACTTCATTAATGTCTACTTTGTCTTCAAGGTGGAGCATTATGTCCAGAGAACAATCTGAACTCTGGGGTCTTATTTGTATAGCCCTTTTTGAGTATTCCTTGCCTAAAATGCATTTTCTATCATAGTAGCTTGATTCTTTACTCAACAAAATCACCATTAGGATCTGTACAGGAATCTTGCTCTCTCTCTTTCTCTCTCTTCATTTTTATTCTGAGAGTGTAGGCTAGTGTTTGATGGTTGATAAATTCTGGTTATATAAACATCAGTTTATTTAAAATTTACAAGTACATCATTATTTTATACTTTTATTATCTTCCTTTAGAGATGAGGAAAAGAGATTCATAACGTGTTGGCAATTGTGCCAAGGAAACAAATTAAAAGGTAAAACTAGAGCCTGAAGCTGGCTTTTCAGAGGCGTCTCATTTACTCTATTATGACAATAAGATTATATGTTTTATGTATTAACATTTGTATGTGGGAGAAGTGCTTATGGAGGAGATCAATTCTCTAAGAATATGTCCAAGGCTAATATTAGGCTATCCTTTTTGTAAGCTGGGGTAAGTGCATCTTTGAGTAATTTGACTCAAGAGGTGGAAAAGCAAGGTGCTTTTCCAACAAAACAGTTTTCCATTCATAGGTGTCTTTATGAAACAAGATCATGATGGGCCCAGTTTGCATACCATCCTAGTATGCATTCATGAATGCATGTGTTTGTACATGATTTGTAAATATATTTATACATCTTATCAAAACAATTTTTGATGTAAAAATCCCCTTAGCTATTAAAAAAGAAACTCGAAGATCCTAGAGATCTCATATCTAAAGCCTTGTAGATATTAAGATTATAACTCCAAACATAATCAATGGTCAACAATTTTCAAGAATAGGTGTTGAATTATAATAGACCCAAATACAAACTTTGGGTGGCAGACAATGTTGACTACTATAAGATGCTTGGTAGATATTGAAGAATATTGTCTGCCAAGCAGAAGAAAACTACATTTTCATTTAAAGGCAGAGTCTCAGATTCCCATTTAACTCAACTCTGTAAAAGTCATCTCAAATGTAGAAACAATTTGTATTTTCTTTGTTTTCTAAAGTTCCCAACATAATCAGTAATCCAGACAAAATCTGAATTCTTTTTTTTTTTAAGCAAGAGATAGTGGCTTTTGCTAGCGACATGGATGTTTTGCTATAGTGACACAATTTGTGCTATTGGAACCTTTTATATTCTGTAGTATAGAACACTGAGAATCAGAAAGCTAAAAATGGTGAAAAGAAAGGACAAGGGAGAGTGCTTGAAACTGCAGGAACTGGGAAAGTTGAGCATTAAAGCAACAACATCACAAACACAATTCCTATTTAACAAAATAATCCTGGCTCAAGTGCCTTTCCAACTGCATTGGCAGCTGATTTATGAGGCACTTGATCGTTAGTAGTCTTAAATCCTGGAGCTTCTACATGCTTTTTGGAAATTTGGGTCTTCAGGTCTGGAGAGTGAAGCTTTGAATCAGAACTAAAGCCCAGATCTAATATGTAGCAGCTTTTGTTAGTTCATTGTTTCATCAAAGGGATTCAAGACAACAGTTTCTTCATCTGTGTTGGCAGCTTCACTAGTGAGTCTAATGCAGTTGTACATGTGAGATGTTTGAGTACTATAAGAAGGAACTTCCATAGACTTTCAACATTCTTGAAAGGTCTTCACTTATAGCTCTCTTTCACTTTAATTATAACGAAGTATAAATGAGTAAGAAACAATATATAGGAACCAACATTATTTATGTGTACGAGAGCATATGTTCATATTCACTAGTCATATAAGGGGTAATATACATTAAAGAAATAGTTATTTTATAAGAAGAGACTCTCCTAATTCATGTATTATGTAATGTCCCAATGTGAGACAAAGGACATGACATCAATCCTTATAAACTCTTTCTCATTTACTGTCTTCAGTGTTGCATGCCGGGTCCTGAAGATAAACTGATGGACCAAAGCAAAGCATAAATGTGGGAAGGAAGTGGCAAACACATAATCAAGTAAATGTAAGCCAATGCCTGGTAGATATCACCAAGGAGAAGAGATGAAAACACATGGAACATTCCGTTTAGAAATGTTACCCAGGTGTCCTTGAGAAAATGAACTCACAAGGAATGAAAGGTGAAGCAAGGAGGAAAGAGCCTTCCTGATACTGCAAACTGCTTTTGCAAGTCACCAGAGTGACTGTGGTGCTTGTGAAGGATGTAAAGGGACCTCTGTGGTTACATCATGTGAGGACTGTCCACCCTAGGCCAGGATAGACTCATATCTTTAACTTTAGACAGACAGGAAACACTGGAATATTTTAAATCAGGTTTATGATGTGATCGAGTTTGTGCTGTGCAAATATATCTCCAACCACAGAATAATAAGATCAGCACCTAAATTTTATACTTGATGCAACGTTTAATCTTCAGCATATTATTCATTTGAGTCAAGAGCAATACTGATTATTGCATTGCTGTTGTCTTGTTGGAGACAGAGAAGGAAAGCTCAAAGGAGAAACTATCCTTTGACTAAGTTTGTTTTGTTTCCCACATTTCTTGCAGGGGCTATCATAGCATGTGAAATCATATCATAGCTGTGAAATAAAGCTGACAGGTAAAATAATTTGACATTTCTTTGAGCATAAATCCCTCATTTTGCCTATTCTCAATCTGGAAACAGCTTCTAGTTCTGCCTGCGCTCTCATTTGCAAGCTACTTCAGTTTCAGTGAAATTGTCAGTGTTTCCAGATTTCTCTGCCTCATTAAGTGCACATCTCCAAGATCTATCACCAAAATGAGAATTTTGAAAAGATCACTGGAATTAACAAAAGAATAAAATAAAATGGAGCTAGAGTTTTGGCAGTAGAGCACCTACCTGAGGCTACATGGCTTTTTTCGCTTGGCAACCACGTCTGCTATTAATGGTTTTCACAAGTAATTCAAGTCCAGAGACTCACAACTGGCCAAAGTACAGAGAAAGTGACTGTGGAAGGCTCAGCCCTAAACGGGATGTCTGAATCACTCCTCACCCCAAGATTCAGGGAACAACGAAAAAGGAGAGGGTAAGAAAGGAAGAGCCAAAGAGTGGGGGAGGTGCTTTGCCAGAAGGAATCTTCTGGGCTTGACAGGGCTGCGACATCCAAGAACTCACTGTAGCAGTGTCTATTTCCTCAAGGCCAGCACAGGCTTTGAACTATCAACATATTACGGGGACGATCTTCAAGGAGCACCAACATATTGACAATTACTGCCACATGGGGTAAGGAGAGTCAGTTTCCTTTAAATGTATGCATATTTATGTATCATCCCAAAAGACACGAAAGACCCTGATAGGACAAAAAAGTTTGTGGTGAAAAAAAAAGGACAGGGGACTGGATTGAGTAGTAATTGATGAAAATGACATGAACTCATTGAATTCATGCATGAAATTGTCAAAGAATAAAAACAGGCAAGCACAAATACTCCAAGTCTTCTCATTGATGCATTCCTTAAACTCTCTTATGGGGCAATAACCAGTGTGCTTCTTTTTTTATGTATGGGTGTATAGGATGCATGCATATATGCATGTGTTTTGCATGTGGGTGAGTGTACACGAGTGTGTGATTGTGTATGTGAGATTGAATGTGTCTATGTGTCTATGTATCATGTGTCTATAGAGGCCCATCGGTGATAGCAGGAATCATCCTGGATCGCTATACTTTTTTATTGCTCTGCTCTAAAGTTTTCCAGGTTTTACCATCCAGGACTAAAATTACAGGCTGCCATCATACCCACATGGCATTTTTGCATGGGATCTGTGGATCTAAACTCAGATCCCTTTGTTTGCTAGGCAAAGGCTTTAATCACTGAGCCATCTCCCCAGCCCCACTGTGCTTCTTTATGGAGGAGTTTCCAGATGGTCACACACCCTATTGCCTTTCCCTCATTGCCTAAGTTATGACTGAAAACTCAAGCAATATTTGCAGAATTTAATGGGAACACGGATGCTTCCTAGTGGGTTGAGCATCTAGTTTGTCATCCATGTCTTCTCTCTTCAATTCCTATAATACCATTTTCTTTTTCTACTCTTCAAATGCAGAAATTATGTAAGGGGAACATCTTAAGGACCAATGGCTTCTATATCTGTAATGGTAATAGTCCACTTGACAACTTCTCCCTGCCCGAAGTGCAGCCTGAGGTGAAATTAGAAGAGGCAGGGATGAAGCAGCAGCAAGTGTCTAATGGCTGCATTTCTAGAGTTCCAAAACAAAATGGCTGGTAGGGGAAAATTGCATTATTGAAAACATGAATGAGACAAGAATTCCACCTCAGTCTTTTGTTATAATTTAAGTCTTTCAAGATCCCAGTTGATAAATGGACATAGTGGAAACTTTTCTAGACTCCAGTCATTTTGAGTCTAATGGGACTCAAATAGACTCAAATAGATATATTCTCCTCCTTTAGCCTATTAGTACACACAGCTTAGCAGATGGTAGTTTAGACTTTTGAACTTGCACATAAGTATTATTCCTGACATCAGTATCTTGATATGGAAATATTCACCAGACAAGAGTAATGTGCTCATAGAGAATGAGTAGTGATCAGGATTGTGAGCATCTTAGAAAATTGTGCATCTGTGATAGTTAATTATAGTATTAACTTGAAGAAATCTGGCATTAACTAAGATCAGCTGTCAGACTACCTGAAGAGATCATTTACAATACAAAGACCATCCCTAGATCTGATTGGAACCTCCCAGCAGCAGGCCAGATAAAAGGAACCATAGAACAAAAGATTTTGAAGACAGACTCTCTGCTTCTTCACTTTCCAGTAATCCTTCAGCATTCAGCTGTCACCCACTGGGCTACTGGACTGAGCAGCTATGAGCCTCCAGGATGTTTGCAGTGACTTAGCCTGTCTCCAGTTTCAGCCACCAACCATGTTGCCTCCACCATGAAAGACTGTTTCTCCCCTCTGGAACTGTAAGCTGAATAAATCTCTCTTTTTCCCTAAATTGTTTGACTCTGAATGCTCTCTAGCAGCAACAGTTGAGAGTAAGTGTTAGTGTCTTCTACTAAGCCATGTGAGGACTTGGAACTAGATATACACGAATGCACAACAGAATATGGAAAAGGAAACTGAATGATGACAGGGTGGCAAGAAATACAAAAGAGAGAGGAAGACAGAGAGGAAACTTACCAAACAATAAAATTCTTAAAGCAGCACAAATCATGAGATTTTTAAGGCGATAGAAGATTCCAGAATGACTTTGGCCATTTGGTCATGATGTGTTGTCTTTACATTTAAGTAGGAATTTTCCAATACTTAGTAGAATAAGATGAAATCTAACTTCATAATTCAAAACATAGTCAGAAACAAGTTACATCATGTTGAATTGCACCAAAAGAAGAGATAAGTAAACAACAAGAGAAATGGGGAAGAGGAAACACTTGGTGAACTCCCTACTATGGAACTAGGGATTTCATTTTGGATTTCTGTGATAGAAGAAGGTGAGAAGCGAGAGAGCACTGCCAGATTACAATGACAAAGCACCAAGCAAATGCCTTCACTTTTATCCAGAGTTTTAACATTGTATTAAAAATCGTATGGCACCATGCCAGATTAATAATAAATCTGTTCTTGTTGTAGCTTCCAAAAAAGGAACAAAGGGAAGGGGAAAAGAGGAAGAGGAAAGAAGTTAGGAAGGAAGACGGAGAAGAAAAAGAACTCTTACATTTCTGTTTTATATTTTAAGGGGGTATATAATCTATCATATACATTTTCTTTAATAATTTCACTTGATCCTCAGAAACATTCCTAAGACTTAGATAGGGTGCAAATAAAGATGATCTTACAGATAATTAAGTTCTTGAAATAAAACACTTTTTTAGTAAAGCTGATAGACAATAAACCAAAACTTAAGTTTTTTTGACTCATCCAATTTCACCTCCATCTCCAAAGGTAGGATATTCAGAAAGCAAAAACCATCACTAAACAAAGTGAGGAAAAATGGCAGAATGAAAATTATTAAATCAGTGATTCTATTTGTTAGATTGTCTTAGAATTAATTATGTAACATTCCATAGCTTTTCTAAGATATGCTTAAACAAATAATAATTGTGTCTACTTAAGGTGTCCAATGTGATGATTTGACTCACATTGTGAAATGATCTTCATGTTTCAGCTAATTAACACTTCCTTCATTTTATGTAATTGCCTTTTTGTGGTGAGAAAACTTGAGATTTATTTTTAGTAAACCTAAAATATTCAGTGTTATTATTAAGTATAGTCGCCATGCTGTACATGAGGCCACCTGAACGTATTTATTTTTTTAACTGAAAATTTGGACCTACTGACCAACATCACCCCATTTCATTCACCTTCAGTGCTATCCTGGGAAATCACAATTCTACGCTCTGCTTCTGTAATTTTCAACTTTCTTAGATACATGAAAACATGCAGTGTTCTTCTGTGCTTGGCTTATTTCATTTAGCATAATGCCCTATAGGTTTAGGCATAATGTCTGAAAACACAAATTAATGCTTCTTCAATTTCTCACATTTCAGTGTTCACTTTGTACATATCTCATATCTTTAACCTAGTTTATGCTTAAACATGTTATGATTTTAATGCTATTATACACAGGATTCTCTTATTAATTTCCTCTTGAGAAACTGAATTTATTATTCAGATCTCTAGGCTAAACTAATTTCACATTTATTTAAGATTCAAGGATGAAATTTTTCCATATTACAAATTGGATAATAAAAAATAAAAGGAACATTTCCCAATTTATTTTATGATGCAAAGTTAACCTACTTACTAAAAACTGGACAGGAATTTTAGAAAAGGAATGTAAATAATCTTATTTTAAAGTATATAAAATACTTAAAGTCATGAAAAATTAAATCTAGTAGTAATAAATTATGATCATGGAAGGTTTATTATAGGAATCTGAGATTTACTTTTTATAAATCATTTGATAGAATTCATCATGTCAATGAAGAAGAGTAGAAATATATAATTAACAAATGGATAATGGAAAAGGAATTTTAATATCCATTTATTATAAAAATTTCTAGAGAGGTATTTTTCCACCAGACAAAGGTCATTTATAAAACCTATACAGCGCGAGTCATACTTAATGTTGATGTATTTGACATTCTCCTAGTGAAATTTAAAATAGGGAAAGGCTTCCCACACACAATTTTTGTTTTACTCTATGTTCTACTTATTTGTAATAAACTAGGAGAGAAATAAGAAAAAGAAAATCCAAGGAAAATATGACTTATTTCAACACAAAATTATTCTTTAATTAGAAAATCATGGGCAATACACCAATTTCCTACAAGAATTGGCAAGACTGTTTTGCAAAAAAAAAAAAAAACTGGATGTGAAATAAAATTTAAAAATTATTTGTTTTTATAAGCAAGCAAAATCAATTTCAAAATTATATTGAAATAATTTCATTTATTTTATCAACAAAATATATATTACAAAATAAGTTTTCTCAAGCCTATGAATTCACCGTTGAACAAAAAGAACTCATAGGTAAATTCCTGAGGAAAAAAAAGAAGAACTGAATAAGGGGAGACAGACACTCAGTTCATCAATTGCTAAGAATGTATTTAAGATTTTAACCCATATATTTACTTAATAATGTCCCACTTATAATTCCAAAAATTTTCAAACTGATTGAAACTTTTAAAATAAGAGTTAAAACCATTTAAATATTATAAGCATAACTAAAAAGGAAAGATTTGTACTGCCTTAAAAGTCTTTAAAATTCTTCTGCTTCGATAATCAAGATACTTAAGCACAGACATAAAACCCTACAATGTGTCAACACAATAGAACAGTCAAGGAATAGGCCGTCACTTACATTATTTCTTGATTTTTGAGTAAGTTGCCAATGCATTCTGGTGGGGGAAAGAGAAGAGTTTTCAACAAATGGCGCTGTAAGAGAATAACTAGACAGTTACCATAGAAAGTAACTAGAGTTGAATTATAGACCAGACAGCAGAAAGAACTTGTCTCCTGGATCTGGAGCTATGTAAAGGCCTCTTATTTGGTTAAAGAAAAGAATAACCAGAAATGAAAATACCAATTAGACTTCAGCAAATAGTTTTCCCCATTTAAAAGACACCACTGAAATAACAAAAGTTTGGAAAAAATAATAGTAAACTCGATATATACTGAACTCCATTGAAAAAGGCTGTTAACCCAAAAGCATGGAAAAGATGAGAAAATCTATGTTATAAAAGGACATACGTATGTCTATATTTATATGAAAACATGTTCAGCATTATACATTATGTAAACTAAATCCTAATTCGATTACACTCCACACTAACTAGAATGGCTAAAATTAAAAGACTGAAAACACTGCATGTTGGTGAGGATGCAGAGCAAATGGAACTCTCATGTATTGCTCAGAACATCCCAAATTTTACATACACAGTTTCTTCATAAGAAATAATCTATGAATTTATTCACTGCATCTTTTCTATTATGGTTTCATTTTGTTTTTCGAAAGGAGGTTTCATTGTGATGCCTGGAACTATCAGGGTTCCAAGTGCTGGGATTAAAGGCATGTGCCACCCTGCAATCTCATTACATTTTAGTTTTTTGGAGGTAAAAATCACAAATCAAAGGTGTTTGTACATGGTATTCATACATCTGTGATTATATCATCACAGCCAGGATATTAAGCACATATTGATCTCTGAATATTTCCTGTGTTTTGTTGAGGGGTTGTGTTTTCTTTAAGAAGGGGGTAAAACCACTTCACTTGAAACTTATACATATTATGCTACTTAACAGATCTCTAGAATTCACTCGCAGAGCATGATATAGACTTTATATTCAGTGAAAAACAACTTTCCAGTCAGGCATAAGTGGTGGAGCTCCTGTAATTCAAGCACTTGGGAGGTGAAAGCAGGAGGATTGTGACAAGTTAAGGACCAGTCTAGTCAAAACAGGGAGTTCAAGGCAGCCAGAACTACTACCTCAAAATCCAGTGAGACAAACAGAAACAAACAACAAAAGTGAACTTCCCATTCCTCTCCCCTTTTGGCTCATCCTCCAGCCACTGTATTTTTTAATTCTGAGGGAATGTTTTGGATGGACATGTTGCATAGATGGAATTGTGTAGTTTTCCTCTAGCTGGTTTATTTCTTCTAGCCAAAGTCCTCTATGTCCATCTAGGTTAATGAATACCATTAAAAGGTTTTTGTTTTTTTTTTACCTGTTGGGCAAATAAGCAGGAGAAATTTCCATCTCAATACCTGTTTTCATATGAAAATAATGATATACCTACTCTATGGCTCCTTATACACCTACATATTAATACAGCAGATATACAACATAACAGTAACAAAGTACAATAGACCTAATGTCAGCTATATTTATTTATATTACCAAAAATTGACCCAAAATGTCTAACATGGGAAAACTTGAATATATGCCTAGAATATTTGCCAAGTGAAATAGATCTTATACTTCATGATATATGCTGTGATGCTCTTCATTTAACATCAGGAGATGCTAAGACTAGAAAACCTAAGCTATGATAGAAACATAGTAGCAGGTTATTAGCCCCCAGTGGCTAAATTTATGAAACTGACTGGCTGACAAGCAAACAGGTAAATTCCTTGTGTGATGCTAATTTCTGTATACACTAGCAGGCATTTTGAGAATATAGGTGCTATTTCTTTATACTTAATTATTAAATTTATTAACTATACACTTGAAGCTTGTACATTTAACTGTATGTAATTCTTTTAAAAAGAAACAGCTGTAAACAATGATGAACTTTTGTGAATAGTGTGCCTATTGCTTAGATATCTCCACGTCACTTTGAAATGCATTAAACATAAGACAGAAAAATGACTGATGTGAGACACAGCAGGTATGTTAAATGTTAGTGGCAAAACCTAAATTTTGTCCTCATCACAGAAAGCTTATCACTATCATTCTATTATGCCTGGTCGATCAGACATTGAATGCATGTTTTCCAAAGTAGATTGTGACTAATAACTCTTCAACTATGATTGAGAGCTAATTTGGGTGTTACTGTCACACTTGATCCAAGTATAGCCATATTAAGAGGCAGAGTCTAGAGAGAAGACTAAAGTTCCCTTACGGGTGACATTAGTACATTTGTAAGAGGGATCAAGGGAGAAAGTTTGTCACGTTATATTTACCTTCTATCTCACTGTCAGTGGTTACATAATAAGAGGGCCATCTCATAAGCAGAAAGCTGTGCTTTCTGGACACAGTAACTTGATTTGGTACTTCTTAGTCTTCAGAACTGTGAGAAACAAATTTATATTATTAAGATTTTCTAATTACTCAGTCTAAGGTACTTTTATAGTAGCAGGTGCAGACTGAGACCAATTGTCTCTCTCAACCATGGCCTTTTCCAAAGAACTATGACTTTGAGCAGCTCTACATTTGAATTTATCTGTTCTTATAAATTTGTCACAGAATGTGGTCAAGAAACTGAATGTGTAAAACTGTGAGAAAATGAGGTGAGGACATGTCACTTAGATATGTTTTAGATGTACATGATATATAGATGTTACTCAAGACAATGATTTTCATTTTAAGGATATTTGGTTACCAAAGTCATATCTAAAAATTGAGCGCCATTTTTCCCTTCAGTTCATTTCCAAACACAAACACAGATTTGAACAAAATCTACTCCATACTAATAAAAATGCAAGGTAATGGATCAGTTCATTTACTCCTCTATATTAGCACTTACTTGCCTGGATTTTGTTTTTTGTTTTTTGTTTTTTTTTTTTTTGCATAGCTTTCCAGTGAATTCTGTGAGACAAGACCTACTACCCTTGCTTGATATTGTTGCTATATCATGAGACATTTTCTGGATTGTTCATTATTATTTGTTAAGTGCTTAAAGTAGTTTCTGAATCTAACTAATGCTCAATAAATGCATGTTTAAAGAAGTTAATCATAAAAATGTATTAAAAGCATTAGTTAAAGGTGGTTGTCTCTATTGTGTATTTTCATGTAGGAGTATCTCTTGAACTGCACAATAGTTTTAAATAACAAGTTTGGTGAAGGTCTCTGAATATCATTTATACTGGTACTGCAGAAAGTCTAAATTCAGCTCATAAACAATGTCCACATTCTTGGCTATATGGCATTTCTTATATAAAACTTCCTCAGCAATAGAGCAAATGTTACCATTTACTAGCCCAGAAAAATAGAAGCTCTATAAAAATCAGTCTTTTATGAAAGTCAGAGATATAAAGAACAATGTCTAACTTAAGCAGAAGTCAGATTTCCAGCAATCTCAAAGCTGTCATAAATTCTTAAAGTAAATGAAGTAGCTTGTGAATAAAAAGAAAAAGAGAAGGCATAAATCCAGGGAGCTTTATTCGAAGAATAAAATATAGAGCAAACAATTGACTCAAAAAGGGTGAAAATTTGGCTTATTTATGGAAGAAGTCTATGTGTCTATTTTCCTGTAGAAATTTCTGGTACATCTATGACACAAGATAAGGAAAACAGCTGCACTTTTAGCAATGAAAGAGAAAGTAGACAATCACTCTAAATCCTAGAATCTGGGAACATTTAACAGAAAGACTAAAAGCTAAAATGTGGAGATTGGAGATACACCAGGGATCATCAAGATACAGTATAATAACTGAGGTATTCAGTAAAAACATTGATTATCATGGTGGTTGAGACTGTAGTCTAACACGGAAGTGTCCCTTCCTTCTTGTCCTTTCAGCTACCTGATCGTTCCTAGCTTTCATGCATCCCTGAGACTGAGTTGTATCTGTGAGATAGTAGGAGGAAGGTTAAACGTCTCATGAAGTTCTGGACCATAAAATCATTTACAAATGACTCTTTCTCTCCCAAGTTGCTCACCAGGCATTGATGCCTATGCCTATCCAAGAAGCTACATCTTGAAGCATCAGACACATCATCAGTTTTGCTTTTTGAATACTGTGAGAATAAAATCATCTGTACATGGGATTTTCATGTTGGCCCTTATTGAATGAAACACAAATAGGACTATCCGTTGTGCTATGTCACAGTTGACTGGTGCAAGCAAAGAAGCAGTATTAATTTTATTGAATTTGAATGTCAGTGGCCATGTGCAAATCATGAGCATCATACTAGCTAGTTCAGAGTGATAATGCTACATACCTCCTTCTATGAAAAAAGTTAAAATAGTATAGTAGCAGTTATTGATGTTAAAGTGGTCTGTACACAGGCCACAGAACATACTCAATAATCTCTCCTTCAGTTGTGCTTCACCTTGCACAGTATCAGATTTATCCTCTAATTAGTAATTGTGTCCTTCTGGCCCATGTCTTTCCTCTGTCTATTCTACCTTGCTTGCTTTTCTCCTTCATGGCCATTTGTCAGTGGCCTCCTAACTACCAAAATTAAGAGCCTATAAATTAAGAGCCCCCCCTTAAAAATACTTTCTGACATATCCCAGTATGAATTCCTTATTTTCCCCCTGTAGCTTCTATATTTCTGACAGGTCACCAACACTTCATTGCTTTTATTTTTTTGTGAGTGTCTTGTCTGTTTTTTTTCTTATTAGACCTATAAATTCTTTTCTTTCTGTCATGTATGTGTGGATAGGGTACGTGTGTGTGTGTGTGTGTGTGTGTGTGAGCGCGCATGCATGTGGCTAGATGCGCATGTATGGGCATACCCACATCTGTGCAACTTGAATGTGAGTGCCTGTGTAAGCCCAAGGGTGATATATGAAATAGCTTTTGATAGCTTCTCAACATTATTGTTATAAACCTGGGTCTCTAAACTTAGGGTGCGCCATTAAGACTAGTGTAGCTATTCAGCTTCCTCTGGAAATTCACAGCTTTGCCTTCTAGAGCCATTACACTTGTCTGGCATTTTTTGCATGAGATCTGGGAACCCAAACTAAAAGGGTCCCTTTGAAGTAAACCCTTTAACCACTGAGGCACCTTCCCAGCCTCTAGACTAAAAATTCTTTTTGTTTTCTCCCACATTTTATGTTTTTCCCAATCATATAAGCTCAATAGGTATCCTAGTCCTCTCCCTCCTTCCCCTTCTCCCAATGTCTCCCCCTGCCCCCCTTCCATCCCCTGGAGCATTCTTATATTAAAAATTCTTAAGAATGGACTATGTTGATCATTTGTTTATTTACCACTAAGGCAGCATCAAGTATAATGCCAGTTGTGAATAAATGATATATGAATATAAAATAAGGGGTAGACTTTTATAGCTTCCAAGTTGTTGCAGTCTGCTTGCATGGTTGCTGATAAATCACCATCAAATGGTTTAAGGGAACAAGGGATTTATTTTCTCTTATGATTATTGGTTACAGTCTTAGTCCAGCTTGATGGGAGAGCATGCACCAACACCAGGGCCAAGGGAACTGGTCACACAGTCACTACATAACAGCTGAGAGAGGATGATCCTTACTTGCCAGACCAGCATGTCTGGCAAAGTGTACAAAAGGATGCTAACTCTCTCAACCAGCTGTCTGTATTTTATTCTGGGGCCTAATCCCACACACTCTGGGCTGGGCCTTCCCCATCAGCTAGACAATCCGATGGTCTGCTCTGGGCCTAACCAAATCACTAATTCTCTACAAATGTGCCCAAAGTGCAAACCCTCAAGAGTCAAGTTGACACCTGTGTCTAATTTTGACACTCCACCCCTTGTCAACTTGACACAAAAACATAACACTTTTAAACTGTAACCTTCAATCCTTGTCCCCATAGATGTTAAAAGTTATCTTAAAAATATAAATACATTTCATAGACAAATTTAAAATATTCTTTCATTAAAACTTCAGTTCCAACATTTTAAAAGTTCAAAGTTTGTTAACCTTAAAAGTGTATTAAATCAAAACAAAGTGTCTTAAATCAAAATAAGTTAGATATTTTAAAACAGATAAAACGTTAAAACAGAAGGATCTTGAACAATAAGAAAACATTTAAAAAATCCAAGTCCAACAAATCAAATACTGCATCCTTTACTTCAATGTCCATTTTTCTGTTGTTCATCACATACTCAAGGTGGCTCAAAGATTCTAGGCATTCCCAGTCCTTGTTTGCAGATCAAAGTTGTAGAAGCAGAGTTCCTCTGAACCAGGCCAAATCTCACTGGCAGCCGTCCTCAGTATACATCCCACGGTTCTGGCATATCCAACAACACTCTGGCTTCACCTATGCAGCTATAAGCCTTCACCTTCACTTACAGGAATTCTATGCCTGCCACTTGGTGCTTTTGCTGCTCTTCATGAACTCTATAATCATACACCAAAACCAGTACTACTTGGGGGACGCTGCCACATTCTGAAGTGAGACTGAAATGTAGCTTGGTCCACTTGAGCTACAATTGCACCAACTTTAGTGTGTTGACTCTGGAAAAGCCTCTTTTCTAGGCAGCCAAACTTGCAAAGGGCAAGGAACTTTTTTAACTTGGGCTTTTGGCACCTGAAGAAATCCAGGTTTTTAAATCATGAACTTGCCGTATGGTGATATTCACGTTTTCCACCATCCCAGCGCAAATCACTATGTTTTCCTTCACTGATGTTCATTTTTCCAACGACAGCTATTGTGCATCTAGAGCTTCACAGCCTTGTTCCCCTCATCACAAACTGGGCCCAAACAGTTCACAACTCTCTCAGCACTGGCCTTATCCAATTGGCCCACTAAACTTTGAAGAAGGCTGTAATCCACAAAGTGAAAATCTTCAAACATTTCAAACTTTGTCCAGCAAAACCATTCAAAAGCCACAAAATCCACATAGTCAGATTTATCAGCAACACTCCACTTCCTTTGTACCAAATTCTGTTGCAGTCCTCCTGTGTGGTTGCTGATAAATCATTATCAAATAGCTTAAGGGAGCAAGGGATTTATTTTCTCTTATGAGAAAATGGGTTGATTATAGTCTTAGTCCAGTTTGACGGGAGAGCACATACTAGAGCCAAGGGAACTGGTCGCACCATCACCACATAACAGCTGAGAGAGGGATGATCCTTACTTGCCAGACCAGCATGTCTGGTCAAGTGTACAGAAGGATGCCAACTCTGTCAACCAACTGTCGGCTTTTATTTCAGGGCCTAATCCCACCCACCCTGGCTGGGCCTTCCCCATTAGCTAGACAATCTCCTGCACATCTACTCTGGGCCTAACTCAACCATTAATTCTCTACAAATGTGCCCAGAGCTCAAACCCTCAACTTTCAAGTTCACATCTGTGCCTAACTATGACACAAGTATTTATCTTGTATCTTATTTGATCCAAATGACTTTCTTAGAAGTGAAGAAGTACTGATTAAGGCTGGATAGTGTTTTTTGCCCCTTGTATTTGCATTCGGATGGAGTTACTTCTGATACTTTGCTGTCAGTGGGCAATCAATATTTAGAGTTTGCAGAGTTAAACCACAAGTGTACATTGCATCTCTTTCTCCATGACTTCAGAATACATGTCATAGATTTATATAACAATCCCTGAGGTTGTAAAAACAAATCTTGGATTAGTAGACTCAATTCTGGCATATAGGGTGTATGCCCTATATATTAAATTAAGTTGATTTCATTGGCACATTTCATCATATCACTAACAATACTAACAAATGGCCATATGACAGCACCCTCTAAATTTTATAGAAAGATTTCAATGGCAATTTATAGCATATTTCAACAATATTCCCCATGATTGAGTACCAATAGAAATCTGAAAAAATTCATTCCTTTACTGAATGCTATTCCATCAACTACACTTGTGGAAATGGATAGTCTTCACCCTTTCTGTTGTATTCGCTTTATTGCTGTAGGTATGGGACACCACTGGAGGTCATTTCTTGTGTGCACATCTGAACTTTCAGCTTTTGCCTTTTGTCTTTTAGCTTCTTTTACTTTTCTTTTATTGTCTGCTTACTTTTTCAAGGCATTTTATGTGTATTGACTTCAAGGTTGGTAACTATTTTTCTTTTCAATTATTTTAAAAATATTTACTTAAGTGAGGAAAAGAAAAAAAAAGGGAAAGGGATGGAAAGGAATGGAAGAAAAGGGAAGAGAACAGAAGGGAAGGAAGGGGAAGGGAAGAGAAGGGAAGGGAAGGGAAAAGAAGGAAAGGGAAATATATACTACATGCAAACCATGGTGCATGGATGGAGGTCAGAGGACAATTGTCACCAAGTTTGTGAGTGTGTACCCTGCCTAGCCACTATGCTATCTTCCTGGTCCTTCTTTCAGATTCTTAAAAAAGTTCATTAGTTTCTATTTATAAGTTTGCTCTTTTTTATTGTTGCTTTTTTTTGAAGCTAGTATGTTTCCCCTCAACCTATTGGTGAGTTAAAGTAATTTGACTATATTGTACCTATATCTATTTATTTTTAAATTCTGCATGGGTTTTGATAAATATATTGAACTTGTATGTCATTCTCTTCTGTCAAACTGCAAAATTTCTCAACTTTTATTCAAATGAGCAATTTTTTTTCTCCCTCAATCATTTGCATGAAACATTTTGAATACTTCTCACTTGTGTCAGGAACTCCTGTGGTTCTTTTTTCTACTTCTTCAGAATGGAGAGTTTTCTTTTTTTATTAATTAATTTATTTTTTCTGCTTATACAAACTTAATAGGTACCCTGGTCCCCTCCCTCCCTCCACCCGTCTCCGGACCCTTTTGCTCCCTTACCCTCTTTTCCCCTGTCTTTTCCTCCCCTCTCTCCCTTTCATCCATTACCCCTCCCCTCTCCCATCTCTGGAGCATCCTTTAGTGTGAATGTCAAGCTTCCCTCTGGGTCCTAGAATGGAGAGTTTTTAAACATTCATTTATTTAACTTGTGTATAAGAAGACTGCCCATATATGGCAATCAGAGGACAACCTGTGGACGTTGGTCCTCTCCTATTTATGGGCTCTAAGGATCAAACTTTGGTCATCAGGCATAGTGGCAAGAGTCTTTACTTGCTGAACCATTTTATTAGCCCCAAAATGGACTGTCAAGCAGCTCTTTAATTCATTAATCTCTCTTCAGCTGTAATTGGCCTTCTTTCATTTAATAAGATTTTTTGAGTCTGTATGTATGTGTGTAGTGCATGCATGTGTGTACATATGTTTGTGCATGTGCATACGTGAGTGTGAAGGCCTGAGGTTAACATTGGGTGGCTTCTTTAATGGTTCTCCATTTTCATTTCTAAGGCAGAGTCTCTGAATTGAATCTGAAGCTTGCCAGTGAGCTAGGCTCAGTAGCCAATTCCCTGGGGATTCCCTATCTTTGTCTCAAAGATTACACATGGCTTCCATGGCTGCCCACCTCTTACCTGGTTTTTGTGAATCTAGTCAACAGACTTGTAAAGCAAATGCCATCTTCCCAGCCCTCCACTGAGTTTTTAATTTCACATATTGTATTTTGTAAATCATTAATGTCAATGAGTTCTTGCTTCCTAGATGAATATCCAGCTGAAGTATTTTGACTTTTCATCCACTTCATTTGTATCTTCTTTGATATCACTTTTGATAATAATGAGTCATTTGAAGGATGTTGACTAATGCTACTATCTATAATATTTCTGAGTCTCCCCCACTGGGTGTTTTATGTCTTAATTGCTAATCCTCCTCTTTTCTGGCAAGCTTTAGCTTTACATGCTGGACCAAGTAGATGCTGAGCCTTCAAGTCTCTCAATTATGTTGTAATCTTCTAGAGAGAGAAAGACTTAAGTTTTACACAGATATGGACTGAAGTTGGAAGATAACTTTCATCCTGGCTTGCTTTCAGGCTTCATTAGGATGGAGTCAGTGCAAATCTGAACTTAAACTTAGAGGGCATTCTTCATCCCTTGTATATGTACCATGACCTTTCTGTGATCTCTGCTGAAAACAATGAAACGTTCACAAAGATCTCTCCCCTCTCATTGGCCCCAATGTAAATGTTCCCAACACTTTGCCGTCTTGAAGTTTCTACCCAGTTTCCCAGTTGTTTCCTCTGTTGGGACTTTTGGAGTCTTGCCTTAAACATGTGCAGTTGGCTGGAGTCCTAGAGAGAATGTTTATATAGATTTAGGTGTTCCTTACCTTTCAATTTCTCCTATGGAACACCATGTCTCTTAATCCCAGGAGTTTGGAAGTTTCAAATTTCAGTTTCTGCTTACTGGATCTAGCAAGACCTCCGTTTTTTCTTCTTCGACTTTCTTTCTTCCTGCCATGAGTTACAAAATGCTTTCGGTGAGAAAGCCAGCATAAATGTAGTGTTTGTTTTGATGCTTCCCCTCTTTCAGGGGCTGGATCCCTGTATTGAATGAGGAAAAATATCTGCAAATAGTTATTAAATGTATTTTGCTCACCTCTTACAGCCTTTTCTTTTAAATGTTGAGAGGGTGGGTCTGAGACCAGATACATTGCATTGACCAAAATCTAAAGACTGTATTTTTTTAAAATTTTTGCATTTCTTATTTTTAATTTCTTTTCTTTTTTTAATTTCCACTCATACAAACTTAACAGGTACACCGGTCCCTTCCCTCCCTCCACCCCTCACCCTTTTGAGCCCCTCTCCCCTCCTCCTTCCCTCCCCATCTTCCAGTGCCTCCCCCTCCCATCCCCAGAGCATCCTTTAATGAGCATGCCAAACTCTCCTCTGGGTCCTCCTCTCCGATGAGGTGCAAGGACCCAGTAGCATTTCCCAGAACCATTTCAGGTGTTCCCTTTAAGCATAAGAACACTACTGTGGCTGTCAATCCCTTGCTGCCTAGGATCCTAGTGCCTTTAGCAAATGCTAGACTTTGTGGGGTCAATAGTGTGTTGGACATTGCAAAGTCCAAATATAATCGCTTCGGCCCTAACTTGTGTGGAGTATCTTGCATATCATTACTCTTCCCATCCTTGTGCTCTTACAATCTTACCACCCTATTTCCGCAAATTTCCCTGAGCTTCAGGATGGGGAGAGATTGGGCTGTTCCAGTTCCAGGTGGTTGATATAGAGTCTCTGATGTTCTGGATTATGGTTTGTTGATTTTTTTTTTCAGTTTTGCTGCTCCTGCAATGCCTTTCACTCCATCCTGATGGGTATTGGATATCGCCCCCTGGCTAGAGATAAAAACCTGTTAAATTAAAGACTGTATTGATATACTTTATGAACATGGTAATTCTCTGCCAAAGTCATGGTCTCATGCTTTCATTCTTATCTCTTCTCTTTCTTTGTTCCCAATAAGACAGCTGTTTTACTCTCCAGATTACAAAACATTCTTTTCATCTTTTCTATAAGTAGGTGAAAATGAATAAGTCATCTAACCATCCCGACTCTGATGGGCATGTAGGTGACATTTAGTAAGCAATGTTCCTCTCAAAGTGTTCCGAGTGAAGCCCGTATGGGTTATGTGGAGAGAACTTGTAAAAATACAAGACTCTGAGATTTTTGAAATCTACTTAATCAGAATCATTTCTTTTTTTTTTTTAATTTCAGCTCATACAAACTTATTAGGTACACCAGTTCCCTCCCTCCCTCCTCCTCCCCCCGTACTCCCTGCTCCCCCTCACCACCCCTCTCCCTCCCCATCCCCCAGTGCCTCCCACCCCAATTCCCAGAGAGTCCTTTCTTGTGCATGTCTGATTTTCCTCTGGGCCCTCCTCTCCGATGACGTACAAGGACCCAGTGGCCTTTCCCTAAACACTTTCCCGTGTTCCCCTTAGGTATAGGAACACTGCTGTGGCTGCCAATCCTTTGCCTCCAAGGATCTTGGTGCCTTTAGCAGATGCTAGACTTTGTGAGGTCAACAGTGTGTTGGACAATGCGCAGGGCATGCAAAGTCCAATTATGATTGCTTCAGCCCTAACTAGTATAGAGTATCTTACATATCATTGCTCCTCCCATCCTTATGCTCTTACACTCTTACCGCCCCCTCTTCCGCAAATTTCCCTGAACTTCAAGATGGGGAGAGAATAAGCTGGCCTAGTTCTAGGTGGTTGATATAGAGTCTCTGAAGTTCTGGATTGTGGTTTGTTGATTTTCTTTTGCAGTTTTGCTGCTCCTGCAATGCCCTTCACTCCATCCTGGTGGGCATTGTATGTTACCCCCTGGCCAGAGACAAAAAGCTGTTAGAGTCTTATGATAAAAGCACATTCAAAGGTAGATGTAATAAAAGTGGGAAACCACAGTGAGGGAGGGGTCTATCACCCACTTGCAAAATGGTTATCTGCCAGACTATATGCCCTCCTCTTCTGGTGAGATCACTCCCCCTCAGTAGTAAATGATCAGGAACAAAAGTCTGTGAACTTAATCAGATGTCTCATTACTTATTTGGGTCCTTGGTGGAGGCCTATTTTCTCTGCTGTAACATGGTCCCTTCTCTCCTTCTTTCTGGTGTGGCCCTCCTATCCCATCCCTCCTGTTCATAATCCTTGCAATTACTGTCTCTAGGTGGGCTGGGTGGGTTTGGTACTAGGAGCCACCTATTAGGGAGTATATACAGCGCTTAATTTTCTGGGTCTGGGATACTTCACTTAATATAATTGTTTCTAATGACATCCATTTCCCGGCAAATTCCAGTAATTCATCATTTTTGATGGCTGAGTAGTACTCCATTGTATAGATGTACCACAGTTTCCTTATCCACTCGTCAACTGTTGGACATTTGGGCTGATTCCATGACTTTGCTATTGTAAACAGTGCTGCCATGAACATGGTCGTGCTTGTGCTATCTGCTGTATGGGGGGTTATTCCCAAAAGTGGAATAGCAGGGTCATATGGAATTTCAATCTTTAATTTCTTTAAGAATCTCCAGACGGCTCGCCAGAGTGGCTGTATGAGCCTGCATTCCCACCAGCAATGTAGGAGAGTTCCCCTCTCTCCACATCCTCTCCAGCATTTGTCGTTGTTAGTATTGTGGATTATTGCCATCCTGACCGGGGTGAGATGATATCTCAGGGAAGTTTTGATTTGCATTTCCCTGATGGCTAAAGAAGTGGAGCATTTTTTAAGATATTTGTTAGACATTTTAATTTCATCCCTGGTAAAGTTTCTTTTAAGTTCCAGGGCCCATTTTTTAATTGGGCCATTGGTTTCCTTGGTGTTTAGTTTTCTAAGTTCTTTGTGCACTCTGGACAATAGAGCTCTATCAGATATGTGGTTAGTGAAGATTTTCTCCCATTCTGTGGGTTGCCTTTGAGCTCATGTTACAGTCTCTTTATCTGAACAGAAGCTCTTTAATTTCACAAGATCCCAACTGTTGAGAGTTGGTAGCAGTGACTGTGCCATTGGATGTCTGTTTAGGAAGTGTTGGCCTAGCCCAATCAGCTCGAGGGAATTCCCTATCCTTTCAACTATGGTTTTTATAGTCTCTGGCCTGATATCAAGGTCCTTGATCCATTTGGAATTAAGTCTTGTACATGGTGACAAGTACGGGTCCAGCTTTAATCTTCTGCATGTGGAGATCCAGTTTTGCCAGCACCATTTGTTGAAGATGCTGTTCTTTTTCCATTGGATGGCTGTAACTTTGTGGGTTTATATCTGGGTCTTCAATCCTTATCCATTGATCTGTGTGTCTATTTTGGAGCCAGTACCAGGCTGTCTTTACAACTATGGATTTGTAGTATAGACTAAGGTTTGGTATGGTTATACCTCCAGCTGTGTTTTTGTTACTCAGGATTGTTTTTGCTATCCTGGGTCTTTTGTGCCTCCATATGAACTTTGAGATTGTTTGGTCAACTTCTTTGAAGAATTGCTTTGGGATTTTGATTGGTATAGCATTGAATCTGTATATTGCCTTTGGTAGGATGGTCATTTTCACGATGTTGATTCTGCCAATCCAGGAACAAGGGAGGTCTTTCCACCTTCTGGTGTCTTCTGCTATTTCTTTCTTTAGGGTTTTAAAGTTTTCATTGTAAAGGTCTTTTACCTCCTTAGTTAGGTTTATACCAAGGTATTTCATTTTTTTAGGGGCTATAGTAAATGGTATTGTTTCTCTCAAGGCTTTTTCACTTCTTTCATTCTGGGCATATAGGAAGGCCTCTGATTTTTGCACATTTATTTTGTATCCTGCCACCCTGCTGAACTTCTCAATTAGTTCCAGGAGCTTCCTGGTGGAGTTTTTGGGATCACTCAGGTATAAGATCATGTCATCTGCAAATAGGGATAGCTTGACTTCTTCCTTGCCGTTTTGAATCCCTCTTATGTCCCTTTCTTGTCTTATGGCTTCAGCTAAGACTTCAAGTACAATATTGAATAGAAGTGGTGAGAGTGGACAGCCTTGTCTAGTTCCTGATCGAAGTGGGAATGCTTCCAATTGTTCCCCATTGAGCATAATCCTTGCTGTGGCCTTGTTGTATATAGCTTTTATTATATTGATAAAGGTTCCTTCCATTCCTACTGTCTCTAGCGTTTTGATCATAAAAGGCTGTTGGATCTTGTCAAAAGCTTTTTCTGCATCTATCGAGAGTATCATGTGGTCTTGGACTTTGGACTGGTTTACATGATGAATTACATTTATTGATTTGCGTATGTTGAACCAACCTTGTGTGCCGGGGATGAAGCCTACTTGGTCCCCATGAATGATCTTTTTAATATGTTTTTGAATCTGATTTGCTAAGACTTTGTTGAGAATCTTTGAGTCTGTGTTCATCAGGGAGATCGGCCTATAGTTTTCTTTTTTAAGCGAATCTTTATTAGGTTTTGGGATTAAAACGATATTAGCTTCATAGAAGGAATTTGGTAGTGTTCCTTCCTTTGCTATTTGATGGAAACGTTTAAGGAGTATTGGTGTTATTAACTCCTTAAATGTCTGGTAGAACTCTGTGCTGAATCCATCTGGTCCAGGACATTTTTTGGTGGGAAGATTCGAGATTACTTCCTCAATTTCCTTATATGTTATAGGACTATTTAAATAATTCACAACTTCCTGATTCAATTTAGGTAAGTTGTGTTTACTTAGAAATTCATCCATCTCTTTTGTGTTGTCAAACTTCACAGAGTATAAGTTTTTGAAATATGATGTTATAATTCTCTGGATTTCTTGGGTATCAGTAGTGATAACTCCATGTTCATTTCTAATTTTGTTAATTTGGGTTTTCTCTCTCTTGCTTTTGGTTAGTTTAGCTAGGGGTGTATCAATCTTATTGATTTTTTCAAAGAACCAGCTTTTTGACTGGTTGATTTTTTCTATTGTTTTCTTAATCTCGATTTCAGATATTTCTCCCCTTAGTTTGCTAATCTCCTCTCTTCTACTACTTTTGGGATCAGATTGCTCTAGTTTCTCTAAAGCTTTAAGCTGCATTGTTAAGTTGTTTATTTTTGATGTTTCCATTTTTTTGACGTAGGCATTAAGAGCTATGAACTTACCTCTTAGAACAGCTTTCATTGTGTCCCAGAGATTTTGGTAAGTTGTATTTTCGTTATCATTCACTTTCAGGAAATCTTGAATTTCCTTTTTAATTTTTTCCTGAATCCAGTTCTCATTCAGCATCATAGTGTTAAGTTTCCAGGAGTTAGTGTATTTTCTCTTGTTTGATGTGTTGTGGATGTCCAGCTTTAGGCCGTGATGGTCTGATAGGGCACAGGTTAGAATTTCAACTGTCTTGTATATGTGTAGATTCATTTTGTGGCCCAATATGTGATCTATTTTGGAGAAAGTTCTGTGTGCTGCTGAAAAAAATGTGTATTCTTTGGTGCGTGGGTGAAAAGTTCGATAGAGATCTGTAGGGTCCATTTCTTTCAGGGTTTGATTAAGTTCCAAAGTGTCTCTGTTAAGCTTTTGACCTGTTGATCTATCCCATGTTGACAGGGCGGTGTTGAAGTCCCCAAGAATTATCGTTTGGGGATTGATTTCTTGCTTTAGATGCTGTAGGGTTTTCTTAATGAATGTGGAGGGGCCCGTATTGGGTGCATATATGTTCAGTATTGTGAAGTCTTCCTGGTGAATTGTACCTGTGACTAAAATGTAGTATCCATCTGTGTCTCTTATAATTTTCTTTGGTTTGAAGTCCACTTTGTCTGATAGCATAATGGCTACCCCTGCCTGTTTTCTGCTTCCATTTGCTTGTAGAATTGTTGACCAGCCTTTTATTTTTAGAACGTGCCTATCTTTTGTGGTGAGATGGGTTTCCTGCAGGCAGCAGATTGATGGATTGTGATTTTTAATCCATGTTTGTAATCTGTGTCTCTTGATCGGTGAATTAATTCCATTAACATTTAGTGGTATAATGGAGAAACTATTGTTAATTACAGCCATTTATTATGTTTAGTAGCTTTTGTAAGTATATTGCTTCGCTTTTAATGGTGTTATATTTGCCTTCTGTTCTCCTGGATATGCCTGTTTTTTTCTTCACGCTTGAGTATCATTTCTAGCATTTTTTGAAGGCCTGGTTTGGTGGCCATATATCCCTTCAAGTTGTCTTTGTGCTGGAAAATTTTTCTTTCTCCCTCGATCATGACTGATAGTTTTGCAGGGTAAATCAGCCTGGGTTGACATTTTTGCTCATTCAATACTTGAAGTATGTCTCTCCAAGCTCTTCTTGCTTTTACTGTTTCCACTGAGAAGTCATTTGTTATTTTAATAGGTTTACCTTTAAAAGTGACTTGTTTTTTCTCCCTTGAAGCTCTCAGCACCAGTTCTTTATCTTGAATGTGGAGTGTTTTAACTATTATTTGCCAAGGCGTGCTTCTATTTTGGTCGTATCTGTTTGGGGTGCGGAATGCCTCTTGTATATGGATGGGCCTCTCTTTTTTTAGATGAGGAAAGTTTTCCTTGATGATCGTTTGAAAAATTTCCTCAGGGGTGGTATTTTGAGATTCTTGCTCTGGTATTCCATGAATACGCATGTTAGGCTTTTTCAGGGTGTCCCATATCTCTTGGATATTTCTCTCAAGTATCTTTTTGGCTTTAACAACCTCTTCCATTGAGCTGGTTAGTACTCCCACTTTATCTTCACGGTCTGAAATTCTGTTTTCTGCTTCGTTAGTTCTGTTGATAAGACTTTCTGTGGCGTTCTGGGTTGAAGATAATTTGTCTTTTAGCTCAGTTTTAAACTCTGCTTGAGTTTGTGTTAACTGCTCTATGCCACTTTTTGTTTCTTGCACTGTTTTTCTCAACTCCTCCAGATGTCTGTTGTGTTCCTCTTCAAAGCAATTGATTCGATTATGTAATTCCTCCCTGATTTCCTCTTTCATAGTATTGAACATGGTAATGATCATATTTTGAAAGTCTTTATCCTGGGTGGGGCTTTCTTGGCTTTTTTCCGTGGGTTTGTTCTTGTTGGAGTCTAACATTATGGGATTAATTTCTTCAGTGGGAAATTTGTTTACTTGATTGTTGCTTCTCATGGATTTGCACTTTGACTTTGGCATTGTCATTTTAACTCTTAAGATCTCTCAATTTCACTCAACTGAATTATTTGGCCTGGGGTCCTGGGGGGCGGGGCGGGCGGAGACTTACCTAGGTCGTGGGGTGAGGCCCGGCTGGACCGCGCACGCTCCGGACCGGTGGAGCGGGGTGGGGTGCAAAGGGGAGATGGGGGTGACGGCGTGGAGCTATTTAACCCGAGGGCAGCTGGGGCGGGCCCAGGCGCGGGGGGAGGTTCTCCTCGTCCCTTGGCCCCGTGCGCGCGGCTCCGGCTGGATCTTGGGAGTCGGAGCCAGGTCCCTGTGGGCTGACCTGGGGTCCTGGTGGGCGGTGCACGCGGGGGGGGGGGGGGGAGGGCGTGGGGGGGTGGGGGGGTACTCACCAGCTAGGGCGCGGGGTTGAGGCCCGGCTGGACCGCGCGGGCGCACGTCCCTACCGGCGGAGCGGGTTGGGGTGCAAAAGGCCAGAATCATTTCTTAATGTATTGTGGAGGATCTGCCTTATACCACATTGCAGATGTGTGCCGCATGTAGACTAAGTTTGAGAAATTGTAGCAAAAATATTGAAAATATGAAATAAGTCACACATTTATGAACTCTGGAGACTTAAGTGCTTATTATGTGTTGGGCTTATCCCACTATCTCCTGCTCCATATATTTGAGAATGAGATTTGATTTTAAAATTTCTTTACTACTTTTTAAAGTTAGCATACAAAGTAATGGGTTTCTCTACATCATTTTTATATATGCATCTACATGTCATTATGCATTATGTTCTTTTTCACCCCTTCCCCCAAAGCACTTCTTTCCCTTCTCTCCTGCTCCTTTCCTGCTCATCTTATTCTTTCCTGAAATAACTTTCCCTCCTGCCTTCAGTCACAGGTGTGCCAGTTCACTCCCTGCACTGCTTAGGATCCCTTTCTCTTCTCTCCTGGTCTCCTTAGAAAGATATATTACATAGGTACGTCAATATGCGAATACTTTGAACCTTTCAAGAAAGTAGAAGTAAATTCAAAGCACTCAAATAACCCATGATCTGGCTTTTTATCTATTGACATGTTCAGTGAAAAAAAAAAAGGTCGGCTCTAAACTTTATGTGAAATATAGAACTTAAAAGATTTTTCAATGGTCAAAAATCCATCAAAATTTCTCAGGTTTGAGAAATATAGAGAAGGTTTATTACTTCTTCCTTTCTTCAGAAAATCAGAAGCATAAACCTAAATTCAACAAGAACGCACACAGTGTATGAAAAAAAAGAGTTAAGTACACTGCTGCTCTGGCGGCTCATTGAAATGAATTCTAGTAAAAAAGAATCAGAAACTGATAGCACTTTGAGGTTCTCATATCTCAGTGCCATTAATTGTTATAAGTGATTTAGAGGTTCTTAAAATTCACCAAAGTAAAATAAAAATTAAATAACCCCCAAGTCTTATCTGCCTCAGTTTCATGACACACAGGATCAATTGTGTATGACATTTAACACACATTTTCAGAAAATTGGCTTCCTTTATAGAAATGACATCCAAGGCATAGCTGCAAGGCAACACCATCAATTACCTGATTATTTCTGTTTTACTTACAGCACAAATCTTCCAGGAAATAGATTGTACTGTTGGCTTTTTGGGGGTGATAATTAATCATGTGCCTTCTGCCCCCAGCACAAATTTGAAATCAATTGAGAAGATTTCTAGAAGCAAAATGAACAAGGATCAAACTCTTATTAATAAGCATGGACTTGGAAATGTTGCCGGAAACTATGGCCCTAGATGAGTTCTCTACCCTCTTTCCCCCGTCAGAACTATTAAGGTAAAGTTGGATCTGCTAGTCAGATCGCTATAACTTTATTATTTGTGACTGAGAGGGAGAATTCCAGAACTACATGTGAAGAAATATCTAGCCCTATGCTATGTGGGCTCAGATTGAGAATACAAAGTCAAAGTACAATCCACTCCTCATGGGTAGGTGTGAACCAAAGGAGCATGCATCACCTGAATCATTAATATTTGTTTCTGTTGGAAATATTAGAACAGACCCTTTTAGTCTAGGTAGACAGCTGAAGTAAAGGATGTTGGCATTTGTAATTCTTAGGGATATATTGAAAGTTTTTCTATATTCTTGTGGCCCTTTTCCATTTTCACAAATCTTCCCACTTTGCTGCCTAGTAGAATTCCAAATAACTAAGGAAACTTAGAATAAATTGATAATTACCAAATACTTCCATTCAAATACATAAATGTTAATGCCTACATTACAGTGCATATTTAGACAGATATAATGTAAATACATACCTATTGCATTTCTAAAGCTTTGCTATATATACATGTTAATCACCCATCATCATCATGTGTGTATCCTGGTGTGAGCTGACCTTTGAGTTTTAAAAGGAGATTGCCTCACACTTCACACACACACATGTTCAGCACATGTGTATGCAGACTGGGTGGAAGAGGGTGGGATGGTGCAGCAATTACTCTTTTCTGCCTCAATCATAGGTGTAGTGCTGTGAGACATCATTGGAATTCAAGCAATTTAAAGGGAGATTTATTCATCTTCCACTTCCAAAGGGAGGTACATTCCACCATAGAAGAAAAGATATAGTGAGTGGCAGAAGCTGGAGGAAGATCATTTCCATCATGGAGAGTGAGCGCTGAAAACTGCAAGAGAAGACTAATTAATTGAAACCAACTTCATGTCCACCACCCGGGATTGCCTTCCTCCAGCCAGGCTCCACATTCCAAAGGTGCCATGACCTTCCCAACAAAGTAGAGATTCAAACCCTAGAGCCTGTGGAGACAACTCACATTTCAACCTAGGTCACATGGTGCTAGGAAATCTGTCTCATTTTCCTGACTACTTTGAGTTCTGAGAGCCTGCTTCTGATCCAGCAGATCAGGGTTGGGATTGTCTTTTCGACAAAGAAGAAATGTGCCTGTTCTGTAACATAGACATTGACAATAATCCATTTCTACCAAAATGACGGAAGCAAAAACATTCCTAGGAGGCATTTTGTTGTCTTATGTACTTTACTGAAAGTTTGTGGGGCAAAATCACAAAAATAGATAGAATATTGGCTATCGTTTTACAAAGCACTTTATTATTAGCACTGTTACTTAAAAAAAAAACCTCTTATATCTTATTTCCCCCTTTTTCTTTTTTAATGCCTTTTCCCCAAGAATTAATTCTACTCTTCCACAAATCTTTCTTTTTTCCTTGAAGATTTCTTCAATCTCATTCTGAAGTTCATCTCAGGGCTTCAAAATTAAAAATAACTGTTATTTTCTTGGTTTTAGCTTTTTTATCCTATGTCTCCTTTAAGAGGATAGGAATGGGTGGACTGAACAAAGATTTATTTCTCTGAGCCGATCAGATAGCTCAGAAGGCAAGGAGAAGATATCCGGCTACAAACCTCGTGATCCAGGTCAGTCTCTAAGAGGTGGAAGGGACCTAATTCCTGAGAATTATCTTCTGACCTCTGAACACACACACACACACACACACACACACACACAAATTATTTCTCCAATGAAATTATGGATACCATTAAATTAGAAACAAATTCAATCTGCATGCGGTTTTAAATATTAATTTTTCATCTTTATTAAAAACAAATTTAATATCATCTACCTATCCATCTACATGTCATTTACCCACCTATAGCTATTGATGATCTATCATCTACCTTTTTCTACTTTTATATTATCAAAAGACTGTGACTTTCTATACATCCACAGTCATAGCACTAATTCTGTATTGTGAAAAATGTAATTATATAAGATTCTAAGGTTTTCCTTACAAAGCTGTAATTATATTTTAGCCCATACATTTAATTTAATTTAAAATAAAATAAAATTATATTTTACCTGTACTATATAGCTTCAGTATATTTGATATCCCTGCCTCCAGCTTTCCATGAACGTCTTGGTAATTCTTGACATTTAATAGCTACGATGAAAGTTTTTTTTTATTTCCCATGAAAATGGCACTGTCTTGATTACACTTTTCTGCTGCTTTGAGACAACACTCAAGCTCAAGCAACTTAAGGTGAGAAATGGAGATTTACACAACTTAAAGTTCCAGAGAGGAGATACAATCCATTATGGAAGAAAAGGCATTACCAACTAGCAGAAGGTGAAGGTAATTTAAGTAGACTGTAGACTGTAGACATCATGGAATCTGAGAGAGTGCACAAACTGCTAAGTACACAACTTCTTCAAGAAGCAGGTTGGGACTAAAAAACCTCAAGCCCCTCCCCCCCGTGACAAGCCTTCCACCAGCAAGGTTCCAACTCCTAATATTGTCACGACATTCCCAAACAACAGCTAAAATTTCAAACACATGAGCCTATGGGGAACAATTTATGTTAAAATTATGACAGGTATGCATTAATATTAATATATATTATATTAATATAATATATAATATATTAATATTATATTTTTAGGACAAGTTTTAATTAGACAATGAATAGGCAAATTATGGATATTTTTGACATTTGAAAGACTACTTGTCCTTATCAAGCACTCCAGCTAATTTTTAATCATAAGACAAGTTTTTAACACAATTTCACAGGTGAAAAATGCATGAAAATCTCTTGGATGTGTTTCCTCTAAAAACGAATTGCATCCTATACCGAGACACTGATACATTCCCTCAAGTGAATAGATGTAAGCACCACACGCAAGGCTATTCATTAAACACGTCTATCACACAGGTGTTTAGGGAGAGATGACAGTCTCTACTGAATGAGGCTAGTATTAGAGTAGGCTTAAAAGAAAGGCTAGAGGCTAGTGAAGAAAACAATTTTCCATGTTTTGTTTCTATAATATGCTAATTGTAACATTGCTTGTAGATGCAGAAGACCCTCTAGGAGTCTCCCATAGAGGTCTAAATTCTTTAGAGATGGGGAAGAAGACTCAATCCTCTCTACATCTCCAATCCCAATGCAAGGTTTGGCACATTTGGTATTGAGTGAGGAAGTAGATGATTTAATAAATACTAAAATTGCTATGTTAAGCAGATTTAGTTCCCAAATCTACTTCAGTGCATTAGTAATGGAAAATTCTTAGCACAAATTCAAAAACACTAGACATACTGCATAAAGGTATTACAAAACTGAGATGGAAACTGTAAAAAGGAAAATCACAGGCAATAGTTTTATGACAGGGCCTGTACACATTTGATTCTGTTGCTTAGACATGTGAAAATTTCCTCAGCTGAGTCTTTACTTCAAATTAACCTTAGTCTCCAGCAGCAGGAGCAATTATTTGGACCTGCATTTAGAGACAGGAAAAGGAAAGAGATTTTTCTTTTATGCCTCATTAGACTGCAGAATAAGTAACACAATACAAATGTCCCTGAAAGGATTAATGATACAGCTCAAGATAGCCACTATTTGTTCTAATTGGAAATACGATCATCATTTCCTTTGATCTTTGGATCTGAGGATGAACAAGGATCACAGCTGAACGGTAAGTAAAGCGGCAAGTGAAGAGAGAAGAAATCATTCTGTAATCAGCTATTTCTAGTCTCCAGCTTATACAACCCTTCTTAATGATGCACTTTCACTAATGCAGTGGCACAGAACTCCCTGGTATAGCTCTAGTACTATTAAGTGGTGTCATCCCATAGACTATGAATACTTACTTGGAACACATTAAGAGAATTTTTCAGGGAATCCATATGGAGAGTTCAATAACCTAGTCATTTGTACAGGCTGTAGGTAAAAAAAAATATATATATATATATCTTTTCTGATGTATCTGATCCCTAAAGTTCCTATTTATCAAAAGAACTAGAGAAACTTATTGTCTGAAATAAACTACTGTATTACATACACATGAGGATGACTGTGAAAACTGAATTATTACTAACAATATAACATGAAGAAGCAATTATTGTCCAGTTATTTTTTTTCCACAGCAACCTGTTTTCCAGCATAATGATTAAGACTACCTTTCAGAGACAGATCACTTTGGCCTGGGGCTTGGTTCTCCACTGTTAGTCATGTGGTCCAGGCCCACAACTTGACATCATACTCTTCAGTAATCTCACTTAATAAATGAAGACTATGCTCTGGCCACATGGAGGGCCTTTGAGATTTAAATGAATCCATCTGTGTAAAGCGCTGTATTACCTGACCTTTATCACATACTATGCATTGCTGATTGTTCTTCATACAGCACTTCAATAAAGCAAGATGTGTTTCTTGTTTAAATTACTTGCTTCATCATGATGTCATATATACATTAGACTATATCCTTGGCGAGAGCAGGGATGGTGTTCTTATCAATACCCAAGGTATCCCAGAATTCAGACTGATAACTGATGAGAAATAGATGACTAAAAAATACTTCTTGAGTGAATGTGTCAGGTAGAAGCATACAAAATGTAAGTGTTAGGCCATTAGTGACTTCTTATAGTATAAGTGGGTGGATGAAGACCTTGAACTTGACCATAGATTATTGAGTTCTCCAGATATAAAAATCACCTAACTGCTATGTGACCTTGAACAGATTTTCTTTTTCTCATTTATAGCTTAGGGATGATATATTCTTATCTGCAAGAGTTGTTTTGAGAATAAAATAATGTGGTGAAAGTAACTTGCACGAAATAAACAAAACATTTTTCAGAAACAAAATAAGTCCCAACATTAGAATTCCCCAAATACATTTGCAGGTTTCATACTATTTGTTCTTTATGACAACAGAAAGTGGTACAGAGAACAGAGAACTTTATTAAGCCAGGAAATCTACTTAAAACTGCATCAGAAATTCATAGTGTGAAAAGGAAAGAGGATTCAATTGAAACTTTATCTTAAAAAATGGAGTTAAAATAACAAAAATAGTATTTTTATAAGAATGATACTTTGGTTGTAATGACAATGATAAGTATTGAAAACAATGAAGATTCCTTTAACAACGTGATTACAGGCAAAACAATGTGAGAATACAATGCCATGTCACTTTTGAGAACTAGTCAAGATTCAGCCAGTGTTCCCAAGAACTATTATTATCATTTTGATATTCAAATCTTTATCCTGCTTTGTCACCAGCCTTATATTTTCTCTCTTGTAAGGTTTAATATCCTAACTAGGCCAAATCCTTGTATGCTATCTTCTTTGTGTGTGACTTGATGACTCTCCAGTACTACTCTCTTTTATCACTTGAAATTCTGAAGCTTTTCTGATTTAGAGTTTTATTTGGCAAAGGATTGGCATGGTATTTATAGACTAATGATCAAAGACATGTATTTAATGGTTGGAGATAAATATGCATCTTAAGAGAGAGAGATGTGAAAAGCAGACTAATTTTATAAATGATCAACTCATTAGAGCATTAAAGAGTGTTTTCATGTTATGATGGTTTCTGCTTTCCAGTACAATCTTATTATTGTGCAGACTCATAATAAAACTAAGATAATGAGGAATCTCTGTCTTATTAGTTTCTCCATTTTATACATGATTAAAATGCAGCTCAGATAAGTTTAGTGACTCAAGGCAGCACAGCAAGTTAATACTCTCCTTTAATTCACAGTCTTAATTCAAAGAAGCAGATAAATGTGGGGTCAAGGGTAAATGTTGTGTTTTTTTGGTTGCAATTTAATTTTGTGATTTACTATAATAAGAAGTCTTTTCAAAGGAGCCATCACTTTGCTAGAAGCTAGAATTTCTGAGTAGCCCTAAATCCCACACTCAGATCTTTTCTCCTGCGCTTCAATTTCCTCTCCAGAGAGAGTGACTGGAGACCCCTGTCTATGAGTTCCTTCTTGAGGAAGACTGAGCAGAATAACAAAAAATTATTTGGAATTAAGAGTCAAAATACACAGATTGTAGGTTTGAGCTCCATTGTTCAGAATTGTTAAAATTAATGATGACCCTGTACATATTTTTGTGCTTTATGTATTAATTAAAGTTAATTCACTATGAACTAAAAAGAACGTTGAGTACTTTTTTTGACTCATTCTGCATATGGATTTTCTTAAAGCTGAGATAAAGATGTTGAACTCAGTGGTCACTAACTTCCTTTCCAAAGCCAGATTCTAAACATCTTCCTGTCATTTGAGTCCCAGTGCAGGCCTTGAAGGCTCACCTTCACCCCACTACAGATCATGAAGATGCATCTGTGGCCTAATGCAGGCTGTGAAGGTGGTCTCATGAGCTATGAAATTGGACTATGAAGTTTGGCACAAGTGAAGCATGACTGCTGTTCTATGTGTTCCTGTTTTGTCATGCTCCTTTGCCCTTCCTTGAAATCTCAAATTTTTAAGCAACCGAGACATTGGTAAAGAATATAAACTTCAAAGTCAGATATGCCTTGACTTAAACTCTAGCCCTATGAATCTCACATACTCTGGGTTTAGGACTTTTGCTTTAAAAATCAGAGTATTAGACAAAGACCAGATATCCTAAGTACTAAGTTTGCTGATACATGTGAAATGGTTTTGAATAGTTGAAAACTTAGCATCCACTAACTCCATTCTGCCTCTACTTCTAAATATAAAAGACACGAAGCATATTTGCTACAAATCCATCACATTTCCTTCAAAGCAAGAGCACAGAAATTCAAATGGCTAAGAAAAAAGATAATTATTAATTGAAATGGGCTTAGACATCAACTCCTAGGCAATTATATTTTAAAGGCTGACTCTTGAGTCTGTCATTAGTTCTATGTGCATCCACTTACGAGATCCTGAGCAAAGCACTAATGTGATCACAGCTAAGTCAGCATCTCTTAGTGACCTTAGGCTTTGTACTGTTCTTTGTTTTTCTTGCTAATCTCAGAGAGAGTGTTGATGTTGATGCCAAAATAATGTAGGAATCAGATTTGCTCCTTAAGAGAAAAAAAGAACTTTTCTTAAAGTGCTACAATCTCAGTCTTTCTACCAAAGCCAAGCTGAGGGTTTGCTTAGGTGGGATGTATCAATGGGTTTTTGATTAATACTCATATCTTCTTCTAGACAACCTTTATAGTTCAGTTCATGTCTTATTTCATATCTCTCAGGCAATCTATAGCTATCTATCATCAATCTATCATATATCTACCCATCTATTAATCCATCCATCTTCTCATATGTTTGCCTATCTATATATGTTTGCCTATCTATCATTTTAACATCTATCTTCTACCTATCATCTTCTACCTATCATCTTTTCACCATAACTTTTCTAATCATCTTTCTAACAATTATCTATTCTATGCATTTATATATCACCTCTGTATCTACCTATCCATCTGTCCTTTGAAAGCCATGATATTAAGTATTATTTTCTTGTTTTCAGGTATCTTATGAGTACTTCGAACAGTTTTTTAGGCTGAAAAGTCAGCAATTGCTTTAGTAATTTTGCCCAGTTATTTCCACAGTATTTTAATTAAATCTCATTTAATGAAACTAGATGCTGTTATAGAAAATTGCATATGGTTTCTTTTGAAAATATCCAAACACTTGAAAAGAGATGACTTCTGTTCTCAAAGCTCTAATTTCAGCTATTCAGAAAATGTCAAACTATTCAGCAGAAAAATCTAAAGTTATCTCCATTTTTGTCCAGTTTCACTTGACTCTACTTGTCCCCACCTCTGAGTGATGAATCTGGCCATGACAAAAGAGATTTTTTCATTCTAAGTTTGGGCCAAAAATTTATGCTGGAATTATATGCCTGGCAAGTGAACTATTCATGAATATTGTCCTCAAGTTTTAGAATATTTGACATTTATAAGTGACTGGCAACCCAAAACAGTTAAGAGGTGAGGTGTGCATTGTAGATATACCAAGATAGATAGGTCTCAAGAGAAGCGGTAACAATGAGTAACAGGAGGGTTTTAGGAACCAGAATATATACAGAGCTGAACACTATTGATGTTTGAAAGTTGTTTCACTGTGAGTATATATAACAACTATCTTAATTACTATTTTAATTTAACCTAAAGACTTTAAGACATCTCTATAATCCTATGCTATAGTCATGGTAGCAAATGATACATACTATATTCAAGTTTTTGCTTGTTTCCCTCAAAAATGACAGAGCCAAGATGTACTGTTTTAAATGGTGATGTAAAGACAGGCTCCTTCTCTAAGTGTAAAAGAGGCAAATTCTCAATATATCTGTGAAGTTTGTGCTAAAGTGTCTATAAGTGGCAAAGTACAGTGAATGAAGGTTGTATTTCCTTCTCTTTTGGGAGGCTTGGTCCCTAACAAAAGTTTTGCATATAGTTAGTTAGTTGTTAGCTAGTTAGTTAGTCTCACAGTGTTGAGAATAAAACAAATGAAGTCATATCTGTTTTGAAAAAATTGTTTTCTTTAAGCCACAACTTTCTTCCAGTTGGAAACTTTACTTGATCAATAATGGCTTTTCTGAAAGCCATTAGTCTAGAACTCCATAGATCACCTTTCAGGGCTGCTGGGCACTGCACATCTGTCACTCTTCCTTGACAACCTGCAAGGTGCAATTGTAGCATCTATAGATAGTAGATTACTAATGGTGCCCTGCTTTCTGTGAGAATCCCCAAGGTGAAATGGGAGGCGAAACATAGATCCTACGCACACTTAGCATGCTGACCAGAGTTAAACACCTCATTTAAAAACCAAGACACAAAGAAGAAAATAGAACAAATCCCTAACTTTCAATTGCATTGCAAATAGAATCCAGAAAGGTTTATGTGTAGAATTCTGCCTGGATTGTTCTGACTCCTAATGGTTTATCTCTTGCATAAAGGTGGTTGAGCTATTTTGACATTTGAGCCTAGGAAAAGTGGTCATGTATCAAGTGCTTATGCTTGCATTCATTCAATTGACGAAGATACATTGGATACCCATTATGTGTTTAAGATGAAGTAGAGAATAAAACTTACAAATCCTCTTTCCTCATGGTGTCTACATTCCAGTGATAAAAATGAGCAATGAATAAGTAAACAAATTGATATCTGAATAAATGAATTAACATCATAAGTGAAGAACAATAATTCAGATACTACAATATTTGGTATCAGCTAGCATGAATGGCAGTGACAGGTAGTGATCAGGGGTAGTATTTATGAGCAAGTGCCCATTAGGCAAAAACATGAGGAGAGGGAGGGAGAGAATGAAATAGATAGCTTGGGGCAATTTCTGGCAGTCTATGAGATAGGACTGAGGTTCTTATTCTAAAAATGACAATGAAATAGAAGAAAACAGAATCAGATGAAGAAATGGTTATTCAAGTAGAAATGGACATCTCTTTTTAAAAAGAATAAATTACTTTTCCTTTTTATAGCTCAATGACTATCTTTACAACCCTCCTTCTTTCCCCCTCCCCCCTTTCTGACCTCCTTCCTCTCCCTCCCTTCCCTTCATAAATCAAATCTGCTCCTTCCCGCCCTCCTGACCATCAGCTTATATGTGTTCCAGGGTCCCCTCTGAATCATCTGCTCTCTTCGGGATTCAGGCTTTCTGTGGAAGACCAAGAAGCCTTACCTTGAGCCAACCACTGATATAGGTACTCCCCTACCCCATCCAACCCCTCACCCCTAAGGATCCTACTGCTTGAAATTATTTCTCCTGAGATCCATGCTATTCTATGGGGGCTTGTTGGTATGTCAGCCATTGTGTGAGTCTGGTAAGGTCAAGCCTCATTACAGTGTTCCTGGCTGCAACAGTCCTGTATTGAGTAGAGTGCTTTGTCCAGCGGTGGGGCTCCTCATCTTTAGGCTCTTATAGTCTTACTGCCCCTCTTCCACAAGGTTCCCTGTACTTTAGGATGAGGAAAGATTTGTCTGGTCTTGTTATGGGTGAACATTGTAGGATACCCAGTATTCTGCATTCTGGTTGGCTATTCTTGTCTACTTTTGCACTGCACTGCACAAGAGAGGCGAACAGGAAAAGGACTCAGTAATAAGTGGGGTGAGCCACCAACATCCCTCCACCCACAACAGGGGCACACATTAAGCACTACAGACCAGTCCAAATACCTGTGAGCAGGAAGGAAATTGATGAACAGGATCAAATGTTATCTATTTAACTGTTCCTTTGTTTCCATTCTTTTGGGGTCTTCTTTCCCCTACTCTCCTAGTTATAGTCCTTTGTAGTTTTTTTTAAATTTTTTATTATTATTTATTCAATTGTGCGTGTATGCATGTGCGTATGCATGTGCGTATGTGTGTGTATGTGTATGTGTGTATGTATATGCATGTATGTATGTGTGTGTGTAGAACCACGGACGAATTCGGGAACCACCATGGACGCCTCCACCTCCTCCTTGTTTACTCTGCCCCGGAATTCACAGGCTCCGCCCTACCAGGACCAGAAACGCAGGCCACCCCCGCTTCCACCTGGTGTCTATACGTGGGGTCTAGAATCCAAACTCAGGACCTTCCACCTGCAAGGCAGAGGCTTAACCCCTGAGCTATCTCTCCAGCCCCAGTCCTTTGTAGTTTTAATGGTCATTATACAGATATTCCCTTGAGTATATCATTATAGGGGCTTAGAACTAGGTTCCACTTATAAGGAAGAACATGTGATATCTGACTTTCTGTGCTTGGGATACTTCACTCACTGTAACTTCTTCCAACTCCACACATTGACCAGCAAAATTCATTAATTAATTTTTTTGATGACTGAGTAGAATTCAGACAAGGACATCTCTTAAAGTCACATTCTCTTGAGTTTTGTTCTAATTGTGAATAAGAAAGCAACAAAGAAAGAAATGAAGACATAAGATCTAATTTACATATACAATACTGTAAGAGAGACAGAGGCAAAGATATGTCCCAAGTCCTGGCACCTATGAATATGTTAGGGGAGTAAAGCTGCAGGTGGAAGGAAGCTGCCAAGCAAGTAGTCTGAAACTAGAGAAGTTATTTTAGATGGTACAAGTAGTCCTAACTTAATCACAAGGATCCTTAAAGATGAAGCAGGCTAGGAAAGGAAGTTCATGTATTACAGTGTGAGAAGGACTTAGTTCATTGTGGTGCTAGTTTTGAATGTGGTGAAATGGGGAGGAATGAGTCATGGACTTTGAACAGCCTACAGAAGGGAACTTGATAGGCTGTACTTTAGAGTCAGACAACACTTAGGCTTCTTCATACTCAAGTATGACTTCTGATCTACAAGACAGTGTGAGGATGAATTTAACTTTTATAAACTACTGCAATGTGATCATTTATTGTAGCAACAATGAACATTAATCTCATCTGTGTGGAGCAGATTGTACCATGGAAAAGTGGGGCATGGATCCATTTTGACTTGACAGTGTAGAGAAATGGCGACCAGACCAGAGGGAGGGTGCAATAAGTTCAGATTTGGCATCGAGTTCAAGATACCAAATAATTCCTAGGATCTTGGAAGCCATTGAGACTTAACACCTGAGTGAGGAGGGGTAGTGCATTTGCTGATGTGAGAAGACAGAAGAGATAAGGTTTAGACGAGAAAAGCACAAGTTCCATTTCAGAAAAATAAATTTGACATTCCTTTCAGATACTCTAGTGGAAATAGATATGTGAGTCTAAAGTTCAGAAAATAGGTCCGAGCTAGAGACAGAAATTTGGGAAGGCAAAGCTGATAAAGAAAAGAGGCTTTCTTTGCTTTTTACATTTTAGGGCACTTTGTAGTGAGCCCAACTGCTTATGACTTGAAATGCTATGTGAGAGAGAAAAATGATTCTCTCTCTCTAAGGGTCTTATTATTTGGAGTCTTACTGTCATCCTGACCAATCCCCTCAACTGTCTAATCACTTCATATTCAACATAATTTAAAATTTCAGAATTGCTCAAATTAAGTCCAGGAAAGAGTGGACTTCAGCATACTTTGATGAACATGTAAGGATATAGCCATGAATATTTCCTGATCATGGGATCCCACCAGCACTTGCTAGTGCAAATTGGTTGAGAAAGACACCTGTGGTTTGAGCACAGTAGTGGGTGCAGGCTTTATGTGCACAGATGAAAATGTCTCAACCACGGGACTGAAGTTGGAAACACTTTAATGAAGAAAAGTGTGTGTGTGTGTGTGTGTGTGTGTGTGTATGTGTGTGTGTGTACTGCCATTTTTTATAACCCAATCTTGCATTAACATGTCTCTTATTTTTTAAGTTGATTTAGCTATTCGTGTGTACACTCTGTGTAAGTGTGTGGGGGCACATGTAATGGCATGTATGTGGAGGTCAGATGACAGAAAATTTCACATATTGGTCTTTGGGATCTGTTTGCTATTATATCTGGCTTTTATGTGAGTTCTAGAGACTTGAACATACTCACCAAGGCATCGCCCCAGTCTCATACATATCTCTTTTGTACACACATTCTTGTTCAGAAATATTGTTACTTAGTTTTTTGTTGTCTGAATGCCTGTATGCAGCTGGGATTTGACTTCCATTACTAAAGATGAAGTAGAGGCTGGCAGTCATTAGTAGCGCTACCTCTAGCCATCCCTCTGACCATCCTGATATAATTGTGCACCCTTTCTGTCATAGTTAGGCACAGGTGTCAACTTGACTCTTGAGGGTTTGAGCTTTGGGCACAGTTGTAGAGAGTTGATTGCTGAGTTAAGTCTAGAGCAAACCTGAAGGAGATTGTCTAGCTACTGGGGAAGACCCAGCCCATGGTGGGTGGGATTAGGCTCTGGATAAATCACAGAGAGCTGGTTGAGAGAGTGGCATCCTTCTGTATACTTGGCCAGATATGCTGGTCTGGCAAGTAAGGATTGTCCATCTCTCAGCCGTTATGGTGGCCAGTTCCCTCGGCCCTGGTGTTGGTGCGTGCTCTCCCGTCAAGCTGGACTATGAACTGTAACCAGACTATCGTAAGAAAGTAAACTCCTTGTTCCCTTAAGCTGTGTGATGGTCATTTATCAGCAACTATGCAGGCGGACTGCAACAGAATTTGGTACCCAGGAAGTGGGGTGTTGCTGATAAATCTGACTGTGGATTTTGTGTCTTTGGAACGGTTTCGCTGGACAAAGTTGAAAATGCTTGAGAATTTTCACTTTGTGGATTTACAAATACCGTTCTTCAGCGTTTAGTGGGCCAATTGCTGAGAGACATTGTTTGGGCCCAATTTGTGATAAGGGAAACAAGGACTTTGGTAAAACTGAATATAAGGACGATGGACTGGTTTGCTTGACAGAGGAGAGCTGTGTTGGCAACCTTGTTTCTTGCCCTTTGCAAGTTTGGTTGCCTAGAAGAGAGGCTTTTCCAGCGTCAGCGCGTTGAAGTTGGTGCAGCTGTGGCTCCAGTGGACTAAGCTGCATTTCAACCTCGCTTCGAAATCTGGCCGTGTCCCTCAGGTGATACTGGTTTGGATGTACTACTGAAGGGTTCATGGAGAACAGCAAAAGCTTGGCACCAAGAGGCAGGCGTAGAGTTCTGCAAGAGATGGTGAAGCTTAAAGCTGCAGAAGAGAACCCACAGTGTTGGAGATGCCAGAACCGTGGGATGTATGCTGAGGACTGCTTCGAGTGGAGATTCAGCCTGGTTCAGAGGAACTCTGCTCTTACAACTATGAGCTGCAAACAGGGACTGAGAATGCCTCGAATCTTTGAGCCGCCTTGATTACATAATGAGCAGCAGAAGATGGACATTGAAGTACAGGATGCGGTGATTTGCTGGACTTTGATCTTTTAAATGTTTTCTTATTGTTTTAAGATCCTTCTGTTTTAATGTTTTATCTGCTTTAAACTTTTAAAATATTGGAACTGAAGTTTTAATGAGAGAACATTTTAAATTTGTCCATGGAATGTATTTATATTTTAACATCTGTGGGGACAAGGAAAGGTTACAGTTTAAAAGTGCTATTGTTTTTGTGTCAAGTTGACAAGGGGTGGAGTGTCATAGTTAGGCACAGGTGTCAACTTGACTCTTGAGGGTTTGAGCTTTGGGCACAGTTGTAGAGAGTTGATTGCTGAGTTAAGCCTAGAGCAAACCTGAAGGAGATTGTCTAGCTACTGGGGAAGACCCAGCCCATGGTGGGTGGGATTAGGCTCTGGATAAATCACAGAGAGCTGGTTGAGAGAGTGGCATCCTTCTGTATACTTGGCCAGATATGCTGGTCTGGCAAGTAAGGATTGTCCATCTCTCAGCCGTTATGGTGGCCAGTTCCCTCGGCCCTGGTGTTGGTGCATGCTCTCCCGTCAAGCTGGACTATGAACTGTAACCAGACTATCGTAAGAAAGTAAACTCCTTGTTCCCTTAAGCTGTGTGATGGTCATTTATCAGCAACTATGCAGGCGGACTGCAACACTTTCATACCTTTTACACTTCTCTGTGGGTTACACAGCAGGTGGTATGCAGCTCAAAGCCTAAGTTTTGCAAGTGAACCACAGTCCTCTTCATGAGGAGTAAGTATAATTTGTAACTGTCCAGTGATAAATCCTGAAAGGAGTTTTTTTTTTTTTTGTCCTTCAGCAGAGTTAAACTGTAGACTAGAAATTGCATAACTTCAATCAAATTCTTCCACATAGTCAAAGGAAAATCAAAATAGGCAATTATAGCAATTATCAAGCACTTTTTTAAAAAAAATTTTCCACTCACACAAACTTGATAGGTACCCCTGTCCCCTCCCTCCCTCCACTCTTCTATAGATCCCCTTGCTCCCTCTCCCCTTTTCCCTTTCCTTTCCCCCCTCCCTCCCTTTCTCCCAGTGAGGCCCCTCCAATTCCTGGAGTGTGCATGTCAAACTTCCTTTAGTGTACATGTCAAACTTCTCTCTGGGTCCTCCTCTATGATGAGGTGTAAGGACTCAGTAGCATTGCCTAGAGCCCTTTCTTGTGTTCCCCCTTAGTATAGGAACACTATTGTGGCTGTTAATCCCTTGCCTCTAAGGATCCTTGTGCCCATGATCCATGCTAGACTTTGGGGGGTCAATGATATGTTGGTAATTGCGCAAGTCATACAAAGTCCAATTATGATTACTTCGGCCCTAAACTTGTGTGGAGTACCTTGCATATCGTTGGTTCTCCCCATCTTTAGGCTCTTTCAATCTTACCGCCCCCTCTTCCGCAAATTTCCGTGAGGTTTAGGAGGAGAGATTAGGCTGGCCTGGTTTCAGGTTATTAATGTAGGGTCTCTGATGGTCTGAATTTTTTTTCCAGTTCTGCTGCTCCTGCACCACCCTTGGCTCCATCCTGATTGGTATTGGGTGTCACCCCCTGGCCAGAGAGAAAAGGCTGTTAAAATAGAGTCTTACTATAAGAGTAGATTCAAAGGTAGATGAATAAGAGTAGAAGACCGCGGTGAGGTGGGGGGGTCAGTCTCCCATTTGCAGGATAGTTACGATCTATCTGCCAGACTCTATGCCCTCCCTGACTGGTGAGATCAAGCCCCATCAGTTGCAAGTGACCAGGAAGGAAAGTCTGTGAGCTTAACCAGATGTCTCACTACTTACTTGCAGTACTTAATGGTGACCTATTTCCTCTACTGTAACATGATCCCCTCTTTCCTTGTTTCTGGCGGTGCCCTCCTTCCCCTTCACTCCTGTTTATAATCTTTCCAATTACTGTAGGTATTACAGAGATTTATCTTTGAGTGTGTCACTAAGTGGGTTTGTACGAGGATCCACCTATTAGGGAGTACATATAGCGCTTAATTTTCTGTGTTGGTTTTCATAACAAAGAACCATGGATTGAGTTTGAGGCCAGGTTGTTGGTAAATTTGGTTTTCCTCTATGACTTCCTTTCTCTGCTTGCTGGTAGCCACTGTACTGCGGCCGCCTACTATCTTTCCTCTTTGCACATCTTTGGTGCCACTTCCTCTTTTCACAAGGAAATAATTCTGGGTGGTTACAGCCTAACCAAGTGACTTTTTTTAGCTTTTTAGTTTATTTGCCTATTTAAAGACTCTCTTCAAATACAGTCACATTCAGAAGTCCTTGGGAATAGGTTTTGAAACATGGAATTTTGAGGGAGATATGATTCTGCCCATAGTAACTCTTCTCCCTGGTGGATGAGCAAATCCCTCGTTACCTAACTTGAGATCTTGAAATCTGCACTGTGGATAGAACTTTCTAGAATAAAGTTCTATGTGTTTCTTCTAGGAACTAGGCTATAAAAAGTAGTCAGTAAGAAGTGAAGATGATTTTTTCTGGGACATAGAAGCTAAGAACGCATACACACACGTACACACACACACACACACACACACACACACACACCTCAGCAATTTGTATTACAAATAATAATAAATATATGTTCTTTACTAGGCAGTTACCCAGAGTTTGCTCTCTAGTGTAGTTTTTTATTTTTCACATTTGTTTCTAGAATCTCTTTACAAAATAAACAAAATATCAACTTTTAATAAAGGCAAGATCAGTATTACTGATTTTTTTTTGCCTTGGGCTCAGACATGGTTTCTCATATCACTATTACTAATCTTTTCATTATCAAAAATTTTATATTTTGCTCATTATGGATTTCTTTTACCAATTTTCCTTCATTAATTAATCATAAGTTTGATCAGATGTCTCAGTAGGTGTGTCTCTGACACCTTGTACAGAACTTTAACAACTTTAACAATCTGAGTCCAGTCTCCAGAGAATATCAGGTACAATGAGAAACTTGATCTTAGAAAATTGTCTTCTGACTTTAACAGTGTCTAGTGCACGTGTTTTCTCAAAAAAATAAAAATGCAAATATATAATAAAAGTTGCATGAAAATACACTAGTTGTTTGTCTTCATTGCATTTCCTTGGGGTTTATATGAAGATTGGCATCTTAATTCACCTTGTTCTCATCCTTTTCCTTCAGTCCCAACTTTTCTGGGATTTTTTTCCTCATTGCCTTTGTTCATAGCATCTAAAGTGGACATAGGAGCGATTATCCTTCCTAGTGACCAAAGCAGCTAATCCAGTTTCAAAGATCTGTGAGTGTTTTAGATGTTCAACAACTTCGCACTTTGGCCATCTGAGTTTACTTCACAGTAGAACCAACCAGATTGCTCAGTGAATAAAAGCACTTGCTATTGAGCCCGATGACCTGAGTTTAGCCCCCTGAACCCACATGGTAGGAGGAGAAAAGTGATTTCACCAAGCTATTGTCTTACCTCCATGTGTGTACTATGGCCTATGTGCATGCATGTGTATACACAACAAGAACATACACAAATGCATATACAAGACAGATAGATAGATGGATGATAGATAGATAGATAGATAGATGATAGATAGATAATTTAATGTAAAAAATAAAAAACAAAAATATACTTCACTTTACCTAGTTCTGTTTGCTTTTAATCAATTCCATGGAAGAGTAACAACAACGAAAGGTCATGACAATGTCAGTCTTTTATTCTGTGTCCTCTGTACATGGTCATTAAAACTTAGTTTGAGTGAGGATGAACCATCCTTAGTGACCACAGAGCCCTCTCCCACTGTCTGGCAGAGAACCCTGGCTGGGAAATGCTAAAGAGGAAGTTTCGCTGCAGGCTTGAATCCTGCTGAAATCACTTCTTCAGAATCACCAGAGTAGAGAAGCTATTAACTTGTCAGTCCTCTAAGACTCCAGTATCAAGACCCTGCTTCAGGCCAAAGGGAAATGGAAAAAATATGCCTACGTAAACAGAGAAGGAGTTTTCTTCGTGTCTTCTCTCAAATAAGCTGACTCTTACTAGAGTTCAATGCTATATACAGATACTATAAAAATATCTGACACTTTTCTCTAGCTAATTTGGTTGCTAACTTTGGTTTTCAACTTATTGTGGGAGAAATGCAGTAGACAGAATTATGCACCTGCTAGAGATGTGTGCTCCCTCATCCTCAAAACCTGTGAATATATTACTTCACGCAGCAAATAGGAATTAAGGGTGCAGATACAATAAAGGAAAATTAACATCTGACTTTAAGATAGGGAGGTGATCTTGGATTATGTAGGTGGATATGGGTTATTAAGTGTAAATTAAACATGCAGAGGAGGAAATATGATACAAGAAGTATTTGATCTGTTCTCATTGTTTTTGGAGAATTCAGGAGGCCTCTAGAACTAGGTATAGATGAGAAAATGAGATCTTACTTAGAGCTACACTAGAACAGAGTATTGTTCGCAACTTGATGTTTTCCAGTCTGGTTCATTTTGGAATTTTAACTTTCAGAACTATAAGATGACACATTTAAGTTAGTTTATGTGACATTAACTTTTGTGGCAGTTTATAATAATAATCATAGCAAATGAATGCAGGGTTTTTAATCAAATGTTTTTCCATTAGATTTTTAGCCTGAAAATTTTATATCTTTGCTACTCACTGTCCCACCTTTACACCTATTACATATGTTCGGGTGTAGTATGTCATTTCTCACCTTAGAAGCACATGTTTTGATCAGTTGTATGGTGCTTCATATCCATATAAAGGCCCCTAAATTATTAAGACAGACCTTAGCTTCTGAAGAAAACAGGACAGAGTTGATATGACTGTTGTGTGAACAGGTAGTTTAGAAAATCTGGTTTTATAGCTATTCCTAAGCACTACGTCCATCCACATGGAAGAGGGATACTACTCATCACATGTTAGTTACTGGGATGAAGAACTTGGGATTGAAGCGTGCACTTTTTCTTTTTGAATAAACTTGAAGGCTGTATGCAGCAGCAATGCTCATCTTAATTTGGCCTGAAAACAGTCACATACCGTGACTAACTACAGAAAAGGATAGTAAATATAATCATTAGGTTGAGAGTCTTATGCTGAGTTAATATTAGTAGCTTCTGTTACAAAAGTGAAAGAAGAAAGGATGGAAATATCAAGTATTACCATACTTAGGAAGAAGCATTGTGTTGTTTAAAGGAGAAACTGATTTCAACTTGTACTTTCAGGGAGGGGTACTTATCCCAACAAACTGACGTAAAACTTTCTCTGGGCCCTGAAGTAGCATGAAATCACCACAGAATCAGCAGTCTTGTAAGGACTGAGGAGTCAGACTGAGAGCTGCTATGAGTAACAATAACAAGTACATGTGTAAATCAAGTAAAACCTCCTATGTAATGACTAATTCTTGACAAGTTTGTACACTCAGAAGTGGATATCCCGAAGGTGACCGTGTGATTTGGGCATGAAATTACCTGGTGATCAGTTTAGAAGAGAAACTGCTCCTATAGCTAATATGATAAGAATTACCATCAAATTATCTTAAGAAAAGCAATCAGAGTATTGCCAGAATCCATTGTGGATCATGTATAGCTAGACACCCTTCAAGTGTGGAGATAAAATAATAGATGCTTCACATTCCATAGCATGGATTTGGTCATTCTCAACCAATACTTTTGCCATCTTTATAAGAATCTTTTTTTAAATTTTTTAAAATTATTTATTCAACTGTGTGCATGTGCGTGTGTATGTGCGCGCGCGCGCGTAGTGTGTGTGTGTGTGTGCGTCTGTGTATGTGTAGAACCACGGACGAATTCGCGAACCAACATGGACGCCTCCACCTCCTTCTGCCCCGGGATTCACAGGCTCCGCCCTACCAGGACCAGAAGCGTAGGTGCCCCCGCTTCCGCCTGGCGTCTATACGTGGGATCTGGGATCCGAACTCAGGACCTTCCGCCTGCAAGGCGGAGGCTTAACCCCTGAGCCACCTCTCCAGCCCACCATCTTTATAAGAATCTTGATATTGACATTCTCCATGATGTGTCACAATTCTTCGGAGCATTTGCATGGGTCATATTGGACTTTGGATTCAGGAGCCCCAAGAGGAAGTCCATCAGTTCTGAACACTTTAGTTCATGGTATTTTTTTTAACCCTACAAGTTCTGATAGTTTCATTTAATATCATTGGCTATTTGCTCACTGACCTATGAGATAACAGTTCAAAAACTCAGTATCTTAGAAATTAGAACTTTAGGGGATATGGTTCAGTGATAAAAGCCTTTGCCTCACAAGCCAATGCCTCCCCTCAGACCACAAGAAAAAAATGCCAGGCAGAAATGGCAGTGGCCTGGAACTTCCAGCCCTGAAGACCAAACCTGGTAAACTCCAGAGCAAAGCAGTAAGGAGATAGGGCAGTAGCAGTCCAGGATGATTCCCAGGTGTCTCACACTCTCCAGTTCTCTCCTGTACACACACACACACACACACACACACACACACACACACACACACACACACATACACAAAGAAATTTGAGCTTCAGTGATCCTTTTAGATAAACTCTCATGCTTTACCTCATGGAAGAAACTAACCCATAGAGAACAAGAAAGATATTCATGCTAAATGGTGTTGTTGAAAGTCATGTCTAGAATCTCAATCCTCTTGCTCCTGCTTCATTGTTCATTGGGTTGCAGTTACTTTTCTGTTTCTACTCCTGCACACTTTTCCACTTTTAAAAATGCTCAAGTGCCCAGAGGAGAGACTGACAGGCACATTAAAGGATTCTCCGGGGATTGGGGGGGGGGGAGGCACTGGGGGATGCGGAGGGAGGGGTGAGGGGAGGGGGAGCAGGGGAGTTGGGGGGAGGAGGAGGGAGGGAGGGAACCGGTGTAACTACTAAGTTTGTATGAGCGGAAATAATAATAAAAATTTTTTTTTTAAAAAAAAGCTCAAGTAACAGATGTGTATTTTATCTTTTAAATATGACACTGCAGAGTCTGCACATGAGTTTTAGTTCTCACAAATCCTCTGAAATAACAACTTTCATAAGTATTCATGGCCTTTATTGTATATTCTTCATAGTTTTCATGCTTTTGGCAGAAGATATAGAATATTGCTCATAGACTTTGGTTTATAGATGAATGACATCATCCTACATATATTGCATTAAATTTTATTTATATTCACCCACAACATGCTTTTATGTCCTGTATATATTGCTAACATATATGGGTGCTTTTTAAATTATTTTTATTAAAAATTTTTTGGACAAATAGAATGAGGTATTATCTATACCCCCTTTATCCCTCCCCCTCATTGTTTCTCACCCTCCCTTCCCTTTACCATTCATCTCTGGCCTTCCTGCCCTCATAACTCTCTGCTTGTGTGGACTCTAGGACTCCTTTTAGGTCATCTGTACTAGTAGGGGACCAGGCCTCTGTGTTAGTATAAGTAGTCCCTTCAGTGGGTAAAGCTACAGGTGGGGACATTCTCCTTCACTTATCTAGCATCTGCCCCTATGGTTCCCACCCATATCTTCACTGGTTCATAAGGGAATATTGATATGTCAGCTATTGTGCAGATCTGGTGGGGATATGGAGCAGAACTGTTGTGACCTGGCCAGCAGTGGACCTTCCCACCTTCAGGCTTTTACAATCTTACTGCCCCCTCTTTTGCAAGGTTCCCTGAGTCTTAGAATGGGAAAAGATTTGGATGGCCTGATTAAGACTGAGCATTTTTAGTGTCTCTGATACTCTGCATGCTGGTCATTTGTGGTTTTCTACTTCACTAATCTTCCATTGCAATAGGTTGCATCTTGGTTGAGTGTTGAGATTTTTTTTATCTAAAGATATAGTAATATATGAAGAAAGGTATTTAGATGGTGATTTGCTAACAGGTATTTACAGTTAATGCTAAGATATCTAATTCCATCTCATGTCTATTTTCTTCCCTTCCACTGTTATTTGGAAAGGTTTACAGTTCCAGGCATGTGTTCCCTGACATTAAGAGGGGTCAGAAGCTATTTGGCAGATAATTGGTTATCTGAAGGCTAACCCCACTCCTTACAATGTCCTATCTCCATTCTTCCCCACCCCTTTAAAACTAATTCATCTATTTGCTAGTGTTCTTTTGTCTCCATTCTTTAGAGATCTTCCTCCACTCCACTAACTTATGTTCTTTGTAGTTTATGGCTGCTAAACAATTATTTGTGATGTGTTTTATTTGTTTCCAGTATTCAGATAAAATTATTTAAATTTATGCACTTAATGTTTAAGCTTATTAAACATTACTGAAAATAGCCCCCCCCCAAATGAAGTTGAATTGTGGCCTAAAGAAAAAGACAATTTGAATTTCATAAGTTCACATTAAAATGTTAGGGCTCTTAAAATCATAGACTTCTTTTAAAAAAACTTTATTCATTTTGTGTTTGCTGTGTGTGTGTGTGTGTGTGTGTGTATGTGTGTGTGTGTGTGTCCCTGTGAAGGACCAATGGTGACTTCAGGAATCATCCAGAATTGCTTTTACCTTCTTTTTGCTTTATTATGGGATTTTCCAGGCTCTCCTACCAAGGCTGGAAGTGCAGGCTGATACCATTTCTGCCTGCTGTTTTTTTTTTTTTTTTTTTTCTTACATAGAACCTGGAATCTGAACTCAGGACCTTCTACTAGTGAAGTAAGGTCTTAACCCCTGAGTAATCTTTCCAGCTCATTTTCTTTCTTTATATTAAAATAATAGATGTTTATTGCAGTATTTTAGGGATGTGAAAAAACCCAAAAGAGTGATTTCATATGTCAGCACTAAAAGATAACTTGTGAAGGCTCAGTTTTTATGTTTTCTCCCCTCAGATTATACATTTACATTCATTTCTTTACTTATGTGACAATGTAGACTCTCCAGCAAATACAGTTTTGTGTCAGCAATTCATTATCTCCAGCATCATTGTTTCCATTTAATAGTCAATGAAGAAGATCATATGGTTACATGATATCTGACTAAATAAACTGGTTCCCAATCCTGCCAATCATCTACTATGGAACATTCGAATATATCTGGATCTTTTCACTATTACAAATTAGTAAGTAAAGAGTTGCCAAAGACTTAAAATAGACCATACTTCCTGCTGAGTCTTTCATACTTTTATGTATCCATGTTTTAGATGAAGTCAATTCATGGATATACAGATGGTAAAAAACTGAGGATCTTTGAGTGGTAAGTGTTAAACAGGAATTTTTATGTCGTTCTATTTTGAGACAAGGGCTTAGGTAACTGACCAAGACTTAGAACTCTCAATACTCCTGTCTCCATCTCCAGAGTGCCAGAATTACAGACTAGCATTATCTATACTCAGATAGAATTTTTTTTAATTTGTAAGGAAAGGAAATTTAATTTTTACAGCTCAATAGACAGAGATCTCAGGTTCAGGGCTTTTGGCTGTTGATGGATGGCAAAGCCAGAAATATCAAAAAGGCTATTTTGCTGGAGTACCTGTGCTAACCAGAACAATCATCAGTTTCTCAAATACAGAATTTTTGGTTCACATCTCTAACATTCTCCAGTGCAAAACAGGGACAGTGTAATTACTGAATCAAGGCTCTGAAGAAGCTTCTGATAGAATTGCATTTTTAAAATTTTTTTATCTAGTTATATAATCAATGAGTAGGCATCCTCACCCTCGTTTCCTCCTTTACTTCCTCCTTCCTTTCCCCCTTCTGTCCTTCCATCCCACTCTCTTTCCTCCCATCCCTCTCTCCCTCCCCTCCCTTTGTGATTCCCACTTACTTCCTCCCACCCTCCAGTCCATCAGCTTGTCTGGGGAAGTTCCGTCTGAATCATCTGCCTAGTGAGGGTTCAGGACTCTGTGGCATACCTTGGAGTCCCATGGGCCACCCACTCATATAGGAACTCTGCTGTATCTGTCTAACCCCTTGCTTCTAAGGATCCTATTGCCCATGAGGCCATCTTCCCTGAGATTTATGCTAGTCCATGGGGGCTTGTTGACATATCATCCATTCTGCAGGTAGGTAAGGTTAAATCACACTGCAGTGAATTCCTGGCTGCCTCAGCCCAGTCTTTAGTGGAGTGTCTTGTCCATCGGTAGACCTCCCCATCTTTAGGTTCTTACAGTTTTGCAGCCCCTCTTTAGCAAGGTTCCCTGAGCCTTAGGATTGGGGGGACATTTAGCTGGTCTGGTTCTGGGTGAATATAGAGTTATTAGTATTCTGAATTATGGTTTGTTGTTTTCAGTCTTGAGGCTCTTGCACTGCACTGGGCTGTATATCTTGTTTGGGTGTTGAGGTTTTCTTTTTTTATGTGTCAATGTTTCTTTTTAATTAATTAATTAATTAATTAATTTTTCCGCTCATACAAACCTAGTAGTACCTCTGTCCCTTCCCTCCCTCCACCCCTCCCTGGATCTCCCTGTTCCCTCCCCCCTTTTTCCCTTCCTTTCCTCCCTCCCTCCCTTTCTCCCAGTGCCCCCTCCCCCCATCTCTGAAGCATCCTTTAATGTGTATATCAAACTTTCCTCTGGATCCTCCTCTCTGATGAGGTGTAAGGATTCAGTGGCGTTTCCTAGAACTCTTTCTTGTGCTCCCCTTAAGTATAGGAACATTATTGTGACTGTTAATCCCTTGCTTCTAAGGATCCTAGTGGCTTTAGTCCATGCTAGATTTTGAGAGGTCAGTGATATGTTGGTCATTGCGCAGATCATGCAGAGTCCTATTATAATTGCTTCGATCCTAACTTGTGTGGAGTATCTTGCATATCATGAGCTCTTACAATCTTACCGCCCCCTCTTCCTCAAATTTCCCTGAGCTTCAGAATGGGGAGAGATTAGGCAGGCCTGATTCCAGGTGGTTGATATAGAGTCTCTGATGTTCTGAATTATGGTTTGTTGATTTTCTTTTGCAGTTTTGCTGCTCCTACAATGCCCTTGGCTCCATCCTGATGGGTATTGGATATCACCCCTGGGATGGAGGACTGACCAACCTGGAGCGAGTCCCCGTCTGGGGCAGGCGGGTGAACCATGTCAATGTTTCAATATTCCAAAGAGACAAAGACAAAGTTAAGTTTCTGGAGCAATTTAAACGCCAAGATATTTAGACAAAAGGAACTAAGGAAATGGTGTAGAGGCAAGGATGGAAAGGAAAAGAGGGCACCTGCCCCTCATGTGGAGTTTGAGAGTTAGTTTCTAGCTCTGTGCCTCTCATGGATTCCATGTCTGGGGTCTATGAGTTCTTCAGGGCACTTGCCCCTCATGGTACTCCATGTCTGGAGTCTGTGAGTTCCTTTCTTTCTGTCCTCTAATAAACTCTACCTTAATCCTCAAAAAAAAAAAAAAAGAAAAAAAAGAAAGGAAAAGAGCAGGGATTGGATTAAAGAGCAAACAGTAGATTGAGCATTGATAACTTTAAAGTCAAGCAATAAAGTCACAGCTAGATAACAGTCTGCAGTCCCCAATCCACCTACCCCTTCAGGTCACCATATCGCTCAGACCTTTGCACTTCACAGCACACGCGAGCCTTGCAGGGAGCTGTTGCGAATGCTATAAGAAATGCTCTACCCAGTTCCTGTTGGTTCCACTGACAAGTCCCAGTTCAGAAGGCCCAGAAGATCTGGCTTCTTTTTTTTTTTTTCATTTTTTATTATTATTTCCGCTCATACAAACTTAATATGTACACCGGTTCCCTTCCTCCCTCTTCCTCCCCCTACCCCCCTGCTCCCCCTCCCTTCACCCCTCCCTCCCCATTCCTCAGTGTCTCCCCTCCCAATCCCCGGAGAATCAGGAAGAAATTAAAAAGGAAATTCAAGATTTCCTGAAAGTGAACGATAATGAAAATACAACTTACCAAAATCTCTGGGTGTTGAGGTTTTCTTAGGCACTTCATGACCTTAAAATTGCTTTAAAAAAATGTACTGATTTAATACCCCAAATTTCCATGTTGGAACCTATTCCCTCCTGCAGAGGAGGACGTGGAGTTCTTAATGAGCATGTCCTCCTGTAAACCTTTTATCCTCATTACTGTTACGCCCATAGGACATTATATTTATTTTTGTGTCTTTATTTGTGTCTGCCTTGCTGTATTATGGAAACCTTGAAAAAAATTTCAATTCATAATATCTACTACTCTGCCTGATGCATAGTAAAGCCAAAATATGGCTTTGATTAATGCAGAACAAATCACCACGGGCTTGCAGGTATATATGCCAGTTAGCTTTGCACTAGCACTTGCCATTTTATTTGCCCTTCTATATAACATGGTATTTCAGGCAAACATTCCTCACCTCTAGTGTCCATGTCTTTCACTCTTAAAACTTAATTTCCAACTTGGGAGATTGGCCTCAAATACCATCTCCTCTGTGAAGGCTTTGCTCTTAGCCTTGCCAAGGGCTGAGATTTCTGTCTCTGGACCCTTCTACAGATAGGAAATATATAATACTGTAATGGTATGTTTTCAAAATCCGAGCAAGCATTTTATCTTATAACTCTTCACTGAGTCTTTAGCAATCTTAAAGTCACTTATTCTTTTCCTTATTTCTTATTCCCTGCTCACCATAAATGCTTTTTAAGATTCTCCAAGCTTCCTTGTGCATCACCAGAAGCTTTTAGAACTTTCTAGCTTCTCCCTAGATGGATTTATGTGGCATTAGTCTTTGTTATGTTTTGAAAAGTTAGGTAGGAGCTATTGATTTGTCTCATATTTTTATTTTTGTCAACTGTTCTTTTCATCAGGGCTCCAAGTTGAAACTCTTGGAATTCTACAAGTGGAAAAAAATGTTCTTCCATGGGTGTGATATGGGCATCTGGTATTTAACTTGCTTCCTGAGTAATCTATAGGACCCTTACTTACTATTGTCTTTCATCAACAAAAGATTATTTAATATTCTAGAGCTGCAGAATATTGTCAAAAAATGAAAGTCACATGCCTCTGCCTTCAAATATGAAGCTGGTGTATTTGACTATGTCATCAGTTTACATTGCAATTCATCTGAATGTTATTTTTAGTGTAGTCTGCATTTTGCAGCCTATTACATCTTGCAGGTCAATTCCACACTGATGTTACCACATTTTTTTACCTTTGTGGCAAAAGTTTTTTAAGCAAAAGTTCTTTGGTATATCAACATCCCCTAATAAATCAAGCGTATATGTTTAAACTACAAATACAAATATTCTATTTGCCATTAAATTTGTTGAAAATGTGGATCACAGTGTTTCCTAGCAAGGAGCCAGGTCTCTGTGGTAGTATATGTGACCCTTCAGTGGACAAACTCACTAGTAGAGAAGTTCCTCTTTTTTGCCCAGCATCTGCCCCTGACATTCTTTCTGAATGTAATTGTCTTTCCTAAGACATTTTCTGGTCCATGGGGGAATGTTTATATGTCAGTCACCGTGTTGATTGGGTGATAGTAGATTTCATTGCAATGAGCTCCTGCTGTGAGTGAAGCATCTTAGCCAGCAACATACCTCCCCATCTTTAGACTTTTACAATCTTATTAGACCCTCTTCAATAAGGTTCTCTGGACTTATAATAGAGAGAGATTTTGATGGTTTGATTGAGGCTGAGCATGCCAAGATCACCAATACTCTGAACTCTGGCCAGTTTCTGTCTCTCTTCTCTTCCACTTCCACTGCAGTGGGTTGCATCTTTGTCCAATGCTGAGAGCTTTTCTTATCTATGGGTAAAATAAGAAGTGTTTAAATGGTAGTTTACTATTAAGTATTTATAGTTAACATTAAGAAATTTGTTTCTATCTAGTGTCTATTTTCTCTCCTTCCACCATTGTTTCAACAGGTTAACATTACCAGGCAGAATAAGGAGGTGGTTGTTACAACCTATTAAAAGAGTAATTGGTTACCCATTAATTCCTACTCCTTATTTCCCTTCTTCTTTAAGACTTTTCTTCAATTATTGTCTTATCCACCTAATTGCCTATGTTTTTTTTTTGTCTCCATTCTTTTGAGGTCTTCCACTTCTATCCCCAATGTATGTACCCTTGTAGTTTGTGGGTGTTATAAAAGTTTCTCTTTCACTATATCATTCTGAAGGTTTAATGCTAATAGCCACTTAGGAAGGAGAACACATGGCATCTGCCTTTTTGTTTCTGGGATACTTTACCTAGTAAAATTTCTTCCAACTCCATCCATTTACCAGTAAATTTAATTAACTCAGTATTTTTTGGCAGTTGAATAGTATCTCATTGGGTATATGTACCATATTTTCATTATCCACTCACCTACTGTTGGACATCTGGGTTGATTCCATTTCTTTGCTATTGTAAACAGAGCTGCAGCGAACATGTCTGCATTGCTCATGTCTCTGCAATAAGATGTGGCATTCTTTGGGAATATTCTTATGTATTTAAGGTAGAAATTGTAGAGTACAGAAGATGGTGGGGATGAAGAGAAGCAGCTGTTGGCTTAAAAAAGAAGCAAGAAAGAAACAAGAATATGAGGCTCATGTACCCTTAGTTTATAGCAATATTTTCTTTTCTAATTTTTTAAAATTTGGGGACAGATTCTTATGCATTACACAGTCTTGCCATGAACAGAAGTCTGCCTTGAACTTTGGATTTACCTGCTGGGAATAGAGTGTGCACCCCCTCATTTGACCTCATAGTAGCATTAATATAGTGAGAATGAAAACAATACCATAAGTAGCAAGATAAGTACAGCCAAAATGTGTGGGTAGCACTGTTAGCAATAAAAGAGATCATACTAACCAATGGGAAAATGGATGCACATATAATGACTGGCAAAGATAGATGCTAATTTTAGAATGAAAAATAAATCTTCAGCTGGAAAAGGATAAAAATAAAGACTAATAGATTAGGTTATATAGTTGTTCAGACTGTATACTCCACCCCCTTTCAATAGAATATAACCATGTCGTTCACAGCCAGAAAACTTTATTGGGCACTGGAGAAGTGAGTCAAGAATGAAATTGTTTACTGACCAGATAAACGCTACAATTTCAATTGCTACTAACACTCCTTTAATGAAAAGATTGATTCCAGACTTTGGCAGAAAACTGTCTGGCAAAAACAATAACAGTTCTTTGGGCTTGGCATGAAACACTATTACATTTCACTAGACCAATTCCGCACTTACAAAGACAGGCCAGTAAAAAGAGAGGCTTTCTTGGAAGGGATTTTCATATTGGAAACAAGAGAAAGAAGTATGGAACTCAAATTTAAGGATTTATTTGTATTTGTTAGTAAACTCCCTCATGTAATGAATATTCACCAAACACCTAATAAGAGCCAAACATTACTATAGCTAACTTTAAAGAGCTTATGGTATTTAAGGAATTACAGTGGATTATTTCAGAATTGGCAGGCCATGTCTATTGATAAATGTCTACCCACTTTTGCTATTTATTGGTCCATTTATTTATATACTGTCTATGTTTTTGTTGTGAAATGAAGAGTTGAATAGCAGGGATAAGAACTGTATAGCCTTAGAAAAGAAAAAATATGATTATTACTTGACTTTAAAAAAGATTTTATTGTATTGGATAAATGTAATTCTTATAATGGAGTTATATTGAAAATTACAAGAAAAACCGGGGATACTAGTGGAGTTTCAAAGCAAAGATGTTGGTGACCCCTGACTTCAATTTTGAAAGACCAGAAGGAGTTTCTGGGTATGAAATCTCAGGTTGATGCTTTGGGAACTATAGTTGTACAAAGTGGATGTAAAAAACAAAAAAGTAGAATTTAGGAGTTCGTTCACTGTTTGTTCTGGAAGACGCATAGGTTGGAGTGTGTGACATAGAATGGAAGGAAGAAGCTAGATCAGCCAGTTAACCAAGATCTGGTATGTAATGGCTTTGTGATGAAAACATCTTCCTTTTCCATTTTTCCTCTCTCTATCCTTATGATCCTCCTGCTTTAGCCTCCAAGTGGTTCTAGTATGAATGCAAATTGTCATCCATGTGTTCATGTGTTTGAATCCTTAGCTGACATTAGTGTTTTTAGAATGTTGTGGTACCTTTAAGAGATAGAACCTTGTTGGAGGAAGGTAGGTATCAGTGGGTAGACCTTAAGGTTTGGTAGCTCAACCTTGTTCCCTGTAGCAGCTTTGCTACTGCTCTCTGCCCTCTTGAAAGCTGCAGTGACTTGAACTGACTTCCTACCTCTGACCCAAAGAATAACTTCCACTATATAATAAGCCAAATAAATTGCCTCACAGCAGAAGAAATAAAAGTAACTGCAACACAGACCCATGCCAAAACTGTTTATGTACATACTCTGCATAACAAGATACCCAAAAGTAATCATTGCCTTGATTAAATTCAGCCTGCAATAGGAGGAATAATTGTTAAATAAAGCATAGAACAGAACAATAATGCTAAATAAATGGTAATGGGCATTTCTTTTATGTAACACAAAACCATGGAATGTGATATCAGAAAATTAATTGATGGTAAGACTATTTCTTGAAGGATGTCTTTAATGTGTTGTGATGGGTGGAAGAACAAGCTATCATCTGGCAAAGAAAATACTATAGACAGAGAAAAGAAAAAGGTATACTAACAGATTTAGAGATCTGTGGCATGAATTTCTGTAGATGTCAGAATCTGTGGACAAAGCTTTGTGTTAATACTTTATTGGTCAAACCAATCTTAGTAAAGTGGAAGGAAGGGACGAAGTGAATGAGAGAGAGAGAGAAAGAAAGAGAAAGAGAGAGAAAGAGAGAAAAAGAGAGAGAGAGAGAGAAAGAAAGAGAGAGACAGAGGGACAGAGAGATTGATCATATAAAGATGAATGGGATGTTTCTCAAACTGACCATACCTGTATTAGGATTGTATTAGAAGGACAAATGACTGCAATAACTTCTGGGACACTTCATAGGGGATATATGTATTTCCCTGCCTCAGAACAATCCAGATGACTTGAGAAGGGAAAGAAAGGAAAGTAAGACATTCATTACCCTCTCACCTTCTTTCCATTTGCCAATTCACTCAGGGCAGTATCACCCTTGCACATCTAGGTTGTGGCGTCTATCCCAGCTGAGATGTCAAGAACTAAGAACATTTGTTCTGGCTAGAGTACATGCACACCTGTCTCTGTCTGTCCTCAATGTCATAAACTTACATTTGTAGTAAATTTGATAGTAGTTGTCACAGGGACTTGGTTCCAACCTTAGTTCATACAATTCTGTCTAGAAAGCACCTGAACAGATACTGTCATATATCAGTTGAATATGATCTAGGTAGAATTATATTGATTTTTCTATAACATAGTGTAAAGGCTTACCAGAAGACAAAATAAATTAGAATATGTGACGGGTATTCAAAGATATGGGATGTTGGGGTGGGATTGTGAGTGAATGTAGTACAGAAACAATATATGTTGACTTTAGAGTATATAAAATTAGAAGCAGGATTATTTGTGAACTAGAAAGAATATTGGCATTGGTCCTTGCCTGACTTGCACAATGCCTGACATGTCAACAACCCCGCAAAGTCTAGCATGGATCACAGGGGAGAAAGCTTCAGTCAGTAGGATCCTTAGAAGTACGGGATTAAGTAGTCATTATAGAATTCCCACACTATCGGGCAGTTCAAGAAGGGGCTCCAAGCTATGCCACTGAGTCCTGAACCCCCATTAATGTAGATGACTCAGAGGGAAATTCAGCATCCACATAAACAGATGCTCTGGAGTATGGGAGAGAGAAAAGATGTAGTCCCAAGAAAGGAGGAGAGAAGGAAAAGGGGCGGGAGAGGAGGTTGGGGGTTGGAAGAGTGGAATGGGCATAACAGGAGGAAGGGAAGGGCAAGGAAGAAGAAGGGGTACCTATCAAGCTTGTATAAGTAGGCAAAAAATGTAATAAAAAAGATAATATTGAAAATCCCTTAAAAAAGAATTTTAGCAAAAGAATTAAACTGTTGTATTCTTTATCTTTAGGGTGATTATATCTCCCCTCTCAAGACTTATATTAGATCATCTTCTTTCTTGAAGGAGGTTGAATAGACAGTTCTTCTTCCAGGAGACAAAATAGTCTCGGTGCTTGTTATGGTTTAAAATGTGTTTGGCAAGGTCATGGCACCTTGAGAGGTGAAGCCTTGCTGGAGGAAGACAGTCACAAGGGGTGGGCCTTGAGATGGATTAGACCCACCCTACCTCCAGGAGAAGTCTGTTTTTGCTGCAAGCAGTCTGTAGCTCTCAGCCTCCAAGATGTCTGCGGTGACTTAGCCTCCTCCAGCTTTGGCTAGCCAGCCATGCCACCTCTGCTTTGAGAGACTGTACCTTCCCTCTGGAACCGTAAGCTGAATAAACCTCCTTTCTCCCTTAAGTTGATTGACTTTGAGTGTTCTCTCACAGCAATAGTTAAGAGTAACTGTTACAGTGCTTTCTATTTCTAAGTAGCATATGGATTCTGCATGTTTAATCATAAGACTAGTTACTAATTACTTTCACTATATTTGTGCAGATGTATAAATCCAATTCCTTTTTTGATATCTAGAAATATGAAAGCAAACACTCAATCTTCCAGTGACCATCCAGGATGAATGGACAGATGGGAGGGAAGGATGTAGCCCCATTGAGTCTAAATGGATCCTATCATTTCCCTTTCCTACCATGGCCTTTGGGACCATTAAGGTCCCAAACAAAGGCTGTATGAACACATCAATAAATAAACAGACCTTGCTAGATTTTTAACTCTGGCCTAGGCCTAGGCATTGGGGTGGGGGGAGACGGAAAGAACCTAACATGGTCTCAGGAAGAGAGTGTCTATACAGATTCCTGGACATCATAGCCATTGCCTTTCTTCATTCTTAAGGACACCAACAATAATGTATGGTTTCAGGATAACTCTGCGTGGATACCAACATTATCCCTTTTACAGGGAAGACAATAAAAATATATTTAAAATCACAGATCCCAATATTAGAATTCTTGAATTCAGATCCTGTTCTTAACCTAACTAGTTAGCTTACTTCATACTTTTTTTTATTTAAATGAGTACTATAACAGTTTCCTAATAGGGTTGCTGAGAAGATTAAAAGAAATAATATATGCAAATACTCAGTGTAATTATTGCCAGTGCTTATCAATATTACTACAGGGAAATAATCTCCTATTTGTAATTCTGAAATCTCAAAATCCTGAAAATCCAAAGTTGTTTTGCAAAACATTTGGTGGCACATCAACATCAGAGACTAGCTTTTACATGTCATAGACAATATGAATGTCATTTCCATCTTTAACTGAAGTCATACGAAGGTCATATTTTTCACTGTAGTAAATAATGATGTTTTACTGCAGGGCATTATCCCAAGTCAAATAAGACTATGTATCATATTTCTAGTCTCAAATTTCTTAATTTCCTAATTTTAAACCAAAATTGTTCAAGAATTTCAAATAAAAAATATACACCTGGATTAAAGGTATGAAATGATAATATAACACATATTTCTCCTACACATCCTACAATTGAACCACATTCAAATTCTTAGGCAAGTTTGCTGTATGCTTTCAACATACAGCTTAGTGGGCAAACTTTTGAAAAATATTGTCCTTTATAATTTTACCTAAAAGAAAAATTCTCATAACCTTCCCTCTTTGGTCAGACTCTAAGCTTACTGATATAGCAGCCAGTGGGACATTGTATATGTACACTTTTACCATGAGACATTCTTGGAACTTGGTTTGTATTCAAACACGGAAGATTTGTTATCCAATAATGGTTTCTTTAAAAACTAAAATAGCTTTTATTGGAGGAAGCCTCACTAAAATGTTCCCATAAGCACATGATAATGCTTGTTAAATTTAAGGACACACACATGAAAGAAGGAGGGAGACCGATTAAGAAGATTTTCAGTGACAGAAGGAGAGGAGATGGGATCAGGTCAATATGGGATGAAATGATTTATATTCATGGTGTATGTGTATGATATTGTCGAAGAAATAGAAATAAGTTAAATCTACATTCTAATAAGATATATTTTAACATAAATTTTAATATTTCTTATGTCTACATATAGAGAACAAGAACGTTTTTTAACCCTTAAAACTTGTCATATGAGTTTCTTAAGTTCTGATTGATTCTTCTTTAAAAAGAAACAAGGAAACCATTCAAAATGTTGCTGAGCAAAAATCACTTGTTGAAAGTTTGGTGGTCTACTTTTGGGTCCCTGAACTTTTCTGCCTTGTCTACCTCAAAGCTGGAAGAAAGTCTCCTGATTTGCTTTTTGTCCAAATATACTGCAGGCACCATATTGGTTGTCAAATGCATCCATTTCTTAGCCACATCAAATTCAGCATTAAGGAGGATTTTTTTCACTGTAGAATGATTTCATGTATTTCAGCCTCTTCATTATCACTGCCTTAAGGTTTCTAGTTTCAGGAATTTCTAATCACTACTTAAATGCTTTTAATCTCTCATCCTGTAAATCTTACGGCTTTAAAAAAATCACTGAATTTTATTTTGAAATTTTGCAGAAGCTTTTGATTATTTTCTAAAACTTCACCTGTGACCAAATTGTCCAATAATCTTAGAAATACTCCTTGAATATCTATCAATTATGCCTCAAAGATATCTAACATTAATACTTTTAAGAAAAAAAGCCTTCTAGTCAGAAAAAGATGCTGGGATTTTATGAGAAGAGCATGTGTAGGACAAATCATTAGAAATATAATTTTCACCCTTTATGATTTAGTCTTTATGGTGTAGTATGGGAATTAATGAATGGAAAAAATTGGTAATGTGTATAATATGAAATTATTGATGATAAGGTTGTACATGATCTATTATATGTATTTTTCTTTTGCTTGACTGAGTTCTGAATACAGAGTGAAAGGAAAAAAATGAATGCATGGATATTTTATGCCTGGTTTATTGCTAAGGGAAATTCTGGAAATTTAAACTTGGACATAAGGCAACAATGGGTTTCCTAATACTTAAAGCCATCAACATACAGACTTAGTCACCCTAAGTCAGGTAACTGGTCAGCTGCAGACTTACTAACTTAAGGGACAGGACTGCTCTTATAAGCCATCACCAAGAACAATAAATGGAGAGCACATTTTCTCAAATTCGGGTTGGTCCAAAAAGGAAACCCAATCATAAATATCCACATATTTCTTCTAAATTTACTCATTGGATAAATTAATTTGCCACCCATAAGGAAATGTTAGAGATGATGTAGAGAAGTCCTAGATCATCCCTCTACCAGACACACAAAAAGTAAAGGAGATCATATCCAACAACGCAAAGCTCTAATAATAGAAAGAGAATAACCAACATTGGTTTAACTTCCTGCCTCTGACCTTCCTATCCAAGGGCCTGAGCAAAGTCCCTTGTAAGCAGGCATTTATCTTCTAAGACAAAAAAAAATTAGGGATAGTCACTGAAACTCATTGTATATTGATGATCAGAGAATATGAAGAATATGTGCCACAGATTAAACCTTTCCACTTCCAGAGACTTAGTAACATAAATCATTTGTGACACACTTTAGAATAGTTACAACTCAAATATCAGCAGGAAATTCTAGTTGGAAGTCTATAGGACACATACTTCACTTTATCAGTATAATACAAAGGAATTCCAGTGAAATTTTTTCAGGGGTTCAAATTGGAAAGTCTCACCAGGGTCCATGAAAAGCATTCATACATACTTCATGGGTGAAGAACAGGAACACAACGATTAGATTGCATCTTGTTTGCTCAGTGTAACGTCAGCTGGTCAAAAGATGGTATCGTGGATTCTTTCTCAGATGACTTTTTTTTCTACTTTAGCCTTTGAACTATATCAACAAAAGCCTACAAAAAGCATAAAGCCCAACTGACAATGGATGTGCTTCTAGTTTCTAAGCAGTATCATCATTTTCATCTGATTCAACCAGCTATCGTATTCCACATACTAAATATAAGGCTATTATGATAGAAGATGATTCACTCTATAAGACCACAGAGATATGTCCTCAAAAGACTCTGTGCCATTAGTTTCTGACAATAGATGTTTGTAGCATTTCAGAGGCTAAAAAAGAAAAAAGACACAGAGAAAAGACATGAATAAATTTAAAGCTGTGAAGTTTAAAGATAACAAAATACTAACAGAGTCTATATGTCAATTTTAACTGATTCACAAGCAGCAGGTCTAAGAGGAATAAGAAGTCCTAGAGAGAGAAGATTTTCAAAAACTGTTCTTTTCCAAAACTGTCTTATTTCTCATTAAGATGATGTGTACCACTCAATTCTATTGCTTTCCATTTGGTTTGATTAAGAAAACATTTCCTTATGTAAAAATTCATTCTTTGGTTACATAAAGAAAATCTCCATTTTTAATAAGTGAAAAAACATGATAACTTCTTATAAGACCACTTTTATATCTTGAGTTTCAGAAATGTCCTAGTCTTTTTCAGTGTCCCCATTATATTTCCTGGAGAAGCTGAAATAATGATTGTGAGATGAATTATTGAGACCACTGCTTGACATGTCATATCATCAGTAAAGTGTGACAGGCTCAGTTGTAAATCAACTTCCTGCTCAGATGTTTAGACAATTCAGGTGAGGTCCAGAGTATGTTGGCAGTTCTGCCCTACCAGTCAACCCCAATCCAGTATCCTTAGAATTAAGTCTTATGTCTCAAACTCAATATCTAGTACCCACTGTCTCCACTCAAGTGATCTGATGTCCTTGTCACATTGTTACCACTAAAATCTCCTTCTCACATCTGTAAAGATGTTCTCCTGACTATTTATACCTCACTTTGCTCTGCCTTAGACATCATTGATTTCTAGGGTGGACTGAAAATGCATGGAATGCCAAGCACAAGTAATAGGGCTACGTAAGACTGAAGCTCTTCACTCAAAGTCGTATGTGCATCAAACCTAGGACTCCCAATCCTAAACAAGCTGAGGATCTGATTTTGCTTTAGTTTTTTCCAGAATCACAGTTCGTTCTGTATTGTATTCATTAGATTTCTTTTCCTTCGCATCCTGAACTCAGAACTTTTGTGAGTGATGAAATAAGAAAACAACAAACCCCTTCCAGCCTCAAGTCAGGAATTGTTTCAATTACCTCTTTGCTTGATGAGGCCCAGGATATTGGTCTTGATGAGGCCACATCAGCACTTTTTCTGTTTTCCTTACAGAACAAATTGCCAGCAGGATTCCTGTTTATGAGGATAGGAATTGCTAGTACAAATTTCCCATAAGGATTCTGATAGGAAACTTCTCACTGCTAAGGCAAAGGACTTGCCATATTGCTGATTATGGGCACACAGCCAGAATACAACTGAGTTCCCTTAAGCCCATCAGGATACCCTTCCTCCTTATCTGTATACCTGATTTGTTTGAAAAAATCCAGTTCCTTTCTATAATTATCTCAGAAGGGAGACGTCTAAGTTGGTGTAATTATGGCAGTCATGCATATTGAGGATTTCTCTAGTTTAGACATCAGCAGGGTGCCCAAAGCAGGGGCTGAATGGTGAGTCAATGTGTTGAGACCACCAGCAGAGAGGAGTTGAAGAGGCCCATAACGACCTGCCAAAGCCCAATTCCATACTGATGAGCGCAGCTGTGAGAGTCAAGGAAGGGCAGAAACAAGAGCAGCAGCAACAGCCATCCTTCTTAGGCTAATTCACTTTGAAGAAGAGTGTTTTTGAGAAGTCTTCAAAGATTGGAATGTTGACGTTTGGACTAAAGAAGTCTTTGCAGATCGCATAGCATGTACATGAAAAATCAGAAATGTATTCCTTTGGGGAATAATGTTGAATGGATCAGCATTTAATGGTAATACAATGGAAGGCTGATTAGCCCATTTAAAAATGAAAATGATACCTCATCCAGGATGAGAGAGATTTTGTATCATCGAACCGTGGCAAATTGACTTGCAGATTTCCTGGTGGGGGAGTGTCATATTAAGAGATACAGTGTTGGTCTTTTGCTGATAGTTTGGACAAAGACTTAGTTCAGCTTTGATCAAAGGGACTCCCAACTGCAAGCTCTTCATCTATGGCATAGTAATTGCTCAGTTCATGAGCCTGTTGTTGAATCATAAGGTGGCCTATCATGAGGACTATCATTGACCATCATTGTATACATATTTCTACAATTGGTCATGAGTGGATGGTGTTATCAGGAAATTAAATATTCAACATGGTTTTTTTCACCACTTCCACTGGCGCATCCACATGCTTCTTGTCTCTGACCAAAACATATTCTTTCCAAATTCCTGCCCAAAATACACAAACATTACAGCATTGTTAAAATATCTGGGCATAATCCTGATCCAGGGCAGTTTTCCAGTTCATGGACAGATAATGATAAAGTCCAAATCTCATATTTCTGCCCATTTGGAGGATTTTCCCTCGTTACAAATCTTTAGTACCAGATGAAGCTGTATTTAAATAGCAGTCCATTTTTTAGTTCAAATGAATAAAGTGGGAGAAAAAGCATTGCGAACCAGATCTATGTTTGATTATGTCTCCATCCTTTTGCCATAGAACCCCAAATCATATATATTAAATTGCAGATAAGAGTTGTTGAGAAAGTCATTATGTTGAGTCACATATTCATGTAATGTTCTCATATCACTTTGCTTGGGTCTGATTCTGAACCTGTCACATCTCTGATATAATGGATTATTATTGTGCTTGCCCAATATTATGACTAGGAGACTGATAACACAGGATGTCTGGATTCCATCTCTAGGTAACCTGTGGCTGATTGCTCAATCTTCACTAAGACCAGCACTACTACAGTTGTCTTTGAAATAGTAAATCCTTAGACACCATTGAGGGAGTTGGTACTATGCCACTCATATTAGTTGTCAGTAATTCCAGAGTTCATCTGCCTATCACAGAGCACTATTATTAGTTCATGGGAATTAAATTGGAGGCAACTAGCTCCATAACCTAGATTTGTGGAAGAGCTCCCTTATTTTTCGAGAAAACGTATAAACTCACTGAACAAGTAATCTCAAAAACAGTCAGTGTGTTGCCTCTCAAATCTACAAGGCTCTTAAGAGGAGTTGTGTGTGTGTGTGTGTGTGTGTGTGTGTGTGTGTGTGTGTGTGTGTAAGCCCAAAGGTGACATAGGAATCATCCTGGATTGCTCCACCTCCTATTTGTACTGTTTTATGATTTCAGAGGTTCCACTTTCCAGGGATAGAAATGTAGGCTGCTGCCATTTATGCCTGGCATTTTCACATGGGATCCTGGGTCTGAACCAAAGTCCTTCTGCTTTTGACGCAGAGGCTTCCTGTAGTTCCTTCCTAGAAGAAAAGGGTACAGTATGTGAAAGTTTCTCATCATTAGAAGAAATATTCCAGTATGTTTTATACCATTGGACCCCTAAATATATCACTAATGTGGTAGTCAGCTAATTTCATGCAGCTTATCTTCAACCCTCTGATACATATTTATCTTCCAGAGATCTACAGCACTATACTTCCTGCTCATCAAATCTTGCCAGCCATGATGTAATCAGTGTTGTGAACTGGTATGATATCTCAAAGAGTGTTAATGTGAGGAAAGTTCCTGCTGACTATGACACTGAGGAAGAGACAAAATAATCTGAGAAAAGAAGTGAATCTATAAAGAAAAGGAAGTTTTCTGCCATCTTTCTTCCTGATATGATGAGAGGATTATACAAAATATATAGCCTATCTCCAGGATCATAGTCTGTCAATATATATCATAAAAATTTCTTGCTGATGATGGGAGCTGAGTTGGGATAACCATAACCTCAATAAGGTCTCTATGAGTCAACTGTCTTCTACAAAAAAAATCAGTTGGCTTTCTTTCCTCAGGAATCACATAAATGAATTGGGTAGTATCTATGGGACCTGCCATCCTTTCATCCTGCCAGTCTTTAGGCACAGGATCAATCTTTAAAAGATGTTTTGCAACATATCTAGGATGTAGATGGAGGCATTCTCAGTAGTTTGCAATAATTTTGATTCATACTTCAAAAGTCAAGGAATAATAGCAATATGTTGTCAGTTCTTAAGTATAACCATTCAATTATGCACCTGTAAGTTGGAAATTGTGTCTGTAGATTCAGCAAACAGGCTGGGGGATGGACACCTGGCAGAGCATGGCTGGCAGCCATGGGCTTCCAACTCATCTGGGCTCAGGTAAAATTTAGGGACCTCATGCTAGTATTAGGTTAGACTCTGGTTTTGGCTATTCCTGAAGTTCTATATGCTCCTTTTTCTAATTGTCTGGTTACTATAGAAGATTGATCTGGGGATACTTGCATATTAATATGATGGGGTCCTTCCTAAAGGGAATCGGTCCTATCCTGCAATCAATAACCTCTAAGTCTATAACTTAAATTAGATCTTGAAATTGAGTGAAGAATAAAAAGGTTTATTTTATCATGTTGGATAATATCAGATAACTTGAAATTGTTATTGTTGTTGTCAATTCAACTTGAACAATGCTCTCATGAATGTACATTTATCTTGTTCTCTGGAATAGTCTAAGCTTTCTCATAGATCCCTTCAGGTCATAGCAACTTGATTGACCTCTGGCCCTTTCCATTTTGATAATCAAATCTACGTTGTCTATGAAGGTTAAGTGCTGTCATTTGGCCTTTGCTGTTTGGCATCATTTCATAATCCATTGACTCAAAGCCGCCCAGCACCAGAACAGATGGACGTCTTTCCTGAGCTGTCCACTTCTGTTCTCCATCATCGACACAGCCTTCCTTACGCCTTTGTTAAGAGAATATCTGCAGATCCCTTTACTAAGATAGTTTGCTGGGTTTTCTTATCACCTTCAGTAAATGTATTTTTAATATTCTCATGTCCCTTTGCCTTTTGGCTTCTGACTTGTTATCTAGGCAGTCCTGGCATCTCCATTTCATTTAATACCCACCATTATTTTGCTCCACTTCAAGTAAACAGCATAGCGATAGATTGGGACAAGTTCCAGATCTTTTTACTAAGACACTAAATCCTGAATCCTTGTTCAGGCTATTCTGAAAAAAGAATCAAATTGTATTTTAGGGAAAAATGCAGGAGGAGAAGTAGAGGGATGAGAAATGAGAAAACATTGACTTCCATGGTATTTTCCTCAGGTAAGGCTTTATTAAAGCTCTTTGGGCCACAGAAGTTGCTCTCTTCTGCTGGAGTGGCGTGTTCTCTTGTCAGTCTGCCATGTTCAGGAGAATCAGGTGTTTAAAATTACTAGGCCTCTCTACTCATAGTTGGAAAGAAAGAATCATTGGGAGAATTAATGAAGACTGGATGGCATGTGCTTAAGGTAGAATGCTACCGATGACCCAGAGATCATGAAGATGTTGGATGCAACCATATAGGAGACAGAAGGGAAACCAAGGCATCATGGCAGTTTGTAGATGTGTATGGGATAAGCAGGAAAAAGGTAGCTGAAGAGCAGAAAGAGGAGGAAGAGGAGGAGGGGAAAAAGAAAAAGAGGAAGAGGAGCAAGAGAATGAAATTTACAATGATTACTGGCATAAGTTAATAGTCTACTACCTAACTGAAAGTTGGAATTAAAAGGTTGCCTGTCTGTCTTCCAGATACAATAGGGTCAATGCAATCATGAATTTGCTGCAGCTGTGAATGCTTTCATAAAATCTGAATAAGCTTTGGCTTGTTAACATTGTGTCAAGAGGCACAACACTTCCCTAAAAGACTAATGAAGGTTAATACTGGATGAAGGAGAACGGAAAATACTCTCCCCAATGATATGCCCAGCCCACTGTACATCATCCTTGCTCCACTAACAGTAACCCAGATGGAATTTAGTAAGACACACCCCCACACACACACATGTGGACATGAGAGTGGGAGGAAGACAGTAGACAAGTGGGAAGGAGAACGTTTGTAGTGGAGGATTGAAATTGGACAATAAGGAGTGAAAATGGCACAAAGTCATATGCAAAGTCATAAAAGAATATGAATTCCAGACACCATCTCTAAGCCACTGCTATACTGATTTTCAAGAATATCAAACTCACAATATTGAAGTGGCATTTTGGACACACAAGTGAGAGGTTAGATCTTACCTCCACAGCCATTTGTATTTCAACATCAGCTTCCAGAAGAGTATAGCAACCTCAAAAGTAGCTATACTGAAACCTCCACCTTTGATACACAATCATCTGACATGTTGAGATTCACAGGTGCACTCCATGGATTTTGTGGCTTTTCCTCATCAAGCCTAGTGCTTTGAACAAGGGCCTGTGCTTTGAACACTAAGCTTGCTTGCTACACTCCAGGGCCTTTCTTATTAATATCACTTCTATCCCAAACTTCCCTTCCCTGTCCCTCTGCATGGCTGCTTCTTTCCCATCCTTCAAATATCAGCTCAGGTTCATCTCTTCAGAGAGACTGAGCCTGAATTTCTCACTGTAAGCAGCAGACACTGTCATTCTCCTTAATCATAGTCCTGATTATGTTTTTCATGGAACAATTACAGGCTTTAACTTTTTTCATATGTCCTTAGAAATAAGACCAGTATCAGCGATGCAATGCATTGAACTCAGGCTAGACTTTGATTTCGTCTACAAGAATTTCCATGAAAAAACATTGAGCAAGTAGATCAGTAATATTACCAAATGTACAGACAGGGTTTCTGAAACATGATGGAGAACAGTAGCTTTCCAGGAAGAGGGTACAACTCTTCTTTGAAGCTTTGTGGGGGTGTAATTGTCCGCTAACTAATCATAATCACTTTCCTTGGCCATAGGATGAAATTCAACATGCAACACATGGCTTGCACACTATGAAGTTCAGCATATTCTTTTATATCACACTTTTATATTGATTAACTGTGGTACTGGAAATTGACTCAATGATCTGTAATATCTCCAACAATTCCTTACTTTCTCAAACCCTCATAATTCACTGATATTTCTTGTTGAAAATGAACAGTTCCTGGGCTGGAGAAGTGGCTCCGGGGTTAAGCCTCTGCTTTGCAGGCAGAATCCTAGACCCCACGTATAGACACCGGGCAGAAACGGGGCGGCCTGCGTTTCCGGTCCTGGTAAGGCAGAGCCTGTGAATCAGGGGACAGAATAAACAAGGAGGAGGTGGAGGGGGTCCATGGTGGTTACTGAATTTGCCTGTGGTTCTACATACACACACACACACACACACACACACACACACACAATTGAATAAATAAAAAAAAGACAATGAACAGTTCTTTAACTATTTATATTGACTTTCTTTTCCATTCTTATTTTGACTCAATTTAAAACCGGACTCTAGATTCTGGATTCATGACAGCCTTAGAAACCCTACTAAACGGTTCTTCAGGAGTTACTCTGAGCCTCCTTATTTAACTGAAATATATGCCTAGCTTCTGGTACTTGGTTTTATAGAACAGAAATGCAGTTTGTTCTGAAAAGAACAAGTGAAGATAGATTGACATTTTAAATTTGTTACCCTCATACAGTGTCCAGAATGTCAAGGATTGCATTTAGACACAAATTTGAGACTTTTTCCACTAATAGTAAACTTAGAAAGCTGAGTGATCTTATTATTGTTAAGAAAACTTCAAATAGAAGAAAACATAAGTCAGTGACAGGGACACTTAATTTGGCATCAAAATGACTAAAGCCACAATCCAGATCAATCTTCTCTAGTAACTTCACTAGTTACAGGAATGTGAGTATAGGATTTGACCTCTTGAATTTTTAATTTCCTCAATTATTAAAAAAACAACTTAAAATATGTTAACCTCCTCACAATATTGTGAGGATGAACACAACAAAATTCTCAAAGCCCCTAGCACAGCACAGGGCCTAAAGAAGATATTCAATAAATGCTAGTTGCTAGTGACCAAAATTCTGTTCATAATTCCTTTTCCTACTTCTCCACCAGGAAATATCCTTTCCATTCTTCAAATTTATTTAAAATATTTTTGTTCTGCCCCCTACAGGTGGCCTTAATCATCCTCTTACTGCAATAGCATTGCTCATATTTCTCTATCAATGATGATATTATTCATGCTTGTTTATAGAGACTGACCTAGCATAGCTCTTTAATGAATCCTGACTGAATGAATGTGAACCCTCTCACACATTATCCTTGACCTTGCCTGAATCCAACAGTGGCTTCTTACAAAGTGAGATTTCTAGAGCTTTCACGGTTAGAGAAAGCCAATGAGATGGCTTGGTAGATGGGTAAAAATATTTGTGCTGAAACCTATGTGTCCCTTGGGGCTCACATCTTAGAAGAGAATTTCCAAAAATTGTCTTCTGATCTCCACAAGCATGTCATGATATTCTCCATAAATAAATTAATTAATTAATCAGTTAATTAATATTTAGCAACATTGGTAGAGAAATTACAATGTTGCAGGCATCAGAATGTACAGAAAAGCCTACATGTTCAATGACACAGCTGATTCCACTTGTTCTCTGAACTTTTATGGTTGGGAAGGGACTCAAGGCCAGACCTTATAATCAAGGTCCAACATTGCTGACATACTTTGGAAAATACTGGCCCTGGAAGTAAAGTTGAGATCTTGGTAAATGCTTCTGGAAACCTGAGAAAGGACTGCAGGTGAAGTGCCAGCAAGATTGGTATGCAGTTAAGGTCAGCATTTCCTACAGACCCTAAAGTCAGCCCGCAGATAACTCATTACAATGCTCTTAATATTTAACTTAATCAATTAATTGCCTGGCTGGAAAACCTTTTTCCATTAGGAATCAATTCTCTTGGAATGTCTTGAGAGTCTTGCAAGTTCAAAAATGCATAAAATTCTTCACTTCCTTCAATAATGTTGGGTGCTGAAGGAAGTCAGTGTGGCCTCAGCCATGCTTACAACTCTGACACTGATTCTATGATTCCCTCTGCCAGATAAAAATGCGTTAGTTTTCATGGTTCATGCAGGATAAGAGAGGCCACCTTAACCATTCAGCAGTAAACTGAGATGCTGTTGAAGAGTAATGGGTTATTCAAAAAGAGATGGCTCAAGACTCTTCAAATTGCACAGCTATGTCAATTTTGCCCAGAGGAAAATTCTAGGAGGCCTCAGAACTAAGAGATTATTGAAGCCAAAATTGCTTCCTTACAGGATCTCTACCCAAACTCTTTCTCGGTATGCTCAGCCAGCCAGTTTTGTAAACTCTTCATTTTAATATCACTTTCCCTCTCTTCAGAGTATTCATGGCCTAGAATCAGCACCAAATGAGTGATCAACGGCAAATAAATCTGCTCCATTGCTTTGATCTCCCGCTCTCCCTCTGTCAGTCTTTCTCTCTTTTTTTCTTGCAAGTTTTATTTCTGATAGTCTCCTCGGGAGTCATCTCATGAATCATCACACTTCCTCTGAGAATATTTGTTCTTTGAGGCTTTCAGCCCTCTGGGGGAAAGTTGTTTCTGGCTGAGAGGTGGGTTGTGTAGATCATTAAAATGATTTAGTCTCAGCAGAGAAAGCACTGTGCGGACTTCAGTACCACCTCCTTCTTTGCTATTTTACCAAGTCATTGTGTCTTTTCATTCATTCATTCATTCATTCATTTATTCACTTATTCATTCATCTTTTGTGTGATCGTTTTTCTCTTTCAATCATAGTTCAACTTTAACCAACTCCAGGAAATTTCACTTTAGTTATTCATGCTACTTGATTTAATACCTTCTTTAAAATTAGATATAGAAAGGGAATGATTTCTTTAACTTCTTTTCAATGTACTACTCTAGCAATATTTCATAGTAGCATGTTTTGTGTATGTATCATACATTTGTGGACACATTGTTGTATTGGGCCACATTTTCATGACTATGACAAATGACTGAGAGAAACAATTCAGAGGATAAAAGACTTTTGAGGAACTCATAGTTTCAGAGGCTTCAGTTCAAAATTTTGGTCCTGAAATTAGGTAGAATATCATGTATGTGTCAGAGCCTGCTTAGCTCATGGTAGACAGAAAACAGAGAGGGGTGTATAGGGCTAGCAGTGAGATACCTCCAGTGACCTACTTACTACAACCAGGCCTTGCTTGAAAACTTACTCATTGGAAAAGTAAACTGTAAGTCCTCATGTCCAAAGTATAAGATTACAACTGCACTATTTTATAAATTACCAAGTGTCTGGCTCATTGTTCAGGTGTATGTAGTGTGTGTGTGTGTGTGTGTGTGTGTGTGTGTGTGTGTACATGCATGTGCATGTGTGTCTTTGTGTGTCTGTGTTACTGGGGATTGAACCTGATTTGTCATATGGGCTAAGCCAGTACTTTATCACTGAGTTTTATACCTGTCTCTTAGTATTTTCTATTTTTAGACAAGGTCTCACTCACTAAGTTACCCAGACTAGCCTTAACTCAGTAGCTGAGGATGGCCTTGAAATTGTCATTCTCCTGCTGGGATTGTGGGACTGGCCTTGAAATTGTCATTCTCCTACTGGACGTGGGCCTGTACTCTACCTGGCTGCACTCTGCCTTTCATACACTACTTCATTGAGCTCCAGAGGGCTAATGTTTGTTTTCTGATTACAGACTCTACAGGATAAAATCATACCTTTTTCCTTTTTATCTTATAGATGATCATATACAAGTATCTGAAAAAATAGGCATTTATTCATTCATAAATGAATTTAGTAAAACATGATGAAATCTTGAACTTGAGAAGGATTACAAATATACTAGGTAAGAGAATGGAGCTAAGTACAAGATGGACATTATCTTTGGAGAAGATAATAAATGCCTGACAAGTGACTAAATGAACACAGAAACTGAGAATAAGTGAAGTTAGACATTCATCATTACCAGTACACACACACACACACATACACACACACACACACTGAATATGTAGGCTTTAATTAAATCTTTAGTTACTACAAATGTGCGATCTTCACATAGAACAATTGTCAAAACTTTGATAATAAGTCAAAGGAGCTTACAGTCTTGAGAAAAGAAACAAAAAGGAGGGAAGAGGAAAGCAAATAAAGAAAAAAGAACAATGCGAGCTATTGAACATTGGATGAGGCTTTGCTATAAGCTAAGTAGTATTCTAGTTATTCTAATGTTAATATTGACCTTTTTGAGCCACATCAATCCTTAAGGAATATGATATTTTATCCTCATTCTACAGTTAATAAGAGAGACAGAGGAATTAGGAAATTTTCCTAAGACCACCCAGGGACTAATTGGTACAATTTGCATGATGCAGTGATATATGGTCTCATTACCTCCTCCCTGTGACAGTGCTCCTGCAACTATGTTAGACTCAGATTTCACAGAAAAACTCAGGTGGAAATGGTTGTGACCTACACTTCTCAATCTGGAATGCAGAGCCTGGAAAACCCCAGGGCAAAGCAAAAAGGTGCTACATTCCCAAAGTCACCCTTGGGCTTCTGCAAGCACATACATTGCTCTCTGATACACACATACACAAACACACACACACACACACACACACACACACACACACACAGACATCCACACACACACGCAGACATCCACATTCACATGCAAAAAACAAAAAAGGCACTGCAGGGATTTCTTAGACATATATCAGAAAAGGAATATTTGTGAGAGTATAGAATATGTTTAATTTGAATTTTGGGGGTTATCAGCAGTTACTCGCAGGGTGTGTTATTCAGTCAAGTCATTCAACCAGCTGGTGATCCTAACCATCCTGATCTGTGAATTTGTTAAAAGTACATATACGTCAGATCCCAAACCACCAAACCTGTGAAATCAGAATCTATATTCTAGCTAGGCTCCCAGAAGATCCTTTTGCATATTGAAGTTTGAGAATCATTTACTATTGGATGGAAAGTTTGAGACAATTACTATGCTAAATTAAAAAACATATCAAGACCCTCCAGTTATGTCACAATTTCAGTGTGATCATCTTTGATCAAGAAATCTAGTTTTTAGTGTGATGGTCAGGTGTATTTAAAAACTTAGTTTAAATATTTATCTGTTGCAAGTTCTTCAATCAGAAATGATGATCTCAGTGTTGCTATTAAGATAACTTATAGATATTTTATAAAGACCATAATCGGCTCACACTGTAAACTGAGCTCCATCTCTTCCAAATTCATATGTTTAAGTTGTGAACCTCAAAGTCTTCGCATTTGGAGGTGAGGTTCACAGGAAAGTAACTTAAGATAAATGAGTCATAAGGATGGTTTCTGATCCAATAAACTCATGTCCTTATTAGAAGAGAAATCAAATTTTGCTCTCTCTTGCTCTTTCTCTCTTTCTCTCTCTCTCTCCCTCTCCTTGTTCTCCCCTCCACATGATTTTATGTTTGAGAATGAGACTAGGACTGGATCTGCATTATGATCACTTGTCCTTAAATACTTCTGACTGCACATGTGGGACACTTCCTGCCATGGCTGCTCATTAATTTTGACCTTGAAAACCCTATCTTGTCTCTTCTGCTTTAGTCTTCCTGGGCTGCCACTCCTACCTTAACCATCTGTCACAGCTGTTTCATTCTACAGGCTTCTGATGAAGTCTGCATGTAGCTATCTAGCCTCTAGTTTCAGGGTCTTGTCATTCCCATCACTACTAAGGAGCCACATTGTCATGGCATCTCCTGTCACTTACGGGCTGAAAAGCACTCATGAGCATTTCAGTGCCTGCTGTCTTCCTTGCCAGCACACTCTTCGGTGATTTCACAAAGAGTTACTTCTCAGTCCCACTCACAGAACATCATTTGGTGAGTTTTCCAATTTTGCATAGCATATACATTCTACTGTGCCCAGTTCTTTGAGTTTTAATTGTTTGTTCTACCATCTGCTATGGAAATTCTGGAATTTCTCCTTCACTTCACATAAGTCATTTCTTTTTACATGTCTGCAACTGACAAAACAAAAATGTATTTGCATTCCCATTCAGGTGTTTGTTAGGATGCTAAATTACATATTTTGGGAGAGTGTTCCCAGACAGATCAAATTCCTCTTATTCAAGTTAATACTCTAGTCTTGCTAAAATGCCTTGAGATTCCAGTCTCAGGTATACTCCTGCAGCAACGTTGGATAGGTAATACAACTAGGTGAGTTAACTTGTTCCATTTCCAACCATGACACTCTTCCAGTGGATGGGTTATGACTCAATTCTATTCGCAACATTTTTTCTCATTGGTATTTTTGATTGAGGTCAGTGATACATATTCCTTTTGTGAGTTTCCTGACAGATGATGAGAAACTCTTTGTCATGCTATCAAGGAGACTCCCTGATATTCCTATTTAGATTTTATTTGATATTTAATGATGAAGATTTGATACTTATCTTTTCCACAACATCAGTGAGATTTAGCAGTAATTTCACAATGTCTATTTTCTCTGTTCTGCTCAAATGGCTAATAACTCATGCAATGCATTCTCACCAATAAGTATAAAACCAAAACTCATTATCCATATATATCGTGTATTCCAGTGACCACCAGGAATGGGGTCCTTATTGCCAGCCAGTTGGCTTGGTAGGTGATATAGTAACAGAATGTCATGTTGGTGTCAACACCACTTCTTGGGAAGAACCACAGATTATGTTCTGCAGGAAGTAAACTCAGAAATGGAAAGTATCATGCTAGAAATCATCAGATACCCTTAAATTAAAACCAGTGGGAGAGATGTGAGGAAAGCAGAAATGAGTAGAATGAGAAGTTGTGCTGTGAGAAGACCCAAGTCCAATCTAGTCAACCCCACAGAAGCCTTTGAATCTGAAATGACTCTTTACAACGAAGTTGCAATAAGAGAGACTGGGATTCTCTACTCTCTTGTCAATTAATGGAGGAGGATTTGAGTGATATATCACAGCTTTCATCAAAACATGTCAACTTCCTGTTTTATCTTTTATTATGTCATGTGGTACTTAGAAAGACTTTTATTTGCCTTGTACAGTTACCTAACACCAGCATATTAGAATTTTCTTCATGTTTTTTCTTACTTAGTTTTAATTAATTAATTAATGTGTGTGTGTGTGTGTGTGAGAGAGAGAGAGAGAGAAAGAGAGAGAGAGAGAGAGAGAGAGAGAGAGAGAGAGAGAGCACCGTGTGTGCCCGTGGAGGCCCAAGGGTGACCTTAAGAATCATCCTGGAATACTCTACCTCCTGTTTGCTCTTCTCTGGGATTTTCCAGCTCTACCTTCTGGGCTGGAAGTGCAGACCGCTGTCATTTCTACTCGATGTTTTTACATGGGATCCACAATCTGAACTCAAGTCCTTCTGCTTGTGAAGTGGAGATTTAACCCCTGAGTCATCTCTCCAGTCCTTACTTGGCTTTCAAATAAGAAACATGTGTGTTTTGGAGTGTTAACCAATATGTTTTGAGCCCTACTTCTTTTTTCTCTTTTTCTACCTTTAAAAAACATCCTCAGTTGTTTTTTGTTTTTTTTTTTTGTGGAATGAATTTGTTTTCTAGTAGATTCTTTGTGAAAGAGACACATATAGTGTGTCCTGTGCTCTGATTCTCCACATGGTGGAACATGAAGGGCAATGTGACTGTTTATGAAATATTTGGCTCTCATTTTCTTTTTTGGAGGTTTTCAGAAGAGTTTAATGTCACTTTTTCATGTTGCCGTAGTGATGTATTTTGTTGTTGTCTTTCTCTTATAAACTACGTGATACAGGTTTTGTGCCTATTTTTCTTATGTAAACGATGCAAATTTCAGTTTCAAATTTTATATATAGTTCTATGTGTGTGCACATGTGCAAACATGCATATCTGTCAGGGAATATGTGTTAGAGGTCAGTAGACAACTTTCTGAAGTCAGTTCTCTGACTCTCAATCCCTTGTGGAATTGAACTCAGGTCATCAGACTTTCCTTGTTAATACTTCTACCCACTAAGCCATCCCTTCTGTCCTATTGCTTAAGTCTAATACATTTCTTGAGATATCTTGGAAATATCTACATCAGACAAGGTTGCTTTGTGTATATTATATACACATTGACTTGCTTCAATATATGGGAACAAATCTTCCCTTATTTCTTAAAAAATGGATTATGGTTTAAGATTCCGCTATGTTTGCATCTTGTCTTTGGGGACACCAGTTATTCATACATCAAATCTTTATTGCATGTGTCCAATTCCATTTCTAAATTCTGTGCACTTCCTTCTTAATTTTCATCATTTCCCTGTTTTTATTCTCTTGACTGCCAAATGCTCCTTATTCAATTTCAGTCCAATGTTTCCAATTAAAGCAATTCATAATGTTGTTTTCACTTCTAGGAAGAGCTTCACTTTCTTATCATTTCTTTCCTGGGATCAGAAATTCCATATCTTCTTGGTTTTTGCTCTTATTTGTTGGGGTTGTTTTATTAATTATTTGAAATACTTATTTTTTATCTTCAAAATCTTTTTATTTCAAGTATTTAATCCAGATGGGAACATTATGTTTTCTTCAAAAAGATTAATTGTGGACTTTGGAGAAGAATATTTAAACAGTTGATAAATTAATTTTGTTCCCTTTTATTCTAAGTTAGTATGGATGTTGCAATATTCCTTATTTTTAATGTCCTGGATTAGCAATGGCAATTACATGTTACAAGAAAGTGAAAACTTGAAGTGACTACAGATTACCCTTTTCAGCTGACATTAAGAGCATTAAGTATTTCTAATTCTGCTCTTGTTGTATGCAGAGGATTTATTCTGTTCTCTCTCTCTCCTATATACACAGAGAAAAAAAATCAGAATTCTAATTTCCTCCCTCTCATTTCATTTTCCTTTCTTATTATGTTTTCTTTCACTCAGATACCCAGAGGACATGTAACAGTTCTCAAGTTTCCCCATTTCCTTGCAGAAATATTGCTTTCTAAGACTGCTGCCTTTGTGCTTTGGGTCCTGCTTATATTTAAGTCCTTCCCTTCCAGTGTGTGTGTGTGTGTGTGTGTGTGCATGTGTGCATGTGTGTGCGTATGTGTGTGAATGTATGTTTTTTGTGTTTATGTGTCTGTGTGTATTTTGATCTACCACATTGGTACTTTGTAATTCATGGTTAAGATTTCTATTCGTATATTAGTTCTACTTGGATTCTGTCTTTATCTCCTTCAGACCTTGATTCTTTTTCCTTTAATATCTTTAGCATTTGAGCCATCCTTTTTCCCTAGTCTTACAAAAACTTCCATATTACGTAGTATTGTGTTCTGTGATCATGAGATGTGTGGAAACCATACTTTTTCTATACTCTTAATTATTTAGATGGGGGCATATGTGTGTGGAATTAGATTAAGAAAACTACAATTATTCTGTGTCAACTCTGAATAGAAAAGATGATTAGATTTTAAGAAAAGGTGTGTTGTTTGTAGAATTTGAAAAAAAAAGGCTGAGGCAGAGCTCAGAAAAGTAACTATCCACTTTCACTTCTCATATATTTTTAAGTCAAATTAATTTCTTATTTGCTTTGAAGGAAAAAGTCATCTAAGAGCACCCACTCTTACTTATCACATGCATCCAAATCTCACCTGGGTTCAGGATGGGTGAAAGAGAGAATCACTGGAAGGGTTTCACAATAAACAGTCTTTCTGTCCCCATTATCCACTGTAGTTTCTCACATGCTTTTCCTCTTTCTGGGATATTTTATTATACTCAATTTTCTCAGGTCCTTTCATTAGCTAATTTTACTACAAATTTTCCATTTAGAAATCAACTTTTTTGTTGATTTCTTTTTTGTTGGAATCTCTTGACTTAGGCTAAATTGCCTTTTGCACGTTTTCAGTGTGAAGCTATACAGTAAACCAAAAAAATTTGACTCTCTATCACTTTTTCCACATGGCTCACCAGCTTCTGTGCCTTCTGCCAAAATTGGCCCTTAGCAGTTGCAAAATCAAGTTTGCCTCTCCCAACCCCCTGATTCTGCACAGGTAGCCACCTGCCTCCTGCCTTCTGCCTGCCTCCCAGCAGCCTTGCCATTTCCACCCAGTGATAATCATAGGAAAATCCAAGGATCAGATTCCACAGAAATAAAAATCTACTAACCACCCATCCCACAACAGAGGATCATGAGAACTCACTATTCAATATAAGACAACTCTACCACCAACCTATAAGACTTAGGTATGAAATGACTCCTGGTTAAGGTGACAACATAGTAGCAACCTTGGAGAATTAGTTAAGAAGCTCCTACATTCTCCTACAGCCAGAGTACACTGTGAGCTTTACCATTTGGCTCAAGCCAGATGAGCCAACAATTGACAAAATGAGTAATTTTTGGTATAATTATTGGTGTATTTTTTCTACATAGTATTACATCTTTTTCTTTCCTTTTGTCATCTTTTTATATGATTTACCTACCTAATTTTATACTCTTATGCATCTTATGAGAATGTTTCTGGATTGTACATTATTCAATTAGAATTCAGTATTATAGTTTGAAATCCTTTTTTTGTAGCTTGAAATTCTCCACTCAGGTCACTACAAGTCAATGTTTACCATTATCCTTCATCTTCATTTCCCTACCAGCCTCCCTGCATCTCACACCTCAAAATTTTATCCTTTCACATTGGAGCAAAATTTTAAATCTGTCAATTCAAAAGCAACCTAATTGCCCCATGCCTACCACTTCTTGTAATATCCAAGCTAACACTCATCCCAGCCATTGCCCATCCTGTCTCCATTACTTCTGCTTCCACTAAAAAAAATGTGGAACTTACAAACATCTTCTGCGTATCAAAGCTCAGCATCCCAGATTGACAGTGGCCATCCTTTTTCATTGAATTTCAATCAATGTTACCTATCCTACAAGCTATGAAAACAAATGGAGACTCGAACTCACATAGTAGACATATGTGGGATAAAAACATAAATCAAAGAAAATAAGCAACATTTTATCTGCCAGACTTTATGCCCTCCCTGTCTGGTGAGATCATACCCCATCTGATGCAAGTGACCAGGAAGGAAAGTCTGTGAGCTTAGCCAGATGTCTCATTACTTACTTGAAGTCTTTGATGGTGGCTTATTTTCTCTGCTGTAGCATGATCCCCTCTCTCCTTGTTTCTGGAGGGGCCCTCCTTCACTTTCACTCCTGTTTATAATCTTTGCAATACTGTAGGTATTACAGAGATTTATCTTTGAGTGTGTCACTAAGTGGATTTGTTACTACGATCCACCTATTAGGGAGTACATATGATGCTTAATTTTCTGTGTCTGGGATACTTTTATCAACATAATATTTTCTAATTCCATACATTTCCCAGCAAATTTCATTAATTCATCATTTTTGATGGCCGAATAGTATTCCATTGTATAAATGTACTACATTTTCCTTATCCACTCATCAACTGTTGGGCATTTGGGTTGATTCCATGACTTTGCTAAACAGTGTAAACAGTGCTGCTATAAACATGGTCATGCTTTTGCTATTGAGGAGAATTTTTGCTGTATGGGGGATTATTCCCAAAAGTGGAATAGCAGGGTCATATGGCATTTCAATCTTTAACTTTTTTAAGAATCGCCAGATGGCTTGCCAGAGTGGTTGTTAAGCCTGCATAATCTATTCTTATAATAAGACTATTTTAACAGCCTTTTATCTCTGACCAGGGGGTGACATCCAATACCCATCAGGATGGAGCCACAGGCGGTGCAGGAGCAGCAAAACTGAAAAAAAGAATCAACAAACCATAATTCAGAAAATCAAAAACTTTACATCAACCAGCTGGAACCAGGCCAGCCTAATCTCTCCCCATCCTAAAGCTCTGGGAAATTTGCAGAAGAGGGGGCAGTAAGAATGTAAGAGACTAAAGATTGGGAGGACTAATGATATGCAAGATACTCCATACAAGTTAGGGCTGAAGTAATCAAAATAAGACTTTGCATGACCTGTGCAATGACCAACATATCATTGAACCCCCCAAATCTAGTATGGATCACAGGCACTAGCATCCTTAGAGGCAAGGGATTAACAGCCACAATAGTGTTCCTATACTTAAGGGGAACACAAGAAAGGGCTCTAGGCAATGCTACTGATTCTTTACACCTCATCAGAGAGGAGGACCCAGAGGGAAGTTTGACATGCACACTAAAGGATGCTCCAGGAATGGGGGGTGGGCACTGGGAGAAAGGGAGGGAAGGGGGAAAGGAAGGGGAAAAGAGGGGAGGGAGCAAGGGGATCCAGGGAGGGTGGAGGGAGGGAGGAAAATTGGGTACTTATCAACTTTGTATGAGTGGAAAAAGTAAAAAAGAAAAGAAAAGAAAAAAAGAAAATAAGCAACAGCTTAAACCTAAGCAATCACATCATATCAGAAAATAGAAACAATATGAAGGCTAAGAAAATATGTCTTATTTCAAAATCACCAATTTCAAGACATTAGCTCCTACTGAGGTTAATTCATTGGGTAAAAATGAAGAGATCAACAATCAAGAAAATGAATTCTAATGACCATTTAGAAGAGGCTGCATCTTTAGGGCAAATTCTTCAGGGAAGAATCCCACCCATAAGAATACAAATTCTTTTAAAAGGAATGAACTGAAAGCAGACAAGGGAATTGTCTGCTCAACTAAAGTACAGTCTCAAGAGAGATTTTCCCAGACTCAGCCCTGAGAAACTGAATAATCTGTAATTCAAGGGGGTCAGTCTCCACCTGGAAGTTATAGCAGAACTTGACAAAATCATCTATGTGGTCCAAGAAGAGTTAAAGCCTGGTTTGACATTGAGAAGTAAGGATATTAGAGGTACCAGGAACAACATGAGATGTCTGCCAAGGAGAGCTGTGTACCATGAGAGAAATCAGCCCAAGTTCTGCGGGCAACTATGATAAAGGGATGGAACCAAAGCCCTCTGGAACCGAGATATTTTCAAAAGCAGATTCGCTCTTTGAATACAGAATTTGGAGTTTGTCCTGCTGGGTTTTGGTTTGTTATCGTACTTGTTACTATTTGTATTGCTGTGAGACAATACCCAAAGTCAAGCAACTTAAGAAAGAAAGGAGAGATTTATTCAGCTTATAGTTCCAGAGGAGAGGTACAGTCTTTCATGGAAGAAGCAGCATGACAAAATGGCAGAAGCTGCAGGCCAGCTAAGTCACTGCAAACATCTTGGAGGTTAAGAGTTGCTAGACTGCTTGCTGTAAGAGTAGACCTTTCCCAAAAGTAGGGTGGGACTAATCCACTTCAAAGTTCAACCCTTGTGACTTCTTCCAGCAAGGCTCCACCTCCTAAAGGTGTCATGACCTTCCCAAACATGAGACTGTGGGGAACACATTTCAAACCATGACAACTATAGACTGATTTTTCCTGAGTATGCTCTTATTCCACACTTTTGGAATGGAAATGTTTATTCTGTGTCATTGTATGTTGGGAATATGTAACTTGTCTTTTGATTTACAGGAGGTTTTAGGTTTTGTACTTTTGGACTGTGTTAGAACTACTATACAGTCTATAGGACTTTTAAAATTGGACTGCAAATGGTTTTCATAATGAGATGACAATGAGCTTGTGGGGGTCAGGGATGGAATGTCATGCTTTGAAATGTGAGTTTTTCCCTTTAAGATTCATGTGTTTTAATCTTTAATTGTTTGGGAAGGTCATGGCATCTTTTGGAGTTGGAGCCTTGCTGGAAGAAGGCAGTCACAAGGGGTAAGCCTTGAGGTTGATTAATTCCACCTTCCTTCAGTTAGTTAATAAATCCTTACAGTTTGCTTTAGCTCTCTCAGTCTCCATGATGTCTGCAGTGACCTAATTTGCCTTCAGCTTCTGCCAGACAGTCATGCCTTTTCCAGAATAGTGGACTATATCTCCTTTTCCCAGAACACTAAGCTGAATAAATCTCTAAATCTCCCTTTCTTGAGTTTGAGTGTTGTCTCACAGCAACAGAGAAGAGTAATGTACACAAGACAATGTCTGAACAAAGCACTATAAGTGAAAACAAAATGAAATGACTCAATCAATAACTTTCAATAATGACCTTAAATGTCATCAGGCTTAATTCACCAATGAAGAGAACTATATTTACAGCTTGGATTAAAAAAATCACGCCCCATCAATTTTCTTGCTTCAAGACATACACTTTACCTTGAAAGGTGGACACTAAGTCAGAGTGAAAGGATGAACAAAGATACTCCAAGCAAATGAGAACAGGAAATAAGCAGAAATTGATATTCTAATATCTAACAAAATGGACTTCAAACTGAAGCAAATCCAAAGATAAAAATGGTTACTATATACTAGTTGAGAGAGCAGTCCATCAGGATGGCATTACAATTATAAACATATATTCACTAATCATAGACTCACCAAAATTGATCGAACACCCACTACTAGATAGGAAACAACTAATAAATCAAAACATGGTGATATTAGGAGACTTCATTATCCCACTCTCACCAATACACAGTGCAACTGGCCAAAAACTGAACAGATGCACATTGGAATTAAATGAAACCATTAATTAAATGAGCCTGAGAGATATCTACAGAACATGTCACCCAAACACTTAAGAATATACACTCTTCTCAGAATCCCATAGAACTTTCTCCAAAATAGGCCATATACTAGAATACAAAGCAAATCTCCACAAACACAGGAAAATTGAAATTACATCCTGTATGTTGTCTTACCATTATGGAATAAGGCTAGCCATATTCAACAAAGGAAACAACAGGAAGCACACAAATTTGTAGAAAATAAACAACACACTGTGTGTGTGTGTGTGTGTGTGTGTGTGTGTGTGTGTGTGTGTGTGTGTGTATGTGTGTGAATCATTCTGGATTTCTTCTACCTCTTCTACCTCCACTTTGACATTTCCCAAGTTCTGTCTTCCAGAACTGGAAGTGCAAGCTGGCACCATTTCTAGGTGGCATTTTTATGTGGGATCAGGGATCCAAACTCAAGTCCTTTGCTTGTGAGGCAGTCTTAACTCCTGAACCATCTCTCCAGCCCAATAACACATTTTTGAAGGAGGAATTGGTTACAGATAAAATCAAACAGAAAATGCAAGAATATAAAAATAAAGACACGGCATGCCAATATCTATGGGGATACTGAAAATTGTCCCAAGAGGAAAGCTCATAGTGCTAGATTCCTACATCAAAATATAGAGAAATCACAAGTAAATAATTTAATATTACACTTGAGACTATAGAAAAACAAGAAAAACCTCTCCTCAAAGCAGTATACAGGAACAAATGTAGAAGATCTAGGCAGAAATCAATAAACTGGAACTGAAAAAGATATTACAAAGGCTCAATGAAACAAAGCTCTGATTCTTCAAAAAGATAAACAAGATCCACAAAGCTTTAGACAAATTAACCGAAAGAAAGACAGGGATTATCCAAATTAATAAAATTAGAAATGAAAAGGGAAGAATAACAACAAATACTGGAGAAATTAAATCATAAGGTCATACTTTAAAAATTTATACTCCATTAAATTTTGCAATTTTTGTCTTTATTTTTATATTGCATGATATTACTCATAGCCTGACATTTAGTGAATGGCCATTGGTAGAATGACTGGTTTGATATAGTAAAGAAGGTAAATGCTGTAGCAGTGTCTGCATTGTGCATGTAACCAGACTATTGGATAAAAGTCTTCCTGTGCCTTTGTTTTGCTATGAGTGGAAGTAAATAGTAAACTAAATAGTTTACTAAGTGTATGCTATTGGTTCTGTTTATCATGCATGAATGTTAACCATAATTCCCCTAAACCTCAACATATTTGCAGAATATTCTGCCAGATCTTTTATTTTCATCCAGGTCCTATTTGGACAAAAATGAATATATTTATATCTAAAATGAAACAAGAAAATCAATTTAATTCCCAACATATATTTCTTTATGTACAGGCCAAATGAAACTTATGTAGGCCAAGTACCTCCCTCCCTTCATATGATACTTAATTGTATTGCAAAAGAATGTTTGCTGGTTTCGATTCTTATTCAAGATCATTAAACAACTTGAAATTTCAAAGTGAGTTTCCTTCTTCTTCTCTAGAAAGATCTGGAGACTATACAAGTCACCAAAGCAATAAGTTTAGGAGTTTAGGAGTAGAAAGAACCTGGTTATCATTTAGCCTCATCTGAAATATATTGACTTGCTCATAATTGTTGAGCAAGTTATTAATCTATCTTCTGCCTTCTTCTCTGGTTGAAGTTGACAAGATAGATACAGTGTCCTCTCCTGTAAGTTGCCTAAAATATTTAAGGAGTCCTAGGTGGCTATTACTTTGAAAGCTGCTTTATTCCACAACACACTTGGACATACAAAAGTAAACAACACCCACCCATCTTACCACATTGCTCAATTGAAAACTCTTCTTCCTTTCTTTCATTTTTGGCATGGCAGAAGACCTAAAATTTATCTGTAAAAAATGTAAATTTGGGGTCCTCTATGAGTTTGGACCTGGAGTGTTTGTGAGGACCCATCTTCTCCCTCTGAGGCAACAGCCCTTTTGCTGGAGGTGGTGACCCTCACGGAGCGACCTGCGACTCTTGGCAGGCAGAGTTCTAGTGGTGTATTCTGCCAGATTCTGCATTCAAGCCCTGTCCTGCTGGGCTCTGGGCTCATGAGACGACTCAGTCTGGATTTCCAGCTGCAAGATGTGGGATCCCTGAAAGGTTGGCTATGACAAGTAAACTGTAATTAAAGGAGACTAAGATGCTGGAGGTTCAATTCGTCGGAGATGATGTCCTTAATCATATTCTTGATAAAGAAGGAGGGTCTAAGTTAAAGAAGGAAAAAAACTCAACTTTTGGTTATCCCCCGCCTGAATAATAAACCAAAATATGAATTGGAGGAAGGCAACCAAGAAGTCTTCAAGGATCAGAACTATGTGGAAGTTTGAGGAAGAAATATTCAAGAATCCTTGAAAATGTTTCTGCTGCATATGGTGGGAATAAAGTTTATTTTTTTCAATATAGAAAACAATCTAAAAAGATGACTAAGCTGGCTTCCAAAATAGCAAAAACACCAACAAAAAAGTGATTCATTTGGTCTGAAGAATGATCCTGAAACTATGGGAATGTTCCTCCCAAAAAAAGCAAGGGGATACTGCTTCAGAGAAACTTCAGCTGAAGAGCAATGAGAAAAATGAATTTGAATTAACATCACCTCATAATCTAAGAAAAAGCTTAATAGTGCCAACATCTCATTCTGACAATGAAAGTGAGTATTCTGATTCTAACTCAGAGGATGATGAAGAGGTTGCAAGACTACGAAGAAGACACTAATGCAGTCATGCTCAGCCAAAAGATTCAAGCTCAGGGGAGGGTACCTTCAGCTTCTCTTTCCAAAGGAATACCTCCAAAAAAAATGAAAAGAAACAAAAGAAGTGACTTAGTAGAAGAATGTTTTGAAGCTCATAGCAGTTCAAAAGTTTTAACCTCTGATAGAACACTGCAAAAGCTAAAAAGAGTGAAACTGGATTAGCAAAACCTGAGTAACTTACTGAATAAATTTTCTCTTTCCTTTTATGTGGAAATTAAGCAATTAAGTCATTATGAAAATTTATTCATAAATGGATGCTTCAGTTACACCTTGGGTTCAACATTGTGCTTTATGGTTTGGGTTCTAAGAGAGATTTACTGGAAAGATTTCAAGCCACTATGCTCCAAGATTTCATTCATGTTGTCATCAATGGCTTCTTTCTTGGAATCAGTGTGAAATCAATCCTGAATTCCATAACAAAAGAAGTTCTTGATCATATGGACACCTTCTGAAGTGTATTGGATCAACTAGACTGGATAATAAGGAGATTTAAGTAATATTCTTCTTTGGAACTCTTCCTTCTTATTCACAATTTGGATAGTCAAATGTTGAGAGGAGACAATAGCCAGCAGATTCTTGGACAGCTGTCATCTTTGCATAATGCACACCTCATAGCATCTATTGATCACCTCAATGCTCCTTTCATGTGGGATCATGCAAATCAGAGTCTTTATAGTTGACTCTGGTATGAAACTATTACACATAGTCCTTATACCAAAGAAACTCCTATGAGAATTCTCTTCTGGTTAAACAATCTGGATCTCTATCACTTAGTTCTCTGATTCATGTCTTACAAAGTCTTACTCCTAATGCCAGAGACATTTTCAGGCTACTAATTAAAGTATCTACTAATTAAAGTATCGTCTGGATAACCAGGATAACCCTTCCTACACAGGACTTTCTTTTCAAGATGTTTCCCAGGATCATCAGGAAGCATTCCTTGTTAACAGTGAGTTCACATGAGTCCAGTTTAATGAATTTAGGGATCACAAACTTATAAGAACAAAGAAAGGAACTGGAACTGATGGAGAGGAGTATTTATTGATTTCTGTTGGTAATAGAACATTGACTGATTTCTTGGAAAAAGAAGAAGAGGAGGCATAAACTGTCTCTTGAACTTCATGGAAAACTCCTCCAGTCAAAAATGTGTTTACATGCACTGTTAGGTTGTTTATCCAGCATACAAGATTTAATGTCAGAGGAGAAATGTCATCAATTAGGACTTTTGATTAGCCTGGCTGGTGTACCATCTCTAGTACTATGCAGTGATCATTGAGTTGGGGAAAAAAATGTGCCTTTTATTTATTGCCTCTCTGGAGACTTCTTGCTGGGATGAACTGCGTGCTCAGGGATGTTTTTAAATTCTTTTGTACTAGATGTTATTCCTTATTTTTGAGGCCCCTTTAACACTCCCAGAGCTCATTTGATTACAAGTGTGCTCTTTTCCTGAGTATGAAAGTACAAATATGGGATCATATGAATGTTCTGTGCTGATGAATGGAGAAGGTAGATCATCTTTTGCCATTGCTGAAATGAAAAGAAGTATAGATGGAGTGGTAGGAGATCCATGTGGGTTTAGACTATATACTTGGTGGGAATGATAGTAGAGTATATATGAGAAGTGGATAGGGTATTTTCCTAGTCTAGAAAGCACATGAACCATGGACTGTGATATTTGAAACAGTTATTGTATCATGACCTTGATATTCATGATACAAGTCAGAAGCCAAACCAAAAAAAAAAAATCCTGAGTTACATTTAGTAACTGTTTTTAGTACAAAAGAAGATAAACATTTCATTATTCTTATATATTGAAATTTTTCTTTTCTTGAATAAATGCAGGTGAGTAGCATTGTAGTGGTGACTGAAAAATCTTCCCTTCTCTCTTAAGCAGGAATAAAACTATAAGACATTTCAATTTTTTCATTAAGTCTGTCTTCAAGCCTTCTAAATATTTATGTAAGCTTTTTTTTCCTTAGGAAGAAAAGGCTAAACTTGACTATTGTCAACTTATAGTCTTCACATACACAGTGAAATTACTTCACTTTGGAAATAAAATTCTTCATTAAAAAATGTCACTAATGAAATCTGTACCATGTCAATGTTTCTTTCTCATTTCTTACCTAGGAAGCTCCTTTCATGAAATATTTCCATTAATACTTAGAATTTTAATTTCTTTGTGATAATTTTGTGTGAAGTGTATTAATCTTAAGTAAAATTGCTATTTAAAATATGTAAAGAAATGTGTACACAAATATAAAGAGTGTAAATTCCCTAGGAGCTTCCCCAGCTAGAATTTGCCAAGATACTAAACAATTAACCCTCAGTTCACCATTTTCTCTTCCAAACTTTGCTCCCAGAAAGTTTGTATTGAATTTATAATACTTAGAGAACTTGCAATTTCAAAGTTCTGCCGTCTATTCTTTTCTACGTGGGCCTTCCCATAAGCAGCACTTTTCTCTGAACACAGAAGAACAATATTTCACAGTACTAGTCTTGCTGTATCCCAAGGTGTCTTCAAACCATAAAGCTGTGTAAGACTGTCAACACAAAATTAATTGAAATTGAAACAATAAATTCCCATCATATAATATTTCCAGAAGGTACAGGAAAGGTGTGCCATAAAATAAGACACAAGAAGAGTGCCCCCAAAGGGGAATTGTTGACTCAAAGAGAAGACAAAAAAAAAAAATCCTTTAGCATCATCTGTTTTAAATCCTACAGGCTTTAGGAGGGAAAAAAAAATCCAGTTAGAATTATCAAAACAAGAAACCACATCTTGCAAGTCAGGGCCCTCCACAGCATTTCTGACAGTTTAAGCACCAGCTAAAGTTTTTTTTTTAACACCAAATTTAACATGCACAGGCACTTCAGACCTGTCACTAGAAGCAGGATGATGTCAGTGAGAAAATCTGGTGTTGTTTCGTTTTCACAAGTTTTTAGACTCCGAAACTGTGCTGTGGGTTGAGAGTGTCACCGCAAGAGGGGATAATAATCAGTGGTCTAAGAAACAAATCCTGCTGTGAGGTTAAGAATCAAACAATGTTTATTAGCAAGACAGGCTGCCAGGGAGAGGAAGACAGTGAAGTGAATGTGAGGCTTAGCATTCCTAGAGAATTCCATGTTTTGGACACGGCGTGGGAATGTGCTCCCTGGGCAGTGAGTGCGATGTGAATAGACTCAATGCTTCAGGGACACCACCTATACAGCTTAGTAAATCAGTGATGGAAAATCATTGTAGTCACCATTTGTTTGTCCCTTTCAATTACAATGGCTTCTTATAAAAGAACTAAAGACTCTCTTCCAACGAAGATCTTTTTTATATTTCTAAATACATATTGAAATTCTAAGGATTCTTTCCTAATTCTGTGTACATTTAATACTCTGCTTCATGTAGAAAGAACAATATTCTTCTCTGTGAGATGTCCTTTTCCTGACCTAGCACTTAGTGATCTTAATGTGGTGTCACACCTGTTAATTTGGAGATTTCAGAACTGAAAAATTTGGAGTTGAACACTTCATCTACAGTTCCCCTGCGGAAGACCTCTAAAAATTAAGTTGCACTGTTATTTGGGTGACAATGATTATGGTTGAGAAAAAAACATATTTCTCTAGTTTTTTATTTTTGTCATGAAATTAGATTGTTTTCAGCAGCATGCAAAAAAAAGTTACATGAAGGTAAAATAGTACTCAAAATGGTGTCAAATCACAGACGTATATGTCCTTTATTATAATTTTCTCCCCTTGCTATCTGGTATTTGGTTCTAATGTTCCAGAGTCAGTTGCAGGAGCATATTTGATTGGTATAATGATTAATTTAATATGTTAAATTTCCCTGGACCAAGGAGTGTCCAGATACTGATATTATATTATTCTGGATACATTTGTAAGGGTTCTCTTGGATGATATGGAAACCGATATTGGTAAACTGAGTGAAGGATGTACTTTTCCCAATGTGGATAAGACCTTAAGTCATCATAGAATAAAGGACACAGAAAGAAGGGCTGGCTTTCTGAAAAGTGAATGGGAATTTTTTTAACTTATTCCTATTTTGACTTGGAATATAATTCACTGACTGCCTTTAAAATGAAAATGAAAAATTAGCACTTTTTGTGTTTCAAGCTCATGTTTGGACAGATCATATATCATCAGCTGCCGTGGACTTGCTAACTATAGAACCTGGGACTTCTTCATTTCAATAATTACTTAAATTCACACAGACATATAGAACACACACATCCACAACACATTCTATGGTTCCATGGTTGTTTCTGTATACAATATTGATTGATATGACCCATAGGTGACTTTAGGAGCAGAAAAACATTCTATATTGTTTGATTCAATCCAAGAAAAGCTATGTTAAAAGTAAAAAACATATTCTAGGAAAAAATACCAGGAGGCTGGGTTTGGATTACTTCAAAGAATAATCATTCTAATTTCTTCCTGATAAACTGAGTTCTGAAGACATGCAAGGGAACAAATAATTTGCTTCAATGATGTTGTTTCTGTTTTCTGTTATTGCCAGGCAAATGTATTCCTCAATTAATATACTCCTTTGTAATATATAAGCTCAGTAAAAATCACAAAGAAAATTTGTAGTTCTTTTTCCCCCTCAGTGATTAATACAAAGCATTGCAGAAGCTATGGAAATGTTCATAGAATTGACTACTTCTTTTAATAAATATTTGCACACTCTCAACACTGTACTTAGCAGTGTGCTAGGGAGAAAAAGGAGTACATTCAGTAAGTGTTCTTGTAGCTGACCTTTGCTTAAATACCTAGATTGATTGATCCATATCACCCTCTGTCTGAAATTTAAAAGCATCAATGTGCCCTATTACTGAAGATGCAACACAAATTGATTACAGTATATGGGCAAAGTGTGTCAGCTGGAACTGGTCTGAGGACTTTCTCCTTCCTGGATAGCTTATTCAGTACCAAGGAATACTGTAGAAGCTGCAGAGGGGGGGGGGGAGAAATAATCACAAACCCCATCAACAGCATAAGATCTGTAAATTACAATATAAATCACCATGGCAACAGTGATAGTGTAATAGTGGCATGCGTACCAAGGAGACAACAACAGCTTTCTGATTGGACTCAAGACACACTTATCAGAATGGTACACATCAATGTTACTATAAACTAGCACAAGAACCTAGAAAAGGGAAGGAAGTAGATCAATAGGGAAAACAGCCAATAAACCTATAGGTAGAAAGACAGTACATCAAACTGCTCTGTATGTTGCTGTTATACCCATAGAATACAAACTCACAGTGGAAACCTTTGATTATAAAGCTAGATGAGTAAAGGGAAATATGCACATCAGTGGGGTGACCTGAAGAGAGGTAAATTGTTACACAAGGAGGCCTGAGTCCCCACAGGAGTAGAGAAGCCAGAGTGAACCCTGAGGTCCATTGAAGCATATGGGCAGAATGGCGGGAGGGAATGGGAGAGAATAGTGAAGGAAAGGGAGGGGATGGGCGGGAAAAAGGAGGGAGAGAAGCTGGGATGAATACTCAATATACTTGTAAAAGTAGAAAAATTAGTAAAAAAAAAGCATTAATGTGGTTAGTGCGTTGCACTCTACCGAATAGACAGAATTATGCTCTGTCCCTATGCTTCTGATTTCAGAGATTAGGTCTTGTGGTTCCTAAGATTCAATCATGTTTATTTGCAGTCTTAATTATACAACTGTATTTATTATTGTAATTAGGCAATTATTATATATGCAATACAATATTTGAATACAAAGAAATGGAGCTCGTTCTTTGTATAAAAATTAAACTGATTTCTCCAGAAAGACTAAATAATAATTGTTTTTTGTCATTTTGAGCAATATATACAACATTAGCAAATTAAATAAGAAATGATGTCTATGTGAAATCATGATTTTTACAGGGCTCAGCTTATAATTACTCAGCAAAGGTGCTTGGATGTTATAGGATGGTGGCAGGAGCATGTGGTACACAACTGCTCGCATCACCACAGATAGGAAACAGATCAAATCAAAGAACCAATGGATATTACCCCCTCTCAAGATCCCATGACAATGACCCTTTCTTCCAGCTAGATAGTGCCTCCTAAAGGTTATATAATCTTCAAAGTAGCACCACCAAGGAATAAGTGTTCAAAGCATAAGCCTGGGAGGGATGTTTTATACTCAAACTACAACAGTCACTAAATTAATGCCAAATTTGTTGTGTGTGTGTCAGTTTTAAAAAATTGTGGAAATACTTTAAAGGTTCAGAAACATTTTTGTCCTCAGATAAAAATTACTTATGGCATTTTATTTTTCTTGTTATTGTCTTGAAATTGAGACTAGATAACAAAGAAATTAGGATGCTGGATATGTTTTATCCTAAAATTACCAATCATTTGACTTATTCCTTAATAGGAGGTCTTAAATGTCCAAGGATGGACAAATGGATGTGTCTGTATTACTTCATTACTCTATAATTCCTCATTTTAAATGAATTGTCAAATATATGGAGCATTAGATGCAGTTACCTCTGAATAGAACATTGGATACAGTAATCATGAATATGAGCTTTCCTTTGTAAATATCATAGCTTTGATATTGACCATTTTAGCTTAATGTCAGATTCAAATATTCATGTATATATAAATAATTCATAGGGCTTTTAATAAGGACCTTTAATAATATTATTTAAGGGATCTGAAAGAATATCAGATCCAAGTCCAGAAAATTAAAATTCAGAAGCAACAGATAACTTTTGAAAAGCATAAAACTTAATCAGAACTACACAATTCTTTACAGTCTTCTCATGTGACTTCAGAAACCTTCTGCTGAAAGTGATTGTGTTGACATATCAGAGGAACATATGATACATCCATCTACTAATATAAATATAAAATCTTAGATGCATTGAATCTGGAAAAGTAGCTTATTTGTTCATCACAAGAAATCCTAAAGAGCCTTCCAGGATGGTAAGATCTATGTGGCCCATTTTTGTTGTCATATACATTTATCACCATCTTCTAGCTGTGCTTATAATTGTTTATATTTGTTTCTACTTTTCTCAGAGCCTTTTGACTTCACCTTCTCATGACACAGAATGCTTTCTTCACTGTCATTCATGCTACCAAGGAAAGATGCTCTCCCCTCTATAGCTGTGGTCCTGGTGGAGCTCTTAGATAAACTGTAGAACAATGCCCTTGGTGACCTTTGATAGATTCAATTCTTCTTTTTTTCTTATTTGAATTCTTAAGATTATAATGTAACAGTATGAGTTAAGATAAGGAATGAGTGACTTTATCCTAGTGTCCAGCAATCCATGTAACCCTGACATATACAATCCAGGGCATGCTAATGTTGACATAACTCAGCAGGTAGAACATGGAGAAGACTCCATCCTTCCACTCTAAGATCACTTTTTTGAAAGTGAAAATGTCCTAAGAGAAACAATCCCATTTACTATAACCCCTAAAAAAATGAAATACCTTGGTATAAATCTAACAAAAAGTGAGAGACCTTTAAAACACTAAGGAAAGAAATTACAGAAGACACCAGAAGGTAGAAAGGCCTCCATGTTCCTGGATCGGCAGAATCAACATCATAAACTAACTATCCTACAAAAAGCAATATACAGATTCAATGCTATACCAATCAAAATCTCAAAGCAATTCCTTAAAGAAATTGACCAAACAATCTCAAAATTCACACGGAAGCATAAAAGGCCCAGGATAGCAAAAACAACCCTGAATAACAAAAACACTTCTAGAGGTGTCACCATACCAAACCTTAATACTACAAATACATAGTAATGAAAACAGCCTGGTACTGGCTCCAAAATAGACATGTAGATCAATGGATAAGGTTGAAGACCTAGATATAAGCCCACACAATTATAGCCTGTTGCAGTTTGCCTACATGGTTGATGATAAATGACCATCAAATGGCTTAAGGGATAATCTTTTATGATTATCTGGTTACAGTTCTCAGTCCAGCTTGACAGGCAAGCTCACACCAATACCAAGGCCGAGGGCACTGGCCACACCATCTCTATATAATGGCTAAGAAAGAGATGATCCTTACTGGCCAGACCAGCATGTCTGGCCAAGTGTAAAAAAGGATGCCAACTCCCTCAACTGGCTCTCAGTATTTTATTCATCTGTTCAGGACCTAGTCCCACCTACTATAGGCTGGGTCTTCCTCATCAGGTAGACAATCTCCTGTAGGTTTGCTCTGGGCTTAACTCAACCACTAATTCTCCACTATTGTGCCCAGAGCTCAAACTCTCAACAGTCAAGTTGACACCTGTGCCTAACTATGACACAGCCATTTGATCTTTGACAAAGAGGTCCAAAACAGTCAATGGAAAAATAAGAGCATCTTCAACAAATGGTGCTGGCAAAACTGGATGTCCACATACAGAAGACTAAATCTGGACCTGTACTTGTCATCATGCACAAAAATTAATTCCAAATGGGTCAAAGACCTTAATATTAAGCCAGAGACCATAAAAACCCTAGATGAAAGAGTAGGGGACTCCCTCGAGCTAATTGGGCTAGGCCAACAGTTCCTAAACAGAAATCCAATAGCACAAGTACTAGGGCAAACACTCAACACATGGGATCTTCTGAAATAAAGAGCTTCTGTTAAAGAGATTGTAAACTGAGCAAAAAAGCAACCCATAGAATGGAAGAAAATCTTCACTAACCACATATCTGATAGAGCTCTATTATCCAGAGTACACAAAGAACTTAAAAAATTAAACACCAAGGAGATAAATAACACAATTAAAAAATGAGGCTCAGAACTCAAAAGAAACTTTTCCACGGATGAAATCAAAGTGTCTAACAAATATCTTATAAAATGCTCTACATCCTTAGCCATCAGGGAAATGCAAATCAAAGCTTCTCTGAGATATCATCTCACCCAAGTCAGAATGGCAACAATCCACAATGCAAACATCACCAAATGCTGGAGAGGGTGTGGAGAGAAGAAACTCTCATACATTGCTGGTGGGAATGCAGGCTCATACAGCCACTTTGGCGATCAATATGGTGATTTCTAAAACAGTTAAGGATTAAAATGCCATATGACCCTGCTATACCACTACTGGGACTAACCCCCCATAATGCAGAAATTCACTACAGTGACAGGAACACAACCATGTGCATACCAGCACGATTTACAATAGCAAAGTCATGGAATCAACCCAAATGTCCAACAGTTGCTGAATGGATAATGAAAATGTGGTGCATTTATACAATGAAATACTACTCAACCATCAAAAAAGATGAATTAATGAAATTTACTGGGAAATGGATGGAATTAGGAAAAATTATATTGAGTGAAGTATCCAGACATGGAAAGTTAGACACCATATGTACTCCCTAATAAATGGATCCCAATTCCAAACCAACCTAATGACATTTTCAAAGGTAAATCTCTGTAATTCCCACTATAATCATAAAGGATTATAAACTGGAAGGAAGGGGACGAAGGACCTCAAAAGAAAGGAGATAAGGGATCATGCTTCAGTAGAGAAAATAGGTCCGGTCAAATATTGGATGTAAGTAGCAAGACATCTGGTGCAGCTCACTCTCAGTTCCCTTCCTGGTCACTTGAAACTGAACAGGTTTGATTTTACCAATCAGGAAGGGTATAGGGTTTGCTCCCCACTGCTGTGTCCTTCTCCTATTCTTCCATCTACCTTTGAGTCTCTTCTTATATTAAGATCTTCATTTAAACAGTTTTTTTTGTCTTTGGTGAGAGATGATCTTCGATACCAATCAGGATGCAGCCAAAGGCAGGGCAGGAAAAGCAAAACTGAAAATAACAACAAACCATAGTTCAAAAGACCAAATACCCTACATTATTCACCTGGAACCAGACCAGCCAAATCTCTCCCCATCCTAAAGCTCAGGGAACCTTGGATGAGAGGGGGTGGCAAGATTGTAAGAGCCTCAAGATGGGGAGGACAAACAATATGCAAGATATTTCACATAAGTTAGGACTGCTGCAACCAGCTTTGGACTTTGCCTGACCTGCACAATGGCTTACATGTCAATGACCCCCCCCCCCCAGAAGTCTTACATGGATCACAGGGGAGAAGGCTCCAGATAGTGAATTCTTTAGAGCGAAGGGATTTAACAGTCATTACAGAATTCCCATATTAATTGGGGCCCAAGAAGGGGCTCCAGGCTATGCCACTGAGTCCTGAACCTTCACTAGGGTGGAGAACTCAGAGGGAGGTTTGGCATTCCCAAAAAAGGATGCTTTAAAGGATGAGAGGGAGGAAGGGGGAGGCACTGGTAAAGAAACAGGGAGGTGAAAGGAAGGGGAAAAGGGGAAAGGGGGAGAGTGCAATGGGGTATGACTGGGGAGGGGAGGAGGAGGGAGAGGATGGGGTACCTATTGAGCTTGAATGATTAAGAAAAAATAAAATGTGGGAGAAAAATTTTAAAACTAAAGATCAGTTTTCTGAACCTTTGTGGACTGTTTCTCAGTGCTTCTAAGCTTCTGCTGTTCCATATCGACCATCTGTAATTAGGAAGCTCTCTTTAGATGACTTATATCTGTGAGGGCTTCATCTCACCGGACCAGTTCAGCAATATATAGTGAACTCCTCCACAAAAATCAACATGAAAAGACCTACTTAGCTAATGAATAAAATTCTGATATTTTAGTCATGACAGAGCTATTTGGAATGAAGGAAAAGTAGAAAGTCTTTGATCTACCCACTGTTTTACATGTCTATTCTATACTTCACTTTGGAGACACAGTTGTCTCACTGTCTGCCTCTACTTTCTTCTGCACACTAGTAATAAGTGTGGGGTCTTGAAGTGAAGTCTTACTAGCCTGTTCTGAGTCCAGCAAAAGCTTCTTAACTGCTTAACAGAAGATTTGAAAGAGTCCGGTGTCTCTTTAATTGTTTCTGTAGTCTTTAAAAGTTGCATACTGGTCCCAGAATTTGGTTTTCCAGGTATTGGGCATAGTAGTCTTTTAGAATTGTTTAAATCTTAAATTTCTACAACTATGAATCTACACTTTTGCTTAAGACATATATCCTGCTATAGGAATAATAAGCTCTTCCTTTGACAAATAGACTGGTGTTCTGCATCAATCTTAAGATTTTAAGAAAAGCAGTTCACTTTGTTTAGTTTTCTTGGCCATTTTTAAATAAATCCAAATTAAATAGAAAAAAAGCTCATCAAAAAAAGGAATACTATTATAGGAAATGGTAGGAGACATGTGAGAGGTTGTGGGTATTAGGATTTTGGGGGAATCAAAGAACATGAAAAAGTTGAACAGTTACTAATAACTCTGAGAAAGAAAGAGACAGAGAGACAGAGAGAAAGAAAAGGGTACAGAAAGAGAGAGAGACAGAAAGAGGGAGAGGGAGAAGGAGAGGAAGACAGGGAGATAGGGAGACAGGGAGACAGAGAGACAAGGAGACAGGGAGACAGGGAGAGGGAAAGGGAGAGAAGGAGAAGGAGAGAGACTGACTTTTGCTTATTTGAAAACTTTCAAGATAAACACTGGAATTTTTAGGAATAGTAGAAGTAAAAAGTAATTATCACATACTTCATACCAGGCTCTGTATTAACTTCCATTCTTTGTTCTGTTCTTGACTTTATCTAATGATAACTGTGCTTGATAGCTTTTGTCATTTAGTCACACAGGTGAGAAAAGGGTGCTTTTGGTAAGCAGGTGCTCAAGGGGAAATAGTAATCAATGGCAATGTGACATTCAACTCAGACTGCTGTATGTCAGTGGCTGGACTCCTCCTAAAGCCAGCTTCCTGGTTAAGAATCTTTTCCACCTATTAGGGAGTACATACGGCGCTTAATTTTCTGGGTTTGGAATAAGCGCCGTATGTACTCCCTAATAGGTGGTTCCTAGTACCAAACCTACCCAGCCCACCTTGAGACACTCATAGGTAAATCTATGTATTACTTACAGTAATTGCAAGGATTATGAACAGGAGGGATGGGGTTGGAGGGCCACACCAGAAACAAGGAGAGAAATGATCATGTTACAGTAGAGAAAATAGGCCTCCATCAAGGACTGCAAGTAAGTAATGTGACACCTGGTTAAGTTCACAGACGTTCGTTCCTGATCATTTACAACTAAGGGGGTATGATCTCACCAGAAGGGGAGGGCATATAGTCTGGCAGATAAAAGTAACCATTTTGCAAATGGATGATTGACCCCCTCCCTCACTGAGGTTTCCAAGTTTTATTACATCTACCCTTGAATGTGCTCTTATAATAAGACTCCAGTTTAACAGCTTTTTGTCTCTGGCCAGGGGGTGACATACAGTGCCCATCACGATGGAGTGAAGGGCATTGCAGGAGCAGCAAAACTGCAAAAGAAAATCAGCAAACCACAATCCAGAACTTCAGAGACTCTGTATCAACCACCTAGAACTAGGCCAGACTAATCTCTCCCCATCCTGAAGCTCAGGGAAATTTGCGGAAGAGGGGGCGGTAAGAGTGTAAGAGCAAAAGGATGGGAGGGGCAATGATTTGCAAGATACTCCACACAAGTTAGGGCCGAAGCAATCATAATTGGACATTGCATGCCCGGCTCAATGTCCAACACACTATTGACCTCACAAAGTCTAGCATCTGCTAATGGTACCAAGATCCTTGGCGGCAAGGGATTCGCAGCCACAGTAGTGTTCCTATGCTTAAGGGGAACACGGGAAAGGGTTCAGGGAAATGCCACTGGGTCCTTGTATGTCATCGGAGAGGAGGGCCCAGAGGAGAGTCAGGGATGCATATTAAAGGACTCTCTGGAAATTGGGGCGGGAGGCACTGGGGGATGGGGAGGGAGGGGTGAGGGGAGGGGGAGCAGGGGTTTAGGGGGGAGGAGGAGGGAAGGAGGGAACCGGTGTACCTATTAAGTTTGTATGAGCGGAAATAATAATAATAATAAAAAAAGAATCTTTTCCATCACGTTTCTTTCCTGTCTTCTTCTACCTCCAGGTTTCCCTTTCCAAGTTTGTCCATTAATAATAATAACTTGATCCACACACTTCAGATACAGAAAATTTCCACAATAAAGAAGCTGCTTCTTGATTTATTTTAAAGTACATAAATGGGTTCGCTTACCAGTACTCTACCAGGAGAGGGAAAATAGGGACTTTGCTGAAGACTAAACGATCTCTTCATAATTTATTAGTATTTCCTTGGAAACCATTTTAAAAGAGGAAAGAATGTGTCCATGAAGCTTGCTCCCTCCTGTAAGGTCCATCTGGAATCTCACAGGTATGGATGCCAAAATATAGGATTAAAATAACACTCACAAAGGGCTGTTCCTTTTATAAGTTGAGAATCTGTCTGATTTTTCACACTTTTCGCCAAATCAATGTCTAGGGAAAATTTTATAAATAAAAATATGTTCTCTCTTGCTACTGCTTCAAGTAAGTTATGATCAAAAAACTCCTGCTCTTATTTGAAGTTCTAAATATTCCCCAACAGGGATTTACAGGACAATAAGAAACTCAGTCTATCCTTGTTTCTGAGGACCAGATCATCAGATACTATGTGCTGCTAATCTCATCTTCTGTGTCTTTTTTCTTTAAGAGTCCTTGCTCTTGGGCTTGGGAGATGGCACAGGGATTAAAGCCTTTGCCTCGCAAACAAAAGGAACTGAGTTTGGGTCCCCAGATCCTACATAAAAATGTCAAGTGGGAAAGGCACTGGCTTGTAATTCCAGTCCTGGAAAGTGGAGCCTGGGATACCAAAGAGCAAAACAATTAGGAAATAGAGCAATCCAGTGTAATTCCTGGTGTCACCCTTGGGCCTCTTCAGGCACATAAACTCAGATGCCTGCACATCCATACACATACATGTGCAAAAAGGAGACTCCTCACCCTTGAGATATCTCTCATGACTTGGCATTTCTCCTTCTTCTGAACCCCTCTCTGTTATTCTGTCTTCATAGTTTTTATGGTGATTTTTTTTTAACTCAGGGACTGCAGACTTTTGAGAAGGAGATCTACTGCTTGGTCATCTTTCCCTTCTATGTGCCTAGCTAGTACAAAGATGGTGTCATAATTAAATACAGGTTGGTGCCTAGCTAGTACAAAAATGGTGTCATAATTAAATACAATTTGACAGTTGAGGATTTGAACTCTGGGCACATTTATAGAGAATTAGTTTTGAATTAAGCCCAGAGAGAACTGCAAGAAAGTGGTTAGTTGATGGGGAAAGTCTAGCCTATGGTGGACAGGACAAGTCTCCAGGTAGATAAATAAAACTGAGGGAAGTGTTTGAGAAAGTTAGCATCCTTCTATATACTTGGCCAAACATGCTAATCTGGTAGGTAAGGATTGTTCCTCTCTGAGCCATTATGTAGATATGGTGCAGTCAGTCCCTTTACCCCTTGGTGTTGGTGTGGACTCTTCTGCCAAGAAGACAAGCAACTGTAACCAAGATTCATAAGAGAGAATAAACTTTTTCTTCCATTAAGCTGTTTAGTCATGATTTAATCAGCAACATGCAGGCAAACTGCGACAGCGTGACAACACTGAAATGATATGGAACAATCTCTGCTCCAAGATTATGAAGTACAGTACGATTCTTGAAGAAAGGTGTGACCATAACTCAGCATTGAGATCTAATCTTAAAAACCAAATATGAAAGAAGAACAACACTAAGAACAGTAACCAGCCACTTTGGTTTAGCTGAATTCCACATATAAACTATTTGTCCTGTTGAGAAATTTGGGGTAACTCCATCCAAACCACTAGTTTCGCCTGCTATTTGGAAACGTAGTAATAGGAGCAGAAAACTCAAATTTCATATAAACATGGGAAGAATGAACTTTTGTTATTTTTGTTGAAAGTGGTATGTTTAGCCTGTGGATGCACAACTAAAAGACTCAGGAAAAAGAGCGAGCCAAACCATGGTAATTGTGAAATGTTTAACTCAAAGCGTTCTTGAATTCATCATTGTGAGAACAACATTAAAATCAACCCTTCTACCAGTACCATCACCACTAGACTTCCAAAGTTATTTCAAAGCAAAGGATTCTTGACCCACATAGGCAGCTTTATAGCTTGAAAGTGGCATTTAAGAAATATTTTCCAGACTTCATTTTACCTAGTGATACATTTCTGGCTAATTTAAATGTCACTGTAAAAGAAGTTTTCAGTTCTGCTTTGTTTTCTAAATGTCAAATGCTATTACAATGTGTATCAGGAAGCAACCAATTGCTCTGGAGCAATGTAGCTCTGTTATCAAATACATTTTCTACAGATTAATAGCATGTTTAATCAACTAAGTTCTGCCTCTGCTGTCTGCTGTGTGATTCATCTTAGGTAAGTAATTAAACTGCTCCAAATTTTTATTCCCTCATTTGTTAAATGAAATTCTTATGTGATAACATGAAAGGCATTACCCAGTCAATAAATGCTACTTTTTATCTGCTAAAAATGAAAGTTTATTTGGAACAATTCCTATGAAACTTTACCTTTTTAGCCAAATCATTTTTTAAAGATTTCTTTAAATTTCCACAACTCCCATCCTTATTATGCTATTTTATTTGATACCATGCTCTTCCCTCATTGTTGTAAGATTACATAATCAGAAAGAAATTAAAATAGTTTTCAAAGTTTATAATGACTCATCTCTTTGCAGTCAAAGTTGAGGCAAGGTAAATTCAGATGTGACTATATTTCAAGTAAGCTAATTAGTATTGGCTCAAAGTTCAGCACTCGGGAGAGCAGAGCAAACCAACTTTTTCTAAAACAATAAACAAAAATGAATTGTCTGACTTTACATTCAAAACGTCATGAAACTTGTTTCTTTCTTCTTAATTGAGATTACAAAGGGTCTAGAAAAGTGTTAAGAGACAAGCCCTAGAAAGGTGACCTTGTCATTCCTAGATGAGGATAGAAATGGAGCAGGGAGAAAGGAAGAGGAAGGGAAAGGTAAAGAGAAGAAAGAAAGAGAAAGTTAACAGAGTATTTGTGTTGGTATATTGAGAATGTGTGTACACATGTTCTAGAGTCAGAAATCTACATCTGATCATTTTATCCAAGCACAGCACCATGGTTTCATTTCTATATTAGTAGTTCTGTAGAGGCTCCCATCATGGTACTTGCTAGTGCATTGCAAAGAAAAGGGAAATGGAGACACACTTTGGTGAATACTATCGTCTATTGTCCATAGGCTGATTCTTTTTGGCAGGCAATTTCCCGCCTTTAGATGATTATTGATGATATTAGATGATCACAACTTTAGAAGATTTTTATGTCTTTGTGAGATTTGAGATAATTTATGTTACTTCAGGTTTAAGACATTATTAGAAAGCTTAACTTTTATGTGCTAATTACAAGGTCTTCTCCAGGAAACAAATAAAAACAGAGAATATTAGTAAGGAACACATTCAACTAATAAAATTACTATTAATTGGCTTCATATCATGTCCCTGGCATCATTTTAACTCTTTGTATGTCATATATAACTGAATCCTCAATGACCCCTAATTATTATTATCTCTATTTTAAATTGATAAATGAAGGATATAGAATTTAAGTCATTTTCTCAAAGTACATAATGGTCAAGTGGTAGTTATAATTCAAACTCAGGCAAAATAATGGCACAGCCTAACTTATTTTTCATTGGTGACATCAAACATTCTGTGTAATTCTCATTGTGGGTATTTAGGTCTCAATATTTTAAGTCAAAGTGTGATTTACATTTTTTTCATTCCTTAAGATTGCTTTCCCCAAGGAAGCTGAAGTAGGACATGTAGGTGGACTGCTATGGGTGGTATGACCACGACACATTATTATCTAATTTCCTATTTTGGGGGAAAGAGAAGCTGATTATCCCATGTCTTTCTTAATATTATGTTTTTATTCTTTTAGAGGTTCATATATGGATATAGTGAATTTATGATATTTAAACACCTTGATTCCCAATCCCATGCCCTCCTTTTCCCAATACAACCCTTCTTCTTTGCTAGTCTCCATATGATAAGTCCAACAGAGTCTAAGAAAACTGTTAATTCTTTAAAAATGAAATAAACTTTTCTTGGCAATAGGCAGTGCTTCTATTCCAGTGTCTAAAAACCACTCAATAGAATAGTTTCCTGCACAAACCAAGGATGCCTCCATTAAAATCCTCATAGAAATCACCCATCAGTAGTATAGAGCTCATTTCCATATCATATTTATAGGTAGAGAATTACTTCAGTAAGCACACCAGACTAATAGCTACTAACAGTCCTTACCACAATTCTGCTGATGTTATTCAAATGGGAATGCAAATTTACTCTTTTCTTTAATGAAGAAGTGTTGTATCTAACTGCTTGACCCAAGCATCCTTTGCAAATAATGCATTTTTTTTCTTTTGATGGATCAAGATGATCTTGAGATTCTCACAGTTTGTTTTTTCTTTGAAGACATTGGGTTTATTTCCAGTGAGTAGCACTGTCTACTACATAGTATCAAGGTTCAGGCCGAGTCTAGCAGAGCCTGGCTGTGGAATTGTGTTCAAGTATCTTTTGTGAGCTGCTTGATTTGATTTATCAGCTTGTGAAATCTTTAGCATCCTCCAGACTTGAACTCTTTGTCCTTTATATTTCTTACAATCTTTATATGCAAGTATAGGCCTGGCAGTTTGCTTTCTAATGATATCTGTGATTTTTAGATACAAATCTCATTTCACATGCAATCTCTGTCCCTGCTAATACATAAAACCTAAGACAAACTATTTAACTTCTCTAAATTTTTGTTGCCTTGTTTATAAAATGAGAATATAATACCTAATGCATTAAATTGGTGGAAAGGGTGACTCTGATGATGCTGGTATACAGCCCAGATCAGCACATGGCAATTTCTCCTCTTTTCGTATGAAATATTTCCTGGAATGTAATGCTGTATCTCTGTGTCACACCAATTAAAAAAATCAGGATCTTGTTATGTAGACTAGAACAGTCTCTAACTGTCCTCTTGTCCAAGCCACCCCAAGTTGTAAGATTATAGGATGCACTGACATACTCTATCATTTGCAACAAAAGAATGAACAGAGTTTAAGGCAAAGTCCAGCAAGTAAGTGAAGGAGGAATGTTGTTTACTTGGTTTCATGTTAGTATTAGAAAGTAGTTGAGAATCATGTTTTAACTAATAGTCTACCCCTTTGGCTACCTATAATTTTTGTGCATCCTTTTATACAAACTTCAATTTCAATGAGTGAGTAAAACAATCTTGTGATTCCAAATTAATGGGATGTAACTCTTCCCTTGTACAGGCATAACTGTTCTTCCCAAATCTATGAAGCAAGAGAAGAAATATTCCCACAGCTGTCGTGTTTCTATACAGTTTTCAGTATACATCTCTGAGTTTTTCAAATGCTAGCATATGAGTATGCTGAGATGCATATAGTTAAAGAATCTAGTGAATTAGAAAATCTTTTCAATGATTTCTCTGTCAATTATTGGGAAATGGTTGAAAAATCTTGTTGATGATCTGTAAGATATTTATTTTCTAACTTATTTTACTTTCAGTTCCTTGTTATATCCAACAGGATTTTATTTTCTGTCATTGTATTTGTTTACTCTTTTTGTCTACTTGAAATTATTTTCACAAATGAATTACCATGCTACTAATAAGAAAATTTTGCTATGATTGCACAAGCAATTACTGATATAAAATGTCAGTCTCATCTGTTCCCATTATTAACACTTTTCATATCCTTGTTGATATCGTTGGCAAAGAAATTAAATTTTCTAGTTTATATTCTATTAGTGACAGTAAATATTTTTGTAAAGATTCTATTTTCTTCTTTCCTTCTGGACTTCTCATGTTCTCTTTTAGTAGTCTTCCCTTTGAGTTACTTAGTGATTTTTTTCACAAGTTTTATCAGTTCTTTATGTATTTGACATACATACCCAACACATAGCCACTATAACTTTCTACCGAAATTTTATCTTGAAGTTGTGTTTCTTCTGTTTCTACAATTGGATTTGAGTCTTGTGTTCACCAAAGCTGTTGAGATTTCTCAAGAGACTATCGTTAACATTAATAGGAAGAGGTAAACTGGATTAGGCTTCACCAGAAAACATTGGGTTGATACTGAAAACTGTCAACATGCCACAGACAGACAAACATGATAATATTCAGATGCAGTTTTCTAAGTGCTTGGTCTATCAGTGGGTGACATTTTACCATATAAGGGGAAACCGGCATATGACTCTGCATCTTCATCTTTTAAAGTGATAATGGCAACAGCTTTTGTTAGTTTACAAAAAACTGAAACAGATTGGATTCTTGGCAAGATTCAAAGAAAGCACTTTCCCAAGCTCAGCTGGTTTGCGGTGCGCCCTGTGTTATAGATGGAACTGGAGAGAGACCCCGTGAGTCAGGCTTTCCACACTGCAAGCAACACATCACCCATCAGCAGTCATCTTTTCACAGGTCTGACAGAAAGGGAAAAGCAAGCCAAGGTGAAGAGAGTAAGAAAGAGGGTCATTAAACACTGCCAAATTGCTGTCTTTTCTAAATGGAACACTTAAAAGCAAGCTATAAAAAAGTAAACAAACATACATGCCGCCAGTTTGTTCTTATTATGGAAGGTGAAGAGATTTACACGAGCTATCTAAAAAATTGGCTGTTTTGCTTTATGCCTGAATGTTGGCAGGGGTGAAAAGGGAAGGGCTGTTTCAGAGTCAACCACCTGGGTAGAGGAGCTCTGGTTGGTTTGACTTTCCTATCAGCAATCTAACTGATAAGGTTGGATACCCACCCTGGTTCATTTATAACAGCATACATTTACTTTTATTGCTCATTTGCTTATCATCTAAATATTCATTACTATCAAAAATAGATTATTACTGTTTCAGGTGTTGGGATTTAATATTAAAGATATTGTCAGGGTCAGAAAATGAATGTAGATCATTGTGTTATAAATATCTTTAATTATCATAACTTGAAAGCCAGTTGCAAGTGACTAAATCATTTAAACTAAACACAGTTGCAAGTGACTAAATATGGGTCTGTGACAGACATGTTATCTCCATAGATGTATGAGTTATCAAAAGAATTCACTAAGCAACAGAAACAAAGAAAAGATACCTACAAAAGAAAACCAAGTTTTTCTGCATGAGATGAGTACAATCTAACAGGGAAAAACATCTTGGTACCTATCATCAAACATGGTAGAACTTGTGGTAGAAATGTTTGAAAAGAAAACCTATTGGTCAGTTGTGCTCTGAGATATAAGAATAAGCCTCAGAAAGTCCTTCCCTCTTCTGAATAACAACTCTAAACCTGGACAAAATACAAAATAAGTTGGAGAGAGAACAAAAGGAAAAGACCCTGGAGAAGAGTCAAAACATGTAGAAAGAGAATCAGGTGAATAACCCATTGTTATAGCTGTTAGCATGAAAGAAGGCTCAGCCTTTAAAGTGCTAATTTAAAAAAAAAGTAGACTCTGTGACCAGAGAACAGAGTTCAGGAAAATCACAGTTGGTGGAAAATGAGAAGGGCAGGATTCCAGGGGAAAAAAATTTCAGGAGAGAGCAAGTTCCAAATTTTATAAATAAATTCTGTCTAAGTTTATGGCTAACCGTGGGGTGGAATTGAATCAGATTTCACTCACAATAGAGAAACCGATTGAACTAAATCTTTCCTTTGGCAAAGATAGTCTGTAAATGAATCTAACCAAGTTAGCTGCTCATTGAAACAAAAGAACATGCCCACTCTTTTGAGGAATGTGGCACCATCTCTAATTTTACCTTCTAAAATGTGACACAAAGTTGCTATATAGCTGAAGAATGCAATCTGTTCTGTACAGTAGCCAGTGTACTAAGAGGCACTGTAGTCAGAGCACATGGATTTTAAAGCATCAGTCTGTGATGATGGGATGAAAAATGAGAAAATTAAGTCTGGGATTTTGAAACTCGAAGGCAAAGGAGAGATCTGGAGTCTCGGGATCCAGTGAGACAGCCTCAGAAGTCTTGCTGATGCATTGCTGAAGAGAATGAGAGAAGTACAGAAGAGAGGCTAAAAGAGAGGATCACAAGGAAGAAACTCAAAAATAAGTTGGACCTATTCAAAATTAAAACTGTGCACTAAAAATATCTTCATTAAAGTGAAAACACAATGTATAGGAGAGGAAAAAGCATTTGCCTTGTATTTGGCATTTATAAAGTACTTTTACCTCTCCCCAACAAAGTGATGATTAAAATTTTAAAATGGGTAAGAGGTTTAGACAAGGTATATAAATTTCCATCAAACACATGAAACAATATTCAGTATCATTAATTATAAAGAAATGCAAGCAAATTTATAACGAGATACAACTTCCCATTGTTTGCAGTTTGTCTGCATGTTGTCTTGTAAATTCATGACCAAACAGCATAGACAGCAACAAGGTTTTATTCTGACTTACAATCATCCAGCTTGGCAAGAAAACTCACACCAGCACGAGAAGATGAGGGAAAACTCACACCAGGCCCACAGGATTGCTGAGAAGAGAGAAATTCCATTTGCTATTACTCCGAGTCTAACTATGCCAAAGAATGCCAACTTACTGAACAAGTTCTCTCTGTATTGCTCACCTGCCCAGGGAATGTTTCCATCCATCATGGACTGGAGTTTTCCATATCACTTAGAGAATCTCCTGAGGGTTTGTTTAGGGCTTGCCTTAACTACCACTTCCTCACAGAAGTGCCCAAAATTCAGCTTGCAACTGTCAAGTTGACACCTATATAACCTAATTCTCACAATACTTTCTAGGAAAGGAATTGAAAATAAGACAGAGAATTGCAAGTATGGAGAAATCGTAAACACACTGACAGCAAGGATGTGAAACATCACAGGTACCCAGGAGAAGATTTGGAGTTACATATGAATGTTAGTAGAAGCACTATTCACAATATTTAAAGCATAAACATGACCCAAATATCTACCAATACATGAATGGTTGAACAAAACATGGCATAATCATCCAACAGAATATTATTCACTTATAAAAGTGAATGGAGCATTAATACTTGCTGCAATATCCATGAACTTCACAAACATTATATTAAACCAAAGAAACCAGAAGCACTCATCTGTACGATTTCAATTATGTGCAATATGAAGAAAGTTATAGGGACAGAACACAGATGAGTGACTGTCAGGGCCTTATGGCTGCAGGATTTTGGAACTAGACCGCACCCATAGTCACGAGACATTGTCCATATAGTCCCTGCCACCAAGATGGTGCTTTTTAGTTATTTTTATGTATCATGGATTTTACATCCATAAAATTCTACAGTGCGACTTGCAGATATTTTTTCCAAATCTGATCAAATACACATTTGGTAATTTCAAAAGTTTAGTGAAATCCCAGGAATAATTATAAATGAAATAATGCCATCATGATGAGATTAAAAAAGTGTCTTCAGAAATGCAGCCTAGTACAGGCAAGAGTCCAAAGGATTTCTTATTTCTTATTAGAAGCCAAGGATTCTAGAAAACAATGCACAGCATTTTTAAAATGGGGAAGCAAACAAGATGGTTACACAAGAACTGAGATTCTTAATCATTTTAGTGCCAGTCTGATTAATATTTGATTTCTGAAAGTAATATTGTTATTAATAAGTTTTTCAATTTTTCTTTTGTATATGTTCCTCTCCCCTGGGACTTTATTTATAAAGGTATTGCAGTTTCTAATTCTGTTTCTTAATTTCAAGAATTGAAAGAATTTTTCCAAAATGATTTTTGAGCAGGTCTCTCTGCCACTCAATTCAGTTCATCCAGCTGCAAATTTTTCTTTGGTCAGTAATTTTTTATATAATTCTCGAGTTTCTGTGGATTTGATAGTATTCCCTGTATCTTTAAGAAATGTGACATTTTTAAGTTCTTATTCTTCTTGGAGTACTTTTATTCTTCTTGGAACTTTTTTTCCTGATACATCTACCCAATGGTTGTTTTACTTTCATAGCTATACTTTGAAAGCATCTCTGTAAGCTCATATTTCCTTGAACATTTTTTTCACCTCTACTAGCAACTTAGCAAAAACCTAAGGCCAACTTGCAACCATAAATAAGAGGGGGAGAGAGCGAGAGAGAATATATATATGTGTGTGCAATGTGCAAGTGTATGTAATGGGTATGGGGCTATGGGTTTATGAGACCACTCATTTAGGAGCAGAAAGTCTCTAGAATTATTGCCTAGAAATCTCTATTTTGACTCTGCCCTTGATTAAGAACTATTACACCTTCATGGAATAGTCTTCTCACTCTTCTGTGGGATCCCCAAGCATTATGCAGTCCCACCTTGAGTGACTAACATTTCCTCCTTCAAGTCATGAATGCAGCAGGACTTTATTGTTTAGAATTCCAACGTGGTAATCTGACTTTCATTCTTCATCCTGTATGCGTGTACAAGGGTACATTGCTGTGCATTTCTCTGCCTTAAGTTCTCAACTTGTAAAATTGGTAAGATACAACCTTCATGTCATTCTACTAAGATTTGATGAGAGAGATTATTTCACATTTATTGAGAGCAGTGGAAAGTTATCGATCCCATCTGCATGCTTTTTCCTCTCAAGGGTTTTGTTTCATCCACTTTCCTAAGTCCAGTAGAATACATCTTTTCTTCACCAACCTCCCACAGCATCTTCGTAGGTTCTTTTTTTTAGGTACTTATCCCATTTAATCTTTTATAAACCTTAGGTAGAAATTTAAATTCTGCACACTTTTGTTGTTGTTATTTAAGACAGAACTCACTAGGCTGTCCTTAAACTTGTGATCCTCCTTCCTCAAGCTCCCTAGAGATGAGATTATAGACACATAATACAACACCTGGCTAATTTCTATGTGCTTTTAAAAATCTGTTTTCTTGCCAAGTTGTTTCAGGAGAGAAAGTAATAACAATATCAAGCAAGGACATTAAAGTCAGAATATTAGGGTTTCGATCACCACTTTGTCAACTGTGTGTGGTTGGGATAGACTCCCTTCCAGCCCCCCATTTTTATCCTCTCAGCTTTTCCATGTCAAAAAGTAGGCCTAAGGTGCAGGGGAAGTGGCTTAGTGGGTAAAATCACTCAGGGTGCAATCCTAAAGACCTGAACTGGATCCTCAGGATCATTTAAAAAGTGGGATGCAGAATCAGGTCTGGAACCCTAGTCCTTCTAAAATGAAATGGGAAGCTCATGGATCAGGTGGTCTGGGCAGCAAAACAAACAGGCTTAAAGTGAGAGCCAATGCCTGAAAGTTGTCCTCTGACAGCCACACACACTCTGTGGCATGTGCATGTCTGAACACACACACACACACACACACACACACACACACACACACACACAAAATTCTTTTAAATTAATTAGGTAAAATAATAATAATGAAATGGGAATGCTTTTAACCTATAATTTGCAGGCTCATTGCAGCAATTAAATATGACAGTAAAATAAACCACTGGATACAGTGTGTCATCTATGATAAGGCTTCCACAATGAAATGATTATGAAAGGAAAGGACTTAATGGGTGCCACAGTATCAAAGTTACCTCCTCTCATGCCCAGTGTCCCTGTTACTCTCTTACTAAATGGCTGCCACATTGCTAATCACCTTCAAGATATTGATACTCTAAGGTATTTCAATTTTAAGGATTTTCACCTAAATCCTGGCATCTCCTTCTTGGTCAACTGACAGAATCGAATTTCAGTTGAGCAGATGTCTTTGCTCCCAGTAGTCCAGATTCTTTCAGTGTTTAAGTCTCTTTTCTTATTTTCTTATGCAAGTCAAGTTTTTTTCTTTTGTTCACCCGAAGGAGCTAGTAATAAACACATCAAGACTGGCTCAGCGCCACAGCCCCAGGTGGGCTTGGCAGACTCAAGACAATCTTCATTTTTTTCCCAGGCAACCTGTATTTGCAGCTCCATAAGTGATTTTCTCTATTTTAATTTCATTTTTCAAAATGATCCTTTCCTTATGACCCAAACAGGTTTCACAAAATTACAAAATGCCTATCCAGAACCATGAGCCCCATTAGACAGGTTCTATTTGTCACTGGGAGATGTCAAGATGTTGGATATCACTTTAAATCCTGAAGGTCAGGACCTAAAACCTTGACTTTCTGATTCTGGGAGAGATGCATCTTCAAAATTTATCTTTCCCTCTCCAACTTCACATTCCACTTCCTCCATGCCAGTTCCTTGGTGCACATGGTAGACAACAAAAGCAAGTTAAAACTGAGCTGCAGAGAAAACCTCGGTGGTACCCTCTTTCATACTGCCAATGGTTTGTACCTGCTTGGCTTCTGTGCTCTTCCTCTCTGTCATCCGCAGAGACTATTAGGTACAAGTCACTTCTTGGCAGGAGGAGATAAATTAAGAAGGCTTTACTGGCAATTTGTCAGGGAGCTGCTGCAAGGTAGAGCCATGAATTTCCCTGCTAAGCCTCACTTTCTGTTCCCCACTCACACCGCAGTGACAACGCTCTGCAACCCCATAATGGTGTCCATCCTTCAATCTCCAGTGACATCACTGTGGTTAATTAGCTTTTACAGCATCCCTGTAGGCTAAGCAAGTGTTGTTGCTGCTGTCCCCAATTTGCCAATAATTGAGACACAGTGTGGTCAAGTGTCTCTTGGAAGGCCATAGAAAATGTCACTCAGAGAATTTCTTTGCTGTTATCTGCTTGTCCTAGTCACTGGGCTTCCCTGCAGCTCTTTAACTTCTGGGTGAAATCGGCTAATCAAAGAGTCTCTCTAGGAAACCAGCAGAGGAGAATTTGAAGGATGGAGGCTCCTCTTAAGTCCCTGTCCACTTTGTCTTGTGAGTAACAAGTGAGCGCTCATTGCTTTCATTTTCTAAAATTTATAGTATATTGAAGTTTAGAAGCTTCTAAAAGGATGTAATCTGTCATTCTTTTTTATATCAAGCAATAATTTTAATGTATTTAATCAGTAACAATAAAACTAACATTTTGATAATTGAAAAATCATAAGCTGTATTGTTTATACATTGTATAGAATTGTATATAACTTTAAATACTTTTTCTTGATTCTCTTTTTTTCTATTTTCTTTTTTACCTAGCTATACAAGCTCAATGGGTAAGTATCCTCTCCCTTCACTTCTCCCTCCCCTCTCCCTTCTATCCCCCCATCCTGTTCTGTTTCCCATACCTCTCTCTCTCCTTATCCTTTTCTTCCCTCCCTCCCATCTCTTGGTGTTTCCTGCCTTCTCCCTACCACCCTCCTCAACTGATGCTTTATTACATCGAATCTTCTTAACCAAGGGAAGGAGAAATTTTTATGGCAGCTGACAGAGGGAAACTTATTTCTCCCCAGAATCCAGAATGAAATCTTCCCTCATCTTCTGGCCTCTTGCATATTGTCAGTGTTTTGTTCCTAGCAACACCAGGACCATTTCCTCCAGTCTGAGCCACCAAGACTCAGCATTAAGCTTTTGTGCTATAGTCAATTCTTTCCAGGAACCTTAACATGATTTTAGTGATCCTGGATTTGATGCTTTCACAATTCTAAGACAAAAGAAGAACAAAAAAGTCTTGAGTTTTTTATTCATTTGTATAATTAAAAAGCACTTGCTAAAATTTTCCTAAATGCCAGGCACCATGATGTAAAATAGCAATATATAGCATGCATACCTTCTGCCTTCATAAATCTTAAATTCACCTTATTCTCTATTTTACATTTGCATGAGTGGAATAGTGAGTCCCTTGGTTAGCTCCCTAAAAATATGAGTGGTACTTGATTTGTAAAACTGGTCTATGTAGATAGAAATAAGGTAAAAATTTTGAGATAAGATCATTCTAAATTACCTTCAGGTGCCTTAATTGAAGTGACAAGTGTCTTTAGAAGAGACAAGAGATAGTAACAGGAAAAGAAGGTAAGTTTGAGATGTGAGTGAAGCAGCTTCGTAAACTCAGTGGTTCTGAGCATTACCAACAATGGCCAAAAGCAAAGATACAAACTTGACATAAATTTCTTTTCTAGAATCTCCTGAGACAGCATGATGCTATGTGTCCATAGCTATGCTGATTTAAGACTTTTGGCTTTTAAAAGTGTGAGAGAATAAATCTCTATCATTTGATGTCACATGGTGTGCGGCAATGTGCAGTATAAGAAATAAGGGTACAGAACATGCCAGTCTTAGGAGCTGACCAGGAGGGAAGTTTGCTCTCAACCCACCATCAATGGCACTACTAGGTGACTTCAGAGTTCTCACTTTCATTCGTATCCCCACAGTCAAGCCACCTCTTTTTTTTTAAACATTTTTTATTATTTCTGCTCATACAAACTTAATAGGTACACCACTTTCCTCCCTCCCTTCTCCTACCCCCGAACCCCCTGCTCCCCCTCTCCTCACCACTCCCTCCCCATCCCCCAGCGCCTCCCCCCCAATCCCCAGAGAGTCCTTTAATGTGCATGCCAGACTCTCCTCTGGGCCCTCCTCTCTGATGACCTACAAGGACCCAGTTGTATTTCCCTGAACCCTTTCCTGTGCTCCCCTTAAGCATAGGAACACTACTGTGGCTGTCAATCCCTTGTCTCCAAGGATCTTGGTGCCTTTAGCAGATGCTAGACTTTGTGAGGTCAATAGTGTGTTGGACATTGCGCAGGGCATGCAAAGTCCAATTATGATTGTGAAGCCACCTCTTATCATGAATTCCATGCCCCCTGTGAGGGATAGTCCACAACCAGCATCAACACTTCAAGCAAGTAACATTTCAAATCAACATTTCCATGAAATAAACATTTTTGTCTCAATATGTGCATGCAAGTTATGGTAGATAATAGTAATAGTGAACACAATTTGTCAACTTTAGTGACCTATTTACTAGGAGAAAGGTAGAAAATAAATATTGATATGGCAAATGCTGGGGAATTGGAGCCCAATTTGTTCTGGGTATCCTGGAAGACCCTTTTGTGGATTGAGGAAAGTCAATTAGTTTTTCTTCCATCCAAACTTAAGCTTCTCATGAATGGGAACATCTACAATGTTTGTCATTGTCATAGCCCACTTGGTGTCTGTAATAATTCCTGATAGCAACAGTGCTAGCTAGACCTAACTTTTATTCAGTTTCTTATATCTGCCAGGATTTCGTCTAAGCAATGCATATATGTTTACTAATTTGATCTTCCTAGCAATCCTAGACAATAAAAAGACAAAAACATAGACAGGTTGGTGGAGATTTGTTTTGTTCTTAATGCAAATTATCTCACTGATTGAATTTCTAAGAATCTCTTGCTACCAGGTTGTCTAATTTTTTTTTTTTTTTTTGCTATCTCCATTCACACTAAGCTTTTCTGTATAATCGCTGGCTTTTATCAATTTCGTCAAGGTAAAATTTATATATAGCAAAATGATCCAAACTTATTTGTACAGTTTAAAGAGATTGAGAACTGCAGTTATTCCAATATAGCAAAAATTTTAAAAATTCAAAAAGAACATTTAAAAATGTTCTGCAATCCTGATCCAGATAACCAATGAAGTGTATGTCTAATGTTTAATTTTCTGCAGATAGAATCACACAATATTGGAGGATCTGAAGATTCTATCTTTTAGATTCATCCATGTTGCATGTATTAATTTCTTTTAATTACTGTACTATAGTAGTTTGCTATGTGACTATAATAGAGTTATTTATTAATTTCTTTATGCTTATGCACATATTTCCAGCTCATGCACAAATCTTCATGTGGATATGTATTTGAATTTCTCATGGAGAGAAATTTCAGACTGATAGGTCAAGTGTATATTTACAGAAGGAACTGACAGGCTTAAAGTCTCAGTCCAGTTATTCCACTTAGCTCACTTCTCACGAATGCTCAAGACCTTCCTTACCCTTGCTGAAGGTAGTCTTGTCATTTGAAAAGTTTTACTTATTGTAGTGTGTGTGTGTGTGTGTGTGTGTGTGTGTGTGTGTGCACGCATGTGTGCGTGTGTGTGTTCAATATGCCTGAGAGTAAATGCCAGCATGCTTATGCCATGATGTGTATATAGAAGTAAACTACAACTTTGGTGTTGCTCCTCACCTTTCCATCTTGACCGAACCCAGGTCTCTTCATTTCTGCTTCATGTGCCCACAAGCTTCCATAGATTTTCAGGACTCGATCTCCTGTTTCCTGTAGGAGTACAGCGAATGCAGATACACCATTGTGTCTAGTGTTTAGGTGGGATCTGGGGACCTGAACTCTGGTCCTCATACTTGTGTGGCAAGTACTGTACCCTCTGAGCCATCTCCCTGTCCTCTCTAACGTTTAATGTTTCCCAGAAGTTTGTATGTGCTGCCCACTGAGAACTGCTTTTGGAACTTCTACCCTTAAAGCTCTCCTTTCTCAACTGCAATGACCCTTTTATGGATTTTCTTTTTCTATTATATATACATAAATATACATATACATATATATAATTTATTTGTGTGTGTATATATCAGAGGACACCATGTGTTCCTGTGGAGGACCAAGGGGGACTTCAGGAATCATCCTGGATTTCTTCTACCTGCTTTTTGCCTTACTCCAGACTCTGCCCACCAGGACTGGAAGTGCGGGCTGCTGCCATTTCAGTCTGATGGTTTTTACATGACACCTGGGATCCGAACTCAGGACCTTCTGCTTGCCAGGCAGGGTGACTCCTGAGCCATCTCTCCAGCCCCCTTTTATGTATTTTCATAACCAAAGTCACTATGACTTCATCTCTGAATCCTGAAGAGCAGAGAAAATCATCAAAAGTTTAGGAATATAGGTATTTTTGTTTTTATATCTGCTTTGTCTAGCTAATGTATTTAAGTTAGAAATGTTATCTCTCAAATGTTCTCAAAACGAGAGGGATAGAGTAGAAATAATTATGTCTGCACAGAGCAAAAGCCACAAGTCATGTGTTTTTCTTATCCTTGTAATACTCATGTCTTTTAATGTTTAATGAATATTAAAATTTAATCAGAGTGAATTTATCAATCCAATTTTTATAAGTTTTTCAACTCTTATTTTACAAAGAGAAGTAAAAGTCACAATAAAATTTTCTTAAGTTGACTGACCTTTGTTTTTGTACAGACTCAGAGAGCGTGCATCCATGTGTCTATTCTAGTTTCATACTTCGTCTCCATTTGACGGTGTCTCCCAATATTCACATATTGAAGTTTAGTGGTGGTGCATGTGACATGTGACACCTTTACTAAGTGAGCCTTTGGAGTTCAATGAGAGCAGGATGGTGTAAGAGTTTTAGAGAGTGACCTCTCTCTCCCTTGCTCCTCAGCTAGATGAACCTACAATAATTGTTACCCTTTTCCTTCTGAAGAATAGGTCTTCTCAAGACACCTGCTAGCAACTTAACCTTGGATTTCCCAGTCTTAAGAAAGTCCAGAAAATAATTTCTATTCTTTAAAAATTACTTACTCTCAGGTATTTTGTTATAGAGCACAAGGAGACAAGCTCATACGTCTCTGCATGTGCGTGTGGTCTAACTGTGTTTTGGGATGTTAAGTATGAAATTTGGGGGTCGTGGATTCGTAATTTTAATTTTAACTTTATTTACCTAGATATTTCAAAATAATGTTACTTATAAAAGAAGAAAGAATCTAAATATTTATCCTGTCATATTTTTGAGATATCTAAGCGGTCCTTGGAGAAGTATCAGAAGACAGCATTACTTAAATTAAATTTAGAGTTTTTAACTTCATCGCCTAATGATAATACTTAAAATATTTTAAAATTCTTTACAAGTTGCTCTAAGTTATTACTTGTCCCTATTTACTGTCTTTCATCTGTATAATGGCAGGTCATGAATTGTGGCTCATAGCTAACATTTGTTCAGCAGTGAAACCATGATATTTATTTAACAAGCAGTTCTTAAAACTTGGATAATTAATTAATTAATTAATTTTTAAAGATTACAATGTGACCATAATATAGTTGTTTCACAAAATTTCCAACATGTATATAAACATGTATACTTGCTTATCATATTGGTGCATATTTTCACAGAGTTCTGTGATCTAAGGATACCCATTCATAGATCCCTTACTGAGGACCTTGAATCAAGTATAATAAGTTAAGTGCAAGAGCAATATCAAATATTTCAGTATATTTCTTTCCTGAAAATGCTTGAGGAAATGTTGATTTTTTTTAAACTGTCACTTAAGGTCCAAGCATAGTTACTTTTCTCTCTATTGTGAGAAATTACCCTAAGAATACAGAGTAAGTGACAGTAGAGGAAGACTTTGAATAGAATTGTAAGATGACATTTATTCTCTTTCCACTGCCCTGCCTTCTGTGTCCTGCATTGTCAAGAAAAGACATCTGCTATACAAACTTTTCTGGTGTCCTTTCCCCATGCAATGGGAGAATAAGTTAGTTTCAACCGTTGCTATAGACTGTACTTTGTACCTGGTGCTAGGACAGGTACTTCTACTAGTTCATTTTATGTGCCAGCTTGACTGGGTTGTGAATATCCAAACAGCTGATCCCACATTAGTTCTGGATATATCTGTGAGTGTGTTTTTCAACAATATTAGTGGTTGAACCAGTAGATTGCATAAAGAAAACTACTTTTGCCATAGTGGATAGTCATCAATCAATCTGTTGAAACTACATGGATCAAAATGGCCAAGAAAGAGGTAAATTCATCTGAATCTCAAAGTATTAGATTCAGATCTAGACTTAGATTAGCACCTAAATTCTCTGGCCCTCGGAATGAAACTGCTAGCTTTCCTGATTCTCCAATTTGTAGGTGGCACTTGGTGAGACTTCTTGTCTCCATGACTGTATGAGCCAATCTCTGTCTTGCTTTTTTTCTCTCTGTCTCTCTCTCTCTCTTTCTCTTTCTCTCTCTGCTTGTATATGTTCTATGGATTCTGTTGATCTGTACAATCCTGATTAACATAGTGGTATGGAGGGACTGCTGAAAAAGACCATCTTCCTTGGTCTCGATGGATACTGAGCGCTGTTTAGATCATTTTCAGTTCCTACAACTTTACTCTTTTATTTAGCTTTTTGTCATCTGCAGGCTTTGCCAGAGAGGCCTCACTCCTTGCTCTTCTTCCTGCGTGTGGAGCTCAGCATCTTCAGTAACTCTGATACCCAACACCATGAAACCATGTTGGTGCCCATAAATAGTGTGTGAGCAAGCCAGGAGCTAAAGCACAGCAATGACATGCGTTCGTGTATGTGCAAGTGAGGAGGTTCTGCTTGGGAACTCATGCCTGCAAACTCACAGGAGACTGAGTTGCTGTCATCTCCAGATCTTTAATATGAGGTGCCACTTGCATCAGCTGGTCATAGACAAACAACAAGGTGCCTTCTGTCCTCAGACTGGAGTATGTCCTCTTGTGGTCAGATAGACATAGTACTGGCTCAAGCTCTACATCTCTGAAGCAGGTCAGCCTGGGTTTCAGTCTTAATGCTCACTTCTGTTCCTTGTGTCCTATGAGTCCATTTTGAACACTGAAGCCATCCTTGAAAGCTTCACCAAAGGAGGTGGACCTCAGGAGCACCATTCCACACCTTCAAAGAAATCTAAGGAAGGAAGAAGGCAAAGAATAAACACAGCTGGGCTGCAGCAATCATTCTTCTCTTTGATCATCTAAAATGGAGTGCAGCGTGACTGCTTGGAATCTTCCCCTGGAGGCCTTTTGCCATATTATTTTACATATTATACCAGTACTTTTAACCTTGAGATATTTATATGCTGGGGGTAGGATGAGGGCCTATGGCCAGAGGCAAGGGGGGGTGGACATGGTAAAGAAAGAGCCCCACCCATCAGAACTCTGGAACACTTTCCTCCTGCCTCTTTCTCCCTTGCTCCAACCACCGGGTATGACAAATATCAAGGAAAATTCCACCGCCCCTAAAGGGAAGATGTCTCATAACTTCTAGAAGCCTAACCTGCCTCTCAGGTATTTTGGGCACGTTCTTTAATTTGTCCTCAGGGCTGTAGGTAATTAAAGGTTATGAAATTTGGACAATTATCCAGCCTCTTTCTTCCTGGCAGCGGCAGACAGCAAATATTAAAGCGGCGCTCAGCGCTCTCTCCTCTCTGCCGTAAGCAGCCTTGTTCCTTTCCACTCGGATCACATCCTTTCATGCCACACTTAATTGGGAATTAAAAAAAAAAAAAAGGTCTTTCACACTCTCAGTCACCTATCTGCCAATTTTTCGCCTCCCTTTGTGTTTCTGGGGAGGCACGAGAGGACTGGGTTTCATGCCCTGTTTGCCTCTCTACCCTGGCTTCAGCGCTGGTTTCCACTGTTCTCCAACTTTGTGCATCAGTATTGTGCGTCCAAGGAGCTGGGTCGTTCTAAGACCTGCGTTTGGTTTTGGTTTGGAAGCACACCTGCAGGCCCAGCCTTAGGATCCTTTTTTTAAGAGTTCAAAGGCAGGCGCATGCTCCGTCCAGGCTGGCTTGGCAGGTAGGCTCTCCTTTCCACCATCTCTGGGCACCGCCCTGGACACCTGCAAGCTCAGAAGCGGTGATCAGCACATGGTGACCCCACTTGGTTGCACACTCTGAGTCTTCTCTTCATCCCTGCGGGGTCTCTGCTGCTAATCACAGAAGATGAAACTGACCTTGGGGGCTGACTGAGCTAAATTTCCCTTCAGTGGCTGCCGCGGTTTTATGAAGGCTGATAATGACCAGGACTTTGGATCTCTCTATTGACTTCAGTTTCCCCAATAGGCAGGAGTAGGCTGTCTCCCTTTCACAGATGAGGATGTGCGCATTCAGCGACCCAAAGAACCACACAGGGAGGGTTTGAGCGGAGAGTCAAATGCAGTTACTTCAATGGAAACTTGATGCACTATCAAACTGGAACTGCTGACATTTTCGATAATGACCCAAAGGGATTATGCTCTTGGTTAAGCATCGTGGGGTTGAAACTTACTCTCCATGCCTGAGATGCGCATGATGAATAGTTTTAAATAACAGGTCTCATCTTGCTCTGAGGGTCTCACTGCTGCCAGTGCTAATGGGATGCATGCGCCCCTGTGTGGATGCGTGTTTTGGAGAATGAAATGGTCAAGAATGCTTCATAAAAGCAACCCTGTCTCTTTTGAATTTTGAAATTTCTCTGATGGCTACATACACAAACACTGAGGCACATGTATATGCATGTGCGCACGTACATGTAAAGAAATGCAATGTTATGCTGATCTATAAGTCAATTTTCTAAGAGATAGGGGATCTCCAGGTGGTAGTGTCTGCCAAATTCCGTGGTGCAAACACACTGGCTGTGGTTGAAACTCCCTGTGGACCTGTCTTATTCTTCCAAGGGTTTTTCCTACTTGCTCCCTCTAGCTCATCCCTGGATCATTGAGCAGTACTCGTGGTTTTGGGCTCCTGGGATCACCTATCTGTTGGGCTAGAAGCTGGCTTTTGCTGACTGCTGATTGCTTGAAACCCCTTATTTTCTGCAACCTTCGTTTCCATCCTTGTGGCCCACGAGAGCTTTCCATAGCACCTTCTGACTGTCCCTAAACTGCTTCTTTTCTCTACATGAGACTATAGCACCTTTTTGGATTTGGAGCCAGTTTGAATTTTAGGTCCCCAAATTTAAATGCATGGAACATAATCCACCTACCAATTCAGATTTGAAACCCCGTTCCATAGGTACAGGAAGATAAAAAGAGACCATGTATGCTCCGTACTTTGCCTGTGCTCCTCCCATGATCCCAACATCATGAGTTTGCTACATTCCTCCTTTTTTTTTTTTTTTTTTGCATGTGTAGGTGTGGGTGTATGTAGGTAGTATAGGTATGTGTGGGTGTGTGTAAAAGAGGGCACTGGGTGTCCCTGTGTGACCCAAAGGTGGCTTCAGGAATCACCCTAGATCATCCTACCTCCTAATTGCTTTACTTAGGGCTTCTCAGATTCCACTTTCCAGGGCCAGAAGTGCAGCAGGCCACTCCCATTTCTATCTAGTGATAAACATCGAAATTCAGGTCCTTCTGCAATCTCAGGTCCTCCTGCTTATGAGGCAAAGACTTAACCCCTGAGCTATCTCCCCAGCCCTATGCATCTCCCCAGCCCTATGCAAGTATGTCATCCTTTGGGCCTACACTGCTGTTAATTCTCTAATGTTGATGATGATCATACTAAGATCCTTTGGTGCCAACTCAGTTTTATTTTTCTTTTGCAGTATCAGAACTCTTGGCTTTACATCGCTGGTTGGCTGTAAATGTAAAGAATTTCATGATGGAACACAAAGCCTGGGAAATCACTTCTTTATTCTTATCAGTGTTACTTACCTTCCTCTAAATGGAGAAAAGCTACAGTTTTAATGTCTGTGAAAGGACAGGACAGCCTATTTTACAGAGGTTAAAAAAAAACACTCATTTATAAAGATGATGAGAGCAGGTCATTGCTGGTTTTTTTAGCAGGCAAGGAAAGGGCTAGTGCTTTCTGAGGAAAGGTATTAGATGTTGGTTTTATATAAAATTGACAAGAGGAAGATTTTATTCAAGACAAGTTCAAAATGAGCCAGGTGGCAGTGATTGAGCTTCCAGGGGTAAAAGAAAGTGTAACTTAAATGAACAAAGCAGCCACACAGATCCCAACACCAGGCATAGATGTGGCTCCCTGAAGTCCTCCTTGCCCAGCCCCAATGCCTTGTTCTTTGCAAGTATGTTTCCCTTGCTGAGCATGACAGTCTAGACAAGGACAACCTAGTCTGTTTCATTTGTGCAGTTGGGAACTAAGAGGAGGCTTGGGAGCACAAAACATTTATCAAATGAATACTGGTAAGTACAAGAGAATGCTGGTAAAACTCTAAGGACCTCTTCACCAACAAGGAGAGTTAAGAATAAAGCCATCCATCTACAGCAAGGAAGGAAGAAGAGAAACATTTTCAGAGAAAGCTCAATACAAAACAGGCAGGCATTACGATTTTTTTTTCAAGCCAAAATGTTCTTGCCAAGTGCTTGACATTCAAAGCTATCGCTAGATTTCCATGACTGTACGTGGGTCTCATTCTTTCATCTCTTAGGATCCGTGGACATAAAACAGAAAAAGTACATACAGTCTGGTCATGGAATGGATTAGAGAATATCGTATATTTAATAAAAGTCAGAGGGTCTTATAGTTTTTCAACATATGACCCCAACTTAATAAGTTCATTAGTGAAAATATTTTTGAAATAGACTAAACCAAATTCTCCCTCCAAACAGATAATTTCCTCTGCGTGTGTGTGTGTGTGTGTGTGTGTGTGTGTGTGTGTGTGTGTTCAAACAATTTTTGACAAGTTGAACTCAAGAGAGTCCATTCTCTCAGTATGCCGGTAGGGGGAGCTCGTGCTTCGTCCTGGATTCTGGAGTCAGTCTCCAAGAAAATATTGAGGTGCTTTAAGAGAGGAAAAAAACCTGAGATCCAGATTTAGGTGTGAGAGTTTTAAAAAATGGGGGAAAAGGGTTGGGGTCATTTTTATGTTGAGTTGGAAACCTATACAGGGACCCTCTGACTTTTATTAAATACATGATATTCTCTAATCCATCCCGTGACCAGACCGTATGTACTATTTCTGCTTTATATTCACTGCAAAGAAAAAGTCAAACGCGTATTTCCCTCAAATATTGTCACCTTGGCTAGTGATGTTTTGAAGGACATCGGATGTGTGCTGTTGAGAATAAATGTTTAACTTTCCACCAATCACCGCGCCTCTCTGATGCTTCTTTTCCGCACAAGAAGCTATGGTTTGTCCTAGAGGACAGGTATGTTAAATTCTGCTGTGGTTTCTCAGGCATTTATCGTGAAGGTTTTGGTGCTGACCCGGTACCTTTACCCAAGCGTGTGTGCAGAACAGCTGCGGGGAGATAGCCAAGGAGGACCCATGGACAGGCTAGGTGAGGATGGAGATTTTGCCCTGCAAACTTCAGGAGAAAGACGCCCCAGCAATGAGATTGTAAGAACATAAAGATGGGAAGGTTCACGGTCGGACAAGCCATTTCATTCAAGGCAGGACTGCATCCAGGAACTCACTGCAGTGAGACTTGTCCTTACCAGAACTGCATAATGACTGACATACCAACGTGGTCTTATCAAGGAACTCAAGAGAGATAAGAACCCACTGTGAAAACCTTAGGGACTAGAGCTGAATGAGTGAAGGGAAATATCCCTATCAGTGGAGTGACCTGAGGAGAGGCAACTTGATATGCCACAGAGACCTGAACTCCACCAAGAGTAGACAAGCTAGAAGGAACCCTGGGGTCCATGGAAGCAACCAGGCAGGAAGGTGTGAGGGAGTGGGATGGATGGATGAGGGGAAGGGATAGAGATGGGAGGGAGGAGTGATAGAGGGAAGCAGGGATTAGTACTCAACATGCTTGTAAAACTAAAATAATAATATAATAATAATAAAAAGCAGATGAGCTCAGCATGGTTGCATGCAGATTGCTGGGAAACTAGACGTGTGTGCATATTTGTGTTTGCATCTGAATGGCTACCCAGCATGCCTTTTGAGTGTGTGTGTTCTGATTTAGTGATTGAGATCCATTAAAAAAAATCCACCATGCAATCTATGATAAAATCCAGTCAACTTGTCCATCCACACCCCACCATACTGAAAGCTCTTGTCAAGAACACATGTTCACAGGGAAAAGCATCAGTGAGACTCGAACAGAACTGAAGTTTTCTTTAAATTAGTCTGCTGCATGATCCTTTACTAAGTAGTGACAGTTTCTGATGGGAATCTAGGATACAGCAGCTCAAAATTTTTTCCTTTGTTTCTGATGCTTCGCTGACAAATATAACTTAGGGCAAAAAAGGGAAATGGCGAAAGGAGGATTGTAAGGGTTCTTGGAGCTTTTGCCTAGTGTTCTGCTTAACTGTGTGGGTGTCCAGGGCCTTGACTGATGTAGCAGTTAACTGCTGGAGAGTGGTGCCATCTTGTGGACGGATTAGAAATTAAATCTAGACCCTAAGAAAGCGGCCAACAAAATAGCAATATTCGAAGCCACTGGGGCTCCCAAGTACGCGGGCACAACCAGCTGAATTTCCACCTCTTCCTTTAAAGACTCTCTAGCCTAGGATTTTGTAGCAGGGCTCTTGGACCCCTCTCAATGGCACTATGAAGCCAACTTTTCATCTACACAAACTAATTAGAATTTCCACCTTTGTCAAACTGAAAGTATCTCTAAGGAGGGGACTGGTTCTTAAGCTACTATGCATTTGACATCAGTGCAATAAATCTAATCCTGACAGAGTTCCCGGTGATGGAGCAGATTCCGGAGGGCTCAGGGAACGAAAGACGCACATATACGATCTGGAGCAGAGTCCGAAGGCAGATAAAGATAAGAACGCTGGCATCTGGGGGGAAAGTTAATATCCAGAAAATGAATCCATCAAGAAACCTTTGAAACGCTACCTTTGGGGAGGCTGTAGGAGGAGCTGTTGCCTCGTGGTCCTCTTTCATTGGCCTGCTTCTGAGGGTTTTGTTTTTTCCTTTGAGTTTGTATGTGCAAACAGAGCTATAGAATTTCTCTTTGCAAAATGTCCTGAAAAAGGAAGCTTTGTAAACTCGTAGTGCAGGTTTGTTCATAAGTTGTGCCTTCCAGATCTTTGGATTCAGTTCAATAATTTATCATCCTGACGTAGAGCTGCTTTCTGGGAAGAGTTACCTCCCCATGGGAGTTAAGTTATATTTAGAGATCTTTGGAGATGGCACCCTCTCCTTTTCTATGATGTGGGCAAAATATTTTTCCTTCCGGTTTGTTGACTTCATTGTAAGTAAAGAGTCTTGAAGCTAGGTGACCTGTCTTTGATCAACAGATAATGCTGTTCATAATAATTGCAAATAAAGTCAGCTAAATTGGAGTGCCTATCGTCATTTAGGAAGCCTCATATAGAATGCAAATGCACCTCCTCATCTCAGAAAGGTGAGAGGACTTGGTACAGAGAAGAGGGTGACTCACAGTCAGACGAAACACATTAGCATCCCAGCTCAGTTCCTTCCTAGCTGCATAAATCTGAATAAATTATGAAATAATTTGAATTTCCATCTGTAAAGCTGGAACATTATTACCAATCACAGAGGGCTTCTATGATGATTAAAGGAGATAATGTGAATAAAACATTTAGCAGCTCTTTATTAAAAGAAGAAAATAAGCCCTCTTCAATGATTAGATGTTCATTACCATTTTAGTTCTTCATAGACTCTGGCCCTAGAGGAAGTACAGACATTTCTTACCCTCTGTGGGGACTATCACAGAACACAAATGGCATTTAGAGTTGGCCAAAGTTATGGAAAATAACTTTGCATTAAGTAGATAGAACAGGGAAATAATCTATAGACTTGATACCATCCCCATCAAAATTCCAGTGACATTCTTCATAAATTTTTTTTAATTCTAAAATTCACCAGGGAGCATAAAAGATTGTGAATAGCCAAAACGAACAGAAAGAGCAATGCTGGAACTATTGCAAAACTATACATTAGATGAAAGATGTGCTGTTTGTGAACTGGTGTTGGGAAGAATGGATTTTCTCATGCAGAAGAAACTAGATCCCTACCTCTTTCACTGCAGAAAAATCAAACTGGATCAAAGATCTAAATGTAAAACCTTAAACTTAAAAACAGCTAAAGGAAAATGCAGGTAAAACAGAGCGTTCAATATAAAGATATAGGCAAGGAATTTTTTGAATAGGACTCCAATAGAAGAGTAAATAATCTCAAGAATCAACATATGGGATTATATGACATTTAAAAAGCTTCTGCACAGCAAAGGAAACAATCACAGAGTGAAAACACAGTCAGTCAACAGAAAAGGGAAAAACCTTGAATAGCTACCTACTAAATAGGGTTAATATCCAAGATATATAAAGAATGACAAAAAATAATCACCAAACCCCAAATTATCCAATTAATGCGTGGTCTAATGAACTGTATAGACAGTTATTAAAGAAATATATGCAAATCACCAGTAAATATAAGTGTTCAATATCAGCTATCAGGGAAATGCAAATTAAAACTGCTCTGTGACTGCATCTCACCCTAGTCAGAATAGCTGTTGTCAACAAAACAAATGACAAGAATTGCTGGAAACACTGCAGGGAAAGAAGATCTCTTACTTTCTGCTAGTGGCGATGTAAACTTGTGCTATTGCAAATGGAACTGTAATAAACATGATGTACGAGTGTCTCTGCGATGTGTTCAACTGGAGTCCCCTGGGTAGATATCCAGGAATGACAGAACTGAGTTATATGGAAGATCCATTATTAATGTCTTGGAAAACTTACATACTGACTTCTATAGTGACCTACACTAAGTTCAGGCTCTCACCAGCAGTGTGCAAGAGATTGAGTTTGTCTCTATCTTGGCCAGCATTTATGGTTTCATTTGTGGCTGGGGTAAGAAGGAATCTCAGTGAGTTTTGATTTGCATTTTTTTGGTAGCTAATGAGACTGAATATTTTTCATAAGATTACGACTGTTTTGCTGCATCCTTTGAGGACCGTTCATTCATTTTGTTAGCCCAGCCATTGAATGAGTAGTTTGACTTCTTGTTCAGTTTTTTTGAGCTCTTTGTATTCTCTAGATTCTTGGTCTGATGTCTAACTAGCAAAGGTTTTCTCTCATTTTTATAAGCTGTCTCTTCACTTGATTGTTTCCTTTGTTATACAGATTTTTTAAATCACAAGATCCCAGTTGTTGATTATTGGCATTAGTTCTGTCCAACAGGAGTCCCATTCAGAAAGTTTGTGCCTCTTCTTATATCTTTAAATATCTTCCTTACTTTTCCTTTCATAGTGTCAGGTCTTACATTAAACACTTTAATCCATTTGGAGTTGATTTTTGTTCATGGTCAAAGATAGGGATCAAGTTTCCAAGTTCTGCGTGAAGATATTCCATTTTTCCTATATCATTTGTTGAAAAGATTGTCTTTTCTCCAATGTGTATCTTCAAGTTTATCTTTTGTCCAACACTGAGGTTGGTGTTCCTGTCCTTGACAGCTTGTATCTGCTACAATGACAGTTTTAAAGTTTAGCAGATAGTCAGTCACAATATTATTAGACTCTGCTTGAAATTTCTTTGCAACAAACTTGGCAGTTTCTTTCTAAATATTTTGATTCACTTTTATATCTTATTAATCACAGTCAAAGCTTTTTCTAGACAAAGTTCTTAATTCTGTTTTATTTTAATCTTAACACTTTCTTCTCTCATTCTTCTCCTCCTTTGTCCTCTCTTACCATAACAACAGTAAAAAACCACTATGGAAGATGCTTTTAACTGTTTTTTTTTTTTAATATCTCAGTTGGAGCTATTTAGTTTGACTGAGAAGATCTTCTAAAAGTTGGCTTTTTATTCTAGGTAGCTCTGAAGTCATATGGCTTTCTATCCCTAGAAGGCTTTTGCTCTCCATATTGATACCATTCCCTTAATGCTTGCTTTAAAACCAGGTATTTAGCAGGACCTGGTGGTCAACACCTTCAGAACTTGGGAGGTGGAGCTGGCGGCCAAAGCCAGTCTTGGATCCATAGTACCTCATCTCAAAATAAATCAAACAAACAAAAACAGAAGGAAGATAAAACCAACTAGCTGTTTCTTTTAAATTCTTATTTCATTGGGAGGTCTCCTATATGACAGAATTTATGCTTTAAGTTTATAGCACAGTCCTTTTCGGTATGTCCATAAAGTTATTTAACCTGGATCCAATTGTAGAACATCCTATTTACAAAATAAATTATTTATTTGCAAAATAAACCTCTTAACTGTTGGCAATAATTTCACAATGTACCCCCCCCCATGCCTTCAAGCACCTAGCTAGCATTAACTCTCTGAATTGGTTTGCCTAACCCAGACATTTTAAATAAATGGAAAATTGCATCTGGACTTTTATATTTGATTCCTCTCATTCTCTTTTCCCATTTTCTTGTGTGTGTGTATTCACATGTATATGTGGCTACATGTATGCCTAAGTACTGTGTGTGAAGGCCCAAGTTTGAGGTCGAAGAACATCTTAGATGACCCTTTCACTCTATTCTTTTTGATGCAAAATCTCTAATCAAAGCAAGAGCTCATTTGAGAGGGCTAGTGGAGTTAGCAAGCTTACTATGGGGATTCCCAGGTTCAGCTTTCTGAGGATGGAGTTACAAGAAGATGCCACATCCACCTGGCATTGTACATGGGTTCTGAGGACTCAAATTCTGGTCCTTTGTGAAGCAGATACTATAATCTCTGAAAAATTATCAGTATGCATGCATTTTCTTTCTTACCAATTTCTAAATAAAAAATACCATTTTTGAATCAATGATTTAATGACTTTTTTCTTGACCTATCTCTGCATTTTGAACTACAGTGTTTAATCCATTTATACTTAATATAATTTGAAGGACTCATCTGCCATTCTGTTATATGTTTCCTGTGTCTAATGTCTTTTTTGTTCATCTGTTCTTTTAGTACTGTTATCTATTGCGTATTTTCCACTAAATTCCATTGTTGTATGTTATTTAAATTGATTTCGTTGTTATGACATAGACTTCCATGTTGGTTCCTTTATTATGTGTTTTGTTATTTTCTTCCTGGTTTCTATAAAGATTACAAATGACATTTTAACTTATAACAATCCTACTTAACTTAATACCACCTTAATTTCAATACTAAAAACTTTCCTCTAATACAACTGTTTTTCTACCTACTGCTTATATGTTGTTACAAAATTTGCATTTATATTCTAAAATTAATGCTTTGTGTAGCTTTTTAAAAAATGAAATAGAGGGAAGTAGTTTAAAATAGACATACTGTAGCTATACTGAGCACTACAATTATCTGTACTGATGACAACTGGGTTGCTGTCAAATGTACCTTCCTTTCAGCCTAAAAGACCCCTTTGCTTTGTCTTATAGGACAAAACAAATAGTGAAGGACTCTGTTTTTGAAATAAAATAGCACATTTTAAATGAAATTTCACTCTCAGTTTTGAAGGATAATTTTTCTAGATTTAGAATTTTTAGTGAACCATGTTTGTCTTCCAGCATTTTTAGCACGTTACTTCCTTTCTCTAATCATCATCTCTGCTGACAAATCAGGTATTGATCTTATGGAGGGTCCCTCGTACAAGATGGGCTGCTTTCTACTGCTTCCGAGAGCCTTTCTTTGTAGCTTTAGTTTGGCCATGATATGTCTAGATATAGACCTTCTTAAACTTAAATGTATTGCCTTGAACTTCTAATCATTTGTTCAAGTATTACTTCTGCTTCTTTCCAACCTTTCATTATGTGCATTCTGACATTCCGATGGCATCCTAAGTCTCTGAGGTGATTATTTTTTCCTCATTCATCAATTTCTCTTGTATGTCTGAATGCATGATACATGATTACATGCCATAGTGTATGTGGAGGTCAGAAGACAATTTGTGGGAGTTGACTCTCCTTTTACCTGTAGGTTTCACAGATTAAACTCAGGTCATCAGACTTTATGGAAATCCCCTTTACCTGCTCAGCTATCTTACTAGTGCCAAAATATTATGAAGGGAATTCCAAGACAAAGTTTCTATGCTTTTTTTTTTCCCCCTTAAGAGATTAAACCTAAGGCTTCCTGGATGTTAGGAAAGCATTCTGCCCTGAACGTCAGTCCATTCCTTTATTCTTTTATCTTTTTTCCCTCCAGGCTTCCTTTATCTCTTTTATCTGTTCCTCAAATGTGCTAGATCCCATCTCATGGTTTCTATATTCTCCTTTTCAAGTGCAGAATCTCTTTTTTCTCATTCGTGTGTGTGTGTGTGTGTGTGTGTGTGTGTGTGTGTGTGTGTGTGTGTGTTCCTTTCATCTTTCCCTCTCTTTCCCTCTCTGAACGAAAGCAGATTAATCACCTTAGCAGAACAGGGACTAATTCTTGCTTCCCCTGAGGCTTAGCGTTCATAGTCCCGCTTGATGGAAAAGTTCATGCCAACCTCGGAAGCTGAGGAACTGGCCACACATATCCACAGGAGTGAGAGAGGAGAACACTTTCTCACTTGTCAGAAAACAGAAGTGTGCCAAGTACTGATGCAGCTCTCTCCGTCTTCTCATCAGGCTCAGGGAACAGGTCCACACACCATGGCCTGGGTCTCCTCACATCTGTTTGAGATCACCCACTGGCTGACTCAGGAATGTCTTAGCTAAACAATTGCTCATGATTGTGTCTAAGGAGTTAGCCTTCAATTGTCAAGTTAACACCTGTATCTCATGGGCACAATGTGTGTGCCTGTGTGTGAGTGCGCAAGTGTACATGCATGTGTGTGTGTGTATGTGTGTCTTAGATATGTGTGAAAGCACATGTATGCATATGGACACCTGGGATTGACTGGTTTTTTTCCACAACAATCCACAGAGAATGCATCTCTCCAGCAGTGCTGCTGCAAATAGTGACCCAAGGAATCAGACTTCCTTCCTTTCATAGCTATAACATACACAGAGTCCTGCTATACTCCCCAGTTACTCAACACACGGTTTGAAGAGAGAGCTGCTAATTCAGGAGGTTTTTAATGGGCCAGCACTGGAAGTGATGTATCATTGGCCAGAACTCAGGGACTGGGCATCAAACTACATCCTCTCATGACACAGCATGAATATGCATGCAGCCATCAACACAGAAAATGAGCTTATTTGCCACTCATGCACATTCATTGAGTCTGTTCTGCTATAGATGGCTTTTTTCCCCCTATTTTCCACAACAATCCACAACTGATCTGTTTTCTGTCAATATAGCTTATTTTACACTTTATAGATGTTTTGCATAAATAAAATAACAGAGCACATAATGTCTTTGCTGTCACATTTTCATTCGGTAAAATTATTTTGAAATTTAGGGGATTATATGCATTGATAGTCTGTTTGCTAAGTAAAGAGAAGGAGGGAGATAGAGAAAAAATATTATTCGGATATATTTAAAGAAATAAATCCATTTGGAAAGAGCTGATCTCTTAACAAAATCAAGGTTTCCAACACACAAGCATGGTGTACTTACTTATTTATACCCTTTTTAAACTCTCTTTCCAATAACTTGCATGTACTATACACATCTTTCATCAAGTTTTTCCTTGATATTTCATATTTTCTGATGCCATTATGGATATCATTGAGTTTTACTTCCACTTTATGATTACTATTTTTTATTTGATGAAAATGTAATTGATTTGTACACATCAAACTTCTTGTATTCAATTTAATTACTTATTTATTAGTACTAGCAATTTTTGGTGAAACCCTTAGGATTTTCTTCATATATGAACATATTGCTTGTTACAAAAGAGATGGCCCAAAAAATCCAATGGAAAAAGAATAGCATCTTCAACAAATGGTGCTGGCAAAACTGGATATCCACATGCAGAAGATTAAAACTGGACCCGTAATTGTCACCATGTAAAAGAATTAATTCCAGGGCTGGAGAGGTGGCTCAGGGGTTAAGCCTCTGCCTTGCAGGTGGAAGGTCCTGAGTTCAAATCCTAGACCCCACGTATAGACGTAGGGGCGCCCTGCTTTTCTGGTCCTGGTAGGGCGGAGCCTGTGAATCCCAGGGCAGAGTAAACAGGAGGAGGTGGAGGTGGTTCATGGTGGTTCCCGAATTCGCCCGTGGTTCTACAAACACACATACATACACACACGCACATACATGCACAATTGAATAAATAATAAAAAAAATTAATTCCAAATGGATCAAGGACCTTGATATAAGGCTAGAGACTATAAAAACCTTAGTTGAAAGGGTAGGGAACTCCCTCGAGCTGATTGGGTTAGGCCAACAGTTCCTAAACGGACATCCAATAGCACAGTCACTACAACCAACACTCAACAGATGGGATCTTGTGAAATTAAAGAGCTTCTGCTCAGATAAAGAGATTGAAACTCCAGCACAAAGTCAACCCACAGAATGGGAGAAAATCTTCACTAACCACATATTTGATAGAGCTCTATTACCCAGAGTGCACAAAGAACTTAGAAAACTAAACACCAAAGAAACTAATGGCCCAATTAAAAAATTTAAAACTTAAAAGAAACTTTACCAGGGATGAAATTAAAAGCTCTAACAAATATCTTTAAAAAATGCTCCACATCCTTAGCCATCAGGGAAATGCAAATCAAAACCTCCCTGAGATATCATCTCACCCAGGTCAGGATGGCAAAAATCCACAATACAAACAACAACAAATGTTTGAGAGGATGTGGAGAGAGGGGAACTCTCCCACATTGCTAGTGGGAATGCAGGCTCATACAGCCACTCTGGAGAGCCGTCTGGCGATTCTTAAAAAAGTTAAAGACTGAAATGCCATATGACCCTGCTATTCCACTTTTGGGAATAACCCCCCATACAGCAAAAATTCACCTCGATAACACAAACACGATCATGTTCATAGCAGCACTGTTTACAATAGCAAAGTCATAGAATCAACCCAAATGTCCAACAGTTGACGAGTGGATAAGGAAAATGTGGTACATTTATACAATGGAATACTACTCAGCCATCAAAAATGATGAATTAATGGAATTTGCCAGGAAATGGATGGAATTAGAAACAATTATATTAAGTGAAGTATCCCAGACACTGAAATTAAGCGCTGTATGTACTCCCTAATAGGTGGATCCTAGTACCAAACCCACTTAGAGATACACTCAAAGATAAATCTCTTTAATACCTACAGTAATTGCAAAGATTATAAACAGGAGGGATGGGGAAGGAGGGCCCCACCAGAAACAGGAAGAGAGGATATATGTTTCAGCAGAGAAAATAGGCCACCATCAAGGACTGCAAGTAAGTAATGAGACATCTGGTTAAGTTCACAGACTTCCCTTCCTGATCATTTGCAACTGACGGGGTATAATCTCACCAGAAGGGGTGGGCATATAGGCTGCCAGATAGAAAGTAACCATTTTGCAAATGGGAGACTGGTCCCCCCAACGTGGTCTCCTACTTTTATTCCATCTACCTTTGAATATACTCTTATAATAAGACTAATTTAACAGCTTTTTGTCTCTGGCCAGGGGGTGACATCCAATACCCATCAGGATGGAGCCAAGGGCATTGCAGGAGCAGCAAAACTGAAAAAAAAAAAATTAACAAACCACAATTCAGAACTTCAGAGACTCTATTTCAACAACCTGGAACTAGGCCAGACTAATCTCTCCCCATCCCAAAGCTCAGGGAAATTTGTGGAAGAGGGGGCAGTAAGATTGTAAGAGCCTAAAGATGGGCAAGATCAATGATATGCAAGATACTCCACACAAATTAGGGCCAAAGTAATCATAATTGAACTTTGCATGACCTGCGCAATGACCAACTTATCATTGACCCCCCCAAAGTCTAGCATGGACTAAAGACACTAGGATCCTTAGAAGCTAGGGATTAACAGCCTCGATAGCGTTCCTATACTTAAGGGGAACACAAGAAAGAGTTCTAGGAAGTGCCACTGAGTCCTTACACCTCATCAGAGAAGAGGACCCAGAGGAAAGTTTGACATGCACATTAAGGATGCTCCAGGGATGGGGGGGAGGAGGCACTGGGAGATAGGGAGGGAGGGGAGGAAAGGAAAGGGAAAAGGGGGAAGGAAGTAAGGAGGTCCAGGAAGGGGTAGAGGGAGGGGACCGGGGTACCTATTAAGTTTGTATGAGTGGAAATAAATAAATAAAAATAAATAGAAACTATAGAAGAAAACCTTTGGAATAAAATAAGATCAAAGAGGAGACAGTGCTGAAGTGCATGCAAATGACTCATAATGCTAATTCAATACATGTGGAAAGTCATAGAGATGATTTGATAAGGCATTTGTTTTCATTTTAGCCAAGGTCCAGTTCAAATGTTCCATTAGATATTCTCTCATACACTTTCACAGGCTACTGTGTAATTTAAAATGCCTCTTTTTTGAAGAATTTTTTTCAATAAAAATTATTGTAATTCTTCCTCTAAAACAGGTAAGTTTTTATGGAATAAGTTTGTAAAATACATACAGTAAATCTATCACATTTTCTATAATCCAACATGCAACACATTTATCCATTAAAACTTTTCATAAATTTAAAAAAAAGAGATGGCTTTGTTTCTTACATTGAAATACTTGTCTTAATTTAATGGAAATTTAGAGGACAATGTTAGACAGAGGTATTAAGAACAAGTACACTTCCTTGTTCTTCATGCTGATTCCACTTTAATTTTCCATGTTTAAATATGATGTCAGCGTAGTTCTTTCATAAATAACCTTTATCTGGCTGAGGAGGTTCTATTTCTACTTAGCTTAATTTGTTGTTATGAATGGCTGGATGTCAGATCTGGTTAAATATGTTTTGTATATAGGCTAAACTGTCGCTGTCTCCTGATCTGAAAGAAAGGTAAATTATGTTGAATGATTTTTCAAATGTGGAACCAAATTGGCAGTGTTATAACTTTCTACTTCCTTTGTACTCTCAACCTACTTGTGTCTCTATATGTAGGAAATGTAACTTATAGGCAACTTATAATTTTGTTTATTTTTCATCAACATAAAACATCATCAGCAATCTCACAATCTATAACTTTTAACCATGAAAAAGGTGATTTACAGCTAATGTGCTTATTGGTAGTTGACTTTAAATACTATTTTGCCATTTTATTTTTCCTATTTATTCTGTTTTTATTACATTTTTTGCCTAGTTTTACAAGTTCAATAACTACCCCCCTTCTTCTCCTTCCTCCCTTCCTTTCCCCCTGTTGTTCCCTATTCCATGCCCTCCCTTCTAATTCTTCCCCCTCCTTCTCACCCCTTTTCCTTCCCTCCTCCTCTCTTGGTGCTTCCTGCTTTCTCCCTCCCATTCTCCAGAGCATCTCTTTATGTGGGCACTGAATTTCACTCTGAGTCATCTACTTGGGGCCCCTTCTTGGCTTGCCCACTAGTATGGGAACTTTATTGTGACTGCTTAGCCCCTTGCCTCTAAGGATCCTACTGTCTGAAGCCTTCTCCCCTGTGATCTGTGTTAAACTTTGGAGAGTTGTTGACATGTCAGCCATTGTTCAGGTCAGGCAAGGTCCAGTCATATTGCGGCTATATCCTGACTGCTGCAGCCCTGACTTGTGTGGAGTGGAGTATCTGTATATGGTTGGTCCTCCCCCATTTTTAGGCTCTTACAATCTTGCCGCCCCGTACTCTGCAAGGTTCCCTGAACTTTAGGATGGGGAGAGATTTGGCTGGTCTAGTTCTGGTGAATATTGTAGGGCCTTTGGTTTCTGAATTATGGTTTTGTTGTTGTTTTCAGTTTTGCTGTTCCTGCATGTTTTTTTATCTCTCCTGCTATTTTGCAATTTCGTCTTACTTGTCTTAATAAGCAAATTAATTGCTTTATCATTATTTTCCAGAGTTTATTTAGATATCTTTGTTTTGCAGAGAATATATTCTAGTGATATTACCTTACTGCCTGAACAGAAAACTTATAACAGCACATTTCCTTATCTTCCTTGCAATCTTCTGGGCTACATTTGCTGCACATTTTACTTGTGTATATTATATTCTCCTCAATATATTTTACCTATATTTAAGTGGTAATGTATTAAAATTGAAAAGAGTGTCTTATATCTTCACCCATGGATTCATGTATTTTTATTTTCCTTCATTGTTGTGTGCATCCAGATTTCAAGTTCATATCTGTAGGAGGACCAGGCAGGCCTGTATTGTCTGTATGGGCCACATGCTCGAATACAACTTCCCCAAGCTAGAACCTGCTGCCCTGCCTGGTGCTGCCGTCAAACTGCCTGGCTGAGAGGACCAACCCGGAAAGGACCATGCAGCAAAAGCTCACGCTGGGACTTATGGGATGGTGGGAGGGGTATATAAGCAGCCCGATATTTACAATAAAGGAGACTGCAAACCTGTAAGCCTGCTTTGCCACTCGTCTGACTTCTGGAGTCTGTGACGTTGATTTTGCACCTGCTTATCCCTTCCCCCAGAGTCTCCGTGGGTCCCTAAGACTGCTACACATATCCACTTTTCTTCTTCTAGAAGGATTTTATTTCACATTTCTAATATTTGAGTTTTATTGCTAGACAATCTTCATGCTAATGGGAAGTCCAAGAAGGGGCTCAGGGCTATGCCACTGAGTCCTGAACCCTCACTAGGGTGGAGGACTCAGAAGGAGGTTTGGTGTTCACATAAAAGGATGCTCCAGGGGATGGGAGGGAGGAAGGGGTGGCACTGGGAGAGCGAGAGGAAGAGAGGGGAGTGAAAAGAAAGAGTAAGGGGGGAGAGTACAATGGGGGAAAAGTGGGGAGGGGAGGGGGTCTTTTCTGGGGGTCTCTGAAAAAGTTGCCCTAAGTTGTTAAGTACCCCTTGCTTCATTTTCAAATGTCTGTCCTTGCTTTTTATGACTTCTCTTAATCATGGATTTGGAATCATTTTCTTATGATGTATTTGGAGTAGTTTTATTGTGTTTAAGGTTTATATGGTTTCCTTGACTCGTAGGTCTTATAATTCATATCGAATTTGGAAAAAAAAAGCTATGATCTTCTGCCAAAGTTTTATTCGTACTTCAAGAATCCCATTTACGTATTCAACAGATCTGTCGGAGCTGTCTATATCTCACATTGGTCGCTTTGTCAATGGTCATTCTTTCCTTAATTTCGAGAGTTTCCATTGTTATATCCTCATTAGCATTCTCCTTGTGATGGTTTTCCACTGCTGTACTAGTTTTCACAGTCAAATATTTTATTTTCCATCTCTAGAGGTTTACATTGGATACTTTCAATACCACTCATGCCTTCATTTAACATTCTCATGCTCTAGTATATCTTTTGGAACATCTGATAAAGTTACTATTAATGATTTAATATTGTCTATTTTTATAGACATTTATGAGCCAATTTTTTCTCCCACATTTTATTTTTTTCCTAATTAAGTACCCAATAGATACCCCAGTCTTCTCCCTCCCCTCCCCACTTTTCCCCCATTGTACTCTCCCCCCTTACTCTTTCTTTTCACCCCCCTCTCTTCCTCTCGCTCTCCCAGTGCCACCCCTTCCTCCCTCCCATCCCCTGGAGCATCCTTTTATGTGAACACCAAACCTCCTTCTGAGTCCTCCACCCTAGTGAGGGTTCAGGACTCAGTGGCATAGCCCTGAGCCCCTTCTTGGACTTCCCATTAGCATGAGAACTCTATTATGACTGTTTAATCCCTTGCCTCTAAAGATCCTACTGCCTGGAGCTTTCTCCCCTGTGATCCATGCTAGATTTGGGGGAGGGAGGAGTCTTTGACATGTCAGCCATTGTACAGGTCAGGAAAAGTTACTGCTATAGTCATGATTTGTGTGGAGTGTCTTGCATATTCTTGGTCCTCCCCATCTTTAAGCTCTTACAATCTTGCTGCTCCCTCTTTCCAAAGATTCCCTGAGCTTTAGGATGGGGAGAGATTTTACTGATCTGGTTCCAGGTGAATAATGTAGGGTCTTTGATGTTCTGAATTATGGTTTGTGGTTTTTAGTTTTGCTGTTCCTGTCCTGCCCTTGGTTGCATCTGATTTGTATTGAAGGTCACCTCCTAACCAAAGATAAAAGACTGTTAAAAGAAGATTTTAATATAAGAGGAGACTCAAAGGTAGATGGAAGAATAGGAGTAGGACACAGCAGGGGCAGGAGTCAGTGTCCTATTTGCCTGATGGTTACTGTCTATCTGCCAGTCCCTATGTTCTCCCTGATTGGTGAGATCAAACCTGTTCAGTTGCAAATGACCAGGAAGGAAAGTGATTGTGAGCTGCACCAGATGTCTTGCTACTTACATGAAATATTTGATGGCAACTTATTTTCTCTACTGAAGCATGATCCCCTCTCTCCTTATTTCTGGGGGTGGGGCTATTTTCCCTTCCTTCCTGTTTATAATCCTTTGCGATCAGAGTGAATATTATAGAGATTTACCTTCGAACATGTCATTCAGTGGGTTTGGAACTAAGATCCATTTATTAGGGAATACATACAGTGTTTAACTTTCTGTGTCTGCGATACTTCACTAAATATAATTTTTTCTAATTCCATCCATTTCCCAACAAATTTCATTAATTCATCTTTTTTGAAGACTGAGTAGTATTCCATTATATAAATGTACCACATTTTCATTATCCAATAGTCAACTCTTGGGCATTTGGATTGATTCCATGACTTTGCTATTGTAAAGAGTGATGCTCATGTCACTGTAGTGAATTTCTGCATTATGGGGGGTTAGTCCCAGTAGTGGTATAGCAGGGTCATATGGCATTTCAATCTTTAACTTTTTTAGAAATTGCCATACTGATCACCAGAGTGGTTGTATAAGCCTGCATTCCCATCAGCAATGTGTGAGATAAGAGTTCCCTTCTCTCCACATCCTCTGCAACATTTGGTGTTGTTTGTATTGTGGATTTTTGCCATGCTGACCAGGGTGAGATGATATCTCAGAGAAGTTTTGACTCACACTTCCCTGATGACTAAGGATGTGGAGCATTTTTTTAAGATATTTGTTAGACATTTTGATTTCGTCCCTGGAAAAGTTTCTTTTGAGTTCCAAGGCCCATTTTTTAATTGGGCTATTTATCTCCTTGGTGTTTAGGTTTTTAAGTTCTTTGTGCACTCTGGATAATAGAGCAATATTAGATATGTGGTTAGTGAAGATTTTCTCCCATTGTGTGGGCTGTTTTTTTATGAGCCAATTTTTTTATTGATTTCTTTATCTTCTTTTTATCATGACCATATTTTTCTGCTGCTTTTCCCACTTGGTAATGCTTTAGGTTTTAGACATTATGTGATTGACTTCATTTGCTAGACACTGTTGTAGACTTTTACTTATTCTTGGTCTTTGTTGTAGGACACAGCTAGGATTCTGGAAATGGAACAGCTTGTTTTTCTCCAGGTCTTTATTTAAAGGCGAGATCAGAGCAACCTTCAGTCTTTAGCTAATTCTACCCCAGTTTTGAGGCAGTCTCCTTTTACAGTAGATTACATGATGCTCCCTTGCACTTGGTGACTTTTCAACTACAGACAGTAGGAGCCCTAACTCTTCTATGCTTTGTGTGGACCCCAGGGGTTCCTCCTTCTCTTCCTTCCTGCTAGTCCTTTGGTTGGTCCCAGGTTGTTTTCATACAATGTATGTCTGAGCAAACTTTCAATAGAACCTTGGGAATAAACACTACAGATATCCAGAGCTGTCCAGTTATTTTAATTTCTCCTTCCCCTGAAACAACCTCACCTGTTGTCACTTAGGACCATGGTGAGCTGCCTGAAGTCTCAACTCTTTTATCATCTTAGGAAGAAATCACTCGATGCTGTCTCTTTGGTAACCAAGCTCTCTAAGCACTAAATTGAGAGGTCAGTAGGCTCAGTCTCTCTGCTCTCACATGTCTGCACTACCTTTTGTCCAATATCCAAAACTTACTATGTTGTATATTTTTGTTTATTTAGTTTCCTTTAAAGACAACAGGGTAAATCTTCTTCACTCAATCATTGCCCAAAGTAGAATTCTGAACTATGTAGTTGCTAGTGTTTTAAAGATTATAATTATGGGCTGGAGAGGTGGCTCAGGGGTTAAGCCTCTGTCTTGCAGGCAGAAGGTCCTGAGTTTGAATCCTAGACCCCACGTATAGATGCCAGGCGGAAGCTGGGGGGCGACCTGCGTTTCTGGTCCTGGTAGGGCGGAGCCTGTGAATCCCCAGGCAGAGTAAACAAGGAGGACATGGAGGCTGTCCATGGTGGTTCCTGAATTCGTCCGTGGTTCTACACACACATACATACACATGTGCACACACACACATACATACACACACGCACAATTGAATAAATAATAATAAAAAAATTTTAAAAAATTATAATTAATTGGAAGTTTCCTGGATAAGGTTCCAAATAGTGTTAATACATGCAAAAATTTTATACAGTATCTAGTACATATTTACAAATCAAGGTAAATACTTGTAAACCAATAGCTACTCCCTCTGGGAGATTGTCTTCTATTTGAACTCTCTGTATATACTGTAATGTGTCATGTTTTTATTCACATCTTATAGTATGAAATCGCCTTAACTCAGCTTGAATTAGGCCAATTGCCCGCCCATTGCTTGGATCACTGCCTGGCTCAATTTAGCTGTAAATGTAACTAAAATAATGGTTTCACACATGGTTATTTTGGACATTATAATATAAGCAGATACAATCTGCTGCGGGCTAAGTATTCTGATGGTCACTCTTCACCATAAAATGTCAGTATGGTCATGCTTTATAGAGATGACCTTAGTATGCGTAATTGAATTTTTCTGGCATTGGGAAATGGAGCACATCTGCAAATCACAGCTGGTAACTTCTCTGTTAATCTACACATAAATACAGCTGGGCCAGTGAATGAGCATTAAAAAGAAAGAAAGTCCAAAACAAACAAACAAAATGAAACAAAACACAACCAGGGCCAAAAGTCAATGCCCAGATTCCAGTTCATTAACTCATGTATTTACCCAACATCTTGAATTAAGCAATATGAGGGTTGGAAAAAATCTAATGTGATGCATGTGCAAAATGGTACTTAGCCTGCTAATGTCATGTCTTCTAAGAAAACACAATTGAGAAGCAAGATAGTTTGTACAGTTCTTTTTCTTAGAATCTTTGGTAGCCTTTGACTTAGTCAACCCAAAGTACAGTTAAGACTTTGGATACTCAGTATTTCAAGGTGATAATGATCCAGACAGAAGAGAAACGAGAAAATTTCTTGAACTTTTGATTTTCAAAATCTAGATGATGAAAAGGAAAGCTGCTTAAGTGATTCTGAAAAGCGTCCTCCAGAAAAGAACTGGGGTGAATCAGAAAGTAAACATTTCGATTAAGTACCTGCAGTCCTGAGGAAGAAAAGCTTGCTGCGTGCTTCATGCAAGAGGTAGAAAAGGGGATGACTAACCCAGGAGATGAATTTGTACAAAGAAGTTGACATTCCTTTCCTAATGGGATGCTAGTGAACAGAAATGCGGAACAGAGCTGTCCACCTGGTACTTCCACATTGTTTACCTCTGAACCATCTCACTGGCCTGTCCCTGGATTTGAATTTGGTTTTCTACATATGGGGGATCTCAGACATGCAATATTATTCTGAGGCATCAACACTTCTGTGCTGAATGGCAATAAAGACACTGGCTGTGCAAGCCTGATAATTGGAGTTCAATTCCCAGAACCCTCATGACAGAAGAGTGTCAACTTCCAAAAGTTTGTGACTTCCACACATATGCTCTGGCATGTGTGTCATACACAAATATAATGAAATAAATAAATAGATGTTTGAAGATAATACAAAATAAAAACCAGGAACTACAATATCCAGAATTCATTTCCCAATCTCTTCCACTTCCTCAGCATTATAAACTATAAAAGTTAAAACACAAAATGCATTTATTTTCCTGTAGTAAGTAGTTGTTATTTGTCATGTCATCCTTAAGGTTATACCCACATGTGTAATATATCTATATAATTATGAGTTTTATGTATGTTTTCTCTCTATTGAGGTTTTAAAATATATTTAATTGTAATGATAAATTAAATAATTCCTACATCACTCCTCAAAAAAAGTTAAACACATCTATTAAGGAAGGATAAAATTTTGAACGTACTGAGAGAGATTTCATTGCTAATCAGCATAATAGGTAATTTATAATAAAAGTAGCTAAAGTGGATCTTGTCATAACAAAGCTAAATTATAAATTACTTTTATTGCATGACTAAGTTTGGACACTACAATTTAAACAAAGTATGAAGTGGATGCTTCTGAGCTACATTTAAGCTTTTTATTTCCTAGGTTTATTGTCTAATATCAACATGCTGAAAGATACTAAGTCAATAAATCTTGGATGTACATGCAATTAAAATTTAGAGAATGGTTGTAATGGGATGCAATCTACAAGTATTGGTAGCTTCAATTTATGTACTTCAAGATTCAGGGGCTGAGAAAGGACCATTATTAATTGTAGTTCAAGTGTCATGTTGCTAAGGGGAGTTTATATGCTTTAACTGTGTCTTGGCATGCTTTGGCTTGGCAGCTATGTGGATCAGCCTGGGCACTCTTCTCTGTGTCACTTTCATATTTTCTTATGGTAATAGCAGAGGTACAACAGACAATAGAAACAAATGCTTATGGATATTAAGTCTGAATTTCAATGAGGGTCTATTGCTACTTCTACCTTCATTGCTCAAAGCAAGCTATGTTGTCCAGGCAAAGCAAGGATGGGAAAGGACACTGCCTAGAATAACACAGATTCAGACTTGGGTAGAGCATTGGATCTGATCAGTCAAGTGACCACAGCAAAAGTAAACATTTTTATTTTAATTTCTTGAGTTTCCTCTCATAGCTCCACATTTATACCTTTAAAATGGCATTACACTGGTTTTTTACTCTCCCCCCCCATGTAGAATTAGTATAGTATTTCTCTAGAATTCTAACATGTCAGGACTCGAAATCATGCCTTAGAAGACTCTGCAGTTGACCAGAGCTCAAGTTTCTTGATGTTCAGTAAAGCTCCCTTTTCCCAAATGACCTTGACTACAGATGAATCGATAACTCCGAGGTCCTTCGTTTTCTTCTTTCATAGACAGTCTTCCTTCCTTTCCTTTTTGACTTGCTAATTAATTCAATTACTTTTCCTTGATTCCTATTAGTAGGTAACACCATGATTGATACCATCTGGAAAGCATTTGTTGAAGTCTTCAGTGGAAAGTTTTATGGAGTAGGAGACGTTAAGGGGAAGCCTCCAGAGGGGCTGCATCTGCAAAAGTGATAAATTACCAGCCCTTGGCTGATCTGCCAGGAGCTGTCCCTGCAGATTTGGGAGCAGCACCTTCTTTGCAGAGGCGCCAGCTGTGCTACCTGACACATGTTCAGTAGAGCGTGTGCCCTCTGAAGGAAATGAGGAGGGCGGAACCATCAAACTTACATAAAGGAGCTTCCGACAGAATCTGTTTTCCTCCACTTGTTGTCTCAAGTGCTGGGTCCCTGGATGATCGTGCATCATCCTTTTAGAAGCCGGGATCCCAACAGCTGGAGGTAAAAGTTCCCAGTGTAATGGAAGAAAACATGTTGATACTTTAATTGGTCCCAAAACAGAAACTCAAGGAACAATTGATTGGCTGATGGATTTGAGGCTTCCCACTTAGCAGAGCTGAGAAACATATGGTAGAAAATAAACACATTAAAATGTTTCTAATTATTAGGAAGTTAATTTTACTTTATCTACACTATGGCAATCAAGTAAAAACATGCTTTTATTTTAAATAAATTCCTACTGAAGTAAATGGTGTGTCTACTTAACCTGTAAGCCAGAGCATCTATGTATTGAACCAGGTTGCGTTTTTTTTTGCCTGTTGTCTTGAATTTGCCAAGGGCCCATGGACTGGGATAGGCAAAATCTCCATTCTCAGCTCTTTAACCTCATTGCTTTAGCGAGAAAACTCTGGGAATTCTCTGAACAGAGAGTTTGGTCATGAAAGACTACATGAGAATTTCAAACACTAGGAACTTGTCTCTACTAAGTAATGGTGGGTGCAATAACACCACATGAAGATCAATTCCTAAATCTCTATAGTTCATCCAGATGAGTGTGTATTTTCTGCTCCTAAAGGCATAAGTACATTTCTTGCTTGCAAGTTTGCATGTCATTGTGGCCAATTCTGTTTCATGGTAAAGGTCGGATTCTTGTCAACTTCTATATCTGGTTCAGCGTCAAAGTGAAGGATCATGGGCATGCATTTGCAGTGGAATTGTGGGAGAAACAGAAGAGTTGGAGGAAACATGGTGTTTTTAAAAGGATCATCTTGAAGTAAGTACACTGTTATCTTCACACATACTTCTCTGGTCAGAACAAATCACAGAATCTGAAACCAGAGGTTAGGGAAGACCATGCAATAGCAGTTACGTAGGAAAGGGGGATATTTGCTGGAACATAATCTATAAAATATACTTTTATTTTTATTACTATAGTTTTTAACCTTTATTTTTCTCTTCTGTACAATTGGGACAATAAAAAGCACATTCATAGAAGTATATGCAAATGAAGCATTTATGGAGAGATTAGATACAGTTAGGAATGTGTAAATGATTTTATAAGTTGTGAAATGTTGGAGGTGGACATGACCTAATCTATAAAATGCTGCTGCTGAAGCATGTGAACCTGAGTTTAGATCTCCAGGATGCTAATGCAAAGCTGGCTGTGAGCGCGTCACACACAAGCATGAGACCACCCTGGAGATTGACTGCAAAGGAGAAAGTACGAAGTGGGCCATGAGGTGGGAATGAGATTGGGTAGTAAGCGGTAAAAATTACATAGACTCATTGTGTTCATGTGAGTGAGGATGCAAATGTTAAAGAATAAAAAAAAAAAAAGGTCGGTGTGGTATATGCACTATAGTCCTGTGAGGGAGATTTGGAGCCACTTTATTGGCTAGCTAGTCGTGCCAAATCTGCAAGGTCCAGGTTCAGCCACAGATCCTGTTTCAGGAAACTAGTATAGAGAAACTAAACTAGCATAGAGAAACTAAACTAGCTTAGAGAAACTATGACAAGGTCACCTGGCATTGACTTCTGTCCTCTATACACACAGGTACACATACATGAGTACACCCCCAAGCACATCCACATTCACACAGCACATATACAAATTGTGAAGTGCCATGCAATATTGCACACATCAAAAGATTTATTTAACCATGATTGTCTACAGTCATGAGCATGAATAAATCCTATGTTCCCCTAAATTGTTCATCACAGTCATGAAGATATAAACCTTGAAGACTCCAATGAATTTCATATGACTCCAAGAATTCATATGAAAAGGAAGCTATTACAATAAATGCAAATAAAATTCAGAAAACCATGAGGACATATCTTAAAAATCCATATTCCACTAATATGGAAAATCTGAAAGAAATGTTTGAATTTCTAGATGCATGATGACCTTTTAAGTCAGGATTAAATAGTTTAAACAGATCTATAATCGGTCATGAGATTGAGGCAGTAATGAAACGTCTGTCAACCAGAAAGAGGTCAGAGGAATTCACCTTTTCTAAGAACAACTAATACCAATACTACTTAAATTGTTCTAAACAATAGAAAAAATAATGCTTTCAAACTCTTTCTATGAAGATGAAACAAGGAACAATGGAACAAGGTGCTTGTGGAAATCTGAATCTGATTTTGACTATGGTTACTCATATTTGGTTCCAGATAAACTGACTCTTATTCTCTCTTTTTTTAAAATGTATTTTACTTATTTATTCATTTATTTATCCATCCATCCATCCATTCATTCATTAATTTTGTTCTCTCTCTTCTCTCTCTTTCTCTTTCTCTCTTTCTCTCTGAGGGCATTGTGCGTCTTTGTGGAGGACCAAGAATGACTTCAGGAATCATCCTGGATAGCTTCCACTTCCTTTTTGCTTTGCTTTGGGATTTCCCAGGCTCCACCCACTAGGCCTGGAATCTGAACTCAGGGCTTTCTGTTTCGGAAGCAGACTCTTAATCCCTGAGCCATCTCTCTAGCCCTCTCTTATTCTCTTTGTAGTGATATCTGTTTTTGTTTGTTTGTTTGTTTTGTTTGCTTTCCAACAGTACTTACCTTGCAAAGTCATTGGGGGGGATGAAATAAGGTAATGTGTGAAAAAAGCTCAGCTCAGTGTAAAGCATTCTCACACTACATCATACAACGGGGAATGCATGCAGCACAGATGAACAATTCTGAGGGACACAAAGGTAACTCAAAGTTATTTATAAATACTCCCAGAAAGTCTCCACTGAAAAAAAGAGCTTAAAAATTAGTTTTCTCCATTTTGGATGCTGAGGTGTCTAAGCAGTGTTGTGGCGATCACTGGAACACGGAAAGATCCAGGTGACCACAGATTTTGCACAACCAGCAGTTTCTGGGGGACTGCTCCTGGTGGATGAGCATTTTCCACATAAGGCTGTCCCCCTCCCCTTACTTTCCCATCATTCTTTTGGGGTAGTACCATTCCTGTCTTAAAAAAATCTATAGCATTAATGCTAGCTTATGTGAAATAAAATTTACTCACCATTGTAGGAAATAAGATAGTGTTTTTCAACTCAAAGGTCCTTTCCGTAGATTTAGAGTTACAAATGGACAGGTGACAGTAGGTCCTCTATCCATCAGTGACCACATTCCTTTAGCTTATCTCAAAATGCAGTTTTAGCAGCCTTGCCAAGTAGCTAAGTGTGTGTGCAATAAAAAGAGCAAACTTAGTCAACATCAAGGAAAACTGTACTCCCTGAGGATTCAGCCAATTAGAAAAAAGGGGGCGGGATGGGAGCCATGTCTAGAAGGATAAATCCTTTGTTTTGTTCTTGAGTGATGTGCTCTGATTGTTAGCATGGGTGCCCAGTGTTGCAAGATTGTAATAAAGTCGCTGGCTTTCATCACAAAAAAAAAAAGACTTACTTAACAATTGTTAAGCCAGAAAATGAATGATTCAGGCAAATAAAGCTGACTTCCAAACTAGTAGTCTCTACTGCATGGCAAGTTAAGAAATACAAGTAAACATTCATTACAATACGAATCAATGGGTAGCTTATGCTGGCTGGAAGGAAGACCCACTTGCTTAGGTGATATTGCCACTAGTATATCATCTATGCTGCAAGGCACATGAAGATGTAGTCAGACCAGCCCTCATGAGAGCCAGGGGTCACACACACATGAAAAAGGACATACAAATAGGAGGACAACTTTCTGGCAAGAAAAAGAGGAAAAGGGAGAAGGTAGGATGACATGGGGAGAAACTGACAAAGATTCATCATGTACATATGTGAAGTTGTCAAAGAAGAAAAAAACAAAGAAGCACAATTCTCTAAAATAAAAATCCCAGTGATAAGGACTTATATAGAGGCTTCCACAGAAAGATTTATTTACCATTCACAAATTCTGATTGAGATTTACTATGTTCAAGGTATCACGTAAGACATTTTGTTGGCACTACTTGGGTTGTATGTGTAGTTGAAGGAAGGATGTGGACATAAGATGAATAGAACATAATCTGCTCTTCTAAAGATTTAAGCTGGTCAAGTATGTATTTATGAGGACTTCTGCCCTCTTCCCTCTCCTCCTCTCCTCTCTCCAGCTCTTTCTTCCCCATCTCCTCCTCTCCTTAACCCTCCTCTTCTCTCATTTTCTCTCCTACCTTTCTCTCCCCTTCTTCCCCTCCCCTTTTCTCTTTCCTTCCAATCTCTCTTTCTCCTTCCCTTTGCTTCTTCCTGCATAATTTCTTTGTCCCCCTCTTCTTTCTTTGTCCTCCCTCTCTCCCTCCCTCCCTCTCTCCCTTCTTCCCTCCCTCCCTCCTTCCCTTCTTTCTTCCCTTCCTTCCTTCCTTCCTTCCTTCCTTCCTTCCTTCCTTCCTTCCTTCCTTCCTTCCTTCCTTCCTTCCTTCCTTCCTTCCCTCCTTTGTTCCTTCTACCCTTTTTTATATAGCATGATGGTTAGAATTTTTCCTCCACCTATTATTAGATCTACATTCCTAGTTAATTCATTTACTTTCCAAGTGCTTCCATTTGTTGATTTGTATATTAGAGAAAATAAGGAGGTAACAAACTAATTCTTTCAACTTATCCTCTTGGCAATTCTTTATGGACCTGTGCCTGACTTTTAGTTTGGGCTAATGTCGCGGTTTAGTCCATCATTTCTCAAGGAGATTAAACATTATGATAACTAACTTCAAAACCCACCTTTTATTATCTTTCCTTCCCTATTGCACTTCCTTATTCTCTGTCACATTATCTGGGATTGATACCCAAATAAACTACTTTCACATAAATCCAAGACAATATTTCGCCTTTATGGTTGCTATGCGGCTTGAACTTGTTTCTGAGATAGAATTACACCATCGTTCAATAGTCCTTGAACTTGTTACTCAGCATAGGGTGGTCTGAATTTACAATACTTCCTCTGTTTCCTGAATAATGGGTTATTGTCACCAAGCAAATCTCTTAGAACATTTCTGATATTGAATGTATACAATGCAAATATTAGCTATAAGACACGATTAGAATCAAGTTACTATGAGGGCATAGCTTACTTTTTTTTTGTCTTTTTAGCTATATTTTTTGTAGCAAAAAAAGGTCCCTCACCATTACTGTTTACAATGTTAGTTATGAGTTTCAAAATTGTCTTTGTATTTGCCATGTTTCTATCCTTTATTTCCCCCATTCAAGTTTGAGTGCCACACTCAGGTAGAAACTTCACTTAACGCTTTTCCTTATGTCTGTAATCAGAATCTTATTTGCAGACAATCATTGTCCCAGGTATGTCAAATAGATACCTGCTGTTTTACTTTTAAATTATTGGCATCCATAGCAATGCCTGATCAGTAGCAATTACTATAATTAAATGCTTATGAGTCCACTATGCTTTAGAGATATGAAAAAATGGGCATACTCACTTCTTGGAATAGCTAGAAATTTAATGATTAAATTGAAATTTAGTCAAAAAATTGAATATATTCACTTCTTGGGAAAGCTTGAAATTTAGCCATTAATAATATGTAAGTGGAAAATACATAATAAAAATGAAAAACTATACAATAAAAGTGTTAAATAAGTAAATACTAATAGATACTGTAAGAATTTAGAGGAACATTAAGTAAATTGGTAGAAAGAATTATAGGAATTAAAGACAATTTACTGAAAGAACATTTCTCCTAGGGCGTGAATTATAGTCCCACAGAGCACTGACATATGAATATGGGTCTTGCTTTCCTGTATTGCGCATGCTAGGTGACTAGTCCTGAAATTCTATTCATTGGGAGCTAGCCTGAGCCCTTCCTAAGTGCTTATCAATAAATTGGGATTTTCAGTTCAATCGATCTGTGCCTTTCGGAACAGAAGCTTTGTAGCATTCATGGCCAAGGGAGACACAGGGAAAGATCTGCTGAGCATCAGAACAAAAAAACTGTCAATTCATTCCTAAGACAAAAAACCACATCGTGAGTAAGAAGAATAAATCTGTGATCACCTCCTCATTTCCCCCAAAACACCCACAGACTTAAAAAAAACCCAACTTTGTGTGTGTGTGTGCGTGTGTGTGTGTGTGCGTGTGTGTGTGTGTGTGTGTGTGTGTGTGTGTGTGTGTGTGTGTGTATCAGAAGGCACTGTGCGTTCCTGTGCTGGACCAAGGGTGACTTGGAATTATCCTGGATTGCTTCTACCTCCTTTTTGTTTCCCTCTGAGTTTCTCCAGGCTCCGCCCATCAAGGCTCCGAAAGTGCAGGCTTCCGCTGTTTCTGCCTGGCCCTTTTACAGAGAATTCTCCTGCTGAGAGTACAGGCAGGAACATGAAGCTGTTTTCTTCTCCTGCCTCAGTCTGCATGTGCCAATGCAACCAACTGACTTTTTTTTTCCATTGTGTATGTGTGCGTGTGAGTATGTAGAGGACAGGATCTCACTCTGACAACCCAGGCTAGCACCTGAGTGCTGGAGTACAAGCATGAGTCCCTCAGACCTGGCGCTTCCAGCCAGGATTGTTATCCTGAGTCGTTTGCCAGTGAGAACAAAACTGAGTTTTTGTTAGTAAAGGAAAAAGATGTATTTTAGTAAAATACGTTCACCAAGTGACTTAACTCCAATGCTCAGACTTTGTTGCCTGGTGCTTTACATGGGACTTGGGATCCAAACTCAGCACCTTCTGCTTTTGAGGCAGAGTGTTAACCCCTGAGCTATCTCTCCAGCGCACAAGCAGAGATTTTTTTAAAAGCATAAGATATTCATATACTTTTTAGTATCCGTGCCTCAAATATCTCAAAATTATAATGTTAATAAAATAGCATAAACACTGATTGGAACAAAATTCTGGCTAATTAAGATAAGAACTTGGTTGATCCCAGTGATAATAAAGATTCAAGTACTTGTGAGACAGAAAGAGTTCCAAGGGGCTGGATGAGGAGGTAAAGGAGGTAGGAAAGCAGAATGGGTGAAGTAAAAGACAAATCCCACAGAACTGTAAAGAATAAAAAACAGTAGTATCAGAATGCTTTGCTAAATTATGTTTGGTCTGGAGAGATACATCAGTACACGAGTAAAAGTGCCATGTTTCTAACACTTCCTTATAGCCGTGGATAAACAATCCCTTAAGGTGTAAATCTGTGAAATTTTTTTCCTTCCCTGCCTTCAACCTCCGCAAAAGACCTTCCTCCTAATGGTCTCATCTAAGCCAAGAAAAAGAACCTTGAAAATACATTTTAGGTTAAATTTTTAAAAAAATCTGTAGATGCTAAAGATTGACAAAAATCTATAAATAAAGGCCAGGTACTTCAACTTAAATAAAAACAAAGAGGTAACCAAAGATGAAAGGGTAGTGGAAACAAAATTTAGAATATATCAGAAGTAAGGCAGATGTCAAGTAATCATGAAGAGAGCTAAGGATAGGAAAACAGAAACGAGAAAATCCCAGCCAATCTTGTGTGAGTAACATATGCCTCAGGGGAAAATAGAAAAACAAGGAAAGAGAAACAATTGATTCAGGAAAATGTGAAAAATATGCAGGCCAGAAATGACATGTGTGTAGTCAGAATTACAAAGTGAGCAAAGGTCAGTGGGATAAAGCAAATATTTACAACTACAGTTTAAAAAACTCTTGAAACAAAACCAATATTTTTATTAAGAATTTTCCATATACAAAGAAAATGAGTTGGGGCTGGAGAGGTGGCTCAGGGGTTAAGCCTCTGCCTTGCAGGCAGAAGGTCCTGAGTACGGATCCTAGACCCCACTATAGACGCCAGGCGGAAGCGGGGGGGGGGGGGGGGGGGGAGAGAGCCTGCGTTTCTGGTCCTGGTAGGGCGGAGCCTGTGCACCCCGGCACAGAGTAAACAAGGAGGTGGAGGCGTCCATGGTGGTTCGTCCGTGGTTCTACACACATACACACATACATACACGCACACACGCGCAATTGAATAAATAATAAAATAATAAAAAAAAGCTTTAAAAAAAACAAAGAAAGTGAGTTTACTCCCTCCTCTATCCTCCCACCTTTCACCTCTTCCCCCCTTGTTCTTCCCACCCTTATATCCCTTTGCATAGTGGATCATGGGGCTCCCTTCGGGGTACCAGTAATCAGTAAGGGATGAGGCCTCTGTGGTTCTATAAATGGCCCTTCAATGGGAAAATGTGTAGGTAGATATGAGATAGCTTCCCTTCTTTTGTCCAGCACTTGCTCCAAAGATTTTTTTTTCTGAGTGTACTTGTTCCTCTTGAGATATTTGCTCATCTATGCAGGAATATTGGTATGTCAACCACTGTGTAGTTCTGTGGAAGTAGATCTCACTGCAGTGAACTCCTGGATGTCATGAGTGGCAAAAGATCTCCCCAACTTTAGGCTCTTACATTCTACTGCTCCCCCTTCAGCTGGACTCCCTGAGCCTTGAGTTGGGGAGATGTTTTGATAGTCTGATTAGAACTGAACATTCCACCATCACCATTACTCTCTTCTCTGGCTAGTTGTGGTTTTCTGTCTCACTAATCTTCCATTGTGATAGGATGCATTTTTGTCATGTACTGATAATTTTTCTTACCTAGGTGTTGCAGTCCGCCTGCATGGTTGCTGATAAATGACCATCAAACAGGGAACAAGGGGTTTATTTCCTTACGACAATCTGGTTATAGTTCTCAGTCTATCTTAAAGAGAGAGCATGTACCAACACCAGGGCTGAGGGAACTGGCCACACCATTACCACATAATGGCTGAGAGATGGACAATCCTTACTTGCCAGACCACCAGGTCTGGCCAAGTGTACAGAAGGATGCCAACTTCCTCAAATGGCTCTCAGTGCTTTATTCATCTGTTCAGGGCCTAGTCTTTTCCCCATTAGCTAGACAATCTCCTGCAGGTTTGCTCTGGGCCTAACTCAACCACTAATTCTCTACAAATGTTCCCAGAGCTCAAACCCTCAACAGTCAAGTTGACACCTGTGCCTAACTATGACACTTAGGGATATAATAAGAAGTGTTTTCAGAAGGTAGTTTACTATCAACAAAACCAATCTTAAATCTACTATTGAAAGAACACTGGAGGGAGGAGCCACAGATTTACAGTTTGAGTCCAAGCAAATTAACTGACTAAAAGACCAAAAAACTAAATTCTAATTCCAGAATTGTTTCAAAACAGCTTCCAAAATAGTTTTCAACAAAATTAGATGGCACATATTTGGGGGAAAATTATCCTACAGAAATAGACTACTTAAATTGCCCCCATTACAAGGCACAGGAACAGCTGAGAATGGGCAGTATGAATATAAGAGCCAAAGGGTAGTAGGGGGAAGGGGGACTGCCAGATAGTGCCTTCAGGATCTGATAGGGACGCTGCACCCCAGAACTCACTGTAGCTGTGTTTCCCTCCACAAGACCTGAACAGGGTTTGGCATTGAAGGGGGAAGACCTCATCAGGCACCACCCCTTCCTGAAGGTTGATTGAAGGTTAATGCTGGCTGTGGGACCGGGAGCTTCCTTCTTCAGTGGTATACAGACTCCTTACTCCACAAGGCACATGCTAGGCAATTCTGATGAAACTTAACAGGTTATACATACAAAAGGACATGAAAGCAAGATGGAGACTGATTGGGAAGATGTAAGTTTTCAGTGAGAAAAGGAGAGAGCATGGGATTGGATAACAGGGAGCAAAAATTACAGAAATTCACTATATTCATATGTGATGTTGTCAAAATATGCATTAATATTAGATATTTTGAATGATACATATGTATATAAAACAGGTTAAAAACTCCTGATGTAGTCATAGAATCTATGAGAAGAAGTAAATATTGGTTCTTAGCCTAATCAGTAAATAAAATCAAACAAGCTTTCTAGGGGCTCTAAAGAGTGACTTGAAGATAACAAAAATATCATATTTAGTGAATTTGGAGTTATCCATTCTGAAGAATGAGAGAAGAAAAATATCAAGTCTTCTAAATCCATGGAATAGGTTCAAGTGCTCTAACAGAATACAGAATCTAGGGAGGGTGGAGAAAAACAGACAAAGAATCATTCGAAAGCATCATGATACAACTGCACGAATTTTTTAAAATTTTACACATGCAATAAAATAAGCAAATAAATCAGTAAAATTACAAATGCAATAAACTCAACTGCAGCCTAATCAACCTGCTCACACAAAAACATGAAGGGAGACTCCTTGGCAGAAGTTTGAGAAAAGCATGACTATCTAAAGAGAAATATCCATAAAATCACAGAGATGACTTTACATCTTAAATGCAGGAGGCTGGAAGACAGCAGGGTAACATATCAGTGTTGAGAGACAAAAGAAGCACATTCAGTATTCTATATACAACACGTCCTTCAAAGTGAAGAACAAAATACTTTTGTATAAACAAAAAGAAATGAGTGCATTTGGGACTGGGGAATGACTTAGGGGCTCAGGCCTTTGTCTCACAAACCCCAAACAACTAAATCAGAAATTCTGGTCTTGGTCCAAAAAACTCCCTGCTAGAACAGGTCAGATAAACCTCCAAATCCAAGAACTGTTTTGTATCACACTGACTTACGTTATTTCATTCCTTTGATAATTCAGGAAGGATTAATGGTTAATTCAAGGACATCAAAGTTTTGGATCCAAATTTTCAATTTTATTGCTTCCTTATTTTGGCCAGAGTAGAGGTGTGATGAGATGGAAACTTCTTTGTGTTTTAAACACTTATTAATCCTGTCTTGGGTCTTCTTCCATTGGCCCTGAGTGGTTAAAAGTGTTAATCTAAATTTGCTACTAGCGCTATTTGATGAAAATCTTGAATCCCGAAGCCTTCTGAGGAGCTTGAGTAAACTGAGTTAAGTTTCTTCACTTCTTTGTTTCTCATACAGGCACTTGACCTGTCTTCTGTCATTTTGAAATTCTGAGCTTTTATTTTTGTCTAGAAAATTGGATGATATATTCATGGGCTTTAAAGCAGCCTGCAACCCTTTTAGCAAAATGACCTGTGTATGATAGAAATGTGTGAACAACCTGTGCATTGCTTTGAACTTTTTATTAGGTCATTAAAGTGTGCAGACATTCATAGTTGTATACATTCTTGAATGACTGAGTCAAATGTTGCATACCATTAGGTATTAAATTAATGCATTTTGATGATCTAGCTGCTCTGAAGAAAGTGCTGTCTTCTGATGTGTGTGTGTGTGTGTGTGTGTGTGTGTGTGTGTGTGTGTGTTGTATTCCTTTGTACTGAAAGTCCTTGAAATAGAAACATTGTTAAAATGCCTACAACCTGAAATTGCAGTTCATGTAAGATAAATTAGGATTGCAGTAATAGTAAACCTTCTGCCACTCATCTGTCATCTCCTTTTTCTACTGCAGTTTGCCACAGTTCTGTTCTCAGGTAGGGCCATTCCCAATGAGCAGTCAGGTGAATAAGACTTAGGATAGTGTTGCAAGATGTCCCAAGATATCATTCCTATACCCCAGCAAGTACCCAGGCACACCCCAGTACTGGAAACCCTGAGGAAACCCAGTGGGCCACATCTATAAAAGTGACGTGAAAGCAGGAAGGAAGATTGGAAAAAAATTTTCAATGGAGAAGGAGGGCGCATGGAATCAGATAATGTGGGGTAAAGTGTATTAAATTCATTGTATTCATCTATGACATTGTCAAAATAAAAATACATTTAAAAAAAGAAGTCATAACTTGCTGCTACACTTTACCATGCTGCCAAAGCAGCTGCTGGGGACATACATAAGGTCACACTTCCCATGGTGACCACCCAGAGCCTGACATGCCAGACCAGGAACATCTTATTGTATTTGGTGGCTGTAGTTTTTACTCGACCTTGCATTCTAGCCCACTTGCCCTCAGAAGTATGCTTACAGCAGAGCTTACAAATTATCGATGTCAAATTGGGCATTCACCATCTGACCTCTCTTTTTATCCTGGCCCATTGCCTTAGATCCACATCCATACGCTCAACTCCTGTGCTTGGGATGAAATTCTGAGACTGATTTCCCTAGCCTTCCATTACTGCTGAATGCTAGAATAATCACAAATCTAAAGCAATATGCTATTATCCTTGCTTTAGGTCAAGTCCGATATTAAGGTGATGAGTCTGAATTAAAGAATATAATATTAGATCTGACTCACTGGAAGCATCTGCAAAGCAACAACAAAACTACACTTTAAATTCAAGGGCGAGGACAGGCATTCTTACGATCATGTCTTCATTTATTTTCACATTTGACAAGGTTTCATTAAACACTTACAATGTTGCAGACCAAGGACGGCAAATAGGTTCCATCTTGTATGCCAACTCTGATCAACGGATGGCTACTGCCTGTACAAGTGCCAGCGTCCATGTGGGCTCCGCAGGAAAGTGTCAGGAGTGATTAGCAGCAGTGATTTAAGGAGCAGAGGCAACAAGCACACCAGGTACTTGGTGCCCTGCTAAAGTCTCAAGAGACACAGCCATAAATGAGACCCATGAATATTTTTAGGACCTCAATTCCCTGGCAACAAGAGTTCATAGAGGTTCATTTTATCTTTCGACTGATAGTCTTCCTCAGAGCTGTCCTTCTGTCATTCAAGCCGGCTCTGCCCATCATGGCATGGTCTCTGTTTTTCCCAGCGATTTCATCTGGATCTGCAGCACTTGGAGCCGGCCATAGCTTGCCCCTTGTTAATGTACAAGACTAATTCATCTCCTGCACAGAGAAATTGGAAATGACATTACAAAGAAAAATCCCTCCCTCTCGACAACTCAAGAAATGTCTGTCCTGGAGCAGTCTCAAAAAGTTCAGCACCCTACAGAATGATACAATTTGACACCCCAATTAAGCCAGCCAGGAGGCAAGCGGGAGAATGAAAAGAAGGGACTCACATTTCAAGCAGCAAAGGAAAACCATTAAGTTGACTTGCATGCAGATGAAAAAAACCTCAGCCCCTGGAGCTAATTACCAACAGCATTAATTCAGGATGTGAGAGACATAGGATGCACCTTTGTAAAAAAAAATGCCCTGAGATAGTCAATTGAAGTTGATTAGTAAAAGCAAAGCTGGTGGGGAGAGCCAGGGCGCCTGGGTAGGGAATTGTGATTCATAGTGTCTTGTCTAATTTCCCAAGGAATTGTAGCATGTGAATTCTATAAAAATCGATTAATCATTGGAGGCCAGATGCATCCTTTATTGAACCTGGCCCTTCCTTATTAAATATAGTGATTAAGACCAGAAATAAGGAAATATTACTGAGAATGATCTGTCATCATCCCTACATATTTTACCGCTAATGAAGCAAAAATACATTTTTATTCAATAGATATTGAGATAATCAAATATAAAACCCAAAGTGTCTCCTCAATTTCCTGATACAATTAATGGAGAAATTCAAAGTTCATTTAAAAGGAAGGCTCTTCTTCACCTCCACAATCACAGTAATTAAGGCATCTGGATTGCTTTCCTTTCAGAGCTTAATAAGGGGAAAAAATCATTCTGGTTCTACAGATGGTGGAGTTGCATGTCATGCTTGGTTGCTTTATAAAGGAGAGAGAAAGCTTTTGTTAATGCATATGTGCTGCCTATGCTATGTCAGCCTGGGTGTCTTCAATGGAAATGTACAATTTGTTTTCCTAACTTCTCTTTCCTTCCTTTCTGGGATCTGTTTTGTCCTCAATTCCAACTTCATGATTCCCAGTAGGGATACATCTAATCAGATACGTTCCTGTTTCTTGCTTCTTTCTAGGGCAAAGAGTGGCACTAATTCATGGTAGGTCAGAGTTCCTTCCTTAATATTGTAAAAGTAGGAAACTGGGTTGTAGACAGATACCTGCTCCTACCTCATTTCCTACAGCCTGAAGTTTCTGGCAGGCAGGTTCTCCACTATGCACCATGGCAAAATAGGGGCAAAAATACACAGGAAGAAAGAAGGAGCAAAAAGACCTAAATGCCAAATGGAAACTGCCATCTCCGCAGAAGCCTGGTGGCGTACATTCCTGTGATTCACATGTACAGTTCATTTCAATGTCCTTCTCTCAGTTCCTCATTTTGATTATATTAATCCTGTTTGACTTGTGATCACTAAGAGTTCAAACTATTGAAGTACCTACTCGGTATCCAAGCAATTCACTTGGCAGCAGTGTTCAACAGCTGAGACTCGTCCTTCTCCTCAGTGGATAGGCACTGACAGAAGACTCCAAGAAACAAAGAGGATTTGTGAATCTTTCTAGAGTTCATTGGAAAAAAAGTGGAGAAACTGACGATTTTGTTCCAAGCACAGCAATTGACATTCAAAGGCATGTTCAGGATTAATGAGTGCCCCCAGGGGACTATTCATATAGTCAAGAACTTATAATTTCAGTCCCTGGTCTGCAACTTATTATCCATTCTACAGCTCCGACATCCTTCAGCAGCTGAAACATCCGGATTACCTCTTAGGGTCCCCTTGGGTCTCAGCTTTCCAGATGTACTCCTCCTCCTTCTCCTGATCATCCTCCTCTTCCTCCTTCTTCTGTCGTAATGCTCATGACATTCATCCACCTACTTTGTTCTAGATTGTGCTGATCGATACAGGTGCCACTAGTCAGGGGGGTTATTTAAATTTATATTTTAAAAAGAAAAGTAAAAAGTAGGGCTACTCAATCAGATTTCAGGTTCTCAATAATAACACGTGCCTCATAGCAACATAATTCATCATAGAAGAAATTCCTATTAGGTAACCCTGTCCTGTGAAGTGAGCCTTGCCTGACCAAGTCAGAAGTTTCTGCTTACCCTATTTAGCGGCTGCTAAAAAATGGAGAAGAAAAATAATGAATTAAAACAGCCCAAAGGGTGCTTACGTTTCCCAAGCCTGGCAAGTGCGTTGCCACGATGCTGAGTATTTGGGAGATACCCTCAAACAGTCACAGCAGTATTTTCACGCTGACCTGAGACTTAGATTTCTTATGCTCCTAGAAGCTTCTAAGGAAACTGATCAGAGTGAATATTTGATATAAGCCATGCGAAATCTGATTCTACTCTAATCCTCTCATTTAGTTGAAAAGGAAATTAGGATCAAGCAAACCCACCAAGAAATAGAATCTGAACTGAAATGGAAGACTCCTGATGAAAAGCAGTAGTGAATAAGTTCTAGAATGAAAATGTTGGTTGGCTCTCAGCTCTGAGTTTTAATTCCAAGTGACTTTGAACTTTTTTTTTTGAGCCCCTGTGTCCTCATTCACAAAATGCAATTTTAGCAATCATATCTTCCTCTTGTAGCTACTGCAGTGAGTTAATCTGATAAATAGTGTATCAAGTGCCTGACATATAACAAGTGATAAAATAGGATGGGTCAGAGTTGCCTGGCAATTATTCCATCAGATTGACAAAGAAGCAGCAGATCAAAGAGGTTAAGGCGCTGACACATTCACACCACTGCTTGATCTCACAGTAGGTATAGTAGGTATGGTATTCCAAAGATACAGTATTCCAAAGATAGCAATCTAAGAACTACAACACGCTCTGCTTTGACAGATTCTCTAAAATCGTGCTTCACCCTTCCAGAGAAGGACACTAAAAAAATTGATAGATTTGTGTACTTACTTAACCCTTTGACACAGCTGACAACGATCCTGACAGATAAATTGATCCAGACATGTCTACTGAGACCTCCTTGCCTGAGTGAGCATTTGCCCCATTTGTCCATCAGCTAGTTGGAAATGGGCATGGAGGTCTAGGTGACAATACACTCTTCTTTCTCATTGTTTCTGGGGTCATGAAAGCTGTGACTTACTGATAGAATTTTTTTTTACAGCTTTGTCTTACAAAAACTGCATTTTTCTCACATAATAATTTTTTAATATATGTTTCCTTTATACAGCTCAATGAGTGACTATTCTTACAGACCACCCTTTTCTTCCTTCCTCCCTTCCTTCCCTCTCCCTCCCCCATTTCCTCCCTCCCTCAGTTCCCTTTGTGAATCCAACCTGCTCCTTCGGTCCTCTTGCCCGTGGGTCAAGGTCCTCTTGTATGGGTCCCGGGGTCCTCTCTAAAGCAACTGCTCTAGTTCAGTCCTACGTGCCAGACCAAGAGGCCCTACCTTGAGCTGACCACGGCTCTGGGTAGTACCCTACCCCTGTCCAACTTCTCACCCCTAAGGATCCTACTGCCTGAAATGGGGGCATGTTGTTATGTCAGTCATTGTGCAGGCCTGGTAAGGTCAAGTCTCATTATAGTGAGTTCCTGGCTGCAGCAGCCCTGTCTTGAGTGGAGTGTCTTGTCCAGTGGTGGGGATCTCCATCTTCAGGCTCTTACAGTCTTACTGCCCCCTCTTCCACGAGGTTCCCTAAGCCTCAGAATGGGTAGAGATTGGGCTGGCCTGGTTCTGGGTGAACATTGTAGGGTTGCTGGTATTCTGCATTCTGGTTGGCTATTGTCTATTTTGCTGTTCTTGCGTTGCACAAGGCTGTCTGGATGTTGAGATCCTCTCCTATCCAAATAGAAAAAAACAGTTTTTTTTAAAAAGTGTCTTTATTTGAAAAAAGACTTAATGAAGAGATGAGAACAGAAATAGGACACAGTAATGAGTGGTGTCGGCCTGCAGGCAAATAACTGGCTTCCTAATAATGAGCAAACCCTCACCTCTATGATGGGGACACACATTCAGCATTTCAAACCAGTCCAAAAACCTGTGAGTATAAAGGAAATTGACAGTGGACAGAATCAGATGTCTTGCTACTAATAGGCCTTTCTTGACAGTTATTTGTCATTTAACTGTGCTCCTTTGTCTCCATTCTTTTGGGTTCTTCTTTCCTCTACCTTCCTAGTTATAATCCTTTGCCATTTTTAATGCCATTATAGAGATTTTCTCTTTAGTATGTAACATGACAATTATTATCTTCTTTTCAGTAATAAGGAAAAATGGCTCAGAGAACACTAATAATTCACCCAAAGGCAAATGACACATAGAAGTGAGAAACGGGATTCAAATCTAAAGGGCTCAACCAGGCTAACCACTGTGGAGCAGTAGAAATGATCTGGAAGACTGGGCATTCTCAGACAGGAGGCAAAGACATCACTGGGTAGTGTGTTATCTCAAGATATGTATATGATGTGTGGCTATTTTATCTGGGCATTTTGGTTCCTGTACTTAATGTAAATTTCATTCCGTAGGCAGTGGCTAACTTGCAGGTAGTTGCCCATGATATAACCCTGTGTCATCATGGTGAGGCAGTTATTTCAAATTTTCAAAATGGACAGCCTAATTGATCATTCTTACTTGGCACCAAATACTCGGACTTGCTCCTGTCCCACATCTCTACAAACTTCTCTTTTAGTTCATTTTGATAATTAAGCATCAGAAGTGAGTATTCTTGTGTGGGCCCAACATACCAACTGAGTTAAGAAAAATAAATAAAAAGAGGCAGGGCCTGCTTAGTTTGAACACATCACATATCTGTCTAAACAGAGTGAACCCGATCCATCACGAGATATAGATAGAAAAAAAAAAGATGAGAATCTTGAGAAATAATAAAACGTGAATGGCAAAATGTAAAGGTTGGATGCTAGCAAGTTTCAGCAGCAGGTCACATTGTAGTGTTGAAAGCTGTGTTCTCAGAACACTGCGAAAGAAGAAAATGATCTTTGAAACCACCCGTAATATTTCTCGCTTTGTCTTCTGTTCTTGCTGTATCATTTGCTTGAGGGCTTGTTTATTGTGTTGAAGGTTGTACATCTTCATAAGCAATGGGCAATAAATGTACAGATATTATTAAACCTATTCCATAGCATAATATGTATTACGCTGAATGTACATGCATTGCGATTGACTTTCTACCCTAAGAGTCTCATTTCTACCAAATACTTGTGGGTGTTGAGGGCTGGTGACTACTCTATTAGCCTCAGAACCATTTCAGGACCAATTTTTTCAGGCAGACAGTATGAACTGAGAGGTGTCTCTTCCACAGAACATTCAGTTCCTGTGCAGCTGGGTCTGTCCCAGCCCACTGCCCTAGAGCAAACAGCAACTATTAATATTTTAATGAGTTACCACTGGGCACCAAGAGCAAACAAACAAAAAACAATGAGAATGCAGCTTCTTTGAAGGACAAGAAACATAACATGGTTTTGTCCCTTATCAGCCCTGATCTTTGGAATATTTTCCTTGCTGAAGCTGGGCACTGTCATCTTTGAGCATTCTGACATGTCTGTTTTGCCAGGAGCAAAGGCATTCTTAGCTTTTCCTTTCTGTTTTGTAATTACCTGGTTTGCCGTTGGGCAAAAATGATCTCTGTGTGATGTTTGCAACACACTGCAAATGATTTGAGAAGAGGAGGGGTTGGGAAGACATATTCTATCCAAGGTAATCTAAAATCATTTCCTAGTTCTTTGTGAAATAGCAGCCACTTTTCATATCTCATATTTAGGTTGAATAAAAATAAGACAAAGGCTCATGTTCTATTCAGCAGCCATCAGGACTTTCTTCTCAAAGGTCACAACGCAGAAAACTACCCAAACGACACGGTGATGCGCCTGGTGGGTTTTGATTGTCTTTAGACACTATATTCAAGTCTAGCTCCCTGGTTTGGTTCTACCTTTGCTGGATTCTCAGCCTTTGAAATCGCCTTTTTTTAAAGCGTGTGATAGCCGCTAGATGGCAGGAGCGCACCGCCTAAAATACGAGTCGCAGTTAGCAGTCCGCTTCCAGGTTCCTCCCGGAGAATGGGGGAGGAGAAGCTGATTATCGATTGGTCTACTGACCCCAGTCTCCTCCTCCTCTCCTCCAGCTCTAATTGCAATCCTGGACGCTGTTCCCCCTTGGCTTCTCAAGTGCTTTGCCAAGGTGTGTGGCTTTGAAGATTGTCTTGCTGGACCCCAGCAAGTGGATCTGTACGATGACAGAGCTGCTTTAGTCGAAGTGGGCTGAACATCTTTTATCTTTCCAAGCACTTTGATCCTCAAAACAGCTGAACAGCTGGAAGTCATCTTAAATATGCCCGGGACAGGAGTTTTAGCTTCTATTAGGCATGGCGTGATAGGTCAACAGCCCGCTCCTGATAAATACCCCTGCGCTCCTCCACAGTTGTGACAGTTCATTTGTTTTAATATGTATTTCGTTCCTACCATGAGCTGGGCACCAGGGGTACATCATGGATAAGACATATTTCAGTCCTTCAATAAGCACAGTTTAGGTATCTGAGAGGCAGATAGGCAGCAAAAATGCTACGGTAAAGGCCAATTCAAGACCTGTTAGCATTTCAATCTTGGGGACAGAGGACAAAGAGACCAAGAACAATTAGGAATAAACCAGGCAAGGAGTCAGAACATTCCCAAGTGTCTAACCCAGAGATGAGAAGAATGCACAATTAAAATGGGAGAGCGAATTTATCATATATCACTGGAGAGAGGGTGAGTGTATCATGTATCGTCGGGGGACTGAAGCTGTCTGACTGAATTGCAGAGTGGATTGAGGAGGAGCGGCAGAGACCAACCGGGCCAAGGACTGAATTGAGAAGCAGCTCAAGGGCTGATGGGCCATACAATTGGCTTCATCCTGCTTCATCCTGCATTTGCTTTATCAGTGGTGAACTGAGAAAGGTTTTGTAAAAGGCAGAGTCCCGGTCACATTTGACCTTCAAACAAAACATTCTGGTAGCAATGAAAAAAGAGACATTAGGAAACAGACAGGAAAAGTTACTGTTTTCTACAACTAAGACAGGACAAGGGGACAGAATGAATGAGTGGTCAGTGAATTAGGAGGCTCAGAAGAGTGGTTAGAGACTGATCATAGATGCCAATGGGAGAATAGCTGACTCAAGAATGACTTCTTGACCTTTATGTGAGGTAACCACCAAGATGGCTTATAGTAGCCAGAAGGAAGTTAAGAATGAACAATGATTCATCAGCTCATCTGTTCAAATGACATTCCTGGATCACATGCAGTATGGGGTTTATGTGAAGCATCAGGGTCAATGAAAGTGCTGGTTTCACTGGGTACGGTAGTAAGGGTGTGTGGGAGGGCTCCACTTTACCCCCTGGAGAAGCACATAAAACTGAACGTAAGTCTGATTCCCTTCACAACACAGTCATCCCGAAGGAAGTACTGGGAGACTCAAGCAAAAGGACAAGAAGTGGGGGTGGGACAGGGCAGGACTGATGAAGGGAGGGAAGGGTGGAGGAAAGATGTGTAGATGGGGAGGGTGGGAGAAGAGAAAAGTGGGTGGGAAGGGGCAGGACAAGGACACTAACCCAGTTTGATTGTAAACATAAATTTTAAAAAGTGCTGGTTTCAAAGAGCTAACATATCAACTTTTTCACTTTAACACACCCATCCTTTGTATTTGTTTGCTATTATTATACATTTTGGATATTGACCACATACTATATTTTTTTCAAAATAAAGTAAAAACTGCTCAGAGCAGTCAGAAACCATTAAATCGATAGCACCGCAAAAACATATTAAAAATACTTAAATGAGATAAGAAGTAACTGTAATTCTTATAGTTACTTTTGACCTATAGTTTGGAATTCTTCTAGCACGAGTATTATTTTGATCATTGTGGAGAGAGAGAGAGAGAGAGAGAGGAGAAGAAAGGGAAGAAAGATAAAAAGAAGAGGAGAAGAAGATGATGATGGGCTTCATCCGAGCCTTTCTCTATCTAGGTTCTATTTTCATATGAGAACTGAACATATCATCAATGCATTGCTGAACTGTGAAGACATGTACAGCCATCGCTTTGTTCAGACCCAGGCCTGGAGATGTTTTGTTTCCACGTGCTCACTCATTTACAGAGAAATGTGCACCTGTGCTTGCGAGACATGGATACAAATGCATGTCCTCAACCATCATCACAGAGCTAGACTTCTGCTGTATTTACAACTGAACAGTTCTGTCTGCATTGCTGCTGGTAAATTCACAAGCAAACAATGTATAGAGGAGCAAGAATTTTATTCTGGCTTATTATTGTCCAGTTACAATTCTTACTCCAGCTTGGCAGGAGAGTTCATCCCAACACTAGGGGCCAAGAGAACTGGCCACACCATGTCCAAGGACTGCAAAGAGAGGAAAAATCCATACTTGTCAGACTAGCATGTCTGCCAAGTATCCCAAAAATGCCCACTTCCCCAACCAGCTCCTTCCGTCTTATTCACTGCACAGGGCCTAGCCCCACCTACCGAAGTCTCACCTCTTTACCAATCAGATATTCTCCTGCTGACATTCTTGGGGCTTAACTATCGATTCTTCACAAACATGCCCAGAGAGCAGTGCCTTCAGCTGTCTAGTTGACATCTGTATCTACCTTTGACAACAGCCAAAGGAACCGAATATATGCTGAAAGGAAAAAGGAGTCTCCTATTTGGCTCCTTAGGAAAAGCTTCTGCTCCAGCGTGCACTTGTGCAAAGCTTCATTCCATGCATCAGTTCAGATTGATAGCCAGTGACTGCCTGAGCACCAGGCTGAGCAGAGTTCCTGGGAAGGGGGATTGTTTTTCAAATGAGCAATTGCTTAAAAGAGAAGTATAGAGACACATGGCCTTTATTTGTTAATCTTTCACTGCACTATGACTTAATCAATAGTATTGACGTACTTAAAGAAAGGAGGCATGAGTAGTGGAGGTGCACTGTTTAAAAACCATCAGGCATCTGATAAGCAACATTAGGCAGATTGCCTGCTACTGAGTCTTGGAGACGCTGGCCCACAGGTCTTTTGGCAGGTACACATTATTGAAGGGCAGACATATTTGCTCAATCTGCATTATGGCATGGGGTTCCTTGGGAATCTGTATTCAAGAATCTTTTTTCTCTTTTCCCCATGTGTTATCAGTTGTATTTTAATTCAAAAGCATCTTTAATCAACACCTAATGATTGTAGATGTTGATGGGGCACAGTGGGATATTTTCATACCAATTGATAGCACTATAAAATGTAGAGCTATCCGATAAGAGTTATGGACATCACCTGGAATATGATCAGGTCCGTGTGTGGAGAACCTCAGTCAAGAGAGCCTTTCAATTTGAATTCCAAGTTCACCAAGACCAAGAAGAAACTCAGGAGATAAGAAGTTTTAGGTCAGAATCAGTTAAAATCCAGTTTATAAAATTATCCATCTGAAAATTAGAATTCTGGTTTTAGACAACTCTACAATGACGTAAGGTTTCTTGTTTGTCTGTACAGCCTAGTCAGAGACAGCGTAAAACATCTTCTTATGACTTTGATGAAGTCCACACAAAATTTTATCTGTTTGCCAAATAAGTTAACTTATAAATATACAAATATTGCAAAAAATTCCTGATTTAGCAGCGCATTATTCAAGAAGCCGAGTGTGTGTTTAGACCAATACAAACTTTAAAAATAAGCATATGTGACAATTAAGCATATATGAATTTTGCTTCAATGATTTTGGCAAGAAAATAATATTTGCTTTCTTTTTCTGATTGGCATCTTCCTCTGATCTACTTGAAGGTTATGTAGAAGTCTTTGTTTTGAATGTATTTAAATGCAAATTTTAAGTTTACCCACACATTCTGTTAATGATGTGAGAGTTCTAATATATTTCACTTCTCACTTAAAAGAAGAAGCAAAATGCAAATTTGAAGAAAAACATTGAAGGCAGATTTTTCTTTCTTCATTTTAAAGTATTTGGAACAAGTGCCAAACTTCAAGTTGAAGTGCACAGGAAAAAAGAAAGCCTAACAGCACTTGCTGCTTAGCCTTGGCAGTTGGCACTATATTTCTTACAAATGAATATCAATAGCATATGAATCCCCTGAGAAACTGTGTGCCACTAAAGGTGCATATAAAGTGGCATTATTCAAAGAAGCGTGCTTGAAAACACTGTGGACTGAAGGCAACACTCATGTTCTAATGGCTAGGCAATCTGAGAAGTTCATGTGCAAATACATAGCACCAAAGAGGAAAAAAACAAGTGAAGAAGCCAGTAGTTGTGAAGAGAAAGCAAGGAGGTAGAAGCAAAAAAGAAAAAGACATAAACCATCAGAGCTTCCGCTATGACAAGTGGTTTACCGGAGTTCTTCTAAAGAACAAAACCAACCTGGATTGATTAAATTTGTTTATAAACTCCAAGGGTGACTAGTCTTACAGTGGCAGTCTGATGGGTAGGAAACAAGTCCAAGAAGCAGGAAGCCTTGGAACAAGACAGAAAGAGGGAACAATCATGGTGTATCTCTGCTGGAAGACAGAAGCCTATGAATACCCACCCCAGAAGTCACCAGTGCAAGTCAGTTTTCAAAGACTAAAGATGCCAACATCTGATTTTCCCAGGTAGCAGCAGCAGGAAAACTTCCATTCAAGAAGTGCCAAGTATAGGTATGTGTGAGCTTTCCCTACAACTTAGTTGGTCCTTCTGGATCATCTACATGTCATATCTAGACAAAGTCTTTCTCATTCAGTTCATTTGGCAACATATCCATCTTTTCTGCAACTTATACATACAGAAATTGCTTTATCATCTTTTCTAGGAAACTCTTAATCCAGTGAAATTGGCTATTACAATTAACCACTGCAACCAGTGACTAGATGAGGCATTATCAAATAGTTCTCAGAAGAAAAGTTGAATACATGGATAGAGAGATGGCTTAAGGGTTAAGACTCTGCCTCATAAGCAGAAGGTCCTGAGTTGGGATCCCAGGTCCCAGGTAAAAACACCAGGCAGAAAAGGTGGCCTGACTTCCTGCCCTTGTGAAGGAGCCTGGGAAATCCCAGAGCAAAGAAAAATAAAATAAAATAAAAAATCCTAGATGATTCCTGGAATCACCCTTGGTGCTCCACAGGGACACATAGTCCCTTTGACAACACACACACACACACACACACACACACACACACACACACACGCAAAATAAATAAACAAAAGTTTAAAAAAAGAAAATTTGAACATAAAACATTGGACTATGATCAATTTAAATGGTTTGTGATTTTCAAAGCACAAGCAAAACTGTTCAGGTAAAACACATTTTAATTACTATGATAAATTATTTCCATAGTCACAAATTCATGCAATCCAAATATGCAGGAAATCAGAATTTGTCATTTTTTTCATCAAATGGAAGAGCCAAAATCATTCTTATATGAACTCTTAAATGGACTTACATTAATTACATACATTATATGGCCATGCAATGTTTCAGCACACGGTGCCTCAGCACATGTAATAACTTGTGACTGGCATGAGACATGATCTGGCTCCCTGGGAGATAACATGCTGTTGGTTCCTTATTGTTGTTTTAGTAGGTTTTGAAGATGAAATAATTTAACATAAATCTATTATCTCAAAATTTGCACGGTCAGATGCCTAAAATGGATGAGAAAGGCTGCAGTCCTAACATGAGGTCTGGGAAGAAATGGTTCTCTATGCTTTTCCTGGATTCCTAGAGCTACCTGGTACTCCTTGTAGTGGAACCTTCCTCCCGTGACTCTGTACCCTGTTTTCCATCATAATCTCTCTTCTGACTCGACTTTTATGCCTCTTATTTTTGTAAGAACTTTGATTTTAGTGGGCCAGCATAATGTTCCTTTCTCAGGATGCCTTAATTTAATGTCCATTCCCTTTGTTATGTAAAGCAATATACACCACAAATTATGAGAATTCAAGCATGGACATCTTTGGGGGACTATTTTTTGTCCAAGCAAAGGAGAAACAAGAAACTGCTTCCAAAGAAGTAGGAGATGTGCGAAAAGAAGCCATCTCATCTTTTACAGTTCAGTCCATAATGCACCAAGAGTAGCAAGCCCAGAAGTAGAAAAAAACTCATCCTGGCACTCCATAAAAATTTCAATGATATTTAACTTATTAAGGTTACCAACTTTTGAGGTGGTAAGTCATGTAACTCTCAAACCTTAATCTAAATGATTCTTTTCCACAATAATTTAAGTTAACTTTTTGGAGTTTGGGAAATTTTATATCTTAATAGCAATGGTAAAATTTTGAAGAATTGTTTATTTATAGATACAATTCTTCTTATAGTGTTCTTAAGTTGTATCACGACAATTGTATTTTCAGCTTACTTTTGAATAGCACTTCCTTAGAAGAAGTTAAGAAATCAGAGATGCAAAGGACTTTTAATTCAACACCTTATTTGATTCTTTAGTAAGCATATGGTTGACTTTTTTGTCTTTGTGTCTCTTCTATGGATACATTTTTAAAATACTAATAGGTAGTGGCAGCTCTTATCCAAGGCTTTTAGAAATCACAGATGATGGAGATAGCCTTAGGACTGCAGAAGAGTCTATACCAGAGTCTTCATGGTATTTTTTATGTCCATGACATTTGTATATCATTCTGTTCCAATTAAATCATCATTAATCATCTGAAATTTATTAAGCACTACTCTCTGTTTTGGGCTCTGTGGAATGCCATACAAATCAAGTTAAAAGAGCACCAGCTCACCAAGACATTTGATACAATTTAATCCAGTGGGTTCACTGGAGAATAATGAAAGTCTCTCTGGTCCTTCATTAAATAAAATGTGCTCTTGGTTTGCAACTGAAGCTTGTGATTTTGAAAGCTATTATTTTACCTTATAGGCTAACTTATTCTCAGATCATATTTTCAATGCCACTCTTATTGTATCAGAAAGAATTCAAATGTAAGCTTGATCATTCTTAATGATGTTTGTCTATTTACACATGTGTAAACTTGACCACTGGTTCTTAGGTCTGTTGGACTGGTTTGTGAGAGGAATATGGAATAGTTTGAAACTTTGGGTTAGAAAACCCTTACCATACTGAGTTTATTCTGACTCAGACCAGAATGTGCTGAGAGAACCATAGACAATGAAGGTGTAGCTAATGAGATTTTAGAGGGGACTAAGGACTGTATTGTGAACTACATTAGGAGCCATGCACATGATAATTCGACAAAGAATTTAACTGTATTCTACCTGTGACCTGAGAACTTGAGTGAGACTGAATATACAAGTAGTAATTTATTTAGCAGAAGAAATTTCACAGCAACATAGCGTTTGAGCTGTCATTGTTATATATAGTTCATTGCTCTCATTCAGATCTATAGTGAATAAGAGAGAAAGAGAATAATAATTGAAACAGAAGATAAGAAAAATGTGAATTTTGGTGAGGAAAGATTGTGAACAAGTTTAAAGTTTCAGATAAGAAGATTGTTGACAACACAACATCTGGGATTGTTAATGGGAGTAGATCCATTGAAAAAGAACAGGATGCTCTGCATTAGGATAATAGAAAAGTTGCCCCAAGAGCAAGACCTCATTCACTGAAGCCTATACAAATTCTTTTGAAAGGAGGTATCCCAAGCTGAGAATGTTGCTGGATGAGGTTCTCTACAGCTCAAAAGCAACTGCCTAGAGAAGTGTTTCCCTGGGTGACAACACTGAAGTTTACAACTGTGGTCCAATAAGGTCACACTCCATCCCAAGCTGGCATCAACTTGGTATCATCTACATGGCACTGATTTTGCAGGCCTGAAAGATACAGGAGTGAGGGGGCACATAATCTTTCACTCTGGTTCCAGAGAGCTGTGTGTGCTTCAGGCAGCAGAAGATGGGTGGGGTTACCCAAGGTCATTTGAGCCCAGGTAATTACATCATGAGTTCCAGATGCTGGACATGGAGCTACAGAATTTGATGTTTGCCCTGTTGCACATTGGTACAAACAATGCTTGCTATGGAATATTTTTCCCGTTGTGTAGTGGAAACATGTAACTTATTTTGATTTTATAGGCTCTCACAGCTGAACTATTGCCTTGAGTCTAAACCGTGTTGGAATTGTTAAAGACTATAAAGACGTTTGAAGTTGGACTGAATGAATTTTGCATGATGAGACAGCCATGAACATACAGGAGCAAGGAAAGAAAGGTTGTAACTTAAAAGTGATGTTCAAGTATTAGGATGAAAAGGAGTGGAGTTATGGTCAATTTTGATTGTCAACTTGATGGGATCTAAAATCACCCAGGAGACAAGCCTCTGGGCATGCCTGGGATAGACTGCACAGACTAGGTTAACTTTTCAGTATGGCCATGATGGCTTCTCTAGGTCCACAAAAATGGGAAGACCTACCTTAACTCTTAACAGAACAATTTCATGGGCTGGGGTCCTGGATTGAATGAAAAGGAGAAAGCTAGCCAAGTATGAGCATTGATCTCCCACCACTTCCTGCCCGTGGATGCAATGTAACCAGCTGCCTTAACCTTCAGCAGACATAATTTCTCCCCAAAGTTGGGGTATTACATGGAACTGCAAGACAAACTAGATTCTTCCTTCCTTTTGTTGCTTTTGTCAAGTATTCTAATGTAGTGCCGATATAATTTATACAATCTACAGTATCCTGACCTATATCTTCTGCATTTTAATTGCGTAGTGATATGCTGTGCATCAGTAGTGATTAACATTGTCTCAGAAAGAAAAACAAGTGTCCATCTATAGCTAAACAATCAAACACAGCCTTATGACTCGGTGAACCTTTCCACAAAGGAGGTGACTGATTGAGAAGAAGGAATCTGTGGTTCTACCTAGAGGATTACCACTAACTATCTGAATTTTCCTCAATCATTATCTCTTTAGGATCTGTTCTTCTCTTGTGTAAAATTAAAAATTTGGACTCAACAATATGCATGATTTCTTCTATACTTTAAAATTTTATAGCCCTAATGATTTTGAAGAACATTGAGATGAACAAATCAATAAAATAGATGGATGTATAATATCTCCCAGAAGAAAGCAGCCAATTTCCAAGTGAAAGAGTTCGCCTATAAATGTGCAGGAAGTTCTGTCAGAAGTATTGAAGAGTTGGAATGAAGGTTTAAAAAGTGATGAAGTTATCTAAAACATTTTTATTGAACAGAAAACAGTGAGCTTTTACAGGATGGCAGTAATTAGGCAAACCATTCCTAATTTTGCTGCCATTAACACAAAAGGGTGTTACCTGTATTCTAAAATTATTTCAATGTGCCATTTGCTTCAAAAATTCATCATAAGAAGCATAGTCATTCTTTCTTTTACTCATAAAATATCTGAATGCTCCATTTTCTGATTATTTCTACTTTCCTGTGAATGTGGTCTTATGAAGGAATGTGAATAATGATTTATAACCACTCTCTGAGGGTACAGGCAAAAGGGACCTTTTGATTTTTCTAATATTGGATATCGCTGTAATATTTGACTTCATGTTAGAAAAGGCAAGAATTTTTTTGTAATAAATAACATTTAAATATATACATAGAGAGACTTTTCTTATAAAAAGGTGAAATAAAGGTTTTTTTTCATGATTTTAGTCATTCTTATGACTGCATGTCATTTTAGATTTCATAGTACATTTAAAAATGCTTTATTCTTTTATACTTTCATACATAAATACAATGAATCTGTGTTTTCACCCTTACTACACATTCCCATCTCCCCTCCTGTCCTATTTCTTATGTCATCCTTTACATCAGTCTCCCGCCTACTTTATGTCTTTTTGCATGAGTGATCCACTGGGTTTCATTTTGTATGTCTGTACTGACAGGTGCCTGAATACTTGCTGGGATATAGAAGACTTATTAATGGATAAATCATTGAATAAAGAAGCTCTCCTTTTTCTGTTAGTTTTCAGTAGTCTCTCAGGGTTGCATGGCATTTATTGAGATCTCCACTCACCCATGGTGAAATGTTGACAGGCTGAGTATTGTGCAGGTGCAGTGGAATTAGATACCACTGCAGCGAGCTCTTGGGTACAGCCGTGTCATGACCAGAGGACGTTTTCTGACAGCACCACTAACTTTTCAGTTGCTTTTTTCTTGCTCTCTGACCAAAGTTTAGTTTAGAATTACTGTTTGAGGATAGAGAAATGACTCAGCAGTTAAAACACTTGCCCCATAAGCAAAATGACCAGAGGTTGGATTCCCAGATCTCACATAAAATGCTGTCTGGGCATGGTGACCCCAAAAGGCATAGACTAGGAAATTCTAGAACAAAGCTGGCTAGTCAGACAAGCTCTATCAATAAGTTCTGGGCTTAAAGAACAATCAAGAATGATTTCTGATATCAACCTTAGATTCTCTACATATGCACACATAAAGCCATGCATAAACAGACAAGCATATACACATGTGCCCACACACCCATGATAAGCAAATAACATAAAAATATAAAATTACTGCTTAATCCTCAGATGTTGTTCTATATAAGAAAGAAATCACTACAGTGAGATGTCCACCAAAAGCTAAGACAGAAGACAGCATTAGTTCAGAATCCAGTGACGTTTCTAAGGAAAAGTGACATTTGTTATGGAATGGTAGCTGACAGAGGCAGCCTTTGACCCTGTTCTTCCATCCTCCAAACTAAAGCTACCAACACTGTGTTGATATGCTCAGATCCTTCTTTTAATACTATCATTATAACTCATACCCATTCCTACTTAAGCAGCCACTAGCAGACAGGTTCTGGGTACCAGGAAGACCACATGGCTTCTCAGAAAAGGACAACTCTTTTAAAACTTTTACAGGAACTCATGTACAAAAATCTATGTATCTTTAAAATATACATTTTGATAACTCTTGACACATGTGGAGCTATGAATGCAGTTGGATAATGAACATTTTTATCACTCAGGGAACTTTTCTCCTGCCTCTTCCTAATACCTCATCTACCCTGTGTAAAGACAAGCACTGACCTTTCTGTCACTGTTGCGCTGGGGATTATCAGCCTGTGTCTTTTGTGGTTAGAACTATAGGCCACCATGCTTACCAACATTTTACATGGGATCCTAGAATCCAAATTCTGTCCCTTTTGCTTGCATGGGAAACATTTAAATAAGTATTGCCTCAAGCTCTGTTTGTCTTTTTGTTTGTTTGTTTTTGAGACAGTCTTGACATGTAACCCAGGATGGCCCAGTTCACTTACAACTCATACTCATCTCAAATCACAATCCTCTGCCTTAGCCTCCTTAGTACTGGAAGTATAGGTGTGTACCCCCACACCTTTGTAAAACTTTATACATGTGCCCAAATCACGGAATTGTGTATGTTAACTGTATGTTGTGTGAACTATATAATGCTGTTTATAAAGAGAGAACTGAGAAATTGTAAGTCACTTAGATGGGAGAATATATTATGTTAGTCTAGAAAGGATGTTTAACATATTGGCATCAACTCTTAATGTGTTGGAAGATTGAGTGATCAGAATTCAACTTAATGTCTATAATTTTTATCTCAATACTGCTTTATTTGATTCATTCACTTACCTACTTACTCATTTTGCTACCAATCTTCAAAGCATGCTAAGATTGGATTTCTCACTGTTTTTGTGTACTTTTCCTGCTGTGAGTAGCAATCTAATCTAGAATAGATAGCATAATAAACTAGGAACAAAGAGTATTTCATTTCATCCATGGAACCATTGCTCTCCGGGAGACCTGGTGCAAATCAGAACTGCTATTTCTTGCCTTGCAAAGAATAAGTAAAGGTTTACCAGGAGGATAATATTGAGGAGTTCACTTTAGATAGGCAATACTTGACTTACAGAAGTTCCAACCTGCTAAAGTGGTAGAAGATGTTAATCATCAACATCATCCCTGGAGAAGAAATGTCCCATGCAAAGAAACTAAGCAATGAAGTCAGGCAAGGCAGGGATATGACCTAAGTCTGTGTACGTACGTCATTTTGTTGACCTAGAAAGTGCTTTTGATTTCATTTTGTGCTCAAAGGGAAATCAGCAATTTTTAAATTCAGTTTTTAAAAAGGAAGGTATGTGTCATGGTTTGAAATGTGTCCCTCACAGTCTCATGACCTCTTAAGGTCATGGCACGTTGAAAGGTGGCATCTTGCTGGAGGAAGGCAGTCACAAGGAGTGGGCCTTGAGGTGGATTAGCCCCACCCTACCTCTAGGAAAAGTCTGCCTTTGCTGCAAGCAGTCTGCAGCTCTCAGCTTCCAAGATGTCTGCAGTGACTTAGCCTTTTCCAGTTTTGGCCAGCCAGCCATGCCACCTCTGCTTTGAGAGACTGTACCTTCCCTCTGGAACTGTAAGCTGTATAAATCTCCCTTTCTCCCTTAAGTTGCTTGACTTTGGATGCTCTCTCACAGAAATAGTTAAGAGTAACCATTACAGTATGATCACAGGGCCATTTTGAGGATGAATGCAGTAATAACCATGAAGCATTTTGAACTTCTAGAAGAAGAAAAAAAAGGATAAATCCAAATTGCTTTGCACACTTATTTTGACCACAGCTTTAAATAACTCCTTATTTCTTATACTCATCTCTATTCCCCCTCAAGCCTTCTGTAAGTTTCTGGTTTCAAGCCCAGCCTTGAATTCATCATCATGAAGCTCCCATAAGGCCTTCCTTTGTGTGCTTAGATCAAGTAGAGTGTTGTACTCTTGGCTTCTCTCATTTAGGGATTTATTTTCTTTTTATCACTATAGAAATTCCACCTTAAATTGAATGTTATCCCAAACAATTTGTCTTCAAAGAAGGCATGTTTTAACTGCCATGAGTTTTGGTCGATATCAGCTTGATTTTGATCCATAACTAAATGCTGATTAAAGACCTTTTTAACTTTTTCCTTCTATTGAGATAGGGTTTCACTGTGTATTTTTAGCAGACATGGAACTCACTATGTAGACTTCACTGTCCTTGAACTTGTTCTGATTCTCCTGCTTTCTGGCTTCTGAGTGTTGGGATGACAGGCATCCAGCATTCCCAGAGATTCCAGAACTTTTTACATATACATTTTATCCTCATCAATTGTTTGTGCATGTGAAAGTGTATACAAATATTTTCTTGTATGAACATACAGTTGGATATTATATTCATTTATATTACTGTCTTCCAAGTCACAATACACTTATTAGCCCCACCCTACCTCTAGGAGAAGTCTGCCTTTGTAGCAAGCAGTCTGCAGCTCTCAGCTTCCAAGATGTCTGCAGTGACTTAGCCTTTTCCAGTTTTGGCCAGCCAGCCATGCCACCTCTGCTTTGAGAGACTGTACCTTCCCTCTGGAACTGTAAGCTGTATAAATCTCCCTTTCTCCCTTAAGTTGCTTGACTTTGGATGCTCTCTCACAGCAATATTAGTTCATGGTTCCACAGATGAGGTTAGAAATTCAGGCAGGCTAACTTAGGTTATCTGTTCAACATCTTGCAAGTCAGAAATCAAAGGATCAAATAGGCTAGATTCCTATTAGGAGTTCTGGAAAAGAATCTATTTGAAACTCATTCCATGGTTGACAGAACCCACAAGAATATTCTCATATAACTGTAGCATGACTATGACCCCCCCCAATATTAGCATTGATAGATGAAATGCTGCTGTATCATCTATTGCAATATTCCAACTATAACATTCCTGCTAATATACTTAGTTTAGTCATTTTCTTCTCCCATTTAGATTCTTATCTGGAATCATTCTTTGCTCATTTCTGTCATAACTTTTAGTTTTCTTTGTTAGTAGTTTCTCAGTCTTTGTCTTTCTTGACACGGGTATTTTAATGATAATAGAACAGTTCTTTTTGGAATGTTCCTTAATTTTGATTTATTTGATAATGCTTCTTGATTATATTCAAGTTGAGAACTTTTGTGGGAACATTGAAGACATGGTGTTCTATTCTCAGCATGTCACATTGAAGGCATGTAGAATTAGTTCTATTGTTGGTGATTTCAGCTTTGAATATTTAGGTGTTGTGATGTCTTTGGAGTCTCAGCACTGTAAAATATTCATATTTCTCTTTCTAATTAGTTCACAGAAAATTGCTTTGGCCTATATAAACATACATGTCTCATCAGATTAATGCTAGGCTTCAGTGATGTTCTTCAATACATCCTTAACAATACAGTATCTCTTGGAATCCTACTGTAAGTAAAAGTACTTATATCACTAAAGACTCCTAGAGTCTTTTCCACTCAAAGTGATTGTTTATGTCTACATTTATATTAAAGCTTAGCTTCTCCTAACTCTCAGCAGTAAGGGTCCTTTCAACTCACTCCCGTATCCTGTTGGTATATAGGATCAGCGTCTCCAAATGCTTCCTATTAGTTTTTGCCTGGAAATGTCACAGGTTTATCTTCTGTTTGAGCACTGAAATTACTGCTTTAAAGAGAACATAGTTTTAAGAATCAGTCACTTGGTGAGTTCATGCCTTATTTGGGGCTTCTAAGTCAAGAGCTCAAGCTGAGTCTTTTCTTTTTATTTTCCAATCTTTTCTGATTTTCATGTTCATAGAAAATTTCTTATAAATGGCACAAGGTGAATGCTATCTTTTTGCTGGAAAATCTGTGCCTTGTACATTTGTATGTTATCTAATTGTTGGAATGCTAATACAGATTTTTTTCACTCTCTTACCCTTATTCCCTTTTAGGTCTCTCTTCTCCTGTATCTTATTCCACACATTTGAGCCACTTAGGAACTTGTAATTTCAAAGTCTGCTTTCTTATCTTTGTGAGCTGCCTCTCTCCACCCTGTGCGAGCTTCCTTTTGTTTGCGACAGAGAGCAAACTTCACTGGCCTTCACTTGAGAGCATCCCTCTTTAAAGGATTGTAGCACTGTGCTACCTCTTCTCTAATTCCTGGAGCAAGTTCCCCACTTATCTATTACTATCTATATAATTACCTATTATTTGTTTTAAATTTTCATGGTAACAAAAATAAAGTTACTTTATAATGCCTAGAAAAATTTACCTTTTAAACTAAGCACAACAATAAAAATGCCATGAGTGTCAAGGATTCTTGCTACCTTAATTCTGTTTTGTAGGCAGTTATCTACTATGAATTATAGGAATTTCTTTAAATAAAAGCTTTAACTTTTCTGCTAACTAAAGTTCTGGACAAAGAAAAATATAAAGATGTATGATGTAAGCTACAGGAAACGGATATTATAGAACACAGCACTTGTGTGAGTATAAATCTTTGTCCTTAATGTATCTGTACTTTTCCTTCTATGACTCTGATTATTATAAGGGACAGAATATCTAACTCAAAGTAAATTAAGCATGAAAAAAACTTATTTCAGCACATAACCAGCATAGCAGGATATCTGACCCCAGATATACAATTGGGAATCTGTCACTCTCCTTTTAGCAACCTTTCTTGTTCTTGTGTTGGCTTTGTTAGCCGACAGTTTGACATCAACAGCTCTTGCCTCATGTTCTGGTAGTTTACCTGGGAGAGTAAAAAAGATAGCTTCTCAGTCTGAAAATGGTTACTGAAACTAGGGAGTATGGGTTATGTGCTGTGGTAAGCTACAGAGCTGATGAAACTCGAAGATTTTTTTTTTTTCTGGTGGTACCAGAGTCAACAAAGAAGTAAACAAAAACAATTCAGAATCTACTAATTGAAAAGAAAATATAAGGTAATGATAACAATGGTAAACGTGATGTCCTGGAAATCCTATCTATAGGAGGCATTTAACTGCAGCCACATATTGTTATGAGAAAAAGCCAACCAGTAAATGAACTAGGGAAAGAGTACTGCGGGATGTAAGAACAGCAAGTATATAGCCCTGATATGAGAATCAGCACCACCTATTTAACTAAAATGAATTTGAAGATACAGCAGTTAATGAGATAAATGAAATGGGAATTAGATTATAACACCTTTATGAACCACAGTAAGGAATATGGATTCCATCTTGAAAGCAATGAAAACTAGCAGAAGATAGCCTTTTAGAAAAATCGTTGTCAGGATTGTTTTGGAGTCTTTGCAGGCAACAAATCGTGACTGAGAGTCAGTCTTGCTTGAATGATGTGATTATCCTTAAGTAAATTACTATGATCAGGTTGGTATGATGTTTTAATCCCATCGGCCCATCTCAGGTTATCTTGTTCCCAAGTCCACGAGCCAAAGCAGCAACGAGAGAGACGCTCTCTCACTGAGGTGCTGCTTATAGCTGAAGGATCAATGGGTGCTGGGCAGATTCAGACTGTCAAAGCACAGCCTAGCCAAGCTTTAGCAGAACAGTTGCTAACTGTGGTCAGAGACCTAAGGATGCATGTTCTGGAAACCATCACTCCAAATGTTATTTTCTTCTGTCGCTTAAGGGACGTAATCGAAACACCACACATAATTTGAACTCTGAGCAAGGATTCCAAAATTATATGCAAGTATTAAAATCTGTCAAGAAGCTATTTTAGTTTTTTAAACTGTGACTAAAGATCATAAAAGTAGTCATATTGGGGAAAAGGTTATGTTCATTTAGTAGAGCCTAAAAATCATTTCATTTCTATGGTATAAATATTCTTTATGTTAAATTCAAGTGGAGCTCACTCTTTGGGGTACAGTTTTAAGGAATTTTCAGGAACTTGAGTACAATAAATCATGAGTATTCCTTGATAATCATGTGGGAATTCCCAGGAAAATAGGCCATGAAATAGCAGCTGTGGCTATCTGTAAATAGCAAGGTTTCTGAAGCTGGAGAGATGCTGTGGCTGCATCTCTCAGGTAAAAAGGAGAAGAGATGAAAGAAGATTCTCAAAATCAAAACCACTGACTCTTATCACATCATTTCAGCTCTCAGCAAAGTCAGAGTTTAATTAAGTTTAGAGTCGAATACATATAACCAGAAGAGTTACACTCAGAATTTCTCAGTAGTACTTGAAGTTCTGTAATAGAGCCTGCCTTAAGGTAAAAGTAGTTTCTCTCTTTTTTTCCCCTGGAGAATACCAGCAATATTTCTTTCTTTCTTTTTTATTTTTCTAGCTTTAAAAACATGAGTAATTGACCTTGCCCTCATCCTTCCTGCTTCCCTTCTTCTCCCACCCTCCCCTTTCTTCACCAATACATTCCTCTCCTTCTCTCCCTACTGCCTGTCTGCTTATATGGACCCAATATTCTCTTTGGTTTGTCTGCATTAGTACCGGCTCTGGATTCTGTTCCAGATTATGTGGCCCTTCCTTGGGTAGACAAACTGATAAGGGCACTTTCCTTAACCTGTATTCTAGCTAGGAACTTTCATAAAATTAGTCATAAAAAGGAAATGTGTGTTTTCTCCTATGCTGTGTCTGCTATTGTGACTAAGGTTGAAGTATGGGTAGGTAGTTCAAGGCACTCCTTTCTTTAATAAACAATGAGTTTTGGACAATAATAGTTTGGATGATCCAGATGACAAAGTTCCCTATATTTGCTTGTACAATCTGATGATAATAGCAAGTCATCTTGATTCTGATTCATGGGCACCAGCTGAGCACTGATCTGCAGCAAGGGCTGTCCTGCAGGTACAGTAACACCCACAACCTGTCTTTAGAAACTTGTGAAGAAGCTCATGATTTATGGAGGTGAGAGTAGCATGCATGTTTGGTCGTGTATGTGACCTTGAGTTGGGATGCTATTGGGTCTTAAGAAATAAGTAACCGCCCAATAAAAGACCTTAATGTGCTGCACCATAAGATACAAGGAAATATTTTCTCCAACTGTATTCCTTCTCTATTCCATACTTTAGCTAGTGGCTTCATCAGTCACCAACAAGCTGCACCACTGCACCACAAGCCTTGGAGCAGCATCAACATTGCTCCCTTGGTATTTCCACGGCCCTTTATTCCCCAAATTCTGACAACTTACCTATTTTTATATATTTATCTTCTTGTATGTACATATATGCTTACATATATTTTTTGTTTGTTTGAGTTAGGATTTCTTTATGTGGCCAGTGATAGCACCATTTACCTGTGGCTATTCTCGAAGTCCGGATCCTCTTGCCTCAGCTTCTGCAGTGCTGAGATTACAGGGGTACCATGATGCCTGCCTACTATTTAACTTCTGTCTTCCCTTTACGTACAGTATGCACCCCTAGTAGGTCAGCAAGTGCATGAAGTCACATTTGAGTAATCTGTCTGAATGGAGTCTATTGTATCTTCATCTTTGATCCCACTCCCTCTGTCTAATGCCACTGTTTTCCCACAGCATGCATGCAAAGCAGTGCTGTTGCATATGTGTTAGGCATCTGTGACTTAGCCAATCAATGACTTTAATAACTTACCCATCACCCAGGAAGGACATGCTGTGACCCATCACCCAGGAAGGACAGGCTGTGCAGTCATAGCAAGTGTGCTTACTTAGTGTTAGGATGTACTAATGAATAAAACACTCTCCTCGCTTTTCAGTAGCTCAGAGAAGGTGAAAGTGAACACGCAATACTGAAAAACTAAAGTTCAGCTGCAGTGGTCACATTTGTCCTCTTTAGATACAACATATGAACATTTGTATGTCAACTTAGTCATAATGATGGTACAGACTTTGCATTGATTTCCCCATGTTATTTCAATGCAGCATAAAATAAAATGTGCTAAAATGTCAGACTGAATTATCACTATCAAAGTACTTGGAAAAGTAATTTTTTTTTGTTACAGGTATTCCTATGAAATCTGGCTAGAAAGGCACGAACACTATGGGATCTTGTAATTACAGCTAGTCCTGATAAAAATAAAAATTCATCTCACAACTTTCCACACTAGAGCATTAATCAAGATGCACTAGTTCAGGGACTGTTGCCGGGTAGTGATAAAATATCTAAGAATATTGATTATACCAGGTACACTGAAAAATTGACTTAAGAAATTAATTAAATGCCTCAAAAAGCAAACTGGAGAGTTTTTCCCAAAAGCCTTATTCAGGTAAGTGCTAGTGTTAACACTGAAAATCTTGCTTGTTGTCTGCTTGCCTCCAGATCCACTCTGAACACTTTTAGGGGTCAAGTAAGGTTCTCCTAGCTCTTCTGAAGTACCTGAAAGAAAAAATGTTCTTCAGGTTGAACCAGCTTGCAGGTTATTATTATTACCACTAAAAAAATTGAAAAGGCTTGAGATGAGTTTCCAAAATGGAATTAGTCTCCGCAGCTATGAAAACCAAATGTTCTTTATGTTCAGAGTGAGAGAAATGCTACCCATTTTTTTTAAGAGACAAGTTATAGCAGAAAGTAGGCAAGGTACATTAGATCAGCACTTAGTGTAGTATTTCATTTTAGCACACCATTAAAGTGATTAAAAGTCTCTGTACGTGAAGTCTTTCCACATCAGTCTCAGTCGACACTGCCACACTTCTTACTTTTTCCTGAATGTTGAAGTCAGTGGGTTTAATCTCCTTCACTGTCCTGTGTCTAGCCTCCAAACCTATCTCCACTTCTGCAGTCTATTGTTTTCTTTCATCTCAAAGACTATGGAAAGTGATGTCGCATTGATGTTTTATTTGACTGCTTCTAAGATGTGAAAGACAGTGATTCAACAAGACGGGGGAGGTGAGTCTCTTTCTTATCATTAGGATGCAAGGAAGATTTCTTAGAAACAGCTAACAATAATCCAGCCCCCTCTATTCCTCTTTAACTAATACTAAACTTTCACTTAAAGAATTGCTTCATGGTCAAAAACTAGTCACTGTGTAGTGACTTGTCTGTGTGCCTGAAAGTAGGAGAAGAAAATGGGGAAAAATCAAAAGGACATTTTATAGCTTCAACGGCCACATGTAATGCATATTATTTTCTGGATCTAACAATTTCTTTTTGTATCTCATTGGTCACAACTCTTCTTACATTTCATTGATCATGTTCAGTCCTGTCATTAAGGTAAGTCAGGAAACAATTCTTTTGGATATTAGCACATCACAAACTCAAAGAAAGAGAGAAAGAGAAAGAAAAGAAAAGAAAAGAAAAGAAAAGAAAAGAAAAGAAAAGAAAAGAAAAGAAAAAAAAAGAAAAAAAAAGAAAAGAAAAGAGATTGTAGGAATCTGATATAGGGCAGGGTGTAGCCAGATCCTATCTTCTGGACATAATATGGCTGTTGTATCCATTATTTCATTGAAGCTATGTATATTTCCACAAGACCTGCATGGGAATTGTCCTATCAACAGTTCCCCATGGAAGAGGAAAGATCTCAAGAGACTCCACACCTCCCTGAGAGACTAATGAGGGCTAATGTTGATGTGGAGGAAATGGAAGATGCAAGTACTCAGTCAGGCAATGTCATAAAAGGCAAACCAGATGAAGCCCAGTGGGCCACATACATGAAATGACTTGTAAATAGCAGGGAGTCTGGCAGAGGAGAAGGTTTGTAATGAGAAGAGGAGGGGGAATGGGATTGGGGATTAAGGTATGAAAATATCATAAATTCATTATTCTCAGAAATGAAATGCTAAAGGAAGTTAAAAAATAGAAGAAAAAAGACTGCTCTGTTGTAATATTGTATAATAAATACTGTAATTTCAAATGTTCCTAATGTTGAAATGTTTTAAAGAAAGCAATGAGGAAGAGTAACTAAAGTTTTGAAATTTCACAAAGGGAGTCCAAATTCTGACTCAATTATAAGTTAGCTCTTGAATATTGTTCAAATTATTTAACATTTCTAAGACCCAACTTTTTTATGTGCAAAGCAGAGGTGAATATACTTACTGTGAACATTGTTTGGGAACTGAAGAAATGTAATGCCTGCTGATATAGACTGGAGTCTCTGTGTGCCTGGTCATTTGCAATCGCACAGACCCACAAGACTGTACTTCCACATAGTCCCAGGCAGGCTGCTGCCTTTGCCTTCTTCCTGCTTCTAAGGACTTTGTGGATTTCCTCCTTCTTGTCAAGTGAATGAATATTAATGTGTCTGGGTTTTGTTCTTGGTTTCTTGACTTTCTAGTTCTAGGTTTCTCATTGCTTCTTTTGTTTCAGTAAACACTCAGGAGCTGACCTTCAGCTCGGACCACTTCTTTAGTGTTAGGCCCACTCTGTGAGGACCAAAGTGTATGTACTGAATTGTGCCTGTCCCTAAAAAGATAAACCCCAAAGCTCAAAACATAACTATTGTAGAATAAGGATCTTTACAGATTGATGTATCCTAGATTAGGGTGGGTTGTAAACCCAGTGTCAGGTGTAATTAGAAGGGATGGAAAAAGAGAAGGCTCACAGAGACACCAGAAGGAGGACATGAGAAGACAAAGTCACAGCTGGAATGATGTGTCAGTTAAGCAGAAAATGCTGAGAATTGCCTGTGGCCACTAGGGGCGAAGGGGCAGATACAGAGTAGATCGCCCCTCAGAGCCCAAAGAAAGACCCAATCTACTGAAATCTGAATTTTACACCTTGACTTCCAGAAATGTATTCTCTGAGAGAATTTCCCAAATCAAGAAGTGAATGGAGGAAAGAGTAGAAGCAATCATTGGACTCTGCAGTCTAGACATGAGCTAGAAAGAGGGTATCAATAAATCTGGCGGCTCATTACCTCACTCCTGACTTCCATTCCCTGAGCAACATTAGGAATTCTGACACACAGATAGGGCTTTGGGGTTTTGTATTTTTATGTCTTTTCAATTTCATTCTCTTGTTTCTTGTAAAGCTATTAAAATCCTCCAGGGCAAAGAACAAACTTCTCATACCCCATACTTGGGTTTCTGAATTGTTGGTGCCAAAGAATAGGGAGTTTTTTTCCCCAATAACCACACAAATCATCATTGAACTACTGGGTAGAGTCTGTGAGATGAAAGTACATCAATAAAACGTGGGAGAAAAAGATGTAAGGTCCTTATTCACACCTTCAGGCTAACAAGTGTTAATTGCCTCTCAAAGAGTTGTGGCCCTGTTGTTATATGTGGTAGAGGCCACATTTCAGTCATCCCTGGCTTGGCTTAAATCTTTCCGCAAAGGTATTTCCATGTTGCATCCAAGAGTTCCAAGACTGAGAATCCTAATATTCATTAATGCTATAAGGAGTTGCTGATATAGTTATGGAGACTGTGGTCTGACAGATTTTGTCATAAATAACTCATGAAAAGAACGAATGAGAAAATATATTTTATATAAACTGATTAACTTTTCATTTACAGAGTTCTGAAGTATAGGCCAGGAAATGGTTTGGGCTAGGTTCGCTGAAATAAATGATGCTCAATACTTTTACATACATTTACATGTATACTTTTACATACATATGTAGGAATACCATTCTGAAGACTTCATTTAAAAATCAGTTTTTTAATTCTAACCACAGCAACATGCCGAATAAACTATTATTAATTACCCCTTTCCCCAGATGTTCAAGATCATTTGGCTAGTCATGAGTAGAGCTGGAATGTGACTCCAAGAATCCTGACTGTGAAGTTTGTACTCTTTACCAATGGGCTTTACACTGTGATATGCTTTTGCAGACAGGCATAAGGCTGGCATTTGTGAAACCTGGGAAAATGTGAGAAGAAAAATTCAGCAGACTATTTTTATATCTCAGAATGACATAGGCCTTTCTAAGCATGAGCCAAATCCCAAATCCATAAAATGCTGACATATTTGATCACGTCAAGGAAAAATCTTTGATTTGTTAAAAAAAGATATAAACAGTATTAAAATGCAAGTGCATGGCCAGGGGAAGAATATTTATTTGCCATAGGCTTAGCACACAAGAGTTTAATGGAGTCTAAAGAATTCCAGTAGATCAAATTTAAAAAAATTAAAAACTGAGCCAAGAAAGTTAAGAAAAGATAAATCCTGGGAGGAGAAAAAGCTCTCCAATTGTCAAAAAGTTATATAAAAAGATGCTTCACATCACTAACACATATAATCACAGCATTTTAAATTTTTTTATTTCTTATTTATTCAATTGTGTGTGTGTGTGTGTGTGTGTGTAGAACCACGAACGAATTTGGGAACCACCATGGACCGCCTCCACCTCCTCCTTGTTTATGTTGCCCCCGGATTCACAGGCTCCGCCCTACCAGGATCAGAAACGCAGGCCGCCCCACTTCCGCCCGGCATCTATACGTGGGGTCTAGGATCCGAACTCAGGACCTTCTGCCTGCAAGGCAGAGGCTTAACCCCTGAGCCACCTCTCCAGCCCCTAATCACAGCATTTTAATAAATCAAATAAATCTGAAAATGTTCTGATGTTCCCAACTATGTGATTGACAAATATTCCAGAGTTGGCTGGAAGGTAATATTTATGAATATAAGTTCCTAAAAAGAAGCTGCTCTGGCTAACTAGGCTGAACCAGACTGCTTAGCATTTTAACAGCTGCTGAAATGATTGAAATGTCTCTCCCAGCATCCAGTGGCTACCACATGAAACCTCCTAAAACATATTAACTTATCAAACCACTGACCTCCACCAACCCCAAAAAAAATCTAAGAATGTCTTCATAAAGTCTGTAACAGAGATCTTCCTAATTTGCTATAACCCCCATGTCTGGTGCTTCCATCAATGTATTTGAAATGTGTTTTCATCTATGGATTCCTTTGTTCTGTGATTTAAAAAAAAACACCAGAAACTATCATCATGGTGGAACACGGAACATAGAATCTGAATCTGTGCTCCCAGGCTGTGGTCACTCACACTTGTTCTTAGAATGAATTACTTCTAATCCCTTTAAGTTGAGGTTGTGATTTTTTTTCCACTTACAAATTATATCTGGCACAATATATCTGCTTGACTCAGAGAAAAGAAAGTTTTATCATTGAGCAGTACAATAATTTGGCATAGGTAGAGGTCAGGGGACAACATTCAGCTCTTTCCTTCCAAGTGGACTCTGAAGATGGAACTCAGGTTTGTCTGGAAGCAGGTGCTAGTCCGTCTGGGCCATCTCCCAGGCCAAACTGCCAGCCTCTGAGCATACCTCTCTTGGCCGCTGCCTGAATTTCCAGACTCTCCAGTCTGACTGTTTTCTGTTGTATAATAAATGTAGCTTATTAATTCATTATTTCATGGACAAAACAAACTACAAAACACATGCTACAAACCCCTAAACTCATATCAATACTAGTCACCTCAGAGAGTTGGAATTTCCCCAGAAAGAGGTCTCTCATCAGCCAGTGTGAGAAAGAGCGTCACGGAGTACTGAAAACTTGTCAGGTTCATCTTTCAGGAGAGACTGGAACTAAGGCAATGATGGCCAGACCTTGACCAGAACTGCTTAGCTACGCATAGGTCTCACGCACTATTTAAACTAAACCTTATGCCAGGCTCTGGATGATGGAACCTTGGTATAGCACTGGCTGAATCCCTCTTCCCAATATGACCACATTGAATAAACTTCCTTTTTCTGTTTTTCATGGTTAATTTGATATTTTTTAAAAATTACTTTGACGTGTAGTCAAACTGATGAGAGGCTTTTAAGCAAGGCTTAGGTAGTCTTGTTAGGTAGTCATGATTCATTTTATGAAACTCACGAAATGACCAAACTTCATTCCAAAGCATTTTCTCTGCTTAAGACGTCTTTGTTTTGCATATCCGAGGACCCTCTTTATACATGCACATGTACACACACACACACACACACACACTAACACATACACACCTGCACACATGTATGCACACAAAATAAATAATCATTACTTTGTCTTCATCTTTGATGCTAGTTCTAACAAAGATGATACTATTTCAGAAATTTTGTTCTCTATACCAGACAGATGATGTTTTGGGGTAGGGAAAAGCTATTTATTTGCTAGAAGATATACTAGAAACAACTGTACTAGGAGCAACTTCATTGTTTGTTTTATATAAAGTCACTTGCTTTTCCACTCTCTCAAATGATGATTTCCTAGCTTCCTTCTCATCTCAAACATTCTATTATAATATCTGCTCTTTAAAAATCACATTTGCTTTTATTTTTTGACAGCTTCATTCATGAATTCATGGATTCATGCCATTGCCCCTTCCTACACGGATCATCCCCCGTCCTTTTTCACTGCATATCTTCTTCCCAGACAATCTCCCTTACTTTCATGTCTTTTTTGTTTGTGTGGCCTTCTGAGTTGTGTCTGGGTTGCCTTTGATGGCACATGCCTGGGCATTTATTGGAGCATAGATGGTATATCAGTGTATATCACTGAGAAAAGTAACTCCCTTTTCCCACCAGTAGTTTCTCAGGGAGTTATAGGACCTTTTGGTACAGTGATCAGCCAAATAAGCCAAATCTGTGAAGTTCTTCTGAAAGTAGACACAGTTGCATTTAATCCATGGTTGTGTCCAGAAGGTACTGTCTGGCCACACCTCCCCACCTTCAAGTACTTATGCTTTCACCACCCACTCTTCCAAGATGCTCCATGAGCCATGGGATGGGTGGTGATTTATGTGTCCTATATTAGGCCACTTTGTCCAGTCATGAGTCTCTGTATTAAACTTCTTCCATTGTAAAAAGAAGCTTCCAGTTTGAGTGCTGAGAGCTTCTCTAATCTATGGACATAATATTGTTTAGACAGGAGTTAAATATCAAGAATCTATAGTCAATTGTTAGTAGTTTGTTCCTACCTAGGGACTATGGTCTCTGCTTTCACAGCTTATTGTCCAGGCTTACAGTATAAGGCATGCATTCTGTACTGAAAAGTGAGCTTTTATTCAGAAAGCAGCTGGTTACCTCTACCTGCCTTTGATTATATATATTTTGTTGGCAGTTGCCTTTAATTCATACATATGCCAATTTCTTAGGTATAAATAGGCTTTTTCCAACTTTTGAACCCAAAAAAAGTCTTTTTAAGAAGTTGTTGAACTCTCAATTAATTCCTGCTATTAAATCCCATTTCACACACCATTTCTCAAATAATTTTTACTTTCTCATTTCAACCTGAATATCCCCTTGAAGGTTAAGTTTCCAATGACTTTACCTCTATCTAGTAAATTTCAAGGAGATAATAATTTAACTGAGGCATGGAACAACTCCTCTTCATTCACTCGATTGGTTTGTAGTCACTGAAGAGGTGGGTGAGACACACCTGCGAAGACATTTCCAGAGAGGATTGCCCAAGAGGAAACATCCACTCTGAATGTGACACCATCCCGTGGCCGAGGGTCCAGAGCGAATAAAAAGAGAAAGGGGAGAATTGCATCTGAGTGTAGCCTTCTGGCCCACCATGACATGAACATGCTCCACACTGTTTTCCTGCTATAACGAAACAGTACTCTGAAAATATGAGCAAAACAAACCCTCCTCCCTTAAGTTATGTCTGCCAGGTATTTTGGTTTCAGTGGTGATAAAAGTGACTAATATAATCCTCAAAGAATAATCGGGGCTTACACATGTTGAATGGTAGGTTGGGCATTTGAGGAATATGAAAGAAGCTTATAACTGGAGTCAAAGTAGGGATAAAGCAAGTTGAAAATATCTTCACTTGGCTGAAAATCAATGTATGAAAAATAAGGGAACAAAAGAAGAGCTATACTCAGAAAATAAAGACATTGCAACTATATCTCCAACAGATCAAGGGGTCCACTGTATTTCACGTAAAAACAACTTGCTCATTTATATATGCAGATCTGAAATTTATTTAAGGAGGGCATTAAGTTTGCCGTTGGAGAATAGCTCATTTATGCTAACAGCCTTGAGGCTATAAGAATTCTGTTTATTACATTAGGAGCCACACCGTGTTCTACATTCTAAGTGCTCTGTTTCAGAGTCGACATTGTGAATCTTGCTAACTCTCTGAATATGAAGTAGGCTGTATGCAAATGTGTTTGCTCATAATGAGCTTTTAGCATCTCTCCTCCTCTCTGAGGATAAAATCAGTGTACAGAATGCTTCTTAAGGCATGTCACTAATCTTGCTGGAGAGAGCAGAGGATGATTAAACCTACTCGACACCATTATGAAACTGTTGAAAGATATTTTCCTCTCCAATTTCTGCTCTACTCTAAAACAACCCAGCAATTGAATTTGAAACTGTCTCAGGGTAAAGTTAAAAGAAGATATAAATTTTCCCTGATGTTCCTCCTTTGGCATCTAATAATAAAGTGATTGTTGCTGTATTATAACTTTATTAGTTCCCTAAATACTTTTACCACTACGAAGCATCCTTCAAAAATACATCCTTCTGCCGTTTCTCCCTGAACAGATTGTCTTCAGAAGCTACAGTACAATATTGCTCACTTGAAACAATTGTTTAAGTCAGATATTGTCATTTACTTAGCACAGAGTTACAATGGAAAGATATGGTTTGTTTCATATAGCATTAATGTCTTTGGACGTGAATAATTATATAAAGAGAATGCATACATTCTCGTTTGTAAATTAATCATCAAAGAGTCAAATTGAGAGAGATAAGGCCAGCTAAAATCTAAAGTCTTTTGTTTTTCTAGTACAGGACAAGGGACAAATACTAGTTGTGCAATTCCTACTTAAAGGAATCATTTCTCCATTGGGAAAAAGAAAGACTGAATCAAGGTGGCTGGTTAAATCCAAAGTTTGACTTTGCTGAGTTCAGGGAACGATTCTAGAGTAGAGAATATGATTCGCGATCTTAGAATGGCCTTCATCACCTGCCTATGACTCCACATAGATGTGTTATATCTCTGATCACTTCTACTTTTGAGGAACCCTGAGAATTTTGTATTCTCGATAAAAACCTCTAGCAACAATAGAGAGATTAAGCTTTAAAACTGAACATATATAGAAATTCATTTATTATAGACAAAAGTGTTTCGCATATTTACATACTATCAAGAATTAAGTTACAGATATCTAAAATGGAAGACTGACAAACAAAAGGAGATACAGATGAGGGAGAATGAGAAAAGTTTTCAATATTCTATGTCCATAATGAAAATATAATACTGAGTCCTATTATTTAGTATCATTAACATACTCCAATAAAAGTATATTAAAACATGTAAAACAATCTGCAAAAAAATTACAAATGATGTTGAAACAAAGACTGAGTCAAATTTTAAACCATCCTTCAGAAAATGTATTCTACATGGCCTTGCAACAAACCTAAATTTAAAGAATTCTTTTCAATTCCCTTAAGACCTTATTTAGGCACAGTTTCCTTCTTCTGAATTAACTATATTGAAAACTAGCAAAAGAGCATTTTTTTGGTGTTGGATATTTCTCTAATTCAAGCTCTTCTGGAACACGCAGATGGCCTTATTTAATTGTATAAATTATAACTTATTTTCTCCTCGAAATATTGAATATCAAGGTGATAGTGTATCTATAAATATACATATATATAATATGTACACATGTATATGTAAATATTACATATGTACATATGAATTTCCTGATCATCTCCAAGTGACTCACAGAAACAGGTAAATATGATCCACTTATTTACAGACAACAATATTTCCGTTCGAGAACATCTGTGTATCTCTTCTTTGACTAGAACTAAATCTCTACAGACAAGCAGAGGAGGATTAGAGGGTATTCCTTTGGGTAGCAGCCTAGCAGGGTCAAAGAAAGATAAATGGATTTTCAAGCATGGTTCTGATGGAGGAGGCAGCCAGAATGAATGGCTGAAAGACAGATAACACCTGACCCAGAATACTCGCAGCCAAATCAAACCCGGATAGAGCTGCTTCTGCAGAGAGCAGACTGCTTCCTTGGAGCCTCTTGGAATAATTCAGTGCACTTGTGGAATAGAATTTAATGGTGAATTATGCTGCTTGAAGATGGAGAAAGAGTCAGGAAGCTTTTCTGTTCCCGTGAGGCAGCATCCCTATTTATAAACGGTAATGAAATTGACACAGGTAAACTGATTATGCTAAGCATGCAGGAGGCACTGAGGCCCAGAACACCACATTTGCCTGCTCCTCTGGTCCGTGTGGAAAGTTGTGAGTCTGGGTTCAGAGGTTTAAGTCACCACTATTAATATGTTGCTGAATTCTTTGGGTTTCAGCCTAAACTATGCAGTCCTGGATTTTTAAGTAAATTGTTTTGAGATTCCTCACTGAGAGGAAAATCTGCACTGATTATTAAGTTTTTGAGCAGCAACAGGGATTCCAACCTAAACCCAAATGGCCATACACTGATTGTTTTTCAATCAAGGTAGAAATTAAAGTAATAGGCAATGGAACATGTTTTGAGTGATTTTTTTCCCCAGTAACAAAATGAGATGGAGTCATTTAAGACAGCTTATCATTCAAAAAAAGCAATAGTGAGTTAATGTGGTAGGCCCCATGCCCATCTCAGAGGAATTCATCACTGAACACTGACTCCAAACAAGCATACAATGCAACGGCATAGGTGTCATGGTTTGAAATGTGTCCCCCACAGTCTCTTGTGTTTGGGAAGGTCATGGCACCTTTGAGAGATAGAGCTTTGCTGGAGGAAGGTAGTCATAGGGGGTAAGGATTGAAGTAGATTAGTCCCACCCTATCTCCATGAGAAGTCTGCTTTTGTAGCAAGCAGTCTTGTAACTCAGCCTTGCAGATAGGTATGATGTATCCTATCTCCAGCATTGGCCAGCCAACCATGCCACATCTGCCATGAAAGACTATATCTCCCCTCTTGCAGCTGTAAGCTGAATAAATCTTCCTTTCTCCCTCAAATTGCTTGACTTTGGGTGTTCTCCCACAGCAACACAAGCGTAACTAGTACAGAAGTTGTACACTTGGCAAGTAAGGATTGTTTCTCTCTTGGCTGTTAAGTGGGTATGGCATGGCCAGCTCCCTTGGCCTTTTGGTGATGGTGCATGTCCTCCTGTCAAGCTGGATCAAAAGCTGTAACCAAAAAATTGTAAGAGAATAAATCTCTTGCTCCTTTAAGCAGTCTTGTCATGATTTTATCAGCAGCATGCAGATTAAGAGCAGCAATAGGGAAGAACACATCCAGAACATGAAAGACAGCATATCGACTGCTAGAATATGTTGGCCAGTTTTTCATTTTCAAACCAAGAAATAGTACATCCCATAACTCTGCACAGTTTTCTAATGTCAATGAAAAAATTTTAAATGGATGTGAGAGCTGATAGGTTACCCAGAATATTTTTTAATTAATTAGTTTAATTTGCTTGACAAATATAAAGTAAAATATATGTATTATATAAAATCTATGTGGTGAATAGGTATACACAGCAATGATTAACATAAAATATTCTCTAATTTATCATTGCTTTATCATAAAATGATTGAGAATCTACTCAGTGGTTATCACAAATACAATGCACCATTAACTGAATTTGCACAATAGGTTGCAGCTCTTCTATATAACTGAAATATTGGGTTTTTTCATTGACATCTCCCCCCTTATTCTTCCTCCCAGCTGCTCCATCCCCCTTAAACTCTGTTGATCACCACCATTCTGCTTTTTACATTTAAGTTCAGAATCTTTAAATTCTAAGTATAAGTACTAAACAATATCCAGTTTATATTTCCTACCCAGGCTTATTTCACTCAACATAATGCCTTCTAGGTTCATCCATATTGTTATTAACATCAGAATTTCCTTCTTAAAGACCAAATGGAATTCGATTATGTACATGTATCACATTTTTTTCATTTTTCTGTTGATAGACCCTTAGGTTGATTCCATTTATAGTTTTTGTATACAGTGTGTTAATAAATGCTAGGGTGCAGATTTCTTCAATATACAGACTCCGTTTGTTTTAGATCTATACCCAATAATGGGAATGCAGGAGCACCTGAAAGCTCTATTTTTAATTTTTGAGAAGCTACTTATTATTCACCTTTACAGCAATGGTTTGCATTACCCTTCTTAACATCTTTAGCAACACTTGTTATTTTCTTCTCTCTTTGATAATAGCCACCCAAATATTAGCAAGGTGAAAGGAAATATCACCATGGTTTCAATTTACATTTCCCTGATATTCATGTATCTTCTGACTATATCTGTTTTTTCATAAATGTCTATTTAAGGCCTTAGAAATACATAGTACGAGCTTTTTTTCTTTCAACAGTAGAGGGGGAGAAAACAGATACGAGACAGGAAAAGGTATCCTAATGTCAACTATAAATATTTGATAGCAAACAGTCATCTAAACACCTTTAACTATACCCATAAATAAGAAAAGCTCTCAGCTCTCAACCAATATTCACTTTCCTGCAATGGAAGATAGTGAGGTAGAAAAACCACAACTGACTAGAGTTCAGAGTATTGGTGACCGTGGAATGCTCAGCCCCAATCAGACCGTCAAAATCTCTCCCCATCCCAAGCTCAGGAAACCTTGTGAAAGAGGAGGAGGAAAGATGATAAGAGTCTAAAGATGGAGAGGCATACTGCCCGCTAAGACACTCTAATCATAAAGGTTTCCTGCATCCATCCAGGAACTCACTGTAATGAGATCTACTACCTCCAGATCTACACAGTAATTGACATATTAACATTTCCCTATGGACCAGCAAATATCTCAGGAGAGACCACTACACTCAGAAAGAATCAAAGGGGCAGGTGCTGGACAGGCTATGAAAAAGACATGTAATATTTATGTGTCGATATTTACAATACATGTCAAAGTCTAATAACAGTGATACATCATATGTCACAAGCACATTTTAAATATTATGCCTGTGTATTATTAAATTTATACTAGATTATAGTAACCTACTTCATATTCTTTACATATTGTATATTTTAATGTACTATAAGCATCTTACATATCATATGAAATGTAATATTATCAACAAATATTTGTGAAATAATCTCTTGGCAACCCAGACAAATTTCATTATGCAATAGCTTGAGTGTCTTCATTCTTATCCATTCTTTTGATGGTCTCTTTTGTTTAAATCATAGGTTTCTTCTCAAAACCAGCTTAGGTGACAGTTCTTCCTTAGTAACTTTGTTCAGTGACCCCCAAATCACTTCCAAATGTTCACAGCCTGTCTTCACTCTGCACCACTAGGCAGGAGCTCCTAGGGAGTTGACAAGCAGTTCCAAGGACATCAAGAAAGCGACTTCAGAATCAGTCAGGTGCACAGCCAGGCAGATGGCAGTAAGAGCAATTTCCCCTCTCACTAAACCTGCTTATTTCCTCATCTGTACAGGATTTCATCTATTGCACTGCCTTCAGGATCCAAGTATATACAGGCAGAGTGCTCAGTAAATATAGAGTTCTAGTCCTTTTTTGTGGCTCTTACACTCTGAGAGTGCTCAATAAATATGTTCTGCCAAATCAAACTTTATGTTTTCCTTCAAATTCTTTTACGGTTCTTCCTCTTCCATCTTAGTTCGATTCCTTTAATTTTGTCACCCAGCGACTGGCAGATAGATCATAAAAGCCATCTTAAATTATTTATATTCACCTTTGGGTCTTCCAAGAAAACAAACAGCTTGCCGCGTCAGATTTTGCCAATAGCATCTTCTTGTCAATGCAAAGCAGCAAAGGCAACTCTGAAGTCTGTAAAAATAAAAATAAAAAAAACTCTTTTTTTTTGCAGTGACTCATCAGCAGGGATGAGAGCGATATAAACATCAAAAGGCGATGCGAGCAATTTAACCAGGTCAGAACAACCCAGGAATCTCTGAGTCTCAGACACATGGAGTGAAGGGCCCACGAGGCTGTCATGTGCAAGAGTCAGCAAGAAAGAAGACATGCCTTGGAAAGTTCCAGGTGGGAACCGAAGAAAAACTATTGTGAACTCTTTCTACCCAAATTAAATAATTGCTTCCATTCTCCTTTTGGACTTGTCTTGGAGGATGATTTCCTCATTATTTTGATTGTTGTACTCTTCTGGGCTACTACAGTATTGACCCAGTAGGAATGAATATTGATTAAAAATAATGAATGTAAGGTTAATTTATTAGTTCACCTTTCAGTGTTTCTCAGTTTTGCCACGCTATCTCGGTTTCTTCATGACAAAGAATTACTGTATGAATAAATGAGTCCATGTCACTCTCTGCCTAGAAATGTCACACTGTGATATCTGACCTGAACTTCTGCCACAGCCTCCTGTCTCTCTATTTTCCTGTTTGCCTGCTACCATCTGCTCTCTACCCAACAGTCCATGGACTGTATTTAAATTTTCAGATAAGCTCCTTATGTCCTACAGGTAAATAAAATGTAAACTCCTTAAACACAGCCTTGCTAGGTCCCTGAATTTCTGTTAAACATCATCCCTAGGATTCCTCCACCCCCACCCAAGCTTGCTTACATAACTATTTCTCAGACACTAAGTAAGAGCTAGCTGAAAGGTTTGGGTCTTCTTGCTCTCTTTTTGGAGAAAGTTTCCCTAGGAAAATGCCTCCCTGAATTTTTGCATGATTTGTGGCATTGGCAATTTTGGTGGCTATTTAGAGAGGTTTTCACTCAACACCATTAGTAAATGTTCTTCCTCAGGTCTATCTCCTTTTGCCTTGTGTGGCAGTTTGCTTGGATGGTGGCTGATAAATTACCATCAAATGGCTTAAGGGAACAAGGGGTTTATTTTCTTATGAATGTCTGGTTACAGTTTATAATCCAGCTTGATGGCAGAGCATGAACCAACACCAAAGCTGAGGAAACTGGCCACACCATCTCTACATACATCTCTTACTTGCCAGACCAGCATATCTGGCCAAGTGTATACGAGGATGCCAACTTTCTTAACCAGCTCTCTGTATTTTATTCCAGCGTCTAATCCCACCCACCATGGGCTAGGCCTTCCCCATCAGTTAAACAATCTCCTGCTGGTTTTCTCTGGGCTTAACTCAACCATTAATTCTCTACAAATGTGCCCAAAGCTCAAACCCTCAACTGTCAAGTTGAGACCTGTGTCTAACTGTGACATCTTGAGTCAATTTTCAATATCACTTATGTTTTTTGAATCAACTAATGAATTGTACATTGCTGTTATATATGGTTATATATATGTTATATATATATATGCATGAGGGTAATCAAAAATATCAGCACTTTAAACAGGATACCTGGTGCTCAGTCACATTGTGAATAGCTGAGGAATACGAAAGGCACTTGTAAATCTTTTAGCACAGCACTGGGTTCATAAATGTGTACAGAATCAATTATTTAAAATTCAATCAATTTGTCATGTAATGTAGCAGCAGAAAAAAAAAAGATAATGACATTCTACTTGAGAAAGATGACCTCAAACATGAAGGTAGAAAAGGTCTTGGGATGCCAGTAGTTAGAAAAGAGATCCCTAATTGTTTCTTTGCTTTTATTTGTTCCTTAAGGAACAAGGACTACACAGTTCTACCAGACACAAGCTTTTCTACACTTAAGCTTTGGGAACCCCGACCCACAGATTAAATCTGGTCACACAAAGCATCAAGATACTGAGCACAGTTCTAGCACTGGAACTAACAGAAGAAGTCAGATAATCTTCATCGCCGTGAGAAGTTGGATCCTGGCCCTTAGACTTTCTGGTTTCATGTAGACCCTTCTGGGATTTAATACTGGAAGCATTTGGGGACCCTGTGCAAAGCCTCAGAAAATTGATTTCTACTGTTGAAGATGAAAAATTACATTTTTTTACCAACAGTGAGGCTGGGAACAACGTTACCTCTATTGCATCCTGTTTTAAAGCTTGTTAGTCCTAACATGCAGGCAGAAAATATTCTGTTCATTTGCATTTCTGGAAGCCAACCCTGACCTAGATTTCTTCCCACTGCACACTCTGTGTGAAGAACTCATTTCCGTGGCTGCTCCCTCAAGCCCTGTATATAATTAGCCACATCTCAGGCTGACACAGAGAGGAAGAATAGGTAGGGGGTAGAAATTTTAAAAAAAGAAAAGAAAAGAAAGAAAGAAAAGAAAAGAAGAAAGCAATTTGACCTGGCCTCATGCTAACTCCACAAACCAAATGTATTTGTTTCTTTGAAAAAAATGTCTTCAAGTCCTTAACTAACAGAGTGTCAAAGTAGTCTTTATGTAAGTGCTGGAAGTTGTCTTTAGTCCAAGGCCCAAGGACTGAAGTTCAGAGCTTGCAAGATCAAACGCAGGTGTGGCAGAGATGCTGTGCAGTTCAGGAAGTCATGGGGGGTAGGGGGAGCCAGCAGGGCATTGGGCAGGCAGGGGGCTCTTCATGTTTTGAAAGATATTGAAGTCTTACTGCTGGGAGATTTGAAGCATTCACGGGACCTCTTGGAAGCTCCTTTCCCCCATGCAGAAAGACAGGAGTCAGACTCAGAAATTCTGCATTTCCTCCAACACAACCTTTGAAGTCTCAGGTAAAAATAAACTCAAGGAAAAGGAGAGGTCTTTATGAACTGTATGAAGAGAGCTTCCCCCGTCCTAAGGACCTCAGGTTCATGGTCTTTTGTTTACAAAGTAGTTATTGAATGCCCCAATATGTCTGTATGTATTGGGAAGCAAAATTTAAAATTTCTCTCCCAGAAATTACAGTCTCATTTCAACATGGCTCATGTGCTGTTGCTTTCCTGGCCCAGCTGTGGAGAATCTGCAGAAGTGAACAGGAATCCTCTTTCATGTCAGTCATTCAGTAAAATAGGAGCCTTTCTATCTCTCTTCTTTTTCCCAGGCATTTCAAAACATTGCACTGAATGTCTGCCTTAAAAAAAATTTCTGTTCTTGGAGCTGGAGAGATGGTGCAGGGATTAAGTCTCCGCCTTACAAGCAGAAAGAAGGACCTGCATTCAGAAATTCAGATCCTAGTTAAAACACCAGGGGGAAATAGCTATGGCCTGAAATTCCTTCCATCCCTGGAAGTCAGAGACTGGGAAACCCCAGAATAAAATAAAGAAAATATAGAGCAATCCAGGATGATTCCCAAAGTCACCCTTGGGCCTCCACATGCACATAGTGCCCACTGATACATACACAGACACACCACACACACACACACACACACACACACATACACACTTATCCCATTCTATTTCCTCAGCCCTGGATGTGCCTCAGAACACAGCAGCCAAAACATGGACACTGGCATTGGACTCCAGGGTTTAAATTCGGGCAGGTGTTCAGAGGCAACTGCTAGGTAACCAAATAATTCAAGCACTGTGTCATTGTTTCCAATGCATAACTCTTGTTCCCATCTCCACTGAAACTTTTTTAAAATAAATATTTATTGAGACCCAAATACATAAATAACAGAGAGCTGTGTATGACACATCTATCCTTGAGAAAGTCAGATGAAGTTCTAAATACGGACATCACTTTCTTCTGCTATGGTAATTGGAATCCACAAGCGAATGTATATGGCATGTTGGGAAGAAAAACCACAACTGCTACAAGAATTGTGGACCAAGAATTGGAGGTTCAACAACTGACTTATTTGGAAAACAGAAAACTCTGGATATTAGATACTAATTTGTCTTTCATTTCCGGTGTTTCTTAGGATTACACTATTTATAATCATATGCTTATAGGTTAACAGTGGGTATCCACTTGTTTGTTTTATAAACACCTTTGAATAACTACTGGGTATTAGAGAGCAAAGCAAATTTGACCCAGTGGAATCAAAAGCTATAGTTAAATAGTTTTGACTGAATCACACTGGTAAAATGAGTATTCCCAAGCTTTCTATAACATAGTTACCAATGTAGTTCTGTTACACAAGTCTTATTCAATCTAGCACACTCCAGTGCACAGTCATCCGAACAAAATACATGTATTTTGAGACAATTCTGTGTTCTTTCAGTACATCAATCACTTAAATAGGAAATGGTTCCAAAGGATTTCACAGGAGATGGACAAAGTAATCAGGTCTTTCATATAAGAGATATAATGCCCAGAAATGATGAAAACATTGTGCTTAAATAAATGAATAGTTTCCAAGTCTCTCATTTCCAATCAGACGGTGGCATCTTTTAAAACAAGTTCCCTCATGGTCATGATCCAAATATATTTTGCTTCCCAGTCTCTCAAGGTGATACAGAATTGCTGCCAATAAGAGCCTGAAAGGTTGTTCATAACTCTCGTGCAATGGAAAAAAACAGCTAAAATGGAACCTTCCCATGTGCACAGCTTTGAGTTTTTAATGACTCCTCGGTTGTGCCGGCCTGACACTGAAGAAATGATGACTAATAATATGGATGTTCTAGAGAGACTGAATTGGCTTGTTGCCATGGCAATAGTGGCGATGATCTGACTTTGTTGTCATTCATGATGCTGAGTTGTAGCAGTCCTTGCCCCCTCCTGGCTGCCCACTCCAACCCCATATATAAGATATACACAGTTCCTTCAGTGAGTGTCTCTGCAGACCAAATCATTGCTGGCTGTTTATAGCTTCTGAGATTCTGTGCAGAAAACTGTTTTGGTGATGAATGCTTCTTTGTGCCACATAGGAAAACTGGGTAGAAGATCCCTGCCTTCTGGATCCCAAGTGTGACAAGGGAAGTGAATTGACCTGAGCAGTTATTTGACAAAGACAGAGCAGAACTAGAAGTCAGCCAAGAGCCTCAGTCTATGGCACATTCCCAATGACCAATTTGGCTAAAAGTTAAATAGCACCTGCTCACCTATTTTGCACCCAACTAATCATATAATTGGGAGAGAAGGAAAGCTCAAAAGCAGGGTATGTGTCACCCCGCAGTATCAGCTAACTCTCCAGCACATCCAGTCTTAGAATACTACATAGACAAGGATCATCTGTATGTGCCCACTTCCCCTTTGGTTATTCAGCCTCAGTACTGATTAATGTAGCATTGTCTGTGTGCTAAGCATTGTGTGAGTCTTGGCAGACGCACTGGACAGCTTTCTGCAGTCATGCCTAAGAATGAAAGAAAGATATGTAATCAGACATCTGCAAATCAGGAAGAGTAATCTATGCTATGCTTTCTTTTTGACCAACTCAAATTGAGCGCCTACTATGTCAGACATTATGTTAGACAATGTGAATATATTAAGACTTAAGCAAAGAAGGCAAATTAATTATGGTATAGCATTATAGAATACCAGTAAAAGTATATAGAGTAGAAAATAGTGTTAGTGAATTGTTAGTATTATTTTAGAGAATATTTGCCAAGAAGGTGGCATCTCCAACTATTGTAAGAGATGCTTAGGGGCTCGCCACATGGATTGCTCTGCTGGGGCAATTAAACAGGTGCACAAGGAGGCAAACTTGTTTATGAAATGCAAAATGTCTTGAATTTATTTTCCTGAATATGAAGGAGAAAGGTCTTAAAGATCTGAAAATATGATTAACATATGCAATCATATTCTAGAATGATCTCTCTGGAAGAAGGCAGAAGTTGGATTGAAGATGGAGTCTACTTCCTTTGATCATGAAAAATGGTCCAAAGGTTTAAAGTGAGTCTTTGATCCAATTGAGAGAAAGCAGTCTTTCCATAAACAGTTTTACCTTAAATCCTAGGAGACATTTTCTTTCTCTTTTTAAATGTTTTCAATGAAATGGGACAAGTTTGTTGATAAAAAAGGAAAGGAGAGAAAAAAAGAGGGAGACAGTGACAGAGAAGAGAGAGAACAGATAGAAAATGGTAGTAGATAAGTAGACACATACAGACCGAAGATAGATTGATGATAGATAGATATAGATAGATAGATAGATAGATAGATAGATAGATAGATAGATAGATAGATAGATAGATAGATGATCAGTAGATAGGTGACAGACAATAGATAGGTAGGTAAATGAAAAATGATAGTGTCTTGTTGAATCTGAATAGCCTCCACTGTATCTCTGCCCATTGTTTTCTTTCTATCTAAATGTTCTGTGTAGTTTGTAGTGTGTTTATCACTGCATCTCTGATTGGACTAGATTGATGTGTAGAACTTAGCAGTCAGCTTGGAATATAAGATACATTCTAGGCAGAAGTCCAGCATTTGTAGAGGCCAGTGCCTGTGCTTTCACATGGACAGAACATGATGCTGTATAGGACTAAAGGAGTGCGAAGTGAAGATGCTGGTGAGTCAGATGGAACCAAGATGCTAATGACCTCGTACATCACATGCAGAGTCTAGCCCTCATCAACAGGTCAGCGTCACTCAAATTGTTTTAGAAAAAGACTATTGTTTCTCTTTTCTTCGTTTCTACCGAGAGTCAATCTGCCTAAAAATATATTAAAGCAAATAACTCAAAAAAGGAAGACATGCAAACTACCAGAGAAGTGTGCTGTTATAGATGAAATTAATATTGAATCTTTCAAGTAATTGCATGCTTAGTCGAAATGTCTTTGTGCTTTTTGTTGCATAATTTAAAAAAACAGTGTTCATGCCAATACTAATTCACAATGCTGGTAATACTGGTGAAGATGAAAAAAAATATTTAAAAATTTAAAATGAATGTGTCAGGATTTAACTTCAGCTTCTTGCACTGATTATACATAAAAGTATACACATTCGCAAATAAGTCTTTATAGTAACACAAGATCCTCTGAATTACCCTATCTAAGATTCTAAGATTCTAAGATGGGAAGAAGACATCATTGTTAGGTCTAACTAACATTGTGGATGATGGAGCTGAGGATTTTATCTTTTTAGCTCTGAGAGCTACCAACATTTGAATAAGTTGACTCATGAGTTAGAAATTTCCCATGACTGATTTTTTCAGCCACAAGCTGTCAGATGCAGCTTTGGAATCATTTCTAAGAATGATCTTGATTGATTTAATCAATCAATTTCCCACAGTGCTGATAGCCAGGCTTTCTGCTAATAGCTTTAGCAAGAAGACACATAATTAAATTCCCTGTGAGCTATCAACTACCCCACTCATTGGAATATGCAATGTACTCCCTAAAGTTCTGCATTTTGCAAATGCCTGTAAATATTAAAAAATAATGATAGTCACTTTAAATATTGGATGTTTCTTAAGAGCCAGACAATATGCTAAATATCTGAATGCATTAGGTATAGTATCTGATACAATGCTAAGGCAATTCTGTGGAGAATGCTGCTACCAACTCATTTCTAGAAATAATAGATATGCAGAAAGATCAGGTAATATATCCAAGGTAGAAACTTAGCATATAAATAGAAATACATTATAAATTATAAAATTTTAAAACTATTGATAGCAGAGGGAAATAAGTGAATAAAAGAAACTTGTAATCCTTGTAAAAGGCAGATGAAACAATAAAAAGGAAAGGAAAGATTCAAAATGTCATGATAATGCTAATACAGCTATAGAAACATTTATATATTTAATAATTTTAGTATGATTTTTAAGAAGTAAAGTTAAATATAATTGCTCTTGAAATGTGGAAACAAACTAAAGATAGACTTGGAATATATACATATATTTATACAAAACTGATGTGATTCTTTTAGTATTATTGTTAATTAGCTTTGGCAAAAACTTAATAATAATGGTAAGCACATTGTTGTATAACAATGAAAGAAATAGTTCAACAGAAATACACGGAAATATTGAACAATATAGATTGACAATATATTAGGCAAATTTAGAGAAAATTATAAGAAGGAAAATATGTATCATAAATTTGTAATGATAATGAGTGATTTAAAGACTTCATAATATATAGATCAAGCATTTAAAAAGCTATTTAGAGCAAGGATGTAAAATTGAAATAAAAATAAATAAGATAGGGATTTTTAAAAAATAAAATAAAGACTCATTACATCTACTAGAGTAATAAACTGGACATAAATTTGATAAGATTTACCTAAAAGTATAAGAAATTCTCATAAATTTCATTGTAATGAAAGAAAATCAAATCAGAGCTATAGTCACATGAGGAATCCAAAAATGAATCTTACAAAAAGTAATTGTGCCAATCAATTTTAAAATTTAGGATGAATGAACAATTTTCTAGAGAAATTTATTTCATTTAGATCTTGATTGAGAAGAAACAGAAAGGTTGACTAGATTTATAAACACTGAATAAGTTGAACAGCTTCAGATGATTATACCATTAAGTGATATAAATTAGTAGTTCAAAGTCTCAGGGAGATTTCACAAATATTTTCATAGGATAATCAGTGTCTACTTGATGAAAGCCACCTTAGAACATATCAATATATCAGCCTCTCTAAAGCTGCTTGAATAGTGGTTCCAACAAATATCTGCACATCCTGACTCATGCATTTCACAGGGCAAAAATATAAATGTTACCTTATGTAGTAGATTGACAAAGATGTGATTACCTGCAGGGCACTGAACGGAGTCCATCTACTTGGGTGAGCCTCAAAGCAATCACATACATGTTTACAAGAGAAAATCAGATAGAGTTTTGAGACAGAAAAGGAAGAAGTTACATGATAACCACACAGATAGAGAAAGTCCACATGACCACGAACCAAGGAATATCTGCAGTCAGCAGAAGCTGGAAGCAAACACAAAGAGACTCCCCAATAATCTGAGGGTGTATGACTCTGATGACACTTCAATTTCATAACTGAGCTGTGAGGGAATAATTCTCTGCTATTTTAAGCCATGGAGATTCTGGCAATGTGGTACAGAAACACAGAAAACCAATGCTTCCCTCTATTTAATTTAAAAGCATAGTAAAATTTGATTTTTAAATTAGATAAAGATACCATGATAAAGGAAACATTTAGGCAAGAAATTATCATGCAAAACATAAATGTAAATGTTGTGCATCTAAATTAAATATGTATATATTTTTACACAAAATATCATGCACATGTAAACTATGTTGGTATTCTTCTTTTAACTTCTTTGATAAGTATATTTGAGAAGTTTTATCTTCTCAATGTGCATATTTTTAAATATATATATGAAAAATTATACAAAAGGAGAACAGAAATAACCATGAAAGGAAGGAAATAATTTTTTAAAAGTAAATTTTCTACAAGTGAAATACATCAGTTAATACAAGGAATTAATTAAGTGTATACACAATGAATACAAAACATCACAAATATGTATATTGCAGAACAATGAAACAAAAGAGAGCAGTGTATAAATTTCTAGAAGAACTAAAAGATCACTGATAAATGACTTTATAAAAAGGAAGCTGGTCAACTTCAAAATTCTGAAAGGAAATTATTTTCATCTTACCATTTGCTATTGAGTCAAATTTTTATTCAAACATCAGGATAGAATGAAGATATTTTAAGATGTGTGAGATACCAATAAATTTATTTTTCATGAAACCTTATATTTGAAACTACTTGGAAATATGTTTCACAGAAGCTATAAAGGAAAGTAGGAGGAAAAAAAATACATTGGTTAGACTAAGCTTAAAGGTAAGAATATGAGAGGAGCCATAGATATCCTAGGATGACAGCTAAATACAATAGGTAACTGGTCCAAAAACAGATCAATAGGAAAGATACATTGCTTTAATTGACAGTGCCAATTGCAAATTGTCTACAATGCAAATTCGAAAGCATTTTCCCAGAAACTATAAGGTTGAGACAGGCAATTTCTATTTCAACAAGTCTACTAAGGGATTTAGACTCATTCTAAAAATCTGAAGGCACAGAGCTATAGGAATTTGTGATTGACTGAATATACCTGTGCTTTGAGTATACAATGCCCTTTATAGGCATATGTACCTAAATACTTGGACCCTGGCTGGTGGTGTTGACTTGGAGGGTTACGGAACATTTAGAAGGTACAACTTTGCTGGGGGCAGGTTTTGAGATTCCATAGCTCAGCTCCATTTCTTGTCTGTCCTCACTGGAGATGCAGTGGATCCTGCTCCTGTCAGTCTTTCCTTGACAGGCACTGTATCCCATTGAACTGTGAGCCAAAGTCAATCTTTCCTCTTCAGTTGTTTCTTGTCAGGTGTTTGTTACATCAAAGAGAAAGGTAACTAATGTAGACATGGAGATTGAAGGAGAAGGGAAATAGATTGATGTCTTATTTCTAGCTTGAGCAACCGGGCAGGAAAGAGAAAAGCAAAAGTCAAGATAGAGAGTATGTATGTTGTTTTGTATGTTGACTTTTATTTACAGCCTCCTGACACATAGGCAGGGAACCCTTAGGATCTGATGTTCCTCAAAAGTACACGAACACATTGGAGGATTTACATTGTGTCCTACATTAGAGTTCCCCCATTCTTCTGTTGAAAGGCAATTTTCACTTTGTCAACAAATAGCTATGAATCCAAGCCTTATGGAACGTGATAGTGGGTTTAGCATTCTTCAGAGATGCCACATGAGATAAGTTTAAAGAGCAATGACACCACACTGACAAGGATACAACTGTCACTAAGCTGGTCTTTTTTTCAGCAAGTCTTAGGCCTTCAAATGTGCCTCATAATTATTCAGTGTTTTGCAGATTACAAAAAATAAATGCACGAACAAATGAATTTTAAAGGGAAGAGCCTAGGTTTTATGTAACAGATTAGCAAACACAACTGTCATTTTAAATTCTGGTCAACATCTTCCTATTTGTTTTCCATCTGGATTAATGCAAAAGTTTCTTAGCTCTAGGCTCCTGTCACTACCCATCTCATGCTCCTGCAGAAGATCAATCTTCTTAAAGTACCTGACTCCTGCTGTTTCTAAGTGTCTTTGTCTGAAGACACTATTGAAATGGAGAAATACTGTCATATTTCTCAATAGGTAGGATCCTTGAAAGAGACTCATTGGGAACTTTTTTTTATAAAATTACTTTTAAGAGTTCTTTTCTGACTCTTATATATCTGAAAAATATGGTAGAAAGACTCAAGGAAAGATTTAGGTGAAAAGTGGGTTAGGCTTGCAAACACATACAAGCACAAGGAAGAAATATTATCTCTGAAAAACACTTCTGCCTTGAATGAGTTGAGCAAGTCCACTGCAAAAATATATTTTTTATTTCCACTCATACAAACTTAACAGGTACACCAGTCCCCCACTCCCTCCAACACCCCATCCCCCTGTGCTCCCCTCCCTTCCCCCTTCCATCCCCATCCCCCAGTGCCTCCTCCTCCCATCCAGGGAACATCCTTTAATGTGCATGCCAAACTCTCCTCTGGGCCCTCCTCTCCGATGAGGGCATTTCCCAGAACCCTTTCCTGTGTTCCCGTTAAGCATAGGAACACTACTGTGGCTGTCAATCCCTTGCCTCCAAGGATCCTAGTGCCTTTAGCAAATGCTAGACTTTGTGAGGTCAATACTGTGTTGGACATTGTGCAGGGCATGTGAAGACCAAATATGATTGCTTCGGCCCTAACTTGTGCGGAGTATCTTGCATATCATTGCTTCTCCCATCCTTGTGCTCTTACAATCTTACCGCCCCCTCTTGCAAATTTCCCTGAGCTTCAGGATGGGGAGAGATTAGGCTAGCCTAGTTCCAGGTGATTGATACAGAGTCTCTGATGTTCTGGATTATGGTTTGTTGATTTTTTTTTTCAGTTTTGCTGTTCCTGCAATGCCCTTGGCTCCATCCTGATGTGTATTGGATGTCACCCCCTGGCCAGAGATTAAAAACCTGTTGAATTAGAGTCTTGTTATAAGAGTATATTCAAAGGTAGATGTAATAAAAGTAGGAAACCGCGGTGAGGGAGGGGTCAATCACCCATCTGCGAAATGGTTACTTTCTATCTGCCAGACTATATGCCCTCCCCTTCTGGTAAGATCATACTCCATCAGTTGTAAATGATCAGGAAAGAAAGTCTGTGAACTTAACCAGATGTCTCATTATTTACTTGCAGTCCTTGATGGTGGCCTATTTGCTCTGCTATAACATGGTCCCCTCTCTCCTTGTTACTGGTGTGGCCCTCCTTCCCCATCCCTCCTGTTCATAATCTTAGCAATTACTGTAGTTATTACAGAGATTTATCTATGAATGTCTCTAAGTGGGTTTTGTACTAGGATCCACCTATTAGGGAGTACATACGGCGCTTAATTTTCTGTGTCTCAGATACTTCACTCAATATAATTATTTCTAATTCCATCCATTTCCTGGCAAATACCATCAATTCATCATTTCTGATGGCTGAGTAGTACTCCATTGTATAGATGTACCACATTTTCCTTATCCACTTGTCAACTGTTGGACATTTGAGTTGATTCCATGACTTTGCTATTGTAAACAGTGCCGCTATGATCACGGTCATGCTTGTGTTATCGAAGTGAATTTTCACTGCAAAAATATTAAATAGACCATCCGTTGCCTGAGATTCTAGAAGAAACCTTAAATGGAGGAAAGTAAGCACAGCTACATAAGATTCTGGAGCAGTGCAGTGTCCTTTGTCCTGCAGTTGTTTCCTCCAAATTGAAACTCTTTTTTAGAGGGAGGAAGACAGTTCATAACATAGAAAGCTCAGAAAGTCACAAGACTGCCAAGTCCCCTTCCCAGGATAATAGAAGCAACTTGCATTTGCTGGACAAAAGGAAACTTTATTTAGTGGAGCTGCTTGTAAGCTGGGATGGAAGCTCATGGTGTACAGCTGTTACCAGTCATCACCAAGCTGGAGGGATCCTTCCAGAGATTTGGCTGTCTTAGTCATCCATGCTGCCATTGAGCTATCCAGGTAAACTCGCTGATTTACCAAGCTATGCTTGGACAGAATCTTTCTTTGGTCTGTCCTTGGTCCCCTGCATGGGGTAAATGGATATTTGGTCCTGTCTCCCCAGGAAGTTATGCAGCATCACCTCTCTCCAGGTGATTAGGCAGCAGCATACTGTTGGTCTCAAAGGGCAGCAAAGGTAGCCCTGATGCAGGGACCACAGGATGGTTATGGTCGCTGCCATTGTCAGCTGCCTGCTCAACTTACCTTGACTTATATCACTGGTAGCAGGCATTGCCTTTGGGAAAAGCCTGGTTTTGTGAATTCACAACTCCTAGTCAGTTCAGATCTGTCCTTTTGGGTCAGATAATTTACACTAATACACAGAGTTTATGCCAGTCCCTCATTTCTGCTCCATCTACCAACTTCTCCCTGTTAGGAAGAGCATTCTGTTTGATGGTTTTCCTCCTGACCAAGTAAGTAACAAGGTCTCCCTCTTATCTCAAATGTTTCTTCCAAACATTTTTCTGTTTCTTAATTTCTCCTCACAAAGGCCTGCGTTTTTGAGTCATAAAATGCAGAAAAGATTTTTCCGCTTTTGCCTTCTCTTTTCACCTTTTTGTTTTGCAGCGGAAGCAAGCAATTAGCTCAGGCCAGTGCGGTTGTATGAATGAGAAGAATGAAAAACTGAAGAAAGCCATTTCCACAAAATGATGGCTAGGATTTAGCTGAACTATGTGAAACAGTTCAATCCCATCTTTTTTATTCAGAGCATAGCAATTTTGACTTGCTCAACTAATAATTTCAAACCCATTTTCTACTCCCTAAGAGAAATTTCCAAAGTTTCATATAACTAAAAATCACTACATATTTTTTCTTTTTTTAATACATTTTTTATTATTTCCGCTCATACAAACTTAATAGGTAGACCAGTTCCTTCCCTCCTTCCTCCTTCCCCTGAACCCCCTGCTCCCTCTCCCCTCCCTCCCCATCCCCCAGTGCCCCCCCCCATTCCCAGAGGGTCCTTTATTGTGTGTGCCTAACTCTTCTCTGGGTCCTCCTCTCCGATGACATACAAGGACCCAGTTGCATTTCCCTGAACCCTTTCCTGTGTTCCCCTTAAGCATAGGAACACTACTGTGGCTGTCAATCCCTTGCCTCCAAGGATCTTGGTGCCTTTAGCTGATGCTAGACTTTGTGAGGTCAATAGTGTGTTGGACACTGCGCAGGGCATGCAAAGTCTTATTATGATTGCTTCAACCCTAACTAGTGTGGAGAATCTTGCAAATCATTGCTTCTCCCATCCTTTTGCTCTTACAATCTTACCACCCCCTCTTCTGCAAATGTCCCTGAGCTTCAGGATGGGGAGAGATTAGGCTGGCCTAGTTCTATGTGGTTGATATAGAGTCTCTGAAGTTCTGGATTGTGGTTTGTTAATTTTCTTTTACAGTTTTGCTGCTCCTTTAATGCCCTTCACTCCATCCTGATGGGCACTGTATGTCACCCCCTGGTCAGAGACAAAAAGCTGTTAAACTGGAGTCTTGTTATAATAGCACATTCAAGGGTAGATGTAATAAAAGTAGGAAACCTCAGTAAGGGAGGGGTCAATCATCTATTTGCAAAATGATTACTTTTTATATGCCCTCCCCTTCTAGTGAGATCATACCCGCTCAGTTGTTCATGATCAGGAACGAACATCTGTGAACTTAATCAGGTGTCACATTATTTACTTGCATTCCTTGATGGAGGCCTATTTTCTCTGCTGTAACATGGTCCCCTCTCTCTTTGTGTCTGGTGTGGCCCTCCAACCCCATCCCTCCTGTTCATAATCCTTGCAATTACTGTATTACATAGGTTTACCTTTGAGTGTCTCAATGTGGGCTGGGTGAGTTTGGTACTAGGAGCCACCTATTAGGGAGTACATACAGTGCTTAACTTTCTGGGTTTGGGATACTTCACTTAATATAATTGTTTCTAATGACATCCATTTCCTGGCAAATTCCAGTAATTCATCATTTTTGATTGCTGAGTAGTACTCCATTGTATAGATGTACCACTGTTTCCTTATCCACTTATCAACTGTTGGACATTTGGGTTGATTCCATGACTTTGCTATTGTAAACAGTGCTGCTATAAACATGGTCGTGCTTGTACTGTCGAGGTGAACCTCTGCTGTATGGGGGGTTATTCTCAAAAGTGGGATAGCAGGGTCATATGGCATTTCAATCTTTAATTTCTTTAAGAATCTCCAGATGGCTCGCCAGAGTGGCTGTATGAGCCTGCATTCCCACCAGCAATGTAGGAGAGTTCCCCTCTCTCCACATCCTCTCCAGCATTTGTTGTTGTTTGTATTGTAATAATCACTACATATTTTTGAAAGCACTGGCTACTACGTTTCAAACAATGAACTAAGCAAGTTTTAATCTAAAAACCAGATCTAATTAAAGTAGATTAAATGACAGAAAACTCCCTAGAAGAGATGAACTGTGCTTATCTTTAAGTTATGGGTTAATGTAGAAGATCCAACAGGACATATTATGTATGAATGACTTTAGTAGGAGGAACATGTTTCTTAAAAGTCAAATTGATTGATTAAGAAAAGTGTGTTGTGATAATTATCATGGCAAGACAGTGTCAGGCATCAGACAAAAAGATCTCCCTACAAGTGCTCTGGGTTTGTAATTCTAGCTGTGTAAAACAGTCTTCTTTTCAGCAACCATCATGGATAATGAATGGTGTGTTATACTGATAATTACAATATCTTATTTTTAATCCCAGACTTCATATAGCTGAGAGACCTAGAATATTCAATAAGCTTGTAAGTCTCTATTTCCTAATCTATTGAAACAAGAAACGAGACTAAGAACATCTCCTCAGCCTCTGTCACAGGACTATTTTCAAACTTGAATAAAATCATGCAAAACGGCTACATAAATGCAAGCAATGTTTAATGCAAGTTATTTATTTCTTGTTATCAGATTTGTAAACACTGTGTAGTTGTATGTGTCTTGCTGATAAGGAATTCAGAAAAGAGGAAAATGAGTTGGCCTCATCCTCAGATATCCAAGAAATCCTAATAGCATTTCAATTATGAAAGAGAAAAGAGTAATTAGCAAAATTTCGAATTATCGTTACCAAAATGCCTTGATAAATACTCCTCTTTCTGCTTGAAAAAAAATGTTGCTTTTTGCTTATGACTTTCTTCTTTCTTTTTTTCTAATTTTGCTTATTCTCCTCTTCCTCCTCCTCTCTTCTTTTGTCTCACCTTCCACCTAAATTATTTGAGCATTGCCTGAAGCTAGAGTCTAGTGCAGGTCCCAGATGCAATTCTTCACATTTAATTATGCACTGTTCACTATTCTGTACACTTTCTAACTCCTAATCTAATAAGATATGCTGAATATTTACTTCCAAATGTGAATATAGATAATGTACACTTCTCAAAATGACAAGTGTTGAATTCAAGGCCTTTGGCAGACCCACCCCCACTAATCCCTACATGAGGCTTGCTCATTATTCTCCCACTGGAGTTTTGGAGACTCAACCCCATGTCAGCCTATTTCTGGGAGTTTGAGCTTCTCCACCGTCATCTTGTATTGGAGGTGCTGGTACAGCCCTCGCTGCTTTGGTCCCTGTTCCATTTTCACAGCTGTGCCATGATCTTTTTGAACTTTCCTACCGCCCAGAGAATATTTCACAAAAAGCTGCACACAGACCTCTCTGCGTTACTTCTCTTCCCATCTTACTTCAACGTCTCTGGGATATTGAAAGCCCATCTGTGAGAAGCTAATTGATTTCCTTCCATTACTCCATATTTATCTTCTTTTTTCCTCGCCTCCAGAAGCATGCTCTGAACCAAAGGGCACGGCAGCAGCTCACACTGGCAAAATCCTGCTTTTATGATTTCTTCCCTGGCAACAATTATTTACCCAGCTTGTCAAGCGGCGGACGACATCGCGGCCACCATCTGTTTCTCTCTGTCTGAATCCTTTAATGTAGTGAGACGCCGCTTTCAGGAGCAGCTCTAGCTGCTGCGCGTGTTTGTTCTCTGTTTCCCTTTGCTCACTTTGCCAGTGTTTCTTCATCCAGGCTGGCATCTTCCCTCTGTGCTTGCTCATTTGATTAGCATCCTTCTCTTGGAATCGACTGTGTGGCATCCACAGAGGGGTCTCTGCGCTGGCAGATCCTTGAAAGGCTTCTTTTCATCTCATCCATGCAGACGCCATCTAGCTTTGGTTCCCTCCTCTTTGCCTGAAGAGATCTGTGTTCAAGTTTTCGTCTGTTCTGTAGGCAGATCGGAGTCTTTAACAATCATGGAAGTGAAGTGATTTTCTTGAAACAGGATGGCACAACTTAACCTCCCACTCCCACCCCAGAAATTGTCCCGTGGGTCCAAGCTAAGCCCCTGTATGCTCTCTGATCATGACACACAGTGTCTTTTAAAATGTCCCTTCTGCTTGACTCTAGAGCAGGATACTGAGCTGCGTTCTCCCACTTTTTTCTTCAATTAGCTCTTCCACGAATCTTTCACAGGTGAAATCAGAGCACCGAGAGATAAAACCTGCCTTGGGTTGCATGGTAAAGTGGCAGAGTCCAGATTTCAGTGCTGTGGCATTTGACTTCAAATCTTTGACTGAAGTAATGACATAACAACGGCCAACTTTCCAAGATACCAAATATCTTTGGAGACAAATTTCTAAGCAGGTCTATGAATTTCTTGGTTAGGTTAATGGCTGTGAGAAGACTGGCCTTAACTGTGAGTGACACTTTCTATGGGTTGGATTCCCAGACTGCATAAAAAGAGGACAGCTATCTGAGAGTGGACATTGACTTTTCTTTGCTCCCTAGCCAGCTGCCTTCTCCAGTTCCAGCCTCCGTCCCTTAGCCACTGAACCCTGCAACAGATAAATCCTTCCTTCCTTTGTGCAGTTTTTTGCCACCGCAAAGAGGAAAGTAACAAATAAGCCAACAGTCATTTCCATGATTCATCGATTTTATTGTATTCTAGATAACAGGAAGCTTTTTGACTAGGTGTAGATACTGCAAAGAGTCTGCTGCTCTTCCAGAAACACCAAAAGTACTTTGAGCCTCTTCAGGTTAGTCCTAATAAAAGTCAGTAGGTTATAGGTTGGCGAGATTGGGTAGGTGGCGTAGAAGGAGGTATTTGTCTCCCAATGCAAAGAAAACAAGTCAACTTCACACATTTGTTGCTGTTTTCCAAAATCTTACGCATTCAACAATGTGGGCAGTGTAAGAGTCAAAGGAAGAATCAGACAGATGCTTCACATTAAGAAAGCTGAAAGAAAGATGATTAATTTTGCAAGTGACTCAGGAAACATCTAGCAGGAACCATTGTGTCTAGCCTGAAGGTGGGAGTTGAAACATCACTGAGTGCATATGACAAGCAATCTCTACAGCTTCCCAACAATAGTCCTATCACACTGGCACTTACAGGGCATTATTACCCTTCTGTAACAGAGATACAGGGAATTCCTAAGCTGCCCCAGCTGCTAGGCACCTATTTAAATTCTTAATTTTAGCCACTTAACAGTCAGCCAAGTGGGGACAGTCATTGAGTCTCGCAATTTGCTTGCACTGAATACTGCAATTAATCTTCTGAAAAGTCACTGGGACGTAACATGCAAAGAGAGAGCAATGTTATTAAAACCTCAAGCTTTCCTGGTGGATTAATGAAGCTGCCACCTCATTCTGTAATAACACACAGCTCTGGACCTGGTCTGTGGCCTTAGGTTACAGCTGACACTATTCTAATGAGGCTCTTTAGGCTAGTCAGGGTGACCTAGTCTTCCAGGTCAGGGAGAAAAAGATAGCCCAGGTAAATGCTTAAATCTATCTACAAGGTACAGAAACAGCCTCCATGATGCATATGCCTGTTTAACAGGCTGAAGTGTCTCGCATGCTGTTAACTCCCTTTGTTTTTCGCTCAGTCAGAGGAAGGAGAGTGTAAGTCAAGACTGTGGCAAGACGCAATCCGGTAGAAGCAGTGAGTTCCCAGACTCAGAGGTTAACAGAAGGCCAGGCAGGCTGGCAGTGGTGAAAGGAATCTTTGGAATTGTAAGTCTGAGAAAAACATGGCACAGATGACGTGAATTTAAATGATGTGTAGGAAAGATAGAATGTATTAAAGAGGAGGCAAAAGGGAATCACTTGAATTATAAACAACCTAAAAGAAGAAATAAGTAGATTATTTCTGAAAGCTAGTGGAGTAAATGAAAGCCTTCAACTATATATCACTTTCCTACTTGTTGTGGGAGATGGGTTGTTCCCCAAAGATAAGTTAGGGCACAAGAAAGAAGAAGACGGTAGATGAAAAACTAAAACAGCAAATGTAACTTAAATAAATTACCTATATTGAATTGTACATGTTATTTAACATATGATATTCAACAAACAAGAAATAAAAAACAATCTTGTCCTTGTATGTACATATCATATAAATCTTTATATAATCAAAAACCAGTAAGATATCCTAAATAAGGGAATTAATTGACCACAATTTTATATTGAGTTCTATCACCCACAGAAGTTTCTTAAGTATTTACTAAAGTGATGAATGATTTCATTAATTGTTAAGATTGTACTTCCCAGTTCAACTAAACCAAGAGTTCTATCACTCATTGCATTTTTGATTTTATGCGCAAATCACTGATCATTATCTTGTACTTACAGTGTATATTATAAATGGCACATAATTATATGATATTATACATCTGATGTATAATTATATAACGTGGTTGTACATCGGTACATACACATTGATAGCATGAACCAGCAATAATAGAAATGTCCAGTTAGTGGAATTTTCTTTTATGCAAGAAAGACTAGATTTTTAACATAGAAGAGAGGTCATATGCTAGAGCATTCTGGGCACCTAAGAAAATCGATTTCACATCCAGACTCACTTGTTGCCTGAGCACCAGCCTGCTCCATCTCTCTGAATCTGCTTGCCCTAGAATCAGTGCAGCGTAACTCTGAGCCCACTTATGTTTACTGTTTCAGTTTGGCTTCAGAGCTGGGCTAGACAAATGTTTTCTTTGAGATGTATTTCTCTCTTTGTAAGTATTGACGAGATGAACCAGTAATCAAAAAGCCAGCCAGGGTATGATTAGGCAGAGGACATTGGATAAACAAAGATTTTGTTCCTTTCATGTTGACAAAATTCACAAAATTACAAATTACAAATGTCACTCTGGGTTATTCAGGGAAGATGAAGATTAAATTCTGTGTGCTATGACTTTGGCCCTCCTGGCCAGATTCAGGGCATGCAAATGACTGCTTTCACTCATCTTGTGGGTCCTGTAGAGCCCTTGACTGGGGATCAGGGTCCTAATACTTGTGCCATCTGTGGCACTTGGCTCCCATTTCTATTCCAACAGTGCCTTGCTGTGTCATAAGACCCTGCTGTGAGAAGCTGTCATTGCCACAAACATTCCTATGACACCTCATTTCCCAAATCAAATGCCCAGAACAAGACAAGAACCAATGAACTCACTGTGTTCAGTTGGATGCAACAGAACCAAGCATATAATCAACAGGTTCATCTGTTAGAAAAAAAAGACTCAGGATTTAGGGACAGGAAAGACAAAGACACAAGGGAATTGGGTTGAAGAGGAGCAAAGGAAAGAAAAGGCAGAAGGAATCTTATTTTCTCCCACATTTTGTTGTTTTCCTAATAATATAAGCTTCCTCTCCCTCCCCCCACCCCTTCCCAGTCATTCCCCATTGCACTCTCCCCCCTTCCCTCCTTCCTTTTAACACCTTTCCCCTTTCCTCTTTACCGGTGCCTCCCCTTTCCTTCTTCCCATCCCCTGGAGGATCCTTTTCTATGAACCCCAAACCTCCTTCTGGGTTCTCCACCCTGGTGAGGGTTCGGAACTCAGTGGCATAGCCCTGAACCTCTTTTTGGGCTCCTTGTTAGTATGGAAACTCTATTATGATTGTTTAATCCATAGCCTCTAAGGATCTACTGCTTGAAGCCTTCTCTCCTGTGATCAATGCTAGACTTTGGAGGGTCGTTGACATGTCAGCCATTGTGCAGGTGAGGCAAAGTCCAATTCTGGCTACTGCAGCCTTAACTTGTGTGAAGTATCTTGCATATTATTGGTCCTCCCCATCTTTAGGCTCTTATAATCTCACTTTCCTCTCTTCCCCAAGGTTCTCTGAGTTTAGGATGGGGAGAGATTTGGCTGGTCTGGTTCCAGGTGATTAATGTAGGGTCTTTGGTGTTTTGAATTATGGTTTGTTGTTGTTTTCAGTTTTGCTTTTCCTGTACTGCCTTTGGCTGCATCCTGATTGGTATCAAAGGTCACCTCCTAACCAAAGATAAAAGACTGTTTAAATGAAGATCTTAATATAAGAGGAGACTCAAAGGTAGATGGAACAATAGGAGTAGGACAGCAGTGGGGGGAGAGGTCACCATTGTGAGATGGCTACCATCTATCTGCCAGTCCCTATACCCTCCCTGATTGATAAGATCAAACCTGTTTAGTTGCAAGTGACCAGGGAAGGAAGTGAGAGTGAGCTGTACCAGATGTCTCATTACTTACATGCAATACTTGACCGTGGCCTATTTTCTCTACTGAAGCGTCATCCCCTATCTCCTTTCTTTTGAGGTCCTCTTTCCCCTTCCCTCCTGTTTATAATCCTTTTTGATTACATTGGGGATTACAGTGGGTATTACAGAGATTTGCCTTTGACCATATCATTAAGTGGGTTTGGAACTAAGATCCACTTATTAGGGAGTACACACGGCGTCTAACTTTCTGTGTCTGGGATACTTCACTCATTATAATTTTTGGCAAAGGAATTTTTAAAGGGGAGGTGGTAGAGGAAATGGGAGGAGTCTCCTCTAAAAGTTGGAGACTACAGCTGACACAGATGAGTGCTACCACTGGAGAGAACAGGAGAGGAACAGAACCAAGAGATCAGACAGCATGAAACTATTCCATCCTGCAGGGAAGACAACTGGGTGCCCATCTGCAGTGTGTGTGTGTGTGTGTGTGTGTGTGTGTGTGTGTGTGTGTGTGTGTATCCATTGCTTTCTGACATGGTGGGGAAGTGGGCTGGGACTAATGCCTGCCTCGGTTGGTGTGATAGAACTAAGAATCTTCAAGCCAGGGAACTGTGAAAACAACAGTAAAGAAAATACCACTCCAGGCTATTCACAAGCCAGGCTAAAGCAGATTGTACATGTTTCCAAGCACAGAAATGGAAGACTATGTAAGGAGGAAGCGTGTTCTCCAGCTCTAAATGGCCATTAGCAGTAAGAACTGAAATGGTAACATTTACTTAGGATTGCTGCTTTCCAGGCTCAGCACTTAGAGCTTTACACTTGCAATCTTCTTCAATCTGTGTAGTACTCAGGGGCAGCAGCTCTTACCATTTCTCCTCTTCATCAGAGGACACTGGGAGACATTAACATTCGGCTCCATGGAAAAGTACAGAGACTAGAAAAAACAGAAAGTCATATGGAAAGTAGGCCAGGTATCCACCATTACACAGCTTCAACCTCACAGAGCAGGGTTTAGTGAAGTAGTTTCGTGTCACCAAAAGAATATGTCAGTTGAATGCATTTTATAGCATTAACTAGACACCCCTGGAAATTATTTCCTGCTTTTAAGTCAATGTAGCATATAAAACCTTTTGCTTGCCTCTAACCAATTAATGACATTGCGATTATAGATGGCTCAGGAATTTCTTTCCAATATTTCCCTTTTAAGATAAACTTCATATCATGAGGAGGTGAGTGCTCAAACACACAAACAATGAAATTCATAATCATAACCAATTTTCATATTATAGCAACACAGGCTGACAAAGTAGAAAAACTACAGCTTTGTTCTAGAATTATTTATGCAAGTTGATATGCAAAGCTGTGGTGGAATGCAGAGAGCCTTTGAGGACTCTTTGCCACAGAGAAGAGAAATCATTTGAGAAGTCAGAAAAAGAGGGGATGTTAAATCTAGGATATCTTGAATCTACTTAGTACATTAACTAGATCCCTCATACCCTCTCTCCTTCGGAGCACGTACTGTCACATTCACTGAATGCTTCTGGTGGTAGTTGCTATATTGCTGACTTGCATTTGTATTAGGCTTTGGGGAAATCCAACTGCCAGAGGTCTCTGCTCAGTGCTGGGGGAAGTGGAGAACTAGTGAATATAATGTTTAACCTTATTAAGGAGGAAAGGAAGAAAATAAATGAAAAACTGATAAAAAAGACTTGGAATCCTTGGAGAATGAAAATGCGAAAGATAAGAAAGGTTAGGACTAAAAGATATACAGATTAATGAGTGTTTTGCTAGGAAATTCTAAGAGATAAAGCAAAGAAGAGAATAGAGAGACAAGTTAGGATAATTTAAACATAAAGGAAAAAGATCCAACAAAATTAGTAAGTTCTTATTTGTTATCCATTCAACTTGAAACTGACTAAATGAAGTAGCTAAGATACTTTAGGATGTAAAATATCAACTGTAGATAGTATTGCTCTGTATATATCCATATATGTGTTCATTCTGTACATATGTATATATATATATGCAAAATGCAATTAGATCAATTTAAAAGAAGAGACTTGCAATCCATTGCCTTCAGGAGAAATTTGTAAGAAACAAATAAAAGAATATTAACAGACAGAAGTCTTTTCACAGCTGAGAAGAAGCTCTACTGCTTCCTCTTGCCTCCTTGCCAATCCTGCTAAATGGAAATCAGTCCCGCATGTGTCAAAAGGACTGGGTCACTTTGTCTGCATATTAACTGTTACATTAAGATTTGCTGCAAAAAGAGAGTCTATTAAACTTTTGCCTCTGAAGAGGCAAAGGAGTGGAAATAAATTATGAACTGAAGGACATTTTGGGAAGGGCTCTTCGGAACATTCATTATTATCATTTAAGACATACTGAAATCAACTGTCCCAAGGCCTCAGGTCTTCCCAGTTCAGTTTTACCCTTGGGGAAGCCTCGTGTCTTCTCTCATCTCTGTCAATAAACAGGGTTCTGATTCCTTAGCACTATAAAAAAAATCTAAGATGACTCCATGATGCAATTTGTCTTCAAAACAAACAGAACTCAGTGGAATGCAGAAGCGGAGCTCTTCCCTTCTTCAGAAGAAGGCAGACAAGAGGAGTCCTGGAAGTGGAGAGAAAATGTCCAGGCTCATGATTCATGAAACTGAAAGATGATTTTGAATCAATAACAGCCACAAGATGCCAACCAGATGACCTACTCGGGGACACTGTTCACCCTGCATCTTCCATTCCTCTCCCTTGCACAGGACAGCACTTCCTGCCTACTGAGCTTGCTATACTCCCCAGTTAAACATCGTTTTCCTAGTCTGATGTGCAGGTGGATTTTTATGTGATCCTGCAGGGAAAGTCCTGCAATTAAAATGTAAATTATGGGATGAAGACATAGCTCAGGGGTTAAAGCCTTTTCCATGTAGGCAAAAGGACCTGAGTTTGGATCCCAAATCCCACATACAAATGCCAGACTGAAATGGTAAAGGCTTTTATTTTCAGTCCTCGAAAGTCAAATATGGGAAACCCCAGAGCAAAGTAATCCAGGATGATTCCCAGTGCCATCCTTGGTCTCCATACACTCAAGTATTCACTTTTCCACACATCCATATACATGTGTACGTGAACACCTTTACCCACACATGCAAAAAAAATAAATAAATAAGATGTAAGTTACACATTTTATTTGTGCCAAAGCTTCCATCACCAATCCTTTCTAAGGCTGTATTTTTTGAAGATAACCCTCAAACAAGGGTTGCAATTCTTTGTACTTACTTGAAGTCTAACCAACTAATGAATTAATCACAAACAAGACACCAAAGTACGAACTATTTCAGCAGAGCATGTGGATAGAAGGAGCATAGAACTCATAATCAGAGAGCTGGCATTTGAGCTTTTTGTTTCTTACAAACTACATAGCTCAGCCGATTTTAATTTTAGAATCTTGATTTTTCTCTTTGTATCAGTACGATAATAATTATCTACCTTGACCATCTCACAGGGGTGTGGAGACCTAGAATAAGGTAATCAAAAGCAAATTCAGGACCCATGGAAGCTCGAAACTTAGAATTTGGGCGAATTGTTTCAAGAAAACAAATTACAGTAATATTTTATAAAATGAAATAAAGTATAAAAGTAGAAAACTAGAACAAGAAACTAGAATAGATTCATTTTGAATCTACTTCTCCCTCTAAAATTAAACAAAAATTTTGCCCCATACTGTATTCCCATCACATTAATCAGAAATAGTTCCCTAAAGTTGACACTCCCAACGCACTAAAAAGGAAGTTGGAGTAAAGAGAGATTGAGATTAACAGATTGTATTTTATCTCCTTTTGTACATTTTGCAAATACACAGCCCAGGTGAGCACATTGCTCTGAATGTGCTCATCTCTTTAAAGATCTTGTATCACTGAAAGGTCCAGAAGCCCAAGTTCCATTAACTTCATCACTAATCAGTTCCTCAGGTAATGATTGTTAAAGGTCATTGTGGACTGTGAATTACATATAAATGAAGGCTTTGTTTCCTGGTTCCTCTCTACAGAATCATCACCTCATAAAATTCTATTAAACTGACAACTGTTCCAGCATCATTGCAATAAGGTTGGAGTAAATTAGAAATTAGATTATTTGCCCCATAGTTATAACATAAATTATTCAGTTAAATATGCCCATTTACTTAATTTATTGGTCTCAGAGTGCATATACCTAATTACATATATAAAACAGGCCTTAGCAAAAATTTCAGATTATAAAAATTTGAGGTATACACTTCATATAGGCTTATTACTATTCAACAATTTGTTCCAAACATCAATGACTAAAGAAATGACCACCATGTATTTTTCAAGCAATCCCCATGAATCCTGTAGGGCAGGTATATGGGACTAGCTCTTGCGTGATTCTGGCTGCCAATATCTCCTGGGTTTAGAGTTGGATGTTGGTCAGGGTTCCATCATCAGGAGGCCTCCCTAAGATGGGATTTCTGGATGGTTTGCAAATTGGTGCTAGCTGTTGGTTTGGAGCCTTACTTCTCCATGTAAGAATATCATAGCATACATGTTGGATTCTCAAGACAAGAAGAAAGGAAAAACTTCCAGTCGATGTCATCTTGACAGTTATGACCCAGCATAGGAACATCATTGTCACTTTCCTCCAATTCTGTCAGCCTATAAGGTCATTCCAGATACACTATGGAGGGTTTCCAAATTGACATGATTAAAAAACATGTAAAGTAGGATATCTACTGATACAGTCATCTTTGGAAAAGACAATCTTCCATATGCCTCATACAAACTTGAGAGATGGTTACAGCAAATATTTATGCCTACCTTTGATCTAAAGGGAGCTTAACAGGGTTGGGTTCAAATCTAATCTCTACATATTATTCTCCAAGTCACTCTAAGAAAAGTTAATCACTGAGAGTATATTTTGGTTCATCTGTTAGCTTTAAAGCAACGTTTGTCATGAAGTTTAAATAAAGTCTGTAAAGGTAAAAGCAATGATTGTCATGAAGTTTAAATAAAGTCTGTAAAGGTATCAGCTCAGGGACTGGCACATAGTGAGCAGTCAATAAAATAGACACATTTTGGAGATGAGTAAAGAGCATCAATTTATAATAACCATTAAATGATTTCCCAAGGTAACCAACTACAAAAAATCAACTTCCAGAAGTAAAATATTTTAATCTAAGATGTAATGCTTTCTTCATAATAACAGGTAACTCAATATTGCACTCATATGGTAAATAAATGACCAACGTTTCTTGTAGATGTTTGTATATGGTCTGCCTTACAATTTGATGATAAATAGAGGCTTTTCTTTTAATGAGACTTCAAATGCCAACTGAAAAGTCAACACTTACCAACTTCCTCGTGCTGTTGCTTATTGTTGGGTAATAAATGTGATCCACATTATTGATGATGCAAGCATTGAACTCATGAATTATTTTTTAATTATTCAATTTTATAGGATGTGCGATATTCATAATTAATGGGAGCCTGGAGTTGGAGCAAATGTTCATCTTTCTCCTTCCTTAACAAGCCACATATAAACAATAATACATACAAGTTTAGCACACAGGAAAATATGCTTGTATTTTCAAATTGTTTTGCAGAGAACTAATTACATTTCTCTTTTCTTGAATATTAAAGGTGATGAAAGGGTTTTGTTCACGTAAAATAATCTGAGCTATATCTACTTGGAGGTTAAGATTCCGGGTTAGTAGAAAGTGTTTAATGTACGAGCATACATATAAGGCCTCCATAATTCATCAGCTCCATTTTCGCATCGTCCTGTGCATTTACAGAGACTGCATACATTACAACATGATGGATGGGGTGCTGATTAAAGAAAATTTGTTCCTCCTGCCTAGAATACATATATTTTCCCATTAATTTAAGAAATTCTAAATGGTGCCCTTAAAAATGACTGCATGTTTACACCAAAATTGAACACTGAGGTTAACCAGAGTTACTAGGAATTCAAAAGTTTGCTTTTCTTGACCTTACAGAGGATACTGTTCATGACTGTCAAGATTAAGAATGCAAACTAGAAAACAAAGCCTTATTTATTTCAGACCTTTGACAGTTCTTGAGTTTCATATTATTCAAAAGAGTGGGTGAGGTGAGGATGTCTTCCACTCTAACGGAAGTTAGCAATGCCAGATAACTCATCTTTGTCTCCTGTTGGACAAACCAGTTACCTTTTCATATATGAAACTCTCTTACCCTAGTTTAACTCAGTATTTCTCAAGTGAACTTTTTTCTTTTATTTTTCTTTTTTTTTTAATTTATTTTTTCCACTCATACAAACTTGATAGGTACCCAATTCCCCTCCCTCCCTTCACCCCTCTCTGGATCCCCTTGCTCCCTCCCCCCTTTAGCCCTTTCTTTCCCTCTCCCTCCTTTTCTCCCAGTGCCCCCCCCCAATTCCTGGAGCATCCTTTAGTGTGCATGTCAAACTTCTCTCTGGGTCCTCCTCTCTGATGAGGTGTAAGGACTCAGTAGTATTGCCTAGAGCTCTTTTTTGTGTTCCTCTTTAGTATAGGAATACTATTGTGGCTATTAATCCCTTACCTCTAAGGATTTTGAAGCCAGTGATCCACGCTGGACTTAGGGGGGTCAATGACATGTTGGTCATTGCGCAGGTCATGCAAAGTCCTATTATGATTATTTAGGCCCTAACGTGTGTGGAGTATCTTGCATATCATTGCTCCTCCCCATCTTTAGGCTCTTACTATCTTACTACCCCCCTCTTCCGCAAATTTCCCTGATCTTTGGCATGGAGAGAGATTAGGCTGGCCTGTTTCCTGGTGATTAATGTAGGGTCTCTGATATTCTGAATTATGGTTTGTTATTCTTTTTTCTTCTTCTTCTTCCAGTTTTGTTGTTCCTGGACTGCCCTTGGCTCCATCCTGATTAGTATTGGATGTCATCTCCTAGCCAGAGATAAAAGGCTGTTAAAATAGAGTCTTATTATAAGAGTAGATTCAAAGATAGATGGAATAAGAGTAGGAGACCGTGGTGAGGGAGAGTCAATCTTCCATTTGCAGGATGATTATCTTCTATCTGCCAAACTCTATACCCTCCCTTTCTGTTGAGATCAAACCCCATCAGTAGCAGCAAATGAGCAGGAAGAAAAATGTGTGAGCTTAACCAGATGTCTCATTACTTACTTGCAGTACTTGATGGTGGCCTGTATTCTCTGCTTGTAGCATGATCCCCTCCCTCCCTGTTTCTGGTAGTGCCGTCCTTCCCCTTCCCTCCTGTTTATAATCTTCGCAATTATTATAGGTATTACAGAGATTTATCTTTGAGTGTGTCACTAAGTGGCTTTGGTACTAGGATCCACCTATTAGTGAGTATTTACGGCCCTTAATTTTCTGTGTCTGGGATACTTCACTCAATATAATTGTTTCTAATTCCACCCATTTCCTGGCAAATTTCATTAATTCATCATTTTTGATGGCTGAGTAGTATTCCATTGTATAAATGTACCACATTTTCCTTATCCACTCATCAACTGTTGGGCATTTGGGTTGATTCCATGACTTTGCTATTGTAAACAGTGCTGCTTTGGACATGGTTGTACTTGTGCTATCAAGGTGAATTTTCGCTGTATGGGGGATTATTCTCAAAAGTGGAATAGCAGGGTCATATGACATTTCAGTGTTTAACTTTTTTAAGCAATGTAGGAGAGTTCCCTTCTGGCCACCTCCTCTCCAGCATTTGGTGTAGTATCCATCTGTGTCTTTTATGTTTTTCTTTTTAGTTTGAAGTCCACTTTGTCTGCTAGCATAATGGCTATCCCTACCTGTTTCCTGGTTCCATTAGCTTGCAGAATTTTGGACCAGCCTTTTATTTTTAGGATGTGCCTATCCTTTGTGGTGAGATGAATTTCCAGAAGGCAGCAGATTGAGGGGTTGTGATTTTTAGTCCAAGTTTGTAATCTGTGTCTCTTGATTGGTGAGTTAATTCCATTGACATTTAATGTTATAATGGAGAAATTACTTTTAATTTCAGACATTTTTTATGTTCAGGGACTTTTGTAAGTGTATTATTTGGTTTCTAGGTTTTGATGGTATTATACTTCCCTTCTATCCTCCTGGATATGCTTGTTCTTGTCTTTAAGCTTGAGTATCTTTTCTAGCATTGGTAGACATGTAAGCCTTCAAGTTGTCTTTGTACTGGAAAACTTTTCTTTCCCCCTCAATCATGACAGATATTTTTATGGGGTATATCAGCCTGGGTTGACATTTTTGCTCATTCAATACTTGAAGTATGTCTCTCCAAGCTCTTCTTGCTTTTACTGTTTCCATTGAAAAGTCCTTTGCTATTTTAATAGGTTTACCTTTAAAAGTGACTTGTTTTTTTTTCCCCCTTGAAGCTCTCAGCACCATTTCTCTGTCTTGAATGTGGAGTGTTTTAACTATTATCTGCCGTGGCAAGTTTCTATTTTGGTCATATCTGTTTGGGGTGCGGAATGCCTCTTGTATATGGGTGGGCTTCTCTTTTTTTAGATGGGAAAAGTTTTCCTTGATGATAATTTGACAAATTTCCTCAGGTGTGGTATTTTGGGATTCTTGCTCTGATATTCCATGAATACGCATGTTAGACTTCTTCAGGGTGTCCCATAACTCTTGAGTATTTCTTTCAGTGTCTTTTTGGCTTTAACAACCTCTTCCATTGAGCTGGTTAATACTCCCACTTTGTCTTCAAGATCTGAAATTCTATTTTCTGCTTTTTTTGTTCTGCTGATAAGACTCTCTGTTGAGTTCTGGGTTTAAGATAACTTGTCATTTAGTTCAGTTTTAAACTCTGCTTGAGTCTGTTTTAACTGCTCTACGCCTGTTTTTGTTTCTTGAACTGTTTTTCTCAACTCCTCCAAGTGTCTATTGTATTCCTCTTCAAAGTGGTTGATGTGGTTATTTAACTCCTCCTGGATTTCCTCTTTCACAGTATTGATCATGGTAATGATCATGCTTTGAAAGTTGTTATCTTGGGTCAGGCTTTCTTGGCTATTTTCTGTGGATTTGTTCTAGTTGGAGTATGTCATTATGGGGATAATTCTTTTGGTGGGAGATTTGTTTCCTTGGGTTTTGTTTCTCATGGATCTGCACTTTGACTTGGGCATTGTTGTTTTATCTCTTAAGACCTTCTTTCAATTTTCTGCATGTTTTTGAGTGAACTGAATTAGTTGGTATCAATACTCTTGGGCAGTTATTACCAGTGTTTGCATTGGTATTGGTTATGCTTGTTGTTATTGTTATTTCCTAGATGAGACTACTGAACAGTTAATACAGGGGGTGGACAGGGGGTGAATACTAGTATGGTAGTGCACTTTTATGATTTAGTACCTTGGTGATATGTGAGGGTGATGGTATAGTCCCTGAAGTTGTACATGTTTTGGGGGTGGCTATATGGAAAAGTTACTCTACAGTAACTAATAATTGAAAGGAACAGGGTAAAAAGGAGGTTTACTTATCTTTGGGCTGGATGTGGAGAATCTCTCCCATGTGATAGGATGAATTTAGAGGATTTCAGACGTGTGGCTTTTATTCCCTAGAGCTTTGTTTGGGTGTTCTTTGGACTGTGTTGAATTCTGATGAGCAGTGTGTCTTCCCTGGACTGTGAGCCTTCCTGGGCGGGTGGAAAGGGAAGAGGTGCTGGTGGCAGTGCAGTTAACTTGGGGACCTGGAGTGGGGCCTAGGGGTCCTCCCCAGCATGCAGCAGCGCCTGCTCTGACTGGCTGGTGGGTGGAGCTGGGACAAGTGGGTTACCTGGGGCTTGGGGGTACCCAGGGGGCGTTTACCTGGGGTGCAGTGTCCATGCTGGACTGTGCGCGTCCAAGGCGGGAGGAAAGGGAGGAGGTGCTGGTGGCCGGTGCAATTAACCTGATGACCTGGGGTGATCTCAAGTGAACTTAAACAGGAAGTTCTATTTTTTTTCTTCAAAGAACACCAGTCAACATCTCGTAGTCCCTTCTCCTCTCCTAAGAACAACCCATTCACTATCCCAACAGATGTTAAAAACACCATTTTATTTGATCAAACTCCTACTGGCAAACATTTGCTATTTTTTACCTCAATGATTGAAAATTATAGCATCCAATCATGGGTATATCCTTTATATACACTATTAAGTTTAGGACACATAGTTTTGACCTGATATTGAAGTATGATCAACAGAAAAAAAATTTAATGTTTATTTATTTGTTTTTCCCAGCCATACAAACTTAATAGGTATCCCAGTCTCCTCCCTCACTCCCCCTCTCCCCAGTCACCCTTGCATCCTCCGCCCCTTTTCCCCTTCCTTTCAACCCCTCTCTCCCTTTCCCCCAGTGCCTCCCCCCCATTTCCTGGAGCATCTTTTAATGTGAATGTCAAACTTCATTCTGAGTCCTCCATTCTAATGAAGTGTAAGGTCTCAGTGGAATTGTCTAGAGCCCTTACTTGTGCTCCCCTTTAGTATGGGAACACTGTTAATCCCTTGTCTCTAAGGATCCTAGTACCTGTGATCCATGCTAGACTTTAGGGGGGGGGGGTCATTGATATGTCAGTCATTGTGCAGGTCATGCAAAGTCTGATTATGGCTACTGTGGCCCTAATTTGTGTGTGCGTATCATCGCTTCTCCCCATCTTTAGACTTTTACAATCTTACCACCCCCTTTTCCACAAATTTCCTTGAGCTTTAGATGGGGAGAGATTTTGGCTGGTCTGGTTCCAGGTGATTAATGTAGGGTCTCTGATGTTCTGAATTATGGTTGGTTGTTGTTTTCAGTTTTGCTGTTCTTGCACTGCCCTTGGCTCCATCCTGATTGGTATTGGAGGTTACCTCCTAGCCAGAGATAAAAGGCTATTTAAATGGAATCTTACGGGGCTGGAGAGATGGCTCAGGGGTTGTGACGCTGTCTCACAAGCAGAAGGTTCTGAGTTCGGATCCCAGGTCCCATGTTAAAAAAACAAAAATAAAAAAAAAGAATATTATAGTAAATGGAATCTTACTATATGAGTAGATTCAAAGGTAAATGGAATAGGAGTAGGAGTCTGCAGTGAGGGGGGGTCAGTCTCCCATTTGCAGGATGGTTACCGTCTATCTACCAGACTCTATGCCCTCCCTGACTGGTGAGATCAAACTCCCTCAGATGCAAATGACCAGGAAGGAAAGTGAGTGAGCTTAACCAGATGTCTCACTACTTCCTTGCAATACTTGATGGTGATCTATTTTCTCTGCTGCATGATTCCCTCTCTCCTTATTTCTGGGGGAGCCCTCCTTCCCCTTCCCTCCTGTTTATAATCTTTGTAATTACTGTAGGTATTACAGAGATTTATCTTTGAATATGTCACTAAGTGGATTTGGTACTAGGATCCACCTATTAGGGAATACATACGGCTTAATTTTCTGAACAGCACAATTTCCTGAAGTCTACCAGCATCATTTCTTAGAGATCAGTGTGCAACAGGACATCCATCACTGTGGAAGTCTTATGGTTTCTCTGTAGAGAAAATTAGGGCAAGAAACACTAACTTTAGAGCCTAGACTAAGCTCCATCTGCTGCATTACCACTAGCTCTCTGGTTGGCCTTGATCACGTACTAGATCTGGATACACATTTCATCAAATGTAAAGTGTGTTGCAGAAGCATCAGGTGATTTTTTCTTGCCTCCTGGCTGAGAGAATCTATGATGATGTGTATGGTTACCTTGAATTGCACTCCAAGAGCCTTTGAAGAGCCTGATTAAAATTGCACAAGTCAACAAGTACCTACTTTTTCTGCATTTATCCTCCACCTGGTGATTTTCTTTGTTTTCTGCTGCCAGTTTCTACTAAAAGAGAAGCACATGGGCCACAAAGAACAGCTCTCTTAAGTTGTTTGCTGGGACACTCGTGAGACTCATCTCTACTTGGCTTTCTGCTTCTGTTTCTGATGGTGAATATAATTTCTCAATCAACACTTACCCAAATGACTCACTTGTAATCAGAGACCAGATATGTTCTTGTGTATAAACATGATAATGATTCATGTATTTTAGGAAAACCCTAAGCCCATCCAATTCTCATTATGACTGTGATATTTGCATAAACCCTGGCTTGGCAGTATTACTGAAAACTTTCCAGAACAAACTCCCTTTGCAGTGTTGCTGCAGGCAGACATCACTAGCTAGTATTGTTTAAACATCACTAGCTGGCATCATTTTTTCTCTCCACACTAACTTCCAATCTTTGCAACTTTCCTGATGTCCATTATATTTCCCTCCAGTTTTTCAGGATGTAGAAACTGTCCCCAGCCTGCCTGAAGCCTTTTCCTAGTCTGTTTGAATTTCCCTTGTCCTTGTTTTATTAGGTATTTTCCATTTTTGACCTAGTGCTTTGTCTTTAGCTAGATGACAAACAACTTCAAATCAGTTTGTCTTTTCACCATTTCAGATTTATGAACCATACAACCTGGATCATTTGCTAGAGATTATAAGACAAAGCAGTGATGATCTCTTCCTGAATTAGCATACAGTCTGCCAGTGACTATTTTCCCCAGTATTTTTAACATACTGCACATTAGGCTGCATTGCTTGGAATTTTCATTCAGCATTCTTAAGGTGGCAAAAGGATTACTGCTCTTCAAATATTAGAATGCCTCACTGCAAATCCTCTCAAATTTTTAACTAGTGGGAAGTTAAGGGTTACCTGTTCAATGTGTAGGTTTACTGTAAGTATTAAATTTGTAATGGTAAATATTAAAGAAGAAATATGATTCCCAAATATTTCTTGGTATCTTTCTGCATGTTGTAATCCGTCCTAGGAATTAACATCACCCAGCAAGTAAAGCAGACACAGTTCCTATCTTCATGAAGCAAGTGCATTGAAATTCTTTTACTCTTGTGAAACTGGGAGTCCAACCTTGAAATCCAAGAGAAAAAAGAAATATGAGTGACCATTTGGAATTCTGGACATAAAATATATGCATCACCTATTTTATGCAGACACGCTAGTCTGTGGCTGAATAAAATGGGACCTATTTTATTATTCTTTTATGGATTAGCCATAGACTATGCAATACAAGTGGGACATAAAAGAATAATGGAAAAGACAAGACCTGACTAAATAAATCCCTTGAAAACATTTTCTTTCAATGTTCTGTCATGAGAATAAATTCCCCTTGCACTATTTTTTATTTTATTTTTTGCTTCTGTTCTTTTCTAGGTCACCTGAAATGGAAACCTATCAGAAAATGGGGTATACATTAAAAAATTTTTGCAATGCCTCTGAGTCAATACTAGACCTTTGCAAACCAAAAAGAAATACTCAGAATGAATATATTGTGAGAAAGGCACTAAACAGCACTAGGAAAGCCGAAGGCCTCCAGCCATTTGTCTAGGCTGATGGCCATTACTGTAATAAGAAGCTTCAGCCAAACAAATTATGAGACAGATCGAAAGTTTTCAGATTGTCATCAAGCAGACTGTGAACACATAATAGGCATTAGATAACCCTCATGATAAAAGGTTGGGGGATATTCTGCAGAATCAATAAAATAAGGGGATGACCATAGAACTTGGACCCATATATATAAACAACAGGGTGCAGATGTGTTATTTCCATAATATGATATAAAATGCCCTTTTCTTTGTTAGAAAGCTCCAAGCCATGGGTAACAAAAGATGAATGATTGGGAGGTAGAATCAGAACACACTATGATAAAAATGAGGTATTGATTCTGAGAGATTTTAATTTAGATTAGTTCACTTAGAAAAAGTAATAAATTGAAATGTACTCAACATGGCTCACATTCGAAATGACTTATCAGGATTCCAGAATGAAACCTCAGGCGAGCAATAATTTTAACCATAGCACTCACCCAGGTTGCCCACACTAAATTACAGCATCTTTGCAAATAATTTGGACAGGAACGAGACAAGTAGTATATCTCTGAGTGACAAACGGGAGCCTGAGCTTCCGTGCCAGAAGGAAAGATGGGAAAAAAGCTGGAAATGAGTAGCTGGCCATAATAAATTAAGAAGACAAGCATCTGAACTATTAGAGAAGCCATTCAGCGTCCGTCATGTCATATATTTGTCTGATGCCTATTACTACCAGAAGCTTCAGATGGGCACATGAAAGGGATTATCTTTAAGCAAATGTGGAAGTGGATCTTTTTTTATTAATATCCAGATTTCTTAACAAATCTTAATTAGTTAGTGCTCAACATTGGTCTGAAAGACTTTTTCCTTCAGTCTTAGTGTTTTGTACATGCAATTAAATCGAATAGCACAGGTAAATCAGTTAACATTTGGCCTAGGCTTAGGAGGATGATAATAAATGCATTCATATAGTGTTTGATTGCTAAGTGTGTTCCAGCTTTTACTAGGTGTCTGACACTGAGTAAATACTATTATTCTTACATTGCTTGGGGAATCTAGGAAGTGTTAAGTCCCTTAAGTGAAATCATGCTTAATTTTACATTTTGCATCTTATATACTGAATTCATGACACAGAGCTTGAAAAGTTTAATGTTTTGTTTGCATAGCATTAATTGAAGACCTAAAGATCAATATAAAACTTTTCTTTCAATTCATACTAAATTAAGAATATTTTGCCATATCACTACACTACACACACGCATACGCACACATGCACGCACACACACATATTCCTACAGTGGTTCCCAACTTAATTAGCTTTTCTTCCTGGTCCTTTGGGGGAATATAACTACTTATATTCATTTTTTTAAAGAGGGCTATTATTAAGTAATTTTCTAATGTACATAGTTTGCAGCATCCATTTCTAGATTTGCTAACTGCTGTCAGTAAAGAGTGGATTCCATTATAACTCAAACTGGTGCAGCTTTCTAATCCTCACTTTAAAGAATTCTCTTTTGTAGGCTCAGTGCTTACCTCCTTAGAACTGAAGCTCTTTGTTAGTTTAGTTTCTGTAGTAGCATCCTGAGATGCTTCAGGGGCCATTAAGCTTAATGAGTTAACAATTTTTTTCCAAAGTATATATGAGGTTCTTACTAAAAGATAACTTTTATAGGTACTCCAGACTTATTACAAAGAAATTCTCTTTTCAAATAAAGCTTTCAGAGTGAACTTTCATGCTAGTCTAAGAGAAGCAAACTTTGGTTTCAAGTGCTACATAATACATCACATGCCATTTCTGTGTTCTTGAGCTATTATACAACCAAGCTATCAGTTACATCAAAGCGACGTCTCCCTACATAAAGACACATTGGCAATAGATTAATCCCTTTGTCTCCAGAACTCTATTGAACAAGGATCACTTTTTCCTCTTTGAAATGATATTTTAAATTTCACACATATTTATCAAAAAAACAGTCAAAGAAGAATAATTTTTATCATAAGGTGTTTTCCTTTCTTCAGCAGAGTTTGCAAAAGGCCAACCCCATGCAGCCCTCAGGGGCCTTTATCAGAAGCAAACCTTCAAAGCATTCCTTAGCCCGGTGGTGCCCATCTGATAATAGAGAGACCTCTGAAACCCTCTCCCCCGACACTTTCCCCATCCTTGTAGACCTTCAAAAGGAACATGTGACTCAGAAGAGGAGGAAGAAACAGGAAAAGACCTGCTTGTCAGAGACATACAGCACATGGGTGGGAAAAACAATTCTGTGGGGTCACCTTCTTGCCACCTTCCGACACATACTGGGGTGGTGCTTATGGGGCCAGAGTGTTGCTGACCTTCATCAGTCCTCTGATAACAGTTCTAATATTTCTAAGAAGATACAGCACTGCATAACATCTTCACTTCAATAAATGCTCCCCATCATCCACAGGACAGCCAGCCAATATCGGCCTGAGCATGTTTCTAATCTCTCCCTCTCTCTGACCCTAATTTAGACAGTAAAGACCATTATTACTAAATATTTTTAAAATACTTATTATGGGCCAGAAAATGTTTTGGACGCTAAGATTAGATCACTAATTCAACCCTAAAGGGCAAAGCTTTTTTTTTTTTTCTAAATTGCTACCCTAAGGTAGGGTACCATCAACTAAGATTTGGACAATCTTAAAAGCGAGATGAGAACTGAGAAAATGGCCCGGGGGTTACAGACTTGAGATCCTTTTGCTTTGGATCCCCAGAGCTCATATAAAAATATCAGGAGGATATGGCAGTGACCTTGGATTCTGTCGCAGAAGACGAAGCTTAGGAACCCTCAGAACAAAGTGATAAAGTCACCTTGGAACTCAGGCGCACACACACACACACACACACACACACACACATACACACACACACACGCACGCGCGCCAAAGAAAAAATCCAAAATGAACAAAGTACAATGGGGGAAGAGTAAAAACAGGAAAGAAGAACTGAAGACCCAGAGGTGCAGTTTTAAGAGGAGAACCTGGAAGCTCTTTCTGGAACCATGGTGTGCAGCAGAGACTGGAAACAAGTGGGAGTGAACTGTAAAGATCACTGGGGATAGTAAGAAAGTGCAAGAATCAGTGATGGAATAACGCCTGCCTTCCAGGGCTACACAGAAGCACAAAGAAGTGAGAGGAAGGAAAGACGGAGAATCACAGGAGGTGATGCCACAGAGCCACATGGGCTCGTGTTTTATTAGGCTTATGATCCTTCCTCCCGCCAGCCTCTCCCTTGAGCTAAATCCAGGGCAATTTAAAATTCGGAGAAAAGCAATATGATATTAGAGTTCAAAAGGGCCTCCCTGACTAGCTGCTCAAGAAGAGAGGGGGTCAGAGGATGCCAGAAACAGACAGCATAAGAGGCTTAGTATTCAGTCCAGCTAAGAAATGATGCCTCTGGACAGGAGATAATGACAAATGTTGAATCCTGAACATACTTTGAGCATAAAATTAGTAATACTTACTGGAAGTAAGATATGTGCTATAAGAAAAGGGAAGAGACAAGAATGACTGATGATAAGAAGGTGTCAGTACCCAGTCAGAAAAAAAAACCTGTAGACACTGTGGCTGGATTATTTTTCTGCATGTTGTTTGAGAGACCAAGCAGATTCCTAGTGGACACAATGAGTAGCCATTCGAACGATGGGATGTTTATTCTGTTCTTTGGTTTGAAGGATGAAAAGAGCTTGATGATCCAACACTTCCTGCTTTTACATTCTCCTCCCTCTGAGGATTAGCCCCACCACTTCTCATTTTCATTTCCTTATCTCTCCATTGCAGGATGACTGCCCCTCCAGACCTGTTCTCTTCATTTTTGCTTTTTTCATCAGTCTATTTTTGTTAGTTTTGCTTAGTTCCTCCCTTATTTCAGAAGCCTAATGGATAGAGATAATATTCATTTAGGATAAATACCACCAGGCAGAACCTTATGGCAAATCTGGGCAGAAGTAAGAGACATTCTTCTTTGAGCACTTGAGTTACTTTTCTCATTGCCCCAACAAAATACCTGATGCAAGCAACTTAAGGAGGGAAGAATTTGTTTCATCTCATAGCTGCAGGATATAGCTTGATATGGCAGGGAAGTAATGACAGTGGAAGTGGAAAGAAACGAGAGATGAATGCTGGTGCGCTGTCCATGTTCTCCATTTCAGTCAGACTCTAACCCATAGGATGGTGGCACCAGCATTCAGGGTGTGTCTTCCGTCCTCAGTTAAACTTTTCTGGCAATACCCTCTTATCATGATTTCCCTAATGTTTCTAAATTCAGTCAAGTTGACAATGTAGATTAACCATCACATACAATAAGACTAGTATAGAACTGTGGTAGTTAGCTACAGGTGTCAACTTGTTTCCCTAAGCTATTCAGTTATGAACTTATTGGCAACATGCAGGCTAACTACTACAGAATTTGGTACTAGAAGTGTGGGGAACTGCTAGTAGATAGGACTATGTGACTTTTGTGGATTTTGAACTTTTGGGGCAGAAATTTAGAAATATCTGAAGACTTTTTGAGGCTGAATGTTACAAAAACCATTAGAATTTAGTGGGTCATTTGGACATGCTGAAAGAGTTACAGATTATTTTTACCCACCTTGTGATGAAGGGAAAAAGATGTTGTATTGGATTGCTTGGTAGAAGACAGCTGGGTTGTCATCCTTAAAGTTTTGGATGAGAAAAGGACAGACAGCAGAGCACCTGTGGCTATTGGAAAGATTAATATCATTGAAGAAAAACCTAGTGCTTTGCACTTGACTAGTGAGAGAGATAAATATAGCTCCTGGTATTACAAAATAGCTGACCTACCAACATACTCCTATATACTAGCGAGATCTCAAGAGAGATGCAATGGAAACCTTGGGGACTAGAGCTAGACAGATGGAGGGGAGTGCCCCTATTAGTGGGGTGGCTGGAGGAATGACCCTTGGTCTATCACAGAGACCTGAACCCTCTGCTCCTCATTAGAGCAGACAATCCAGAGAGAACCCTGGGACCCATAGAAGCAGACAAGCAGAAGGTTGGGAGGGAGTGGAATAGATTGATGAAGGGAGGCAAGGAAAGGAAGTGAAAGGGGGAAGGGAAAGAGGGGAAAAGGGATAAGTACTCAATATACTTGTAAAACTAGGGGAAAAATTAAAAAAAATAAAATAAAAAGTAAATAAATGAAAAAAGCAACATTTATTTCTGCTTTCCATATCAACCATTACAGTAACATGCAGCAATCATAGTAAATCCTCAATTTTTTGCTTTTTTTTTCACTGCTGGAAGCATATATATTTCAGGGAAAAAAGTTGAACCTGAACTATAATGATTGAATATTTTATAATTGGACTATGAAAACTTTTAATCTTGGACTTTGGAAATAAAGAAAACTCAGGAGAAACAATTATATATATGTAAGAGGAACTTTAGGGGTTGCGGTTAAACAGGTGAGGGGAGTGTCCCATTAGAGGGTGTGCTCAGTGAAGGGCCACTTAATCTACCACCAAGGCCTGATCTAGAACAGACAACCCCTGTGGGGTCCATACAGGAGACAAGAAGGAAGGTGGTAAGGAGAGGGAAGGATTTGGAAAAGGAGGGAAGAATGAGAGAGGAAGAGAGGAGGGAAAGAGGAGGGATAGGGACAACTACTCTGCAAAACTAGAAAAATGAAAAATAATTTTAAAAATTGAATGTGTCTAATATGAGATAAATGTAGTATCTATGGGAACAATAGTTGAAAGATAAAAGCTTACAACTAATGTCTTTCATGTCAAGTTGACAAGAAGTGGAGCATGATAGTTAGCTACAATGATCAACTTGACAATTGAAGGCTTTATCTCAGAGCACATGCATAAAAAGTTAACAGTTGAGTTAAGCCCTGAGCAATACTGCAGGAGTTCGTCTCATTGTTGAGGGAAGATCTAGCCCATGGTGGGTGGAACTTTTCCCTGTGTAAAATTGAGGAAGCTGATTCAGGAAGTTGTCATTATTTGGTATAGTCAGACAGACATGCTATCTGGAAAGTGAAGTTTGTCCCTCTCTCAGCAGCCTGTGGATATGGTGTGGCCAGTTCCTTTGGTCTCTGGTGTAGATATGAGCTATCAAGTCAAGCTGGACTAAGAAATGTAGGTAGACATTCATAATCCAGAATAAAAAAACAAACCTTGTTTCCCTAAGATGTCTCATCATGAATTTATTGGCAAACTGAAACAGGAGCTTTAGTGGGACCCTTTATGAGATTCATTATCAATTAATAATTAGTTACTTCAATATCTTTACACTCAATGATTTCTACGAATCTTGCTGTTAGGCAATAACTCCATCTAAATGAAATTGGCCTGTGGTTTTTAAGTATCTAATATCTATTTGTTGAATGAACATGTTAATTTCTAAAAACAAAATGAGATACTCAGAAAGGGGTTTTTTGTAGCAATATTTGTTGTGAAACTGTTTTTGGAAAGAGGCAAATCCTGAGTGATGTTCTTTACGAAGCTCTTCCTAACCTCATATGTTTAACTCCAGTGCCCAGCACAGTGCCCAACGCTGGGGGGGCGGGGGGTAAATTTATTTAATGCCTGTTGAAAAACTGGCCACATGGAAAATAAGCCACAAAGTCAGGTTATATTGCAAACAACTGTGTGAAATTAATCACCGGACTGAAATTTGCAAAGTGAATTTCCACCACTTGGATAAAAATGTACTGTGCAGAATATTTCACTCTAGTCATGCTGTTGCAGCCTTCTGGAAAGAACTTATTCTTAAACATGTTGTAGAAGTGCTGGGCTCCAAAGCCACCTGTCAACATTGGTTTGCCAATATCAAATAGTTAAGAAGCAAATGTTTTTGAAAACAGCAGCTGCCAAGAATTGCTGAAAGAGGTGCCAGGGCATTCTGATGAGTGCTGAGGGCAAACTGCTTTCCTTCCCCAGACATGTCACGGTGCCTCTTTCAGCCAGTCATATGGTGCCGCCTCCCACTTCTCTTCAGCTTCCAGCCCGTCATGTCTCCCTGAAGTTCATCATGCATTGATCCTCCACGATAGGTGTGGGTTCCTTTCTACTGGTTCCCAGAGCACCTCGTCCATACGCTTTTCCCAGCAAAGTGATGTCTTTCTCATCATTCACCAATTATCTGCTTCTTCTCTCTGTTATAATTTCATCACGAAAGACCCTATAAATAAAACATTTCAGAGAAATTAGAAGTCACACAACAGCTATCCTACAATAAAATGATAATATTACTTAACTGAGTAATGGCCAAGGCTCTGATTTGGAAATCTCAACTTTTGTCTTAAAAGAAATTTCATAATCACTCTCACAAGCATTTCTGGAACTTCTGATTTGCATAAGCTCTAATGATAAAGTGTTTTTTTTTCTTCTTCCTTTTGTCCCTCTTTCCATCACTCCATCCCTTCCTTCCTTCCCTCCTTTTCTTACTTTCTATCTTGTGCTTCCTTTCTTTCTGACTTCCTTCCCTTTTGTTTCTGCGCAGAGTAGTCATTTGAAACCTCAGTATAAGTATTGTCTCACAGTAATAGAAACAAGTAACTAAAGCATCTTTGAAATTTATAAATTTCAAATGATTCATATTAGTTATAAATGCAGTAGACTGAATACAAATTATAATTAGATCTCTACTGAGGGGAAATAAATCAATCCCTTCACGGTTTGAATGTGAGTTTCCCTTCTTAGGCTCATGCGTTAGAATCCTTGCCTGATTTTAAAGTTTGGGAAGGTTGCAGCACTATTAGGAGATGGAGCTTTGCTGGAGAAAGACACATCAGTAGGGGTAGGTCTTAAGGTTTGACAGCTCATCCCTGCCTCATCTCAGTTTGCTGTTGTTCTCTGTGCCTTTGTGAGAGCTGTAGTGAACATCTACTACAAGCTATGTCTTCTGCTATGTGATCCCCACTGTAAAGGACTAAATCCTCTCTAGCACCACGAATCAAGTAAATCTCCCTTCTCCCATAAGATGGCTGTGTCAGACTGTTGTCTCACAGCAAAGAGAGCAGCTGCAACAAATCCTAAGCCCACTTACTATGCAGATGACACGAAATACTTAATATAAAATAAGTAAATTAATAATGAAGTTACACCTATTGTCGAAGACTCAAGAGAAGGTTAATGAGTGGCTATTAGGTAAGTATTTGATCATCCTGATACTCATTCTGATTACTGAATATGACTGAAAATTTATAAATATGGAGTAAAGCTTCTATTAGTCAAACATACTTGTTTCTCAGACACATTTTGTTAAAAAATCTAATCTACATTTTAAAGCACATACATACCCATAAATATGCACTACATGTGCTAAAATTCATTAAAGTCTATTATCAAACAAAGGAAAATTAGATCTAATTCTAAAAGATTTCAGGCATTATTTGTAGTAAGCATAAATGATATTGCCAGAAAAGCAGAGAGATACAAAACAGGTTTTATCCATGTGTGTCTCTGGAAACCGTGTAGATAACAGGAATAGAATTTGACTACATCCATCATGGCTCTGCTCCACTCAGAATTGAGGTTTCAAATGATTACTCTGTGAAGAATGAATTAGTACTTACTTCTAAATTTATAACTACTATTTTCATGTTGGATGTAATATTTTTCCATGTCTAATAAACCTGAAGAATAAGCAAAAAAAGAGAAAATTAGAGATTTCTAGCAATACTTTAAAATGGAAAACTATGTGCCAAATTAAGTCTCAATGCTGAAAATATATGATTGTAAAGCCCATACATTTTTTCTTCATAAATTCCGAAAGCCATTGTTTTGTGACAAATAGCAGTGACTTTTATGAAGCAGAAGACCATAGTTCAAAGAAATCATGTTTAAATTAAATTAACTGTGAAATGTGGTAATACATTTCCCAGTTAAAAGCCTATGCATGCATTTTCTAAAGTTTGGAAGAGGGAGACTAGCCTCCTGCTTCCTTTATCTGCCCACTGCTTTACATCTGAGTCTTATGACTTTGCCTAGTAAGCACATCATCAGGAGATTCATTTGTGGAAATTGGAAGATATCTAGACTTAGGATGTCTTAAAAAACAGATTGGTGTTTCTTTTCATCAGTGTTCCAGTTTCATTAACTTATAACTCCTCTTTTGTTACTGTTTCTGATTTGAATGTTTTTTCGAAAAGACAGATGATGGAAAGTCAAACCTCAAACCTACATGTTTGCTGACTTTAGTCCAGATTCTCTTCCACTGAATTCCTGGTCAACACATAAAATTTCTTCTCTTGATGTTGGAAGAGCCATTTTGGCCTTTAACCTTTTGGTGTGGCTACAGTATTTTTTTTTTTTTTTTTTTTGGTAAACATGCCAAAATATCATTACTTGAAGGAAATATTTCCTTGCTTGGGGAAAAAAGTCATCCTTCTTGAAATAACTCTTTAGTTTGAGTTTTAACACCTCGTTTTGCCATTTTATTGAACATTCAAATGATTTGATGCTAGATTATTAAGTCCACACATTATTTAAATAGATCCCAAGTAAAAATAATTGACAATTTCCCAATATATATTAGCATGAAGCAACAGCTAAGCATATCTTTAGGACTCATCAATGTAAAAATGATATACTTCAATAATATTCCTTGCTCTTTTGTTAGGAACATTGCCAAGCCAGAGCAATGTAACCATTTTTGATTTTGTGAGAAGTTGTTTCTTTTTGAAAATTTCATGAATGCAAATAATGTATTGTGATCATATTAACCCCCATTATCATTTTCTATCTCTCCCACATTCAGACTAACCCTTATCTTCTACCTAACTAGTCCCTGTGTACACGGACACACACACACTCACACATATTTTCATGTCTTGTTTGTTGGTTTCCATAGGTGTTGTACAGGTAACCACTACAGCTGGGTGTACATGGTTCCAAAATTCATATCACAACTAGAGGATTGTGTTTCACGGTCATCCTCTATATCCTCTACCTTTTAGAATCTTTCCATCCTCTTTTCTGTTACAGTCACTGACTTTTGGATGGGGTGATAAAGCTGTCCCCCTTAGAGCTGAGTGTTGTGTATCCCCCTATTTTCAACACTCTAGCCAGTCACAAATCATTGCATTAACTGTGGTGCCCACTGCAAAACAAAGCTTCTCTGTCAAAGGCTAGAGCAACACTAGTCACTGGGAAGATATATCAATATGCAGAAGGCAGTTTCATTACATGTCCATTAAAAAGAACCAGTAGCACAACTCCCCACTAGGACCAGTGACCACTCCAGTCACATCTTTTAACCAGGTTTACAGTGATGGCCTATGTTTCCTACAGTGGAACAGACCTCAAATGCAATCAGAACTGGTTATATTTTGAAACTCAACACCAACTCTATTTTTTTTCTGGTCGCTTGAGTGTCTTATTTACTTCCTGCTGCTGTGATAGTATTGAATCCTTTGTACTTGAAACCTACGGACTTGAAACCTTCCTCTTAAGGGCAGCTGCTAGATTTTCAGCTTACTTTTGCCAGCTCCTGAGAATTTCTCTATTTTCTTATGTGTCCAGCTATGCAGTTCAAAATGCTCTCATCACCAGAATTTCTGGATACTTTGTTACAAGAGGACTCTACTGTAAGGCTACAAATTGATTTTAACTGAAAATGTAGCACATATATACAACAAAAGAAAATAGAAACAAGCATAACCCAAAGAAGCCAAGTTAAATTTTTCTCATCATTGTGTAATTCTTAAAATATATTGATTTTTATTTATTTTATTTTTGAAAGCACAGCTATTCCCTATGTTAATTAAAATTAAGAAGGAACTTGACAATAGATTATAATGGAATAAATTAAAGATAAACCTGATTGTATATAGCATATCAGTTTTATATCTTTTGTTAAGAGACTACAGTATGAAAAAGCTATATATGATACTCTTATTATTTTCAAAATATTTAAAGAAAATAGTTTGTTTTCTGTCAACCAGTTCTTTTAGCCATGGAGAGAGGACTATGAAACATTCAATTGCATTTCTGGACATGTTTATTTCCTTTTAGGTGACTTTTTTTAACTTTTCACTCTGAAGTTGTTTAATGTGCAACAAAGATTCCTTATTGGTTAATCTGATCCTATTATCATTACATAACTCTTTATCTCTTGTGATGTTTTTACTCTAATCAATACAACACTGTCTTATATTTATTTACATCAATGTTGGTTTTTAAAAATTCGTGTCTGCATGGTTATATGTATTTTCACATGTATGCATGTATTGGGTTCGTGCTTGTGTATATGCATGTTCTGCATATATGTAGATGCACATATATGTGATTGTGTGTGCTCATGAGTGTGGGTGCATGTACAGGTAAAAGGTTAATAATGTGAACCATCCTTGATCAACATTGCATCTTGTTTTTTTGGGAGGGAGACTGGGCTTCTGTTTAAACCCAGAACTTAATGACGGGGATAGTTTAGCTAGTCAACTTGCTGTGGGGACTTTCAAGCTTCATTTTCTAGGGATAGAATTACAGATAGGTCTCCACACCCAGGTGGCAGTTTACATGGGATCTGGGGATCTGAACTCTATTCCTTTTGCTACACAACACACGCTTTAAACCCTGCACCATCTCCCCTGTCCTCTATTTTTCTGTTTAAAAAATGCTTAATGCGGGGGCTGGAGAGGTGGCTCAGGGGTTAAACCTCTGCCTTGCAGGCAGAATGTCCTGAGTTCAGATCCTAGACCCCACGTATAGACGCCGGGTGGAAGCGGGGGCGGCCTGCGCTTCTGGCCCTGGTAGGGCAGAGCCTGTGAATCCCGGGGCAGAGTAAACAAGGAGGCGGTGGAGGCGTCCATGGTGGTTCCCGATTTCGTCCGTCACATACATACATGCGCACACCACATGCACAATTGAATAAATAATAAAAAAATTAAAATAAATAAATAAATAAATGCTTAATGCAAACTGAAAATTGGGTACTTTGTGATTTTCCCATGTATATACACAGGGTGTGTCCTGATGAAATTGGGGTGATTTGAATTGCCATCTCATTCATGCCTCTTCAATCTGGGGGCTGTTCACTTTTTTCTTCATAAAACAGTAAAGTGAGGCCAAGACGTTGTCCATTTTTACTTTTAAAACAATATTTTTTGTTTTAGAGAGCAGGCACACGTATGCCTTAGCACATGTGTGGAGATCAGAGGACAACTATGGAAATCAGAATTCTCCTTCTATGTGGACTCCATAGTTCTAATTCAACTCATAGGTTCCTTTACCCCACCAAGCCATTTTGCCAGTTCTCCATTTTTACTATTAACCAAACTATATCTTGGGTCAGAAGACTCTTTCCTGAAAAGGTCCGATGCTAAGCATTCAGGTGTGTGGTCATATGGTGTCTGTCACACTCTTCTTAGCCATTTGAACATCAAGGGGACCATACTCAATGAAAGATGGCTGTCCTCACAAGATTTCTTTTTAATGAAAAACAGTAACTGGATCATGGACTATATTTTACTGAAGTTTAAACTATGAATGAGGGAAATGCTGTTGTGTGGTGGCCACTGGGTTAAATCTTTAGATAAAAAGATTTATCAATCTTTTTTTTTCTCCCTCATTTTTTCCCAATGATACAAGCTTAATAAGTACCCCCATCCTCTCCTTCCCTCTACCTCTCCCCAGTCTCCCATTCCACTCCCCCCCCCTTTTTCCCTTCCTTTCACCCTCCTCCCTCTCTCTTTTTCTCCCAGTGCCTTCCTTCCCTTTTCCCCCTCCCATCCCTTGGAGCATCCTTTTGTGTGAATGCCAAACCTCCCTCTGAGTCCTTCTCCCTAATGAGGTATAAGAAACCAGTGGCATAGCCTGGAGCCCTTTCTTGGGCTCCCTGTTAGTATGGGAACTCTATTATAATTGTTAATCCCTTGACTTTAAGGATCCTACTGCCTGTGATCCATGCTAGACTTTGGGGGGGGGGTCATTGACATGTCAATCATTGTGCAGGTCATGCAAAGTCCTATTATGGTTACTGAAGCCCTAACTTTAGATTGATAACTTGACCAATTTCAAATTAGGGAACCTCAAGCCTAGGGAATATGAGAAGTAAAAACATAGTTCCATCCTTAGAAACCGTTTAGGCTTTCTATGTTTTAATTTCTATCTCACAACTCAGCAAGTATTTTAGAGAATTATTACAATAATATTTCCCTTACAGTTAACTGGCTCTAGCTTAAGATGAGGCTCTTAATGACTTTTCTAATTCAGAGCCTGAACCAGAAGTGCCAGGTCCAAGATTTTGTGTGGGAATCTAACCTTTTCTTAGAGGGGCAGATATTGTATGTATTAGGCATTTTGAATTTAGAGGAAAGTTTAAGATACTGCATAAATATTTATATTACCATTTAAAAATAACTGGCTAAAACAGGTTAAAAAAACAGTTTCATCCTAGGTCCTGAGTAAACAGGTCTTTGGAGGGATTTAGTCTTTCCAAGACCTTGTATACTTTTTACAGCCCTGATAGAGCCCTGTTGATGGCATTAAAGTGCCTTTCTCCTTGGTGAAAATTTTCTTTGGGTCTCAAATGAGAAGGTCGGACATGATGAATTCTGAAAATATGGCTCAAGTTCAGTTCTACTTTTGGCAATGCCAAAAATTGCAACTCTGACGGTTGCACAGGGGGTGAGGTGGAAGCAAGTATGGGGGCAGTGGCCCAGAAAGCCCTAGGCAGGTGCTTTGTGCTCCCGCACAGTGCAAGGCAGTGGATCCAGATGACACCTCTGGCAATGAGCACAGGCAGTGCCTACCACACAGGCAGTGCCTACCACACAGGCAAGGCCCACCACACAGGCAAGGCTACCACTGATGTGGTGAGGCTCACCGCCCTCGCTCATGTTCATTGGCTACCTCTTATCTCTCTTTACAAAATGGATGGATGTTAATATCTCATCTTTTGCCTGGGGATTCTCAGAATTAGATTATACTTGTTTAGGAAAAATGAAGGAATGTGATGTTTCACCCGCTGTAAAGATGGAAACATACGTATAATTAATATCCTTCAAGATAGAGAAAGCACTGATTTGTCCACTATGCTTACTATGTAACATAGGAGATTAATAAGAAAGACAATCTTCACAATGATCAGGATCTAGAACTGCTTATTCCTTTCCCAAGTTCCCACACAATCTGCAAATGTCTAAGCGTGAGCTATATATGCCATTGTGGGGTTGCAATTCTTGAGACCCTTTTCCATCCTTTGTCTACTAAATACAGGTTTATGCAATGCAAACTACGTCACCATGTCAAGTAAAAATCTTAGTATGAAGAGCAAGACTTTCAAACATTGTGCGCAGCTGACTACATCTGCAGAGGGCTGTGTTTTTGTGTGTATCAACTTTGCTCTTCACATTCTTGGAATTTCATTCTCCTGTGCTTGAGAACATGCCCCAATAAAACCTCATTTCTTTGGCATTACTTGCTTATTCCTGATTTATATTGCATGTATGTGCATGTGTGTATGTGCATGCACATACACGTGCAGGTGCGTGGGAATGTATGTGTGTGTGCATGTAGATGTCAGAGAATAATCTCTGGAACTTATCAAGAAAGTTCAATGGGCTGGCCAGGAAGTGTCTGTCTCCTCAGGGCTGGGATTCCAAGTGCATACTACACATGATATGGGTTGTAGGGCTAAAGCTCAAGTCCTTCACCCTACAGCTTGCAAGGCAAACTGTTTCCCTGTTTCCTCAAGATTCTTTCTTGATGGAACAAAAGATCCCTCTGTGAGCTAGTAACACCCAGATCTGGTAACACTGGAAGCTTCTTGATGGCAATACCCTATATTTTCAAACCAGGAAAGTGCTAACTCAGAAGCAAGATGAGCTTATAACAGCCTGTTAAAGTCTTTAAATTCCTCATACTCTCTTGTCACAATTGTGATTAGCACCAAATGAGCAAAATTCACAGTACATCCCCTGGATTTCCCACTCTACTTCCTTCAGAAAAGAAAGGAGGCTTTAGACATCTTAATGGCAAAATTCTTCTCACGGTATAGCAATGCTATGCAGCTTCTCACAGTGTGCAGCGAGGTGGCATTCAAGCCCCTTATTGCCAGTGACATCTGTCAGCTTCCTTTCTGGCACATGCTTCCATTGTTGCTGGACCTTATTATCCTCCCTTGCCATTGTTTGAAGCATGCTCCTCTCCATCACAGCCTTCACGGGAGCCAGGAGGTTCCGCCATGAAGAACAGAGTGGCGGCTAGACACCCGTGTGTGAAATAACATGTCAGCATCCGACCTTGCTCAGCAATGAGATTTGGCACTTCAAGGAGCTGAAATTCTCCAGAGCCGGCACCATCTGTTGAGAGCAAATAAATGTATAGCCCAAAAGTGCCTCTATTGCTCCTGTTCACTATCTGTTTGATTGCATATTGTGCTGTTTTGATTTACAACCCACTCTCACATTCCTCCTTTGATAGTATCTATTATCTGTGGTTGTCACTTCCGAGACCTGAACTTTATTTTCCCTACTCTTGCAATGTACCCGTGGTGCGTGAGAAATGGCCTTCCCTGCAACTTCATTTTCACAGACCATCCATAAAGAAGTTGATAGGGAGCTCCCTCAAATGCACATGTGAACTGTGTACAAAGAAATATAAAAAATAATGAATATACCATTGAGCACTGTAATAAACGAAAAGAAGAAAAAGCTACTGAAGTTGTATTTTATAACTAGAAGGGGATTAAAGAATGCTGAATGGAATTTCAGACTATGTAGATGTCCCCCACAAAACCATTGACTAAATTTATTAATATTTCAGAAATGGATATTGTCATGGTTGAAGCAATGGTTATAATTCTTACTTCACAATTTTGTTCTCAAGATTAAATCAGATATTGTACAGAACACAGTGCTTTGAAAAGTTGTATATCATCTTTGTTCATGTAGTAAAAAATCTAGCACATTGGAGCTGAGTTATGGGAAAAATGTCTAACAGTTGCACATTTTACAAAGGTGAGGCTAAAGTTCAGTAAGCTTTATATTAGTATAACAAAATGCCCAAAGCAATGAACCTACAAGAAAAAAAAAAGACTGCTCAGGTCATCAGTCCCAGATGAAATGGCTCCATTGTTTTGTGTCCTTGGTCAGAGTGGCAGATCACACCATGAGCATGTAACAGGACGATTCTTCACATAATGAATCAATAGGTTAAATGACCGTGACTGAGGCCATGCTGCCCATGACCCAAGGTCTCCCGCTACGTCCCACGTCTAGACTCATAGCATCGCTCAACAGTACTACTTTGGAGACTGTTGCAATTACTCTTTTCTGCTTTTGTGAGACAACACTCAAACAGTTTAAGGGAGATTTATGTGGCTTATAGTTTCAGAGGGGAGATACAGTCCATTATGGAAGGAAAGGCATGGTGGGTGGCAGGAGCTGGTGTCTGAGATCACCACAGACATCATCATGGAGGCAGAGAGAGCAAGCTGTAGACTACTAGAGAAAGCAGGGCGGGGCTAACCAACCTCCAGGCTCACCCTCTGTAAGGTCCCTTCCAGCAAGGCTCTACCTCCCAAAGTTACCACAGCATTCCTAATCTGCAGCTAAAGAAGCAAACACAAGAGCCAGTGAGGGGCGATTCACATTCAAACCATGACAGAGACTAATTAATTGACACCTGGAGCTTTGAGGATACTTTCCAGGTTCAAATCAGAACAGAGCTACAGAAATGATTGTCAACAACAAATGAAGAACTGTTTTAAATTCCATATCTTGATTGGTGTGAAGTGGTCCCACCACTGAGATTAGGAATGGGAAGGCTGAGTTATTAGGAGCTGACTGGAGCAGAGAAATCCAGTCAGCCTATGCATCTCAGCAGGAAGAGGCAAAATCCCCACAATGACTCACTGCTGTTTTCTCTAATCTCTTTTTTTATTTGCATCCCACTCCCACCTCAGTGCTGAGAAGATGAAAACCAGACAAACAAGGGTGGTGTGTTGAAGAAAACCAGCGGAGCGATGGAGGTGGAGAGTGGATCATAAGGGGCAAGCAAGAAAGGGCATCCAGCACAGCAAGCAGCCCATGCCTGCCACTCCAGCTCCCTTCCTCCACTCGAGGGCTCATTTCTTAATACCCGCTAGTCCTCCCTGTTATTCACAAGTAATTTCGCAAGTCTGATCACAGCAGTTCTTAAAACACTCTATCATTTCCCACCGCACTGGGAAAACACTGTGAGATTTGTCTGTGCCAACTCGCTTTCTTCCCAGTATAGGACACTCAACTGGCACCATTGGGTAGTGTTGGTAGTCAGTGACTGTGGTTGAAGACTATTTCCTGGGCATAGAAACCTGGATTGTGTAACATGCAGAGAGGTAACTGAGCAGTAGCCATCACATACTACCCATCCCTGTCTGCTTCCTGGGTGTGAGTATAACCTGCTGCTTCAAACTCCTACTGCTTTGGCTTTCCCATTGTATTGGACTATACCTTAAACTATAAATGCAAACAAACCCTTCCTTCAGTTGCCTTTTTGAGGATATTTCACCACAGCAACAGGCAATTAAGCTATTTCTCCCTTCTTGTATCCTCTACAAAGTGATCTGGACTGTGCACTTCCTTTTCCTAAAACAGCTAGATTCCTACTCTCCTTCTTCCTCAGTCTGTATGTCAAACACATTAGCTGCTGAAAAGCACTCCTAACTATTCCATTCCAAGGCAGTCCTCATGGTAAACCCCACTGGCACCTATCTGCTCTATATCCAGTCTTCTCTTTTAAATGAACAAAACTGCAGTTTATCACTGGACACTGTCACGGTTTGAATGCCCCCACAGACAGCTGTGTTTGAATATCTGGTTTCTTTGCTGTTCTGAGAAGTTATAGACCGTTTAAGAGGTGGGACGTCCCTGGAGAATGTGGGTCATTGAGGACTGGTCCTCGAAGTTTTATATCCCAGCTCTACTTCTTGTCTCCCCCCCCCCCCTGCTTCCTGATCTTCCCAAATATGAGCAAGCAAGCAGCCTCAAGCTGTCACCACAGCCAAGCCTTACACCTTGTCCTCCCAGCCATGATGGACCGAGTAGACCTTCAAACTGTGAACTAAAATAAACCCTTTCTTCCTTAAGCTGCTTCTGTGAGGTGTTTGCTATTTGATTGAAAGCCTGTACTTTGTATCCTTCTGAAGGGAGGGAAGACCAAGAACTAAATTCAGACTATTGAAATGTAACTTTCAGTATCCAGTGGGAGACTTGGAAACTTTCCAAAAGTGTGAGTGTTTCTAGGCCTCTATGTTGTTCATCTTGCTTCCAGGAGCAGGGATGTGATGGAAAGAACCTGACAGTCATCAGAACTACTCTGATGAAACCTGGGAGATGAAAAAAGATTAAAAAAAAAAAACCAACAACAATAACAAAAAAAACCCAGAAGAATGGAAGATCACTAATGACTGGTTGTGAATTTCCAAGCTGAAATTCTGTTCAATGAATTTAAAGCATTCTCTTTTCCCCTTCTTATAAGTTTTTGCAATTCTTACCCCTTTGGTGGTATTTTTTTACTATGTAGTTATATCTACATAGTAGCTATTCTCAGTTACAACTTAATACTGATTTCCAACCCATTATTAGGGTGTTTATTTCAAGAGGCCACACTCTTGGTAACTTTTTTAGGTTTACTTCTGTAATACTTAATCTTGGAGATAAGATTAACTGAAGAGATAAACCACTGGATTATTGGGCTCTAAAGAGGATATCTAAATCACCCTGACCCCAAGGCTCATTTACTTCTTTGACTGGACTTTCTCTGAAAGTAGTACGTTTCTGTATCTGTTCAGTTTCAGGTGGCTTGTCTTCCTCACCCACTATCTTATTTCTCTCTCTCTCTCTCTCTTTCTCTTTCTCCTCTCTCTCAATGACTGACCCATGTTCCAGCCAGTCAAGTAATACTATAATATTTTTGAATGAATGAGCTGTAATAATTTTACATTACCTTAGTTTTATTCTAGATGAGAAGATTTGCCTGTGGGGATAGTTTCTTAGTTACTTTCTTGATCACAACTGGAATGGTCAAAGAGAGTACAGCCAACTCTACTATGCAGAATGGAAGCCAAAAAACCACTTCTAAAGTGAAGCAGCTTCACATTTGGTTCATTGCAAGACCGGGAAGCTCTTGGGAACAGGGACCAAAGCTGTGATGTAGATCTGTCATCACATCAAGCACAACTGGAGGCTTCATTTCTTTATTATATTGGTCTCATAACTTTTAACAGAAATCTATTTAGAACTGTTTTCCTTCAGCTTCTAAGAAGAGTGTTCTGCTAATGAAAATCTACAGGAACTGCCCAAAGGTCAATACATCTGTACTTTTAGGATTGACTCCTGTGGGGGATTTTGTACAATAATTAATACCATGGGGAATCTTTCTCCCAAATAAAACATGCTGTAAGTATTGATGAGTGCACTGTGAGGCTTGTCTGAGCTCAGTCTTTCAATACTTCACCCTCCACGTCTCTGCATGGCTGTGAGAGGAAGATGTTTTGTTGCTTACATTCTTCTGAGTTAGTGACTCTTTGATCACGGACTGGGTTCAGGATGGTATGTTGTGCTTCCATTAACAACAGACCATACTAACTGCTAGGATTAGGACTTGTAAATTATGTTAGATTCTCAATATTATGTATTCTCAGAAAGCTGAAATACTTAAAATCCTTTTAGTCAGATATTCATAAATGCATGTCTAATAATGATAATAAGTAAAAGGAAACACATAAAAATGTAAGAAACTCTTCTAAAACAATTCCATTTATTATCTAACAGCCATTTTACAGAGAGTTACTGCTTTCACCTCCCACTTTGCAGATGAGAAAATTAAGGCACAGAGAGTTTAAGCAGCAAAGTTTGGTTTGAAGTGTGATGCTTGTGGCTCTGGAAGGAGTGTCTTAGTCCCCATGCTAATATGACTTCTGAAAACTAACATGGTGCTCTGAGAAGTAGTTTTTTTATGTGGTATTTTATTTATCACAAAATACATTTTATTTATTTATTTTTTTAACATTTTTATTATTATTTCCACTCATACAAACTTAATAGGTACACCGGTTCCCTCCCTCCCTCCTCCTCCCCCCGAACCCCCTGCTCCCCCTCCCCTCACCCCTCCCTCCCCATCCCCCAGTGCCTCTCACCCCAATTCCCAGAGAGTCCTTTAATGTGCATCCCTGACTCTCCTCTGGGCCTTCCTCTCCGATGACGTACAAGGACCCAGTAGCATTTCCCTGACCCCTTTCCCGTGTTCCCCTTAAGCATAGGAACACTACTATGGCTGTCAATCCCTTGCCTCCAAGGATCTTGTTGCCTTTAGCAGATGCTAGACTTGAGGTTAACAGTGTGTTGGACATTGCTCAGGGCATGCAAAGTCCAATTATGATTACTTCGGCTCTAACTTGTGTGGAGTATCTTGCAAATCATTGCTCCTCCCATCCTTTTGCTCTTACACTCTTACCGCCCCCTCTTCCACAAATTTCCCTAAGCTTCAGGATGGGGAGAGATTAGTCTGGCCTAGTTCTAGGTGGTTGATATAGAGTCTCTGAAGTTCTGGATTGTGGTTTGTTGATTTTCTTTTGCAGTTTTGCTGCTCCTGCAATGCCCTTCACTCCATCCTGCTGGGCACTGTATGTCACCCCCTGGCCAGAGACAAAAAGCTGTTAAACTGGAGTCTTATTATAAGAGCACATTCAAGGGTAGATGTAATAAAAGTAGGAAACCACAGTGAGGGAGGGGTCTATCACCCATTTGCAAAATGGTTACTTTTTATCTGCCAGACTATATGCCCTCCTCTTCTGGTGAGATCATACCCCCTTAGTTGCAAATGATCAGGAAAGAACATCTGTGAACTTAACCAGGTGTCACATTACTTACTTGCAGTCCTTGATGGAGGCCTATTTTCTTTACTGTAACATGGTCACTTCTCTCCTTGTTTCTGGTGTGGCCCTCTAACCCCATCCCTCCTGTTCATAATCTTTGCAATTACTGTAGGTAATACATAGATTTACCTATGAGTGTCTCAAGGTGGGCTGGGTGGGTTTGGTACTAGGAGCCACCTATTACGGAGTACATATGGTGCTTAATTTTCTGGGTTTGGGATACTTCACTTAATATAATTCTTTCTAATGACATCCATTTCCCGGCAAATTCCAGTAATTCATCATTTTTGATGGCTGAGTAGTACTCCATTGTATAGATGTACCACAGTTTCCTTATCCACTTGTCAACTGTTGGACATTTGAGTTGATTCCATGACTTTGCTATTGTAAACAGTGCTGCTATGAATATGGCCGTGCTTGTGCTATCAAGGTGAACCTCTGCTGTATGGGGGGTTATTCCCAAAAGTGGAATAGCAGGGTCATATGGCATTTCAATCTTTAATTTCTTTAAGAATCTCCAGACGGGGTTAGAGAGGTGGCTCAGGGGTTAAGCCTCCGCCTTGCAGGTGAAAGGTCCTGAGTTCGGATCCCAGATCCCACGTATAGACGCCAGGCGGAAGCGGGGGCGGCCTGCGCTTCTGGTCCTGGTAGGGCGGAGCCTGTGAATCCCAAGGCAGAAGGAGGTGGAGGCGTTCATGGTGGTTCGCGTTTTGTTCGTGGTTCTACACATACACAGACACACAAACACACACACAGACGCGCGCGCGCACATACACACACATATGCACACAGTTAAATAAATAATAATAATAATAATAATAATAATAATAATAGTAATAAAAGAATCTCCAGACGGCTCGCCAGAGTGGCTGAATGAGCCTGCATTCCCGCCAGCAATGTAGCAGAGTTTCCCTCTCTCCACATCCTCTCCAGCACTTGTTGTTTGTATTGTGGATTTTTGCCATCCTGACAGGGGTGAGATGATATCTCAGGGAAGTTTTGATTTGCATTTCCCTGATGGCTAAGGAAGTGGAGCATTTTTTAAGATATTTGTTAGACATTTTAATTTCATCCCTGGTAAAATTTCTTTTAAGTTCCAGGGTCCATTTTTTAATTGGGCCATTGGTTTCCTTGATGTTTAGTTTTCTAAGTTCTTTGTGCACTTTGGACAGTAGAGCTCTATCAGATATGTGGTTAGTGAAGATTTTCTCCCATTCTGGGGTTTGCCTTTGAGCTCGTGTTACAATCTCTTTATCTGAACAGAAGCTCTTTAATTTCACAAGATCCCAACTGTTGAGAGTTGGTAGCAGTGACTGTGCCATTGGATGTTTGTTTAGGAAATATTGGCCTAGCCCAATCAGCTCAAGGGAGTTCCCTATCCGTTCAGTTATGATTTTTATAGTGTCTGGCCTGATATCAAGGTCCTTGATCCATTTGGAATTAAGTCGTGTACATGGTGACAAGTACTAGGGGGTCCAGCTTTAATCTTCTGCATGTGGAGATCCAGTTTTGCCAGCACCATTTGTTGAAGATGCTGTTCTTTTTCCATTGGATTCTTTGGGCCCCTTTGTCAAAGACCAAATGGCTGTAATTTTGTCGGCTTATATCTGGGTCTTCAATCCTTATCCATGTGTCTATTTTGGAGCCAGTACCAGGCTGTTTTTACAACTATGGATTTGTAGTAAAGACTAAGGTTTGGTATGGTAATACCTCCAGCAGTGTTTTTGTTACTCAGGATTGTCTTTGCTATCCTGGGTCCTTTGTGCCTCCATATGAATTTTGAGATTGTTTAGGTCAACTTCTTTGAAGAATTGCTTTGGGATTTTAATTGGTATCGCATTGAATCTGTATATTGCCATGGTAGGATGGTCATTTTTACGATGTTGATTCTGCCAATCCAGGAATATGGGAGGTCTTTCCACCTTCTGGTGTCTTCTGCTATTTCTTTCTTTAGGATTTTAAAGTTTTCATTGTAAAGGTCTTTTACCTCCTTAGTTAGGTTTATACCAAGGTATTTCATTCTTTTAGGGACTATAATAAATGGGATTGTTTCTTTCAAGGCTTTTTCACTTCTTTCATTCTGGGCATATAGGAAGGCCTCTGATTTTTGCACATTTATTTTGTATCCTGCCACCCTGCTGAACTTCTCAATTAGTTCCAGGAGCTTCCTGGTGAGTTTTTGGGATCACTCAGGTATAAGATCATGTCATCTGCAAATAGGGATAGCTTGACTTCTTCCTTGCCTGATTTGAATCCCTCTTATGTCCCTTTCTTGTCTTATGGCTTCAGCTAACACTTCAAGTACAATATTGAATAGAAGTGGTGAGAGTGGACAGCCTTGTCTAGTTCCTGATTGAAGTGGGAATGCTTCCAATTGTTCCCCATTGAGCATAATCCTTGTTGTGGGCTTGTTGTATATAGCTTTTATTATATTGATAAAGGTTCCTTCCATTTCTACTGTCTCTAGCGTTTTGATCATAAAAGGCATCTCCTTCCACAAAACTTGACAAGATTTGGCCCATCATCGTTTCACCATGGAAGGGGAAAGACCTTAAGGGGCTCCAGATCCCCCTAAGAAACTATAGAGGATTAATGCTAGATTGAGAAGGGAGAGCTACTTTCTTCAATGATATTTCTTGTAGTTAGGCATGGGTGTCACCTTGACAGTTGAGGGTTTAAGCTCTGGGCACATTTGTAGAGAATTAATGGTTGAGTTAAGCCCAGAGCAAACCTGCAGGAGATTCTCTAGCTGGTGGGGAAGGTCCAGCCCATGGTGGATGGGATTAGGCCCTGGAATAAAAGAAAGAGAGCTGGTTGAGAGAGTTGGCATCCTTCTATACACCTGGTTAGACATGCTGGTCTGCCAAGTAAGGATCATCCCTCTCTCAGCCATTATGTAGACATGGTGTGGCCAGTTCCCTCAGCCCTGGTGTTGGTGCATCCTCTCCCATCAAGCTGGACTACAAACTGTAACTGGACTATCATAAGAAAATAAACCCCTTGTTCCCTTAAACCATTTTGATGGTGATTTATCAGGCAAACTGCAATAATATTCCCACTGACATATCATGCCATTAAAGGAAATGTAAATGAAACTCAGTGGACCATACAATGAGAAAGACATGAAAGCAAGAAGAAGACTGATAGGCAAGAAGGTTTGAAGTGGGAAAAGAAGAGATGGGACTGGGTCTTTAGGGGTTAAAAATGGTATAAATTGATTTTATTCATGTATGATACACTGAAGGAATAAAAATGAATTTTAAAAAGGAGATAAGCCACTGGGGAAACCTGTAAAGAATTTTATTGATCAGTTTGCTTGAAGTGAAAAGACCCATCCTAAAGGTAGGCAGCACCTACTGGCGGCAGTCAGATCGCTGTAGTTACTTTTCTTTCTGCTGTGAGACAATACTCATGCACAATTTAAAGGAGAAAAGGAGGTTTTTTTGGCTTACATTCCAGAGGGGTGATATAGTCCATTAAGGCAGGAATCTCATAGCAGAAGGCATGCTGGGAGGCAGAATCAGGAAGGCTGGCTCAGGTCACAGCAGCCATCTTGAAGGTAGAGAGAACATAAGACAAACTACAAGGGCAGACTGCTAGAGGAAGTAGGGCGGGGCTACCAAAACCTCAAGGCCAACCCTGGTGACATCCCTTCCTTCAGCAAGTCTCCACTTCCTAAAGATACCATGACCTTTCCAAACATTAACATCAGCTAAGGATTTAAACACAAACTCACATTCAAAGCATGACGCAGATAAAAGGAGGTCTGAGGGAAACAAACTTTGCTTTTTGCCAGTTTGCCTTTGTTTACTGATGAGTTCACCTACCTGATTTCTGCCACTGTTGCATTTCTTTGCTGCTATCAGAACTGGTTTCTTCAGGACTCCATCATGGACTGAGGGCCAGAGGCTATCCCAGAATCCTTCAGGCCAGTGCTTCCAAAGGCATCAGTTATACCAACCGAAGAGCTGATGTGTTCTCAGCCTCTGCAGTGTACAAAAGGCCATTGTTGGGCTTCCCAGACTATGTCCTTTAATATCCTCTTTCAGTATAATTCATTCTATTGATTCTGTTCCTCTAAAGGACCCTGAGTAATACAACTATCACAGTTTCCTGGCGGCTTTCCTTCACTGGCCCACCTGTCCACTTACATGTCTTTGGTCATTGCAGAATTTCTGCCAAAGGCAGATGGAAAATATTGAACATGACCTCGATCTTTCTGATCTTTCTTCTCTGTCAGAAATCCAGCAAAATGAAGACTGGCAGTTTGCATCAAAGGAGAGAGTAGAAGAGAAGAGTGCCTACATAATAACACCTGTCCCTGGCAGGGGCACTGAGATGCCAGCTAACAGTCTGAAAAGTTCCACTAGTTCAGTGTCCTACCCCAGCTTTCTGTTTTAGCAGTCAAGCCTCTGCTCAGGTATTTTAAGAGCACTGTTTTTCCTCCTTATTTAGAGAGCAAAAACACAAACTGTGGGACCTCATAGATTCTCTACCATTATACATTTCTATATTAAGAAGCAAGTCGCCATGTCCCTAACATGCTCTGACACACAGAGCAACCCCTCGAAGGGTATGTGCAGTTCTGGATCACCTCTATTCCTCTTGCACATCCCTCTTTATGAAAATCCTTAAATACTGCCTGTTTTATTCTTCACAAGCATCTGCCTCTGATTTGCCCTTTGATAATGATTATGGTGTCTTCCATTCTACCAGCTCTGTATCTTTCAGTAGCTAATTATTTTCTTTCAATTTCTAGATGATCCCTCACTGCCAACCTCTTAAAAATGGGTCTCTACCTTTATTGTTGTGCTAAAATTGATCTGTCGAAGTTAATGTAGGCAGTACAAAAACTGGGTCATCCTCCATCCTTTGGCTTACTATCTCACATCCAACCTTTTCCCTCCCTATCCCCACCAGCTGGATACTCCCATTCCACTGAAATCTATTGGCATTAGCTTCTCATTCTCCTCTGTACAAATTGGGTAACAATGCTTGCTCTTCTAGGTCAACAGATCTCCAATGGTGTTTTCAGCACCAGCAACTTCTACTCTTCTTGGGAACTTCTTAAAAATACACTTAGGCTCCTCCATCTATCAAAGCTGAATCAGACATGAGTCGTCTGTGTTGCAGCCTACTGGGATCCTGATGCACTCAAGAAGAGATTGCCACTCTAGATGATGGCAACTGCCCTTCAGTAGAGCTCCTTGTTAAATCGTCCTCCCTCATGCCTGTATCCTGTCCACTATGGTCCACTTGTCATATCATTTCCCACAAACATTTATATTTAAGGGATCATTAATGAGAAAGGGGCACTGGGAAGATGCTCAATAGGTAGTGCATAAGATCTGAGTTTGGATTCCCAGCACTTACATATAAGCTTAGCTTGGTGATGTGTTACTGTAACTCCAGCATTATACGGTGGAGACAGCAGATTCCTGTGGCCCACTGGTCAGCCATTCTAGTTAAACAGAAGCTCCAAGTTTGCTGAGAGACCTTGTCTCAAAGAACAAGGTGGAAAATAATAGAGGAAGACATCCAACATTGACCTCCACTCACAGGCACAGGCAATTGCACCTACACATATGCACACACATGTGCACACAAGTATATACTCCCACAGAAAGAGAAAGAGAGAGAGAGAGAGAGAGAGAGAGAGAATGAAAAAATCATTTACATGTCTGACAAAACCTAAAATATTTATTAGTTGGTTCCTTGCAAAAACAGTTTGCTAGTGATTGAGAGAATAAAACATTCACATTCTGTAACAAAAAATGATAAAGTACTTAGTAATAAAGTTAGCAAGAAGCATATACTGAATATATGAAGAAAACATGAAAATTATATTGGGGGACTAAAGAAAGAATAATTGGAAAAAGGAAGGGCATATTGTTTTCAGGTAGAATGACTCACAGTTCTCCCTAGTTTAGTCCAATTTCAATAAAATAAACTTCATTAATATAAATAAAAGATACACATGTTCTACACTCTCCTTCATCTTTTTGTTTAGACATCCAAAGACACTTCTAAACTTGATCCAGATTTTCCCCAATCCAATTTACCTGAACTCTTTTCTGCTTCTGTTAAGCATAATTCCAGCATTCTATGAACTTAGATTTTAAAATTCATTGCTTTTCAAAGACTGTTTTCTTTTTTGTTTCATATTCTACATCTAGATAGGAAATTCCTCCAACTTTACCTTTGAAATGTATTCAGATTCCCCTCCTCTCATAACCTACACTCTACTCACTCTTTCAGCTATTATGAGGTTGTGCCATGGTGTTGAACAAAATCTTGTCCAAGCTTCCTATGAGTACCACGGTCTACAATGCCTGCCACCATTGGACACCTACTTCTCTGAATCCTTTTTCCCTTCCTCTCACTTTACTCCTTCAATTCCTACTGACTCAGTTCTTTCTAGGAAGCAAGATGAATTCTTGCTTCGCCAACTCTCTTTTTATTGTTCATCACCTAGATAACTAACCTCTCACTGAAGTTCAACTCAAATATCTCCACAGTGATCCCACCTTCTTGGATCCCAGCATCTCTCCCTTACCTTTCCCTAATTTTCTCCAAGTGATTGGCTAATCACCTTCAAATGCACCATTTATAATTTTCTCTGTTTTGCTCATGACTGTATATCTGGTGTTTGAAAGAATACATGGCACATGATAAAATTCTTAGCAAACAGACTTGGTGGAAAACTTCTGTTTTTCATTTCAGGTAATAAAAGAGATTACAAAGCTATGGTATAAAATATTGTATGTTGGAGGGAGTACACGTGAATGAAGAAATAGAATGAAAATAGGAATTTAAGTACACAATCAGTGTGTCATTACAAATGAATGGAGGAAGAGCTGTAATTTAATAAACTGTCGAGGAACAAATTTTAAAAAATAAATCAGGATCATCACTTTATTGTAAAGTCCACCCATTAAAAAAATCCTGGAAGTTTTTTTTTAGATGAAAAATTTGAAAAACTTATTCTGGTGAAAATTGAGGCTAAGTAGAGAGAGAAGCATGTCAGGCAAACAAATAAGCAAATAGCAATATCCATAACAAGAGTGAACCAGAGGTGCTATGAAATTTCCAGAGTGGGAAGTAAGTAGGCATTCAGCTCTCTCAAAACGAGGCTTGAAAAAGCATCGAGTGTGCAAGAGGGAGAGATTGTGAATTGCTGAGGGGAGCAGACAGGCAGCCAGTGAGATTTGATACATTTCTTTTATTTCTGCTTTATTGAGGCCTACTTGACAAGTAAGGAATTGAGCATGCTTAAGGGGACATTGTGGGACCTTGATGCACAAAGACACTATAAAGTGATTGCACACCCAGGCTGAGGAACGTATCCATCAGTGCAGAGTCAGGGATTGGAAGGCAAGGCAAGGACACTTAATGAATGTCACTAAACACCACACAGTACTCTTAATTGTCTCTATATTTTTAAATTGAATGTCTGTGCTAATACACAGCTGGTAGTCAAGTTTTATGTGTTGGCAACTTTATAAAACTCTTGTGAAACAACATTACTATGAGAATTTTTACTTCCATTTATGAATAATATGTTAATAGGAATCCGAAAACTTGTCTTTCTGATCAGAAAAATAATCTTGAATTGATCTCTCACTGGAAATGTTTTGTTAAGGTGTTATAGATTGGTCCCTCCCACAGACAGGTCACTGGAAAGAAATGACTTTCCCACTGGGGATGACACCACTTGAAGGGAATTACTTCTGACTTGCAGACCTTTGGGAGAATGAAAATTAAAAAGCTGACCTTTTCAGATAGTGCTAATGTCAGTAACCTTGACTGTGGTAGAAAAGGCCAACAAATTAGTTATCCTGGTTCAAAGCACAGCTTCCATGGCCTGTAGGAGACACTTACAAGGATTGTCACATGCACCACCTGGGAGGAGTGGGATTATGGAAGGATTCAGGCCAACTTTGGCTCCAAATTCTGGCTCTGGTATGTTCACTAGTTCCATGACTACATCCACTCCTGGCCAGGACCTACTGGGAAACAAAGTCAGTCAACTTTTTATATTTAGTGCCCACTGTACATCTAGCTTGTTTGATGACAGAAACACAGAGATGGACAGAAAATTTAAAAAACAACAGGAGGAAACACCCAAGGCTACAAGGAAATTGGTAGGTTGCCACTTCACAGAGTGGAAGCTTAGACTGGGTCTTGTGCACCTCAGGCAGCTACTTCTAAGCATTCAGAGTAGAAGACATGAGTGCAAAGATGCCATCAGGAGAAAGAGCAACACTTAAGGAAGCAACATGCCTGCCCAGGACCAGGGCAAGTAGTACCTAACAGATGTAGTTTCTGAAGTAGACATGAACCACCTCCCATCTGCCCTGGCACACTCTTGACAATATCTTGATATGTCTGAAATGCTAGCAGGTTACCTTGAATGAAGGTGGCCCCATGATACAGAACTAACCATGAGATGAGGAAAAATTCCCACTTTCACTATAAATTAAAAACAGCACCAAGGTTTTAAACAATAAGTTGTTACTTTTGCCTTTTATGCTTCTTCCTGCCTGAAACTCTGGTTCAGTCTGTGGAACCTCAATGGCCATTCTGGGACTACATGGAGAAAAACTCTATGACAGTGACAACATAGAGGAAAACTTAAGAATGAAGTCCTTGGTCAGCTGATTTGACCTCCTAAATTTGGGAAATTGTTATATAAGGAAAGTCAATCCTTTCCTTTTCTGATTCATTCTTGAATTATCTTTCATTCTATACATAAGCACTACTTCTGATAAAGTTGTAGAGCTCAACAGAAATTAGGAGTCTTCAGGTCTTTATGTGAAGATTATGGGCACTTACAGAACGACCTATTATATTCAATGGCATGTTTTACCTTTTAATAAGTATCTAATAATATTGATAAATGGCAATATATATTTATACCAGGTTATGAAATAATCCTAACGTAGGGATTTTTCATACTGCTACAAATACTTATTCTTAAATGCTTCATTCCCTCTCCAAAACACAATCTCAGAAAATTGCTCATAATGCACTTTGGGTCAACACTCATGTATCATGCTACATTAGGTACCAGTGATTAAACCGACACCATCTGGACAAAAACTGTTGACTTTGCCTAACATCAAAAGAGAAAAGGCAGCAGAAGTCACGTTCAGTGTGATGGAAACTTCCAAGGCTCTGTTCTTAGAAGGCTGCTGAGAATGCTGTGACCCAGTAGTCACAGATAGCTTAGGTGCCTGAAGGGCCAGGTAGCCTAATGGAAGGAGAAAATAGAGAACACAGCCTGCTCCCTCTGGCACATTTTGTCCCTGTGGGAACAGCTACATCTTTCCTTTGCTCCCAGTTTTGATAGATAGCACCCAATTGGGATATCCGAAGAAGGGGTTTATTGTAAACATGCATCTCTTTACTCATCATATGAGGCATCAGGATTGTGACAAGGCTGTAGATGTCTCAGACAGACAGACAGATAGATGATAGATAGATAGATAGATAGATAGATAGATAGATAGATAGATAGATAGATTAGATAGTACATAAAAGATAGATGATAGATAACAGACAATAGATATGTAACTAAGAGAAATAAACGATAGATAAATAGATAATATAGAGATAGATGATATTTAGATTATAGATATAAAGGACATAAAAACACTAGGAATGGTGGGGCCTGCATTACTTCTGACCCTGGAAAACCCGATCAAAGCCAAAGGGAGGTAGAGCAATCCTAGGTGGTTTCCTGAGTGACCCATGATGCTTTCTCTCTCTGTCTCTGTCTCTGTCTCTGTCTCTGTCTCTGTCTCTGTCTCTCTCTCTCTCTCTCTCTTCACACACACACACACAAATAAAATAAAATGAAAATTTAAAAAAACTTTAAAAAATTTAAAGAAAGAATTTGACACTTGTTCTATAAGAAGGAAGGCGAGAATCTTACAGACAGGAGAACGATAGGAATGGAGTTCCTGATGGGGAAGCTGGGATGTCCGATGACTAGGAATGTCAGAATTATAAAAACACAGGCTGCGGAGGGAGGTTCCTGGTGGGGCTGGACAGGTGGATCATGGAAGAGCAATGTCAAGCTGACTCCTTATTTCAGACTTTATCCTAAGTGTACCGAGATGTCACAAGAAAGGTTTTTGAGATGGGCTAGGACATAATAATAAAAAGCCAGGACATAATAATAAAAAGCGCTTTACCTTTACTATCCATATGACCTTAACAGGTGGGCAAATCATCTCTACTGTACAGCTGGAGACATTTACCATTAGATAATTTCAGGAGCTAGTGTCAGAAAACAAGCAGAATGCTGCCTGGAATTTGTACCTGGTCAGTCTGGTCCCAGAATCCAGCTGAACTGTTACTTGGCCTGGTCTGTAATAAGCACCCGTATGTTTCCAAGAGAGTGCCTTGGCAATCATGTTTCATTCATATTTCTCCAGCTGGCTGCCAGCCAGAGAGCAGACTAAGAGGTCGAGAAGAAATCAATGGGCTTCCATCTGTCTTGGTCTGAATAGCTTTTGACAAATGTGAGTAACAACATCAGAAGTCCTTAAGGCACCTACCTACAGACTTTGCTAAAGACATGCTGTAAGTAGGAGGCAGTCCACATTTCAGCTTTTCCATTGAGTTGTTATGGACCTTGCTCATCTCTCCTTCCTATGGCAAGCCTAAGGTTCATAAAACCTTGACTTAGTGAGAGTTTGCTCCTCTCATCTACCCAGACATCCTGTGTTCTGTTTCTGATATCACAGCCTAATAACTTTAATATGTGATGCATAAGGTCAAACTCAGACCTTGACCAGTGGGTTGTTTTTGAATCACTTAGCAACTGCAGTCAGCTCTTAATGAAGGCTGAAAGCACAACGAATTTTGTTTGCCCCAACCCACCCACAGATTCCTTGTAGTGAAATGGCATGAGCCATCCCCATGCAAATGTGCCTTTTCTGAAATTATGCACAAAGTGCAGCCATACCAATTTCAGAGCATGAAAAACATGGGGAACAGTGGAGGAAAGGCTCATTGCTTCAGTTTTAATCATATATTTTTGTGTATGGTTTTTGATACATGTATCTCGATAGAAAGACATACATACACATATATATGTGTACATATATATACATGTACACATATATACATACACATGTACACATATATACATACACATGTACACATATATACATACACATGTACACATACACATATATACATACACATGTATACATACACATATATACATACACATGTATACATACACATATATACATACACATGTATACATACACATATATACATACACATGTATACATACACATATATACATACACATGTATACATACACATATATACATACACATGTATACATACACATATATACATACACATGTATACATACACATGTACATATATACATACACATGTACACATGTACACATATATACATGTACACATATATACATGTACACATATATATGTGCACATATATATGTGTACACTTATATACATACACATATATGTACACCTATATGAGCATAAATGTGTATATATAGGGAGAACTTGATCATATTTTCTTTCTCACCATTCCTCTTCCCCTGTTTGTCCCCACAAATGCACCCTCCTCCCTGCTTTGTGTCCTCCTTTAAAACATGGACTGTAATATAAAATAACATATGAGCATAGGAGAAAACACATTTAGGTTATAGAGACCTGCTGTGATTGAGCTTTCAGCTCCACATTGTTAGGAACCCATGATAAAACTAGGGAACGGCAGTGTCCTGGCAGGGTTGAGTAAGCCCCTGGTGTGAGTGCGCCTAGCTCAGCCCATGAGAGGCTATTATTTACATTAAGAACTGAATCTTTTCTTTTTTAATATGTCAGTCACATGTAGCTATTGAACACATGCATTAGTCAGATTTATGACACTATAACAAAATTTCTGAGACAGCCAACTTGTGAAAGGGAAATATTCATTTTGGCACAGAGTTTTGGAATGTGCAATCTACAATCAGTTGGCTCACTGCAAAAGCACATGGTAAAGCAAAAACACTCATCTCAGTCCAGCAAGAAGGAGACCAGAGTCCCACAGTCCCCTGCCAAGGAGATCTGAGAACCTGATTTTGGCCCTCATCTATCAAGAGTTCATCACTTCCTCAATACATGGACCTTTGGGGTATATACAACATCCAAACCATAGCAGCTGACAAGCTCTGTAATACCTAACAGTTTAATTGAAATAGAATTCGCATACAATATAATTCACCATTTAAATTGTACAATTCATTGTTTTCCTGTAATAATGAAGTTAGATGACCAATGCCACAGATGAGGGGAGTTACCTCCTCCGCTCACATTCCTTCCACTATCAACCACAGCAGCAATCTCTGCTCTTGTACGCCCTCCTCTCGTAGCTGGACTTAAAAGTTTCGGGATACCATTTCTCCTCCCTTCATTTATGACTTGGGTGTCTAAAGTGGTTTCCTTCCTAAAATGGTCAGAAATTTTCTTAGAAGATATCCTTACCCACAATACAGTCTATTACAACTAGATACATTTGAAGGCAAGCACATGTGTGAAGGTGTAACTCCCCACAAAGTTGAAACATTTGCTGGGGAAAAGGGTCATGATACTTTGGGTTTTTTTTTATTCAATTGTGCATATGTTGTGTGTGTGTGTGTGTGTGTGTGTGTACATATGTGTGTATATGTATGTGTGTGTGTGTAGAATCACAGACCGCATCCACCTCCTCCTTGTTTACTCTACCCTGGGATTCACAGGCTCTACCCTACCAGGACCAGAAACGCAGGCCGCCCCCACTTCCGCATCGCGTCTATACGTGGGGTCTAGGATCCGAACTCAGGACCTTCTGCCTGCAAGGCGGAGGCTTAACCCCTGAGCCACCTCTCCAGCCCCAAGGGTCATGATACTTTGTACATGTTCCTTGGGCCCCTTTCAGAGTGCCCACAGGAGGAGTCTGCTAAGACAAGCTTTGCTGTTCTTCTCAGAGCCCCGTCCATCCTCTTATACGCTTAGCTGCTATCTCATGCCCAGATGCAAACCTCTTATACCTTTCCCACTGTTACCAACCTCACTGTTTCAACCCTAATATTGATTTTCAACAAGGACAACTGTTTTAGCTATAACAATTACCATAGTCTAACTTTAGACTGTTTTCATCACTCCTCAGAAAAACAATAGACATTAATAGTCAATTCCCATTTATGGTGCACAATCCACTTTCTTAGGTATAAGAAATACTAATACTGTTTCCATCTCTAGAGATTTGCCTATTCTTGATCATCAGTTTCAGTGGCATTATACATTATGTGGTCTTTGGTGACAGGCTTCTCTCACTGTGAGGTCTGCAGGCTTCATTCCATTGCAGCATTATACCAGCATTTCATTCTTACAGTTGATGAATGTTATTCTCATGTATGGGAATAGCATAGTTTATATATTCATTCATTAGCTGATAAGTATTTGGGTTGTGATAGTTTGAATGTGAAGTGTCCCCCACAATCTCATGTGTTGAGAACTTGGTCCTCAGCCAATGGGGAGGTAGTGAAATTTTAAGGTGAGGCCTAATTAGAGGGAATAACTATAAGGAGGGTGGTATTCTTTTGTAGGTTTTAACTTCTTTCTATCCCTTTGCTCTTTCTGTTTCCTGGCTTCCACAAGGTGAGAGACTTGGCTATGCCGTGCCCTTCTGCAACCATAATGTCCTACGTTCCCATGGGTGCATAGCAATGAAACCTATCAGTCATGGGTTAAAAACTTCAAAATCATAAATGAAAAGTAAATTTTTCCGTTTGACACTTTCTCTCAGGGACTGGTCACATTGACCAAAAGTGTAACTAGCAGGCTGTTTCTAACTTTGACTTTATAAATAATGCTTACGGTCATCTATGTTGAAGGTTTTATGTGAAAAAGAATGCTTCATTTCGTGTGTGTGTGTGTGTGTGTGTGTGTGTGTGTTGAATCTTTAAGTCAAATGAGTAACTTTATGGTTAGTATTTTAAAGAAGTGCCAAATTGTTTTCCAAAGTAGCTATTTTGCATTCCAAAAAGCGTCATACTAAACTTAAAAGTTCTTCACATATTCGTCAATACCATTACTGTTTTTTATAATTATAGCTTCCCCAGTGGATATGAGTAGCATCTCCTGGTTTTGATTTTCATTCCTTAATGACTAATGGTATTGAACATGCTTTCATGTGCATATTGGTTGCTTGTATATCCTTGGAGAAATACTTATTTAATTTAAGAAAAAATTTATTTTGCTTTGTTTCTAGTATCATATTTCACAAATCATTCCCTATCCCAGTTGTTTGAAGAGTCACTTTTGTGCTTTCTTCTAAGAGCTTCAATGGGTTTTTAACTATAGGCTTTGGCTTTACCTTTGAGATTTTTTTATGTATTTGAATTTTGTGTATAGGATGAAAATGGATTCCAGCTGCAGTTGTGTACATGTGTTCCACACAATTTTTTGAAAAAAAAAAAAAAAAACTTTTTCTCCCTCCCATTGTTGGCACTTTTATTGAAAAATCTCCCATAATTGCAAAAGGTAATTTTTGCATTCTCCATGTTCCTCTGTTGTTCTTATTCCTGTTCTTAATGCTGAAACTGATGCCAACTGCCACATATTTTTGTTCTAAGTTTTCAACTAGAAAATAAAAGTCTGTCTCCATTATTCTTCTTTTCCCAAGACTGTTGACACTTTTATATATCTTTACAGATTCAAAGTTGACTTATCAATCTGTACCAAAAGCCAGGAAGAACTTAATCATCACAAAGAGTCTATAAGTACAAAATATAATTAACAAAATTATAATTATAATATATAAAAGGCCTGTGAATCCTGGGGAAGAATAAACAAGGAGGAGGTGGAGGCAGTTCATGGTGGTTCCCGAATTCTCCCGTGGTTCTACACACACACATACATACACACACATACATACACACACATACATACACACACACGCACACATGCATATGCCCACAATTGAATAAATAATAAAAATTAAATATATATAATATTATAATATATAATATATAATGTATATAATATATAATTAACAAATTCCACATTATATTGTGGGTCTTTCCATTTATTTAGACTATTAACTAATATCAACGTTTTATGGGTTTTTTTTATTCTGTTTATTCCTAGATATTTTACTCTTTTGGTGGCATTAAGACTGGAATAATAATTTTATTTTTGAATTATGCATTTCCACTGCATGGAGCTATTAATGACATTATGTTGTGTACTTTAAAATTATTGAGCTCACTTGTAGTTTTGAAAGGATCTCAGTTGGTTTCTCAAGTTTATATAAAATCATAGCATTCATGAAAAAGCATAGTTTGAATTTTCATTTTCAAATTTAATGCCTTTAAATTCTTTTTTACTGACTGATTTCTCTGTCTCTAATGCACAGAAACATGTTTAATAAGTAGTGAACGTGGATAAAGGACATGCTTGCTTTGGTCCTGATCTTTATCTTGTTTTGCTTGTGTGCATGTTGGGGAAGGAAGTATGTACAAGACTGCACGTGATTGTGTGGACTTCTGGAGCCACAAGGATGGCATCGGGATTCATTCTGGAATGGTCTACCTCCTTACTACTTTGCTCTGGAGTTTTCTCAGGTTCTGACCTCCAGACTAGAATATCACCAGTGATTTCACATGGGATCTGTGGATATGAACTCAGGTCCTTTTGGTTTTGAGACAAAGGCTTTCACCCCTGACCATCTCCCTAACCCATTCATCATCTTAAGAAGGAACCACTGTGCTTCTCACCATCACTATGCTGGTAACAGGTTTTTCATAGCTGTCCTTCATTAGACTAAGAAATTTACCTAGTAGTTCTAGTTTGTTGAATACCCTTTGCAATGAAAACATGTAAAACCCTTTATCTGTGCTTACTAATAAGATTCCTACCCTTATTGGAAGTGTAAGTTTTGCATCTGTTTTTTTTTTTCTTAGTTTGGTTTCTACTGGGTCTCTCTGTGTGCTTCTCAGTTCTCATTTCTGTTATAACTAATGTTGAAAGCCTTATGCAAGTATTAGAATCAGTGAATCCTATCTATTCCCTGGTGAGACCTTGGATGGGGTATTGAGGTTTCAATTTCTTCATTCTGCTTGTTTTGCTTTTTAATCTAAAGAAGATACGAAAGATGGTGACTTTTTCAAACAAAGGTATTTCACTTTCCATTTCAACAACAGCTAATGAGGCGTACAAAATTCTAATTTCTCACTTTTCAAGTAGAATAAATTGAGTCATACGTTCAAAACTAGAAAAAATTTGTAGGACATTTGATGGTTCCTGAGTACAGTGTGTGGGGGCTGAATTTTCAATAGCTAATGAACCTTAATAATATTTTTGAGCATTATTCAACAGTTGAGAAATTTTCTCTGAAGCTATGTGGTCATCATCATTACATTGTTACCCATATATTTGACTTTCTCAAATGAAGCAAGATTCAATATTCATTGGGCTAGTTGGGTTAAAAGACAACTAGAAAAATAAACTTGATGTTGAATTACCTTCTTTATCTCCAACAGCAGCTCATCCCAACCTCTAAGTTATCACCTTACTTTCTCATATTATTGTGTGTGTGTGTGTGTGTGTGTGTGTGTGTGTGTCACCGTACATGCCTGTGAAGGACCAAGAGTGACTTTAGGAATCATCCTGGATTGTATTGCTTCTACTTCCTTCTAGCTTTGCTCTGGGATTTTCTAGGCTCCACTGAACAGGGCAGAAAGTGCAGGCCATTCTGCTGGTGTTTTTAACATAGGACCTGGGATCCGAGCTTAGGACCTTCTGCTTACGAGGCAGAATCTTAACTCCTGAGCCACTTCTCCAGTCTTCATTGAGCAGTTATACTTCTGTAGTTCCAAATAAAGGAGTTGAAAGCTCTGTAACCCCTCAAATCACTTTCCATGTTATTTACGTAGCCATATGAGACACGGACTGGGGTATGAATATACGACAGGGTTTTAGAGCCTGTGTTTCAGAGGACACAAATCTAGGTTTGAATCTTAGTTTGTCACTTATTAGCTTTAGGCAAATCACTTTGTCTCGGTTTCCCATCTGTCATATGGAACTTACAGTAATAATACACCTTAACATTGTGTTAAGAGCAGAATAAAAATGTATTTAATTTGTCAGTTCACTGCCTGATACCGTATCAGTCAGTATCATCATTACTACTTGTACTGTGTCACTAACATCTTGTTGTTATGGCTGTCATGAATAATGAAGACAGGTTAGACACCTATCCTTTCCCTCCAGGAGCCTGCTTCGCCTCTCCTGCCTCTCTTCCAGGACTTTTGAAGGGGCACGCCAAGCTCAAGCTGTTATTTTCATTTAGAATGTTCAGTATTCACTGAATACTGACAGGCTCCAGCCCTTTGGAACACAGAGAATATGGGCCTGCCTCCCCTGACTCTGAATGGAGCAGAGAGCCTGAAACTCCAAGAAGACCATCTGCACCAGTGTGATGGGGTTTCCAGGGACCCTGTGGGGTCTCTGACTTAATGAAATGATTTGGCCTTTAATCAACTTAACATTCAAATTCTCCGATCCCCCCTGTCTAACAACTCTCGTTTCTCTTAAAGAGATATGTGATGTGCAGAAGCCCCCATCAATCTGACGGCTGTTTCCTTCTGCATCATCTCACTTTCGTCAGCTGGACTGATGCACTAGAAAATAGAGACTCTCCCAAATAAAGCAAAGCTCTAATTTGAATAGACCTCTGACAAACCTTCACTTTAAGAGGCTTGAACACACCTGGGGGTTGATGACTTTGCCATCCCACTAGTACTACTGCTAGAATAATTGCCATATTCTTTTTTCTTTTTTTTACTAAAAATAAGTGGACAGGATTTTTCAAGTCCAGTAAATCTTGTAGAGTCACCTGGCTCTCGAATACACACCTTCCTTATATCTGTACAAAAATGAGTAGTACTCTGAGTCAAGGACACCACATTGTGCAGAAGATACATCCTTCCATAGGTTAAATTACTATGGGATTTCATTCTAACTCACATATGATATTTTGCATAATTTTTAATTCAGCAAGGAAAATTTAGGTCTTAGAAGTCATGGCAGGTTCTGTGAGAGGAGAAAATGTTAGAATGAGATAAATATCACTGCTTCTGAAGAAGTCAAAATATAGTTGGAGGAGTCAAAATTGTAAACACTCATGTGGAATATTATAAAGTTTTCACCAAGCATTTAGGAAGCAAAGAGGGGTGAATGAGTACTTCTGCGGACAGAAGCCAAAGAAGCTACAGAAAGATTTGATCTTCAGTCCAGCCTTAAAGGAATGAATAAACATTTTAAGGAAAAAAGGATAGGAAAGAGAACAATGTCTATTTCAGGATGGGGGAATGATCAAAGACTCATAAATAGAAACAAACAAGAGACAGGCAGCTCACTGTATTGCAAGTTTAGACTAGCTGAGAAAAATGAGAGATGAGATTAGTAAACAGAATCATAGTCAGAAGCCATCATAATAAAACATCTAATTTTAATCCAAATTGATTTCTATGCTTTCAGAAAATAAGCTTTAAGAAAGCAACAAGGCCTATAAGTAAATGTTACACCTAAGGACTTGGTTAATAAATATTGAAATTCCTTCTCTGGAAGGCTATCAAGAATGTCCTGGGCACATACAGGTAAAATGATGGTCTTATGATCGGATCAAAATGATCTGGTTATCAGGTCTTGTCCTAAGTAGTTTCATGAAGGAAAGAGACAGTCACAAAATAGAAAATCCTGCCTGACAAGGAAAACAGCAAAAAGCCAGCCTGGTGAAGTCAAGCATGAACTTAGGAGACCATTGCTTAGCAGCTAGTAAACAAGCAATCATCTTCCATTATCGCCTCTTCAATGACTCACTCTTACTCCTCTTGTTTCAAATTCTCAGTGACACACTTAATTAGTGACCTTATGTCCTACTTCATAGAAAAATGAAGCAATCAGAAAAGAATGCTGGATTGTCTCCCACCAAAAACTATCCATTCACCAGCAGAATTCTGATTATGGAGACTGCTCTGTGTGTAAATGTGAGAATTGTGCACAGATGTGAGAACTGTGCACTACTGAGAAGTATCTTTGATCAGTCTGAGTTACAAGTATAAAATTGTCATTAAAGCTAGCATTTCTCCCACTTTCTTTCTCCCCCAACACTTGATGATTTGATTTACAAAATGGCAGAGACTCTTCCCTACAAATGTTTGTGTACAGCTAATAAGACTATTTCTCCAGGGGTTGGCCAGATAGTTCAGTAGATAGGTCCCTAGGTTTGTGAGTTCAGTCCCTGGAAGCTTGTATGGTAAAAGGACAGAAATGACTTCTGCAAATGTTCCTCTGACCTTTCAATCTGTGTGCCATGGCATGCATACACACACACACACACACACACACACACACACACACGTGCACACATGCACACACATGCATGCACACTACACACAAATGTTCTCTCTCCCTATATATATCAAATAAACAAAATACTGTTTTTAAACCTAAGACTATTTCTTTTTTAACCCAAATTTCTGTGTTGTAAACACATATTAACCCATTGCCTAATTAACCTCTTTGTTGTTGATTTACTAATCCTTTCATCTTAGATCAAGCCTCAATTCTATTCCACCTCACAAATACATTTTCCCCAACTCTACATCTGAGATCTATCCCAGAGCTAACGTTCTAACCAGAACACTCATATTATTCCCTATATTTCTACTGAACAATGCAGAAGGAAAGTGAAATGGAACACTTCCAAGTGTGGGAATAAACAGGACAAACACGTTAGGAAATGTGGCTTATTCATGATTTGGTTGCACCTGAGGAATAGGGGGAAGTAGTGCAGGTGTGTTTATTTCTGAGTTGATGCTAGCACATGAATATGAGATTTACTTCAAGACCTCTTGGGTTTAGCGGTCTATTGATTTCTGATCCTGGATATGAGTATGCATCTTCTGGACAAATATCAGCTTCAAAGTCACTAGCGTACTTGCTGTTACTGTGCTTGGTTTGGTGCTGGTCAGTATTCCTTAAATGAGTTGAATACATGAATAGAATGAGTAAAAAGTCTCAGATTATATAGAATTGAAGCTTTTCTTCAAACTTCCTTTTACTTAAGTTTCTTTGTTCTACAAGTATTTGTGCTCATTAAAAAGAGCACTATGGTTAAAGAATAAGTGCATGTTTTAGGAGATCTGCAAATCACCAAAATAACAATAAGAAGAGGAGGAGAAGCAATTGCGTGTCCTTTACCACACTGGATCAAAGTGCCTTCTTCTGAACTCTCTGTTACCCATGTGAAAGGTTACCAAATCCAGCATGTTGAAAGATCTTTGTGGCTGTCTGTCCATGTGGAACGAAATGGGTATTGAAGAGAACCTGCTTCTCCTTTATGAATTACTGAGCCATACAAATATGAACTATGAGACACAAAAAAAAGTCCCAGTCTCCAAAGGCCACTAATTGTTATAGAAATACTTCTCTGAAGAAAGTTCAACATGGGACAGTCCTAGCTTCCTCACTGTGAACTTTTGCCATGTCACAGGCAATTTTAGGGCAGATAACAGGGCAATAGGAGTTTCTTGCTGCTCAATCCCATGTATATAGCAAGTTAAATTCCCTCTTCATGTCTTAAAATATGGGAGGCATGATGAAAAAGAAACGGAGCATCCATGTAGTGAGCTCTTACTGGTTCACATTTGCCAATGCAGTTTAGTTTCAAATACAGACCAAATTCACAATTAATCCTCATTCCATTGTACAAGGTAACTCTCCATGATTTACAATATCTTTAACACCCTGTGCACCTAGGAAAACGACATTTTATGGTGCCATTGCAGTAGCCATATGGTGCTGGAGGCTTTAAGTAGGACAGCTTTATTTTTAGCAATTGGCTACCCTACTTAAGCAAGGAAATAAGGGGCAATTCTATTGCTACCTTGTCTCCCTAGCTTGACTGACATTCTGAAGAGGGTTCACTTCAGCATCGCTCACCACTTCTCAGCTTTTTTTAAAAAAAACATTTTTTATTATCTCCGCTCATACAAACTTAATAGGTATACCAGTTCCCTCCCTCTCTCCTCCTCCCCCCACCCCTCTGCTCACCCTCCCCTCACCCCTCCCTCCCCACTCCCTAATAGGTGGCTCCTAGCACTTCCCAGCTTTTATAACTGCAGAAACTTAAGTTTGCTTTCAGCAGCTATCAAGGGTTACGCCTCTGTAAGTCCCCTCGTCCTCCTCCAGCTGGACTTTGATGTCTATGCCAGGACAGTTTCAAAAGTGCTTCCCACCCCTAGACCATCTTCCATGTCCCCCCCAAGCGAATCTGTTTCCCAAATGGGTTCAGTCCTTCAATGCTGAAAAACATAGCATATTTTCATAGCCTGGTATCATGGGAAATATTTTTCCATTTTGATTTTGCAACCAAAAAAAAAAAAAAAAACCAGACAAATTAACCTGAACTCTCTTTCTTCTGATTTTATTCTAAACAACATATAATAACATTTAAAAATAGAATTGAAACAGGTGCCCAGTAACAGAATGACAAGCGTGAAGTGTGAAATCTGAAAGTCAGCAAACTAAACCACATATGGTCATTTTTTTTCTACTAACATCTGCCTTCACTGGCCTATTAAGTGGCCTCATCACTGTCAAGGCGAGCAAGACTTGTAAAACTTGGGAAGTGGGTATTTCAAAAACAGCATGTGCTTGGTGCCTGTAATGATCTCTGTAATTAGTTATTGAAACTAACTAAACCCTGTGATCCAAAACAGGCAAGACACCAAGAGGAGCAGCAGAGTCATTTCCTGACAGCACTTCAGAGCTACTTGTGGAAAACCAAATCTGTGCAAAGGTCATTGGATCACGTTTCACTGGTTGCAAATGGAGGTGAAGAGCAACGATGTTGTCTGGGAGTGAGTCACCCAGTCACTAAATGCATGGGCCAGGAACACATCTTTCTCTTTCTGACACCAGAGTGCTAAAAGGTCTTTGTTGACTTGTCAATAGTAAGACATTGTATTTTGCCATTGACAGTTTAGAATCGAGGAGGAGGAGATGCATTTTGTTAGACTGAATTGGAGAAGAAAAGAGAGAGGTGGGTGCATATTTCACAAGAATCTAGTAAAACCTGGGAAGTCCTGACTGTCCCTTCCTTGAACTGACCAGGTGCACTTTCTGTTAATCAATGTCCTTTGAGTGACTAATTCAGCTTCTACTTCAAAGGTGAAAGGCATTTTCAGACGTTGTAGGAGAGGGGCCAGACTGATTTAATTAGTCTGTGATTTCTTCAGTAGGCAGTCACTATCAGAAGATACCTTTATCTCAGCAAGTCTCAATTGCTCCTTCTTAGGTAAAAGGCTATTTAATTCTCACCATTCACTTTGCTTCCCTGTTGTGCAATTTGTGCTGACCACTTAAGAGCTCCTCAAAATTGGAATGATTTAAAACCCTGCCTTGTCCTATATATACACATGTTCACTTCTGTGTATAATAAATAATAGTTAATATATCCGGAGCAATGACCACATACTATGCACAGTTACAACTCCTTTAATTTTCCTAATTTATTATGTGCTCAGAAACTGAATTGACAGATTTTACTGCTGAGGAAACAGAGGACCAGAGAATCTCAGTGACCAGTTTGAGGTCACAGTACTAATTAAGGGAAGTTCAAAGATTCGAGCTCAGGTAATCTAACTTCAGGATTGATGTCCAGTGTGTAAACATTCTGTCAGCGATGTCCTTCAGAATTCCCATTTTCCATCTGCAGCCAAACATATGGAACACATAAATTTCTTTTATGCATCCTAATATCATCACAGAGCCCCAGATGAATCTTAACCAAGTGCTGGCTGATGTAGAAGCATATAAAAGGTGGAGGTGGTAGTGAAGTTGATCTGATTTCAGAACTCAAATGAATGAGGCCTGTTGTTTTGATAGACAGGAAAGGTCATTAACATTTTGAAAGCAAGGGAAATACAACCTCTTGAAGCAAAGAATTCTGTTCCACATTTCAATGTCCCAGAGTTCTGACCATGCCAAAGTAGGAGGAAAGGGGAATCAGAAATTTAGAACTGACAGATGGAATATAAAATTCCTTGGAGGCAGCTGATTTTTCATGTTAAGAACCTTAAAATTCTCATTGTAAATTTTCTTGTGCTCCACCATCAAGACTTACAACTTAACTGATTAAAGAAGTGAAATTTCTGATAAAGAGAAATTTTGGAATATTAGCTTAGAGTCTATGGAACAATTCCTTTGGCTAACACACCCTTTCTCCATTCTGAATGTCTGACATTCAGTGCACTTCTAACATAAAATAAAATCTTACTTAACAAAGAAGCAAACCTGAATAATTGCACTAGAACCAATGCGTTTTCTAATAATTCGAATGCCTTTTCTGCACAAATACAGAAATCAAAGCTATTCAGTGACCTTGAATAGAAGAAACAATTTTGTTTGACCTGATCAATTTAGTGAGCCAGATATGACCAGGAACATTAGCAACCGGAGCAGCTCCAATCCTGTTTAACCCAACATGCACTGAGGTGAAGGACACGTTGATTTGTTTCCACTAAGGCCAACCATCCGCAGAATGCCAAGTAACATGTCAGTGGCACTTACTGATCTGCAGAGACGATACAGATGTGACCTCCTCCATCAAAGCCAATGCTCTCTTGGCCTTAGAATTTCAGAAAAAATACAAATGTAAATGAGGAAGTAATGGCAAAGCCCACCTCTAACCCAAAGCCATTGCCTCAACAATTATTAATGTCCTCTATGTTTCTAAGATACTGCATGCTGCTGCTGATAACATAGAAACTATCTAAGACGTGACTGCTGTTTTTCCATAACGTTACTAACAATCAAATTGCAAAATTATATGACTTCAAAAACCACAGAGTCGAGTTTGTTTTCCCTGATACCATTCACCTTTAAAATTGAAAACTTGCAGATAAATGTTAAGTTCGCCTTGTTCACTGTCTTCCCTTTGTCTAGAATTTTCTATTCTTTTTTATTCAACATGGGGAGCTTATATGTAATTCAAAGTCCAGTATGGCTACCCCTTTGATGACATAAAGCCTTGGTGGTCCTTCAGCAGTCCTCCTCACTTTTCCTGTACTTCAGCCTGCAATGTGAGATGCTGTGGAAGTTATCCAGATGTTATCCTGATTTTCCTACTCTGTGGCCTTATGTAGTTGAAGTCCCTCTATGACATGGATCCTCTTTGGAACTAAACAAATGCAGAAGTCTGGGCTATGAACCAGACTTGGGACTTCTCAGATGCTGGCCTACACATCCTTATTTTAATGCATTTTCCATAGAAGGCGTATATTACCACTATGGTTTAGAAAAACATTTATTCAATTTCATCTTCATAACTTTGAGCACAATGGCTAGCACAAAGCATGTTCTTGATCACACTTGAGGACTCAGTTAACTCTCTCTTTTCCTTTGAGATCTTAGAGTCACCAACAAGAAGAGTCAGTTCGAATGTTTTGGATGCTCTTCTTACAGAATTCTTTTTTCTACTATCACATACATGATGAGTGGATAAACATTCTAGAAACATTTTCTTTTGAAAAATGTCTCTGAAATTTTAATAATAGGTTAATGACCTCCAAGAATTTGAAAATATGGGATTTATTGTCAAAGTATGACGACTGAGTAAAGATTAACTCAAAAAGTACCCTGTACTTACAGCTATATCCAAATTCAAATTAGGAGAAATTCTCCCAAATGATCTATTTTTTAAGGTTACAATGTCTAGCTTCCTAATGGATACATACACCTGCAGACTTAACATATTCAAATGTAAGTCATTTCTGCTCTGTCATGGTTTGAATATAAGTTGTCCCCACAGGCTTATGTGTTTGAATCTCTAGTTGTTGTTTAGGAAGGTCATGGCATCTTTGGGAAGTGAAGCTTTGCTGGAGGAAAGCAGGTCACATGGGATGAGCCTTGAGGTTGGTTAGTCCACCACCCTGCTTCCATAAGAAGTCTGCTCTCACAGTTTGAGATCTCTCAAACTCCATGATGCATATAACTTAAGCCACCTCCAACTTCTGCCAGCCAGCCATGAGTTTCCCACCACAATAGACTGTACCTCCCCTCCGGACCCATAAACTGAATGAATCTCCCTATCTTGCCTTATGTTCCTTGCATCTGAGTGCTGTACCACAGGAGCACAAAGTAACTGGTACAGAAATTGATATCCAGATGTGGGCTGTGGCTATGAGACTGAGAGAATCTGGAGCCAGAATGTGAATGAAGTATCGCTGGAAAGTGGAGAGAAGTTGGTACCAAGAAGTAGAGAAGTGTTTCCTCTTCTTATCTTTGATTTCTTTTGCAAAGGCCACTTGTTCAAACCCTAAGATTCCACAAATCAAAATCAAGTTCCAGTCCCTGATGGCCTATGCAATTTCTCCTTCCCTCTCCTTCCTTTTCCTCCCCTCCTCTCCCTTCTCCTACCCTACCTCTCCCCTTTCCTCTCCTGTCCTCTTTTCTGCTCTCCATGCCTTCCCTGCCCTCCTCTCCCATCTCCATTATAGGCAGGTGGTAGGAAGTGCCACTGGTACCTCGTGGGTAGGACCCAGGGATGCTACACATATCCTCCTATTAACAAACAGCATTACTAATACAAAGACTGTCCACACCCTAGAAACAAATAGCACTGAGGCTAAGAAATCCTGAATTGTGTGGAGTATTTGAAGAACACTTGCTATGTGCCACAGGAAGAACTTCGTCACAACATTTATTCTTTCATGTAATTCTAATAGAAATTATCGTAACCACAGAGTCCCCATTTTTCAGATGAGGAATCTACAACTTGGAGAAACAGGACTAGTTCAAAAGATGTGGAAGGAAGCAGAAAGAGGTAAATATCTTATTGCTGATGTTGTTTTGTGCTCTTTACTCCAGTTTAGCTTCCTATTCCAACCATGGTATTATATTTGCTTTCTTCCATGTCTCTGGTGTTAATGGCATAACTCAGGAATAACCTTTTGCCAGATCAGCTCTCAACCACTTCAATTAGTTCAAATTTATCCTTTCTTAGCCAGACTTTTGTATAGGCTGGGTTCATTTTGGTGCTACCTGTGAAGAGCACTGCATGCTCATTGATGTCCATGATACATCAAGGAAGCACTGCCTGCCCTCTGCTTTTAAATTCCATGCTTTATTCATTCCATTCTTCTGAAGCAGGTAGGCTCATTATTCGCACATACTTCTGAAATAATGGCTGATTGTCAGCACAGATTCTTTAGTCAAAAAAAAAGTGTTCAAAGAGAAAGTATAGGTGGGCTTTAGGATCAAATAGATCTTGCTTTTTGGCTTTCTCCTCTGTCTTTTTTCATGTCTTTCATGTTCTTTAACTCACCTCATGGAAACTAGGAATTTCTCAATGCTGTACATGCATCAAAGTCTTTATGGTACCCACTCGTGTTCTTGGTTCTTCCAGCAGGTAGTTCTTCCTGTTTTCCCTCAATGGCACGTACTTTTTGTTCCCGTCTCAACTCAGATGCTGTTTCGCAGAGAAACACTTTCTTGACCAGGAAATAGGACCAGCCTGTTTTCTTCACATCACTTTCTATTCCTTTTACTGTTTCTAAGCTGTGTTCTGCCATGCAGTCTGTCTTCCCAATAAAAGCAAAAGAGCTCCATGAAGCCAAAAACTATATTGGTTTTGTTCACTGACATGATTTGAAAAGTTTCTCCAAAAGTCACATTGAAGCTCAATGTACCTGGTAAACTCTTAAAGAAAAGAGAAACCTAAGGTGATTGTGGTATTAGGGGTGGGACCTTTAGGATGTGATTAATATTCAGTGAAACATGAGCATTGGGCCCTAATCCAGAGATTATGGATTTATATGAAGAAAAGGAAAGAACCAAGCCAGAATGTTCAGTACCTCTCACCATGTAATACTCTACCCCACCTTGAGACTCCATAAACATCTTCCACCATTAGATACAACCACCCTGTTTTCATATTTCCAAGTGTTCAAAGTCATGAAGTGAGTAAATCTCGTGTTCTTTTAAAGTACTTTGTAGAAATCAGTGACTGCAACAGAAGCAAAGCTGTTCACCAGGGCTCATTCCATTGCCAGCATTCAAAAAGTATTTTTGAATGAATAAATTAATGAATGAACATCATCAGTGTAGTATTTAATCTCTTATATCTTGTGTTCTATCTATATAATAATGTTATTAATTCTAAATCTTAAAGATGTGTTATAATGAAATGAAGTATAGTAATGGGGCAATAGTTAATGCTTCATAAATATTAACCCAAACTTGAATTTTTTCTTAATTGTTTGACTGAATTACTTTAATTATGACTTCGAATAAATGCTTTCTCACTCCATTTCTTCTCATTTTCTAGCATCAGTAAGTCTTTATGAAAACATTCAATGGCTGTAATTTCATTTTTCCTTATGTGCAGAGCAATAAAGTACAATTCAACAGTTCTAGATACGCAATGACACGATTTACATGCAAGATTTAAAAATCTATGTAGTGAATAGTGACATTGATAAAAAGTTCAATGTTGCTTTGAGCCTCATTAAAGATGGTGAAAAAGTCAAACTATAATGACTCTGAGTTCCCTTTGCCCCTGATGAGGCTCTTCAAACATTTGCTCCCAGTGTTTGGGGGAATCCTTTAGATCTGTTCCTGCCGGCAAACCCTGAAAAAACATTCCTGAACTCAGCTATATCCATGCTTTGTCTGCATGCATTGCTAGAGGGAGGTGAATCTTTTATTGCCTACAGTTACAAACATCTGTTATTTCAGTCGCAGTTAGGAATAATCTATACACATGTTGCTATAGTTGAACACAGCTAGTGATGAGTATGATATCTAAAGATTGATAGATCTAAGTGAATCTTCATTCATGGCAGCTGGAGCCAAATAAAGAAGAATAAAGCGTGCATTGCAATGTATCATGATTTTCTCAAATTTCTTCCACTGAGTGCTGATTCCAGTGCTCCAGAAACTTTACCATAGCTTGTCTTGACCCATGACACACAGGAAGCTGAGAGTGTGGCTGAGCTAGTCCCGAGGTTCTTCACAGAAAGGGCAGTTGGGATCCTGGTCTGCTGGAGAGTCTATCTGAATGGTGAGGGAGTGCACAGCAAAACTATTGTTGAGGGTTTGAGCAATCCTTCTCCGCAGAGTCTCTCTGTCCTGGTCGTCTGCTGTTGATAAAGCGATAAAGAATAACAGCTAAACTAGCTCTGATGACACACCATACCCCTCCCCCCATATACACACACAAGCAGAACTGAATTCTGCTTCAAGTGTTCGTCTTGGGCAGGTGAAGAACAGACAGAAGAAGCACTTGGCTCTGATGGTCAGCTACGTTCACCAGGCAGGGGATAGTCTAGGGCAGCAAACCATCCCTATGAGGACTATGTCCACAGTTACCTGTGGAGTTGAGAACTCCAGGGAGCTGAATATGGAAGGAAAGGCAAACCTGGGATGCAGCCAGGACAGAAACATTGGTTTTTACATATCCCTGCTCAGTAGCCCCCCGGGACCACTTGTTCCAGCTTTTGGATTTAATTAGAATTTATATCAAGGCAAGTGACAGGAAGCAGGAAGCATTTAGAGCTCCCTGCAGACCGTTCTTGGAGCAGCAATCCTCACTGCCATCCTTTTTCCTGTCCCAAGTAGTATCAGGAGGCTGTAAAGTCCCCTTCATAGTAACCTGATTGTTTACTATAGTCTTCCATTTGTGGTGAAATATCGATGCACAGGATGCTGTAAATTTCATGACACCAGGTCTGAGTCCCTTGGAGAAGATGCAGACACCTGAGGAAGCACAGCCCTCAGGTGACTGTCCCTGGTGTTCCTGTCCCTGCTTTTAAGTAACTTCCGAAGCCACTTGGTTAGCATCCTAATGTATCATCCTTTCACAAGCTCTCTCTTAAGGAGTAGAAAAACCCCTACTTCCTAGTGCTACCAGGCCAATAAATCAGAGATATAATTCTTTTCTACATTAAAAAAGCAGTTTTTGGAATGAATCCAGTGTCCTAAGACTCATCACGTGGTCATAGAGTACCTAACCACTGGGTGATGGGCATTCTCAATGTATCCTTCAGCTTGTTAGAATTTTAAGAGTGAGTCCTGTGTCTCTTTCTATTTTCAGTGTTGGGCAAGCCAACCTATACGCAGGAGATTCTCAATTGAGATTTTTGTTGTTGTTTAGTTCATTTCTATTGCTTAGACTGAGAAGGTGTCAAGCCAGACAGGTGAAGCCATATTTTCAGAGTCCAAGGACTTGAAGTTGGGGATGTATTTTATTTTTTGTGCTGTCTTTCTGCCTCATGCAGTCAGCCGCAAGGATGTCATTGGGGATCATTGTTGCTATGACAACATCAATAAGTGGACTGGTTTTTAAAGGCCCTGGGTAGTGCAAAGCACTTTACAATTGTTTTGACAGGCCTTAGACACTAAAGGCAGCTCTGTAAAGAGAAAGGACTGACTTTCCAGAGCATGCAGTGAATCTTGTCCAGGGTATTTATGAAATTCACTGACCTGCGACAACATGAGCTGAGAGAATCACTTGCTTCATTGTTAGAGACCAGACGTGCAGACTGTGCACAGTCACCACACCATCGACAGCAAGGATGAGCTCTTTCACGTCCTTGTAACTCAGGCCCTTCGGGACACCTGACAAAGGAAGAAAGCAGGGACCATATTGCAACTCTTCTAAATGCAGCTCAAGAGATGTCTAAGGGAGCCTCAAAGCCCTCACCATAATACCCACTCCCACCTCACTTCTTTAGTTTTGGACTGCAAATATTTATAGATCTAACTCTGTAAAAGGGTTAGCCATCAACTAAAGTCCACAGGAGAACAGCTACAGAATTCTCTGTGTAACAGCAGCAACAGCATTCATCCTTGGCGTATTACTAAACTAACCATGTTTTTCTAATTATCTTTGTACACACTCTGGAAAGCGAAATGAAACAGCATGGGACTTGGTATCAATAAATCCTGGGTTAGCATTCTGAATATAACTGCTATTAATTTGTCCAAATTGTGTGATTTCTCTGATCCTCAACATATTTATAGTAAAATATGGATGAGAAGAACAATGTGTAGATCACAGAATTACACAAGGAACTCTCGGAAAATGTCTGTTCTTTATAAATTATAATGTGTGCAAATGTTGGGTATCCAACTGTGTTAATAGAGGATGCTAATGATATGATGCTATCTTATTATTTGGTTTGTAAATTTTCCATTATTTGAGATACACAAGTCAGCCGTCCACGTCTGGGTCACAGAATATAATACTTTGACTGTCACTCTTGTTTCTAAAGAAATGCAGTAAATGTCCAGGAAAATGAGAAGCCTGCCAGTCAATCAGCTGGTTCTATCTATCTGTCTGTCTACCTACCTACCTATCTATCTATCTATCTACCTATCTATCTGTCTGTCTGTCTGTCTGTCTGTCTCTATATCTATATGTTACACAGTATTTCACTTTGTAACTCTGACTAGCCTAAAATCAGTATGTAACCCAGACTGAACTTGAACTTGTAGTGCTCATCCAACTTGTGTCTCTTGAGCACTGAGTTTATAAGTATTTGCCACTCTACTCATAAAACTACTAATTAGCTGTTCCTTGGGGGACAAAGAACCAGACGTCTGTAGCTCAGAGAAGAGCAAGCAAAGGAATATGTGATCACTTTTCACAAACATGAAATATTTGTTATGCAGAAGTTGATAGAATATGAAAAGGTACCAAGAGTATGGCAAGTCCCAAAGAGAGACATGGAGACAATTAGTTGGTTGGAATAGAGAAAGAGAAATCAGTTCAATAAAATACCTAATCTTGTACTACCATTTAGGATTTACTGAACAGCTGTAGTTTGCATATTCTTAAACCTGGATCCATGTTGTTAAAAATAAAAGTTTAAAAAGAAGAACCAAAGCCTCCTGACACTAGACATGAACTGCATGGAAGCAGGGGAAGAGGAAAGGGGCACTACATAAGATCATGTATTATACTGCAGATGAATAGATGAGAACCCACAGACAAGAACCACCCACATAAAGAGATATTTAACCCTTAATTCTCCTTTATCACTGTTTAAGAACCTTACTCAACCTTACACTTTAACAATGACTTGAAATTGCTTATACCTTGTGATTAGTTTGCTCCTATTTCATCTAATTTCATGAAAACAATCAAAAACTGGTCATGTTCTTTAACACTAGGAACAGCAAAAGGCTCGGGATACTGGAAGCTAATTAAAGAAGATCCTGTCTTAGGTTAATTACAGACAATCTATGAAGTTATAAGTGAAATCATTGTATCATAGTAGCAGCCACAATAAATCTTCATTGAGGATTTGTAAGGCTTCTGATAAACATTTTATTATTCTGACCATTTCACTTAGTAGCTCCAAGAATTACTCTGTAAGGTAATTATTTATGTTATAATTTGTATGTTACTGAAGAAGTAGAAATTAAAGTTAGAGAAGTTAAGGAAACTTGCTAAGAATATATGGGTAACTGAACAAGTTATAGATGCCAGGCTCTCACCTCCATATTCTGAGTGTGATGTGTTGTGCAAATAATAAGTTTAGGAACCATAATCAAAGATTTGACATAACAATTAATGTGCCTTATTTGAGAAGCTTTAGCCGACTTTTTGCAAACCTTTTGTCAGTTCACTAGGACCCTTGAAATGAAGTCATGGCTCTTTTAACCTTTTTGCTGTCTTGCTTTATTCACCTCTTTGCTTTTACAGAAAAGTCATTTTTTCACTAAGAAACATGGTTAATGACTAACAAGCATGTTAATGTCCATCATATTAAAAAATAGCCCAGAATAGAATCTGAAAAAAATATCAATGCATTCACTAAACATGCTTTGAGTGTAAATGACTTCCTATGGTGATAAGCATATGAAAAAGTATTTGAAATCACTCAAAACTAAAGGATTATCTACAAAATTACCAAGATGAAGTATTTCACCTGTCAGATTAGAAAGAAACTATCAATCAATGACAGGCAGAGATGGTGAGGGTTGAAGGAAATCAGTATTTGCACATGCTTCCAGTGGAAAAGAAGTTGATGAAGCATGTTTGGCAGAAGTGTCAGAATCTAAAATACACACCTCTTTTTATATTTTAAAAATTAGATTATCTTACATTACTGATTTACATAAGCTCTTGGTATTCTTTCAAAAATTTATTCTTTCACAGTTTCACATATGAATACAATGAATTTATGCTCATTTTCACTCCTTTTTTGCAATCCCATCCCCACTCATTTTTTTAATGTAAACCTGCTTCCCAACCAGTCTCCCTCCTACTTTCATGTCATCTTGCATGTTTAGCCCTCTGAGTTTTGTCTGGGTTGCCTGTAGTGGCATGTGCCTGGACACTTGCTTGAGCATGAATAATGTATCGTGGGTATCACAGACAACTTTTGAATCAGCAATATGTTCAAGTGTTAAAATATGTGTGGTTACATATGTATGCACATGTGATATACAGGCAAAATTGCACCATCGTTTATTATGTCCATTGCAAACAAGGGCTCACATACAATGGAGCAATTGTAACTATGGCTGCTGTCCAGGACTATATATGCAGTTTGGGAAACATTCACACATCCTAGCCTCATATACCTTACATTCTACTCAACCAAAGAGCTACTCAAGAGCTACGTTTACCACATTCCTTTTGCATTCTAGATACTGTATGACATGTCTCATCTAGTCCTCATAACACAGTTGGGTGGATATAGTAGTCCCATGTTTAAGTTAAGAAAACTGAAGTTCAAAGTCTTGTCTAAAGTTTCACACACAGAAACCTGCACAACTAGAACTTGAAGTGGAGGTCAAAGAGACCACAACACCCTTTTCAACCACAATCCATATCTCTCAGAGCTAACTCTAGAGATATGATCTGGAAACACCCGAAACCAGCAGTTTATGTTAAATGAAAAGGGAAATCACTGAAATGCAGAATGGAGTGAGGAGACATAGCCAGTAAACTGTAAGCACAAGAAACACCTTGACGGTGAGAACTACTTCTGTCACCTACCTCTGATTAACTGTGACCCAGGAATCAGACAACACAGAAAAGGAAACAGGACTAAACTCTGGCCACAAACAATGAGGTTAATAAGTAAAAGATCCTACAGTGAGCTAAGAGAAAGTCAGAAATGTCATTTTCTCAACTGGCCATTGTCTCCTAATCCCCAACCTAGTTACAACCCCACCCTTCTCTATGAACATTAACAGCTCTGTTTCTCTCCCAATGGACAATCTCTCTCTCCTTGCACTGATGTGTTGTCCTGTGAGGACAATGTCTTATTCATTAGCAGAGTCTAAGTGCTGTTGGCACTTCCTGAACAATTAAATGTCACCCTGGTATTCTTATATTTTGAAACACATGAGACACAAGTGTTCAATTACAATGCTAACTTAGAGTTTTATTCTTCTTCTTTCTTTTTAGATCTTTTCCAGGTATGCTTGGGGGTGGAGTTCTATTTTTGCAGTAACTCTTTCCAATGGTATTTTTGCTTGTTATTAACTAGGATATCATTTAATAGTTTATACATAGAAATCAGTTTTTTTATCTATTCCATGTACATTAAAATCAAGTATCAAATATACTTATCACTTTACTTTTTCTCTACCATATAAACTAAAAGAACTGTCTCACAATCATCCTGTTTTATATTAAGAAGAAAGAGAAAAGAGAATGTATTTGAATTCAGAAGAAAGGAATGATAACAAAATCGCTCCTACCTTCCATGAGCAAGATGGAAAAGTCTCTTAAGATGGTGATGGTGCTAGCCAAAACCAGGATGGAGAAGATAAATGTGCAGATGGGGTCAGCAATTTTGTAGCTTGGCTGGAAAGTACAATGGATTCAGCTTCATGAATTCACATCCCATCAAAAAGGCCTTACTAATAAACTAAGTAGATTTTTTCCTTCATTACCTAGTCAGCTTCCTTACACTTGGCACTCACCTCAAAGGCGGGATGTTCTTCCTGAACACACAATCCTTCTTAGTTTGAAATTTCCCATGAATAATGAATGGAGGCTGTCAGAAATGCTCTCACCCCATAACTTAAGCATTAAAGTAAAAGATATTTTCTTAGGTTTACTCTCAAAACTCCTGATATATATTGTATAAACTGAATATGAGTACTATGTAGTGATGGAAATAAGTGCACTCTACCTATTCAATGGTGTCATCGGTGTACTCAGAGGGTGGATATATCCAAAACTCTACAGTATGACACTAGAGTTGTGTGTGTGTGTGTGTGTGTGTAAGTACAACTGAATGTATAGGTGGACAACAACATTGGGTGTTGATCCCCAAGTCCCCACCTTGTTTGAGACAGGGTCTCTTTTCTGCTATCTGGGCAACCAACTGCCAGACTCACCTGTCTCCTCCTCCCATGTCCTGTAGAAAAAGAGTTACTTACACTGCTGCATTAGGATTCTACATGGGTTCTGGAGATCCAAACTCAGATTCTCAGGCTTGTGAAACAAGCACTTTTCCTCTCTAGGTTCCTCAAGCATGCATATTTGATACAGTCCTTAAAGTATATGCCAAGTTATCATTCTTGACTCTCTACTATTAACCTTGACACACCTGCTTAGTGAAGTCCATCACACAGGAAAATGAAAGCCCAAGAGCTAAAGAGCTAACTCCAGTATTGGGGAATGATGGAGGCTTCAAGATCTGGTATGTTCAGGAAAACATAAGTTGTAGATATTGGTGATATCTGAGTTTTAGCTTCTATACTACCTTATCCATTTGTTTACCATGATGGTGGGTAAACAGAAACACACTCACCTTAAAGTAGATAATGAGGGCACTAATTAACACACTGATGCTCTGAAGTACATCTCCAAGGGCATGCACAAATGCTGCTCTGACACTGGCATTGGCGTGCATTTCTTTGTGATTATGACCAAGGCGCTTCTGGTGCAAGATCATGGCTAGTCTGAAAGAACAATAATGTACTTGGCATACATATTATTAGCCTTTCAAAACCTACACAGCATAACGGAGTCAGCCCTAGCCAGCATTATTCAAATGTCAGGTAGTTAAAATATCAGTGCTCCAAAGTACTTCGTTTTGGACTGAAGTTTATACACAATTGTATCACAGAAAGTGAACTACCAAATATCTCACTTCAGTCTTCTCGAGAATTCACATCCTGATGTTATTCTGTGTCATGGAAAGCACCATTGCTTTATGAATGCTATTTCTCTTCTTCATTGTCAAATGTTGGATTTTTCATCCAACATTTGACAACAAAGAAGAGAAATCTCATTCATCAACTAGATGTCAGTCACTGGGACTAGACTTACAGCTGAACTTTAGGAAAGTTTGACAGAGACATTGTAAATTTCATCAAAAGTGGTTTATTATTTATTTATTCAATGTGTTCATGTATGTGTGCATGTATGTGTACATATGTATGTGTGCATGTGGAGGTCAGAAGACAAACTCAAATGTCATTCCTCATGAGTTGCCTACCTGTTTTTTGCAATAGGGTCTCTCATTGGCCGTGGAGCTTCTTAATTTGGCTCGGTTGGCTACACAGTAAGCCCCAGGGATCTGCCTGCTTATGTCTTTCCAACATTTTGATTAAAAGCACCTTCATGGTTCAGTACACAATCTGGGGATTGAACTTAGATCCTCATTTTTGCCTGGCAAGCATTTTATGAACTGAGTTATCTCTCCAGTCCCCAAAGTTGAATTTTCAAGCTTTCATTTTATTTAACTGTGTTGCTTTCTATGAGGATTGAAATTTGAATTACTTTTTAATGACCAATGATGCAAGTACTGTGTATATGTGGTTATTCATTCAGAGATTGAAATCCATTGGTGTGTTACACAAGTACTAGTATGTGTGCATATACATGCACTACATATAAAGAAATTTATCATCTCTTCTTCAGGTAAAGTGTACATCATGAACCTAGTTTTATTCAGCCACATCTTTAAGAAGTATTAGATCAAAGACAAAATGAGAACTTTTGCCTAGAAACTCTTCCCATTTTTGGAACAAAAGTCATTGATTAAAGTGCCATGCCTTGGTGGGAATGCAGGCTCATACAGCCACTCTGGCGAGCCGTCTGGAGATTCTTAAAGAAATTAAAGATTGAAATGCCATATGACCCTGCTATCTCACTTTTGGGAATAACCCCCCATACAGCAGAGGTTCACCTCGATAGCACAAGCACGACCATGTTCATAGCAGCACTGTTTACAATAGCAAAGTCATGGAATCAACTCAAATGTCCAACAGTTGACAAGTGGATAAGGAAACAGTGGTACATCTATACAATGGCGTACTACTCAGCCATCAAAAATGATGAATTACTGGAATTTGCCGAGAAATGGATGTCATTAGAAACAATTATATTAAGTGAAGTATCCCAGACCCAGAAAATTAAGCGCCATATGTACTCCCTAATAGGTGGCTCCTAGTACCAAACCCACCCAGCCACCTAGAGACAGTAATTGCAAGGATTATGAACAGGAGGGATGGGGTAGGAGGGCCACACTAGAAACAAGGAGAGAAGGGACCATGTTACAGCAGAGAAAATAGGCCTCCATCAAGGACTCAAATAAGTAATGAGACATCTGATTAAGTTCACAGACTTTTGTTCCTGATCATTTACTACTGAGGGGATATGATCTCACCAGAAGAGGAGGGCATATAGTCTGGCAGATAAAAAGTAACCGTTGTGCAAATTGGTGATAGACCCCTCCCTCACTGTGGTTTCCCACTTTTATTACATCTACCTTTGAATGTGCTTTTATCACAAGACTCTAGTTTAACAGCTTTTTGTCTCTGGCCGGGGGTAACGTACAATGCCCACCAGGATGGAGTGAAGGGCATTGTAGGAGCAGCAAAACTGCAAAAGAAAACCAACAAACCACAATCCAGAACTTCAGAGACTCTATATCAACCACCTAGAACTAGGCCAGACTAATCTCTCCCCATCCTGAAGCTCAGGGACATTTGCGGAAGAGGGGGCGGTAAGAGTGTAAGAGCAAAGGATGGGAGGAGCAATGATATATAAGATAATCCATACAAGTTAGGGCTGAAGCAATCATAATTGGACTTTACATGCCCTGTGCATTGTCCAACACACTATTGACCCCACAAAGTCTAGCATCTGCTAAAGGCACCAAGATCTTTGGAGGCAAGGGATTGGCAGCCACAGTAGTGTTCCTATACCTAAGGGGAACATGGGAAAGGGTTCAGGGAAAGGCCACTGGGTCCTTGTACGTCATCGGAGAGGAGGGCCCAGAGGAAAATCAGGCATGCACAAGAAAGGACTCTCTGGGAATTGGGGTGGGAGGCACTGGGGGATGGGAAGGAAGGGGGTGTGGAGGAGGAGCAGGGAGTATGGGGGAGGAGGAGGGAGGGAGGGAACTGGTGTACCTATTAAGTTTGTATGAGCTGAAATAATAATAAAAAAGTATTAATAAAAAAAAAGAAAAGTAAGGATGGGAGGAGCAATGATTTGAAGATTCTCCACACTAGTTAGGGCTGAAGCAATCATAATAGAACTTTGCATGCCCTGCGCAATGTCCAACACAAAAAAAAATTATTCATGGTCCCTCTCCAGAGCAGCATTGCGATAGAGACAAGAGGAATATATGTCAGCAAACAGATATGCAAATTTATATTTATATCATGTAATATTGGCACTAGGGTATAAGCAGAAGAATCTGGTTTAGAGAAATACAGCAACAGAACTTAGTTTATCTCATGCTAAATAGTTTGAAAGCAGAGAATGTTCAGGCAGAAATATTTTCACCTGCCCTAACGGTAAGGCTCTGTCTGCAACTTTCATCCCAGGATCAGTAAACAATGCCACTGGAATTTGCTGTCCTGCTTTTGTGTCCCCCAAGGAGTAGAGTTACTCCTAACTACAGCTGTGACGTCTCTATACCATCACAAACCTGAATTTATCATTGAAGTTCCTGAAGGAAACATTCTAGTCAATCACACTTTTATCCATAAATAACTACCTGCTTGCTCAGGTCAGGCACGACTGTCAGTCCTGTTGTCTTTTTAAGCATGAAAAGTACTCGCGATATTAAGGTCAATGTTCGAAAGCAGTTGCAATAATGTATTTCTTCTGAAAGTCAAGCCCTATCATTAAGGCCCCAGAATAATGTAGTAGTTGGCCTGTACCTTTGTGCTGCATTGACACAACTTCTAAGACATATGACTCTCTGGAAATTATTAATTCTTATATTCTTCCTGTTGCCTTAAGAACACTTTGTTCTCCTTATGCAGAGATGATATTATTGACCCACAGTCAGCAAGCACATGCTCTGGAACATTTATCTCTGAGAGATGATAGATTTGCATCGATCTGTTCATGCACCTTCTTTCAGTGCCAACATGAAGCATAATTTCACATTAACTCATAGGGGATAAGGATCTTTCTTGTCAGTGACAGCAGATCAAGGATCATTCTTCTGTTTGGCTCAGAGATTGGGTTACAAACTAAGCGGGGAGAAAGTGAGCTGATTAGAGGTAAGATTTTTTAATTTATTCATTTTTATTACTGTGTGCATGTGTGTGTGATATGTATAAGAGGGTGAGACACACATGTCATAGCATACATGTAGAATTCAGAAAGCAATTTTGCAGATTTCATTTCTCCTTTTACTTTTAGATGGATTCAATGTATAAAAACCTGGTTAGTTAGGTTTGCACTGCAAGCACCCTTACCCACTGGCCATTTTGGTCAATCTCAGAGGTAAGACTTCTAAAAATGACCTGAGAAGAACATTTTCAAACTATGCTGCAATGAGATAGTATACCATCTCATTACAAAAAAATTACATCTGCCTTCTCCTTAAGACCACTGTATAAGGCACCCTTCTTTAATCACTGTCTTTTCTTTTGTGTCAAATCTATCTCATAATATTCATCCATATGGGTTGCAAGATAGACAGGTTTTAACTAGAGATATAGGTTGAGGATTTCTACAGTTACATACTTTGATGCTCAGAGAGGTTAATCTTTGGACAATCATGATTCTATCTACAGTGGATGACAGGTAGGTTAGTCAGTAGGTGAATGAATAGACAACAGGGAGTCAGATGGCGACTTAAGGAAGACTGCATAAAATTGGATTATTGAATAGGAAAGAGAAAACAGAGTTATAAAAATCAAACCTTCTTCTCAAAAGTTTCAGTGTCATAAGAAATCAATAAAATAGTTCACTTGGGAAAGAGAAAGTATATGTGGTAAGAGCCTTTTACTTATCATTTCCTGTAACATTGGTTGAAGACTTCCTGAATTGACCAACAAGTGTAAATTAAAGGAATGGTGTCCCTAAAATAGCTTTCATGTAGTAACAATGATCCAAAGATTAGAATAGACTTTCTGAAGGAAAACAAAATTGGCTTGTGGTTTAGTTAAAATATATAAAAGTAAAGGTCATTTTATAGAGATAGTACAAAAGAAAACTTAAAAGTAGAAGTGGAACTTGCAGGTCTCTTTCAGTTCAATTCTCTGGGAATTCGTAATCTGCTTTAGCTAACAGAAATTGAACTAGAGAGTCATCTTCCATAGGAGTCACTGACACATAGAAGAGAGCAGAATGGCTAGGAGCAGAATTCAAATCCTGATCCTTCACATCTGTTTCACGGTGCTAACTTTCGGTTTCCTACTCAGAAGTACTGGAGTGCAATGAACATTCACCTTCATAATGCAAACTACCCCAGACTCTGGCCTGTTAATAGCTTCCAAAAGTAGCAGTTAGTAGAAGCTAATATTTAAAAATTCATCAATCTGAGGAGTGACTGGCTTTATTTCTCGTCTAGAAATCACTCATACATCAAGTCAGATTTTAACATCTTCAAAACTGGAGGAGTTTGAAATACAAAACCTTTGCCTAGGCAGAGGTGAAGATAAGCCACATCAGCACTTAACATGGGATGGCTTACACAATATTGGCTGCCACGGCACAGCCCGAAACGATGATCATAATGGTGGCGTGGATCTGGTAATCAGGATACAACAGGCGCTCACAGGCCAGGTACACCAGCACTCCGGTCACCACCCAGATGCAAAGGACCGACAGGAGAGCACCAAGGATCTCTAGGGATTCAAACACAGAGAGCAACAAACAAATCACCCATGTATCATCTAGTCTCCAGGCAAAAGTCCTGGACTCTGCTCTTTCCGCCCTGAGAAATGGCCTCAAGCTAGCTAGCTCTCTGTGATTCAAAAGCACATGTGTGGGTGGATTTGAGAACTGAGCTGAGGCATTTTAGCGTGGCATTCATAAAACACTGGCATTCTGCATCAGACTTCATTATGTTCCCTGTTACTGAGTAATTGCCAGCAAATTTCTAGACTATATTAATGGCTGCCTGCTCTCACCACTTTCCTTTGGGGATTTTAATTTACACAGGTGCTAAAATGATCGAAACTTATTAGGAGATGAAAAAATGAGACACGACAAGCAAAATGTGTTTAGAAACTCTTAATTTCACCATAAAACATTTACAGCTTGCCAGCACTAGCACCTTTAGTGAAATAAGATAGTAAAAAGGGAAGGCTTCAGAGGGTACTTGATGAAAATGAGTTTCATTTGCCAGCCCAACATATTGTAAACACAGACGAGCTTCAAGGCTTAGTAGCGTTCAGATTTCCTTTTAAGAGCAACTGCAAGAAATAGAAACATTGGAATGAAGACATTTGCATTAATATTTGAAGGTAAGATAGAGATCATTCTGTTCATGGAAGAAACTACCACTGTTCGTGGCATTCCTTAACATCCTATGGAGCTCTTTAACTCAACCTTCTAGGTGGATTCTAGAAATCCATAAAGGCCTAGAAATATTCTGTGAGTCACTGTCCAGGCACATTCTATAAAGTTGTCCTTACTCCCTTTATGTTATTCCCACATTTGAGTACCCGCTAAAGCAGAGTAATGTATTATCGCCTGCTATGTGGCCACTACTTCCAAGACATTAGTCACTTACAGACACCCTTCATGGTTTTGCCATATTTATATGCCACCTGTCAGTCATTTCATATTTTCTTCAAATAAATGTATTTATGCTTAGATTCTTCTTGAACAATTTATAAATTAAATTACAAATCTGATTGCTAACTTAATTTTAATGCATACTAAGATGTGTATGCATGTGTGTGTGTGTGTGTGTGTGTGAGTGTGTAATAATTGCCATTGGTTGTTCAACACTCAGAATCATCTGACTGTCCACCCACTGTTAACAGTGTCCCACTATGGAAATGCTTATGCAGATGTGTAGGCTTTGAATTGAAGTCTCTCTAACTTTAAGCTATTATGTTCTGATACTCTCCCACCTTAAGGGCCAAACTGTGGTTCCTTGGCCACCAGGCCCTCAACCCTAATGAAACCTGCATTTCTTAAGTCCCCCCCAAAATGAGTCAGACACACATGTTTGTCTATGTCTTTTCAAGCAAGTAACAACTTCTTTGAGTCTGTGCTCCTTTATGCATAAAAAAGGCAAATTTAGCATGTGTGCATAAAGTGGCATGCATTATAGATTGAATTGCACTTTCCCCAAAGTCTGTAAACAGAAATGCTATTCATCAGTAAGTCATATTGTCACCTTATTTGGAAATAGGGTGTTTGCATATGTAATTATTTTAGTTAAGATGAGAGCATACTGAAATAGGTCCAGTATGGTTGGTGTATTTATTCTAAGGAGATATCTGGACATAGGCATGCAAGCAGAGAGAATGCAGAGAGTAATAAAAATTGCCAGTAACTAGAAGAGAGGCATGGAATAAGTTTTAGCCCACAGATCTTGGAAGAAACACACCTTGCTGGTGCCTTGATTTAGACTTTCGTCTATCTAGAACTCTAAGACAATAAATTTCTATTTGAACTACCTAGTTTGAAGTGCTAGGAAACTAATAACCTACGACAAATCCTAAAACATTATTGTATTAGTCCATCTAGGTTTCCTTTGTACAACTTAATTGAGAATGGGGATAGTTTGAAGCAGACTGAATCCCCAGCCAACTATTGCGCTCCTCCTCACAGGAATTCAAATCAGGATACACAAGCACGTCATGTGCTCTTCTAAGCCTGAGTTTAGCAAGATGGAGTTGAGACAAGAATTAGGAGAATAGAGTCCACTCTGACTACAGATCTAACTCCAGACATGAGACACTGATAAATAGCTTCCCACATACAAACTTTGTAGAGATAAAATTCAACCCATAGCACAAGCCAATTTGTACATGTATAATATTTTTGATTATTTTGTACATGAAGATTCTCCATTTAAAACAGGTTAATTTACTTGTTTGAAGTCACATAGGCAGTCATTGCTGTACCATGTATGTCTGACACTTGAACTCAGGCCCTAAACATTTGCACCTGTATTTGCCACGAACAAATAGCCAAGACATGGACAAGAAAGACCATGATCGCTACGAAAGCAGGCTGGCAAGGTCAGCAGATTGGTCGGATGAAGTCTGTGGGTACACTGAGATCACTTATGTGTATGGCAATGCTTCTGATCACGAGTAACTATTTATTTAGAAATAGGAAAGATTAAACATTGTTCTTCAGTTGCCCTGACCACATCATCAGTTCTCAATACTTTCTTGGTCTTGGATCACTTCCTAAACAAGAGGAGGCTAATACTCCAAGAAAACTCCAAGAAAGTGGGGAAGAGCAAAATTTCATTCTCTTCTCTTCCTTTCCTCCTCCTCTTCCTCTTTCTTCTTTTCCTCCTTGTCCTCCGACTATTACTCCTCCTTCTCCTCATCCTCTTCCTACTTCTCCTAATTCTCCTCCTTGTCCTCTTTTTCCTCCTCTTTCTTGATTGATTGAACAAGTGTTCAGTTGAGCCAACCATTCATTGAATGACTTAGTGCATTTTCTGCTGCTAGACCAAAATTCTATAGACTGGGTAATTTATTAAGAAAGGAAATTTGTTTCTCACAGTTCTTGAGGCTGAGAAGTACAAAATCAAAATACCAACATTAGCAAAGTTTTCCATGCCATTTCACATGAGAGGAAAAGCAAGCAAGCATATAATGACAAGGAGAGGAAATTGAGCTAGACCCATCATTATCAGTAACTTCCTCCTGCAATAATAGCATTAATCCATTAATGAGAGCAGAGATCTAGTAACCTAATGATCCCTTAAATCCCCCACCTCTACAATACTATTATAAGAATCTAAATGCCAACATGAATGTGAGAATAATATACAAACCACAGGAATGACTAAAGGCCATATGTGAGCAAGAAAATCTATGCTCCTTTCTGATTCCCCAGTGAGTTCTTCAATTTTGGCCACACTTAGACTCTTCAGGCCCTTGTCTGTGACATGAAAGGTTTATCTTCTCTTCCATGGATGTGAAGTTCCTTAGTGAATCATTTCATAACTGGTACCATATGCTGAGACCCCAGAGATGGGGTTTCTGATACCATGATACACATATCCCATTGTCTCATAGGAGAGAAGGTAGGACCCTCAATTTGGCTGTCAGCTGAATTAATCTTGAGAGCATACATTCTCATACAGATGGCTATTTACCCAGAACACAAGAGTTGTAGCCCAGAAGTATTTTTCAAGCAAAATTTTGCTCTTTGCCTTCTATGTTTACCCTTGACTCGACTCTAAGTCACTATCCTTTCATTATTACTAGATGGAAGGACTGTACCTGCTCGGTGCCACCCAAATGTCAGCCGCTTGGAGGCGGGCCTTGATGACAGCCACAAGGAAAAGAGACTGAGCAAAAAGCTGGTCAGGTCAATTAGGAGATGAGCCGCATCCGTGACAACAGCTAAACTCCCTGCAACGTGCCCACCTGCAAGATGCAAAATGTTACACTGGGTTAAGGGCTGAATACAACTAGATTCACACACATACTAATTGCAATTAGCAGAAATGCCACAGACACTCAACCTGGTAAGAAAAAGAGTTACATAAGTCAATTTCATCTGCTTCTTCTTTGACAAAGAACCAAGGATGGATAGGATTTGAACAAAAAAAATTTCCTGGGAGACACTAGCTCTGGAGGCATAAAGCATAGGGATTGGAAAGTATGAGATACAAACAGAGAAAAAATCTCAATTAGGCTAGAGCCATGGTGTCATACAATGGAGATTTAAGACTGCCTATAGCTGGTAAGGTGTAAGCTAAATTATCAGGGTTTCATATTCCAGGACGAGGATTTGGACATCTCTCAGTAAAGAAGATGACCCAACCTAGACAGATGTATTATTTACCTACTGGTTTGACCTTAGTCTTTTTCTGCTTTCTTTTGCTCTACTGAATTTAATTATCAACTGAGTTTGAGATCCCCATTATAAAGAATAGGAATAATGTCAACATCTTTCAGATATTCTGAGTCTAACAACAATCTGACAAAGTACAGGTAAAGAACACAGGCCATATGAGCCCAACTTTCTTGGTACACTCCTTCTGCTTCCTTCCATTTTTCCTTTAAAAAGACCTCCAGCCGCAGGACAGAAATTAAAGGAGAATTGTGTCCTTTCCTTCCGGAACAGGGCTTGTTGTCTGAGAGCAATAACCTTTATTGCGCTTACTACATCTTCCCAGCAAAGAGCTTCTGCTGATAGATTAGTCCTTCCTGCAGTCGCTTATTGCCTTGTGTTCTACAAAGCAGTGGAGACTGTCAGTCATCAGCCTCTCTATCATCAGACTCACCTTGTCTTGCCTAAGGATTAAAACAAAAATTACAGAGACAGCTCATAATTGCAATAATCCCCATGGACTGGTGTCTCGAGCTGTAGTTAATAACTGGTTTGTCAAAGTTTAATGGTCTGAAGCAAAGCAGTCTTCAAGCCTGTTACTGAGCTGTCAGTGCAAAAATCGAAATGATTCATTAGCCAAAAGGCAACATTTTGCTAACAAATCAGCTGTCCTTCCAATTATCCTCTAATGTTGCTCTATCTGCCAGACTCAGTCCTGATAATAAAGCTGTGTTAATAATGCATTATTTCTTGCCTGGAGAATGACTACATGCAGATAAGCAGCATGTTGCTATCTCAGCAATAAGTGATGAGGATTCTACGTGCACACTGAAATTGCCTTCTAAGTCAAGGAAAGACATTCTCATAGGAATTCTTTAACAGACTTGCCTGGACCAGAAGGGAGCTGAGAAGGAAAAGTGGCTTTCTGAGAAAGAGTCATGTTAATATGGAGACCTGAGACCCTGGGATCATTTTGCAACCATCAGAGCTAGTAATAAGAGCTCTCCATAGAACTGTGGGTACTGGCGATTGTTACTGAGCAAACTGTGTGCAAGAGGTACTTGGCGGCAGTACTTGCATTTGTTTCTAAAAGCATGGGGCATTATTGACAATTAATTCAATCATCCAGCCAGTATTTACCCAACCCTCGCTGTGCCTGGTAGCATCCACAGAACACACTAAGATACACAAGTCACAGTCTCTCCCCACAGCCCTCTCCTGAGGCTGCAAGAGAAATTTGCTAATAGGCTGGGTTCAGGGAGTGCTGGAGACATAAAGAACTTTTCGAAGAAGAAAGTGCTAAGAATTAGCACAAAAACTGGCAGGGGAAGCTCATGGAGAGGCAAGAAGAGAGACAAAGACAAAGAAATGAAGAATGTAGAGCTTTGTCAGAGTTCAGCACAGGTGTCAACCTGACAGTTGAGGGTTTTGAGCTCTGGGCACATTAGTGGTTGGGTTAAACCCAGAACATGCAAGGGATTGTTTGGTTAATGAGGAAGGTCCAGGTGGGTGAGATTAGGCCCTGGAATAAAATACTGAGAGTTGGTTGAGAAAGTCGGCATCCTTGTGTACACTTCGCCAGACATGCTGGTCTGGCATGTAAGGATTGTCCCTCTCTCAGCCATTACATAGAGATGGCGTGGCCAGTTCCCTCGGTCCTGGTGTTAGTGCATGCTCTCCCATCAAGCTGGACAGACTAGTAACTGGACTATTATAAGAAAATAAATCCCTTGTTCCCTTAAGCCATTTGATGGTCATTTATCAGCAACCATGCAGGCTAATTGCAACGAGCTTTCCTAAGAAGGCAGACTGTGCGGCATGTTGGAGAATTCTTGGGAAGTGACAGCAAAGATAGGCTAGGGTTACCAGTGGGACTATCTATGCTTGGTCAAGATAGTGGAAGGTCATCCTGTGGCATAAAGTGATCTACTTTAGGATTTTAAGGCAAAACTGGGAAATGCTGTGATTTATACTTGAGAGAGATGTTTGCCAGCAATATGACGGATGACTTGGAGTAGGATGAAGCTGGTGATCAAAACATTTGGATCTGGGAAGTATCTAGTAATCAAGATGACCCAGGCTCAGAAAGACAAATATCATACATTCTTTTTCACATGTAGATCCTAATGTTAAATGTATGTATATGGGGGGAGTGAGTGTGGACGTAGGCTATGAAGCCAGGAAAAAAAAAATCAGTAGAAGGAATAAAGAAGCATTGAGGAAGGCAGGGGTGGGAAACAAGACGTTATATGAAAGTCAAAAGTAGACTGGCCTGGGGGAGGGAGGAATGGAACAGGGATCTAGAGGAGAGAAGGAAGGAAAAGTCAACAGAAATGAATTTTGTTTCAAAATGCAATAACTAAACCTAAAGCTAATTAAAAAAAAAACACAAAACTTAAAAACAAGCAATAGCAATGGCCAAACAAGATTATGGCAAAGGCAGGAAGTAGGGTAACCTTCATCACGGAGGCAGAGAGCAAGAGGCAAATTGCAAGAGCAGAAGGTTATCAGAAGCAGAGCAGAGCTACGCAACTCATGGTCCAGCCCCTGTGTCATGCCTTCTTCCAGCAAACATCCATCTCCTAAAGGTGCCATGACCTTCCCAAACATTAACAACTAGGAGTGCAAACCTCATGAACCTGTGGGGGATAACGCACATTCAAACCATAACAAGCAGGAACCTCAAGACACATGTTTCTAACTTATTGTACTACTGCAGACAAGCTCTCTCCCTGAAATAGGACAGGGAATAAGACTCTAAACATTAAAGTGACTTCGTCTGAGACAGAAAGGTACTTCCTGTTCAGCAAGCAACCAGAGAAGAATATTGAAGTAGAAAAACATAAAGCGTTAAGTTACTGCTAGCCATAAGTTGAGACAGGAAAATTACTGTGTTCCCGGGACGTCATACAAACCCTTGCAGCCTATCCATGATGCTATAAAGCCAAGGTCCTGAGCCCCTGCAGTCAGCCTGTCTTGCTGACAGTAACCTTTGCTTCTGCTTCTGGAAAGTTTCACTTCCCTTGCTCCACCTCTGCCCTGTTTTAGCATAAAATGAAAGTACAAGCTGAACTCCAGGCTGGAGTCCTTGGAGAGTGATCTTGGCTCTAGACGGCAAGGGAATAAAGCTCCTCTCTTTGGTCCTAATTGGTGTCTGAGGAATTACTCCAGAGCAGTTTCCATGGCAATATAAGAAAGCATGCTGAACAGGAAGCACAGGAGCATATACCAAGCTATTTTCTCCCATGCTTCCATCAAATAATTCTTTCTCATCTCTTGTTGGTCACCTCTCAGCTTCTTTCTACTCATCCTTCAAGAGCATTTCACATTCCATCTGCTACAGAATGTCTTTCCTGATTCCCAACAGTGACCTAAAAATAATAATTACTTTCTCTAACAGGGTCAAAAATGGCTTTGGGAGGAGATGAGTTGTGAATGGGGAAGGGCAATCTTGAATGATGGCCAGATGTTGATTAGAGAAAAGAGAAGATTTCCTTAACTGAATGAAAGGAAAAAGCAAAAGCTATTGAGACTCAGAAGTACAATGATTATTTTGCAGAGAATGAATAATCATATTGGGTTAGAACAGAACAGTTATGTAGGCATGTGGTAGAAGAAAAATGTACTAACAGTATGTCTGTCAGACAGACTGTAGATTGTCTGGAAAGCCAGAATGTTTTCCAGTGTATTGATCATTTTTCATTTGGAACAGCCAAGTAGGGTCTAGCACAAATGCAGCTGCTGAAGCAGTCTCTTGCAGCTACAAATATTCTTGTCAGTTTAGTCCCATGCTTAACCATGTTTCTTATGATTTCCATGATGGGAAACATGCACCATGGAACAAGGCAAAGGGAAGATGCTAAAGAATTTGTAAGACAGAGTTGACATAGTAAAGGTAAAGTTTTAGAAAAATCACCTTGCTGTCAGCACAGCTCAAATCTCACAATTGTCAGTCAGTACCCATTTCATTCCTTTCCTTACAATATCATCTCTGACTAGATCTCTGATCAGATTAGAACTCAAAAAGCCCAATTCCAAGGGGTGGGGGAAGGGGAGAAAGAAAAGAAATCTCCAAGAGAATTATTGTCTACTTCTTCCAAGTATGATATTTTAAAAACCCAGTGGCAAACAGCAAATTAGGAAAATAAATAATGCACCTCTACATAACCAATAGCATGTATGACACATTCAGCTGCATATTATTTAGCGATGAAAGAAATCAGTCACAAAAAAGGGAACCAACTCTTACTATGTCTGCTCAGCACAGTTCTGGAGGCCTTAACCAGAACAAATTGGCAAGAAAAGGAAATAAGACATCTTAATTGGAAAGGAAGAAATAAAATCATGATCCGTTTATCTACCTACATCTATATGCATGTAAATGTGTATGTAGGTATATAAGTATGTAGGTATGCATTTTTCAAGATTGTATGGTACAAAACAAATTCTCATATAACTCCACTAACCTTTCAAGTCTCTTGCTTCAAAACATGCTATATTTGTTCTAAAGATTTAGCTGGCATGGTTTTCTTTTTTTAAAGAGTATTTTCTTTTCTGTTATATTTTATTCACTTATTTAGATTCATTTTCCTTTATTTATTCATTTATTTTTTATTTATTTGAGAAAGAGAGGTAGAGAAGAAGAAAGAGCATTCGTGCGTGCGTGTGTGTGTGTGTGTGTGTATGTGTGTGAGAGAGAGAGAGAGACCTAGCAGATGTGCACAACCCATGGCTCAGTGGAAAGGTCAGAGAAAAAAACCTGAAGTCACTTCTCTTCTTCCACCAGGTAGGCTTCCAGGGATTGAGCTCATGTCACCAGGTTCAAGAGCAGGCACCTTCTCTACTGAACTATCAACAACACATCGTCATTTGCTTTTCAAAGGCTATAAAATTCTAAATATAAGATCACACAGCTAGAAGATGCCAGCTAATACTGACTGAAAAGAGAAGGAAAAACAAACCACCAAGATATGAGAGGTGATGGTGCTGTCAGACTAGTCTGTTCATTCTACATACCAGATAACATACAGTGTCCTCTGACGGCTGGAATGTGAGACAACATTGCATCCCAAAATCTTTGACCTGGGTGAACTCAAGTAGAAGGCCATTAAATCCCACTGTATGATAACAGCTTGGAATCTCCAATAAGATGACTGCTTTTGGAAAGGTATAAATGGCCAAATGGGTGATAAGGAAGCATAAATTCAAAACACATCAACAAATGAGGAAGTAACTAAAATATATATTGAAAACTTGTTTTCAAAAATATTTCTAAAGCCAAATACCTGGGGTGTTCTCTAAAAAGGAAGAGATAATTACAGAGCTCTGTAAACCACTTGGCTTCTTTATTAAAAGAAAATTATTAAAACTAAACTTTTCACATGATCTTGTATAATTCTGATTCAAAATCTAAGGAGAAAAAAGCACCAAAAGATAAAACTATGCTTAATATTAATTATTAACAAACATTTTTATTATTACATTAAGTTATATACCAATAAAATCATAATTAGATTGGGGGAAAACTGAACAGAATGAGTCACATGTTTAATTTAAAAACAAACAGAAATGAACAGTTTTGTTTTTTCCTATTAAATAAAAAAGAGACAACAAATATTATAACATGTAAAGCTATATAATGTTACTGACAGAGAATTGGTGCTTAATTCAATTAGCCACCTTAGAAGCGTATTTTACTACTTATTGATAAAAATATATATGAAATACCAGTGAGAAAATAATTCTTTCATAAACTTTGCTGAAAACTTTGTTAGCTATTTGGAAAGGGGAATTTTAACCTTAGAGACTACAAGCATCTCATTTTATACTGTAAAAGTTACATGCAGAAATTTGAGCAACTTCATAAAAACCATTTATCTTGTCAGTCCACAGAGTATTACTAGGCACTGAAATAGTAAATGTTATAGAATAAATCAATTCAAAATGGAAAGTTTATTGTTACCCACATTTTAAAATTAAATTGCCTATGGAAAATATGAAATTTCTCAAAATCAAAACAAAAAAGGCAACCAACAAACTTGGCAAAGTACTTATAAATAATACAAGAACTTGCAAGTACCACACTAACCAATTGCTTCACTGGAGCTCAAACCTTGGAATAAATTTAACAAAGGAAATAAAAGACCTGTATATTAGAAACTACAAAACAATGCTGAAAGAAATTAAAGAGTATATTAGAAAATGGAAAGACTTTCCTTGCTCATGGATCAGTAAGATCAATATTGTGAAAATGACCATCCTACCCAAGGCAATATACAGATTCAGTATAATTCCAACCAAAATCCCAACACAATTCTTCAAAGAACTGGAAAAAAGTAATCTCAAAATTCATATGGAAGAACAACAACAACATAACACAATTAGCCAAAACAACTTTGGGCAATAAGAAGACTGCCAGAGATGTCACCATATCAGACTTCAAACTATACTGCAAAGCTATGGTAATAACAGAGAACCCAGATATAAACTCCCATACATACAGCCACTTGATTTTTGACAAAGGTGCCAAACATGCACACTGGGGAAAAGACAGCATCTTCAACAAGTGATGTTGGGAAAATTGGACATCTACATGTAGAAGAATAAAAATTCACTGCTACCCCTCTCCTTACACAAAAGCCAACTCCAAATGGGTCAGAGACCTTGATAGTATACCCAAATTCTGAAATTATTAGAAGAAAGAGTAGGAAGTACACTTGAATTGATAGGCCAAGGTAAAGATTTTCTAAACAGAACAGCAAATGCCCAGGAACTAAGATGAATAATCAACAAATGGGACTTCATGAAATTAAAAAGCTTCTGTTCTGCAAAAGGAAGTGTTAATTTTGCAAAAAGACAAGCCACATAATAAGAGAAAATCTTTACTTTCTATGAATCCGGCAAAGGATTAATCTCCAGAGTATACAAAGAGCTCAAAATCCTAAGCTGAAGACAACAAACATTTCAATTAAAAAAATGGGCCCTGAAACTAAACATGGACTTCACTGAAAAAAATTGAAATACCTTAAAAATGCTCAATTTCCCTGTTATCAGAGAAATGCAAATTAAAATACCCTGCAATAACATTATACCCCAGTCAGAATGGCTAAGATCAAGAATACAAACAACAGAGAATGCTGGTGAGGATGTGGAGGAAAGGGGACACTTATTCACTGCTGGTGGGAGTGTAAGCTGGTAGAGCCTCTGTGGATATTAGTGTGGAGGTTCCTCACAAAACTAAAAATGAAACTGCCATATGACCCAGCTATACCACTCCTAGGAATATTCCCAAAAGACTCTACATCTTATTACAAAGACACTTGTTCATCTATGGTCATTGGAGCTCTATTCACAATACCAAAAAAATGGAATCAGTCAACATGCCGATCAACAGAGGAATGGATAATGAAAACATGGCACATCTACACAATGGAATATTACTCAGTCCATTAGAAAGGATAAGATTATGGAATTATGGAATTATGAGATAAGTAAATGGATGGAATTGGAGATTTTAATATTGAGATATTGAGATATTAAATTTAATATCTCAGACTCAGAAAGTTAAGTACTACATGTTCTTTCTTACATGTGGATGCTAGCACTAATATCCTTATCAATGTATTTGAATTGGAATTACTGTAGCAGCCAGAAAATTCAAAAAAGACCAATGAGTGGGAAGGAGGAAAGGAAAGGTTAGGATGAAAACTTTTAAAGGGGGGATTTATGATGCCATGAAAAGTAGGGTGAGGGAGGGAATAATTGGGGAAAATGCATAGTAGGGAATGAGGGGATGGGAGATAGGAAGATCAGAGGGACTTATGGAAAAACTCTAAGATTGTGGGAAGTAACCTCAATAGAACCTACTGTGGTAGTAGTATGTCAAAAAAACAAGTCTTTTAAATAAAGGAACTAGAAAGTGCAGTCCCTATGCAGAAGAGCATAGAGTGAGGAAAATGGGGGGAAAAAAAGCTCTGAGCTGATCCACTTGGAACCCAGTGACAAAATTATGCTAGAGGTAACAGGAATGTGATATTTCCTGATAAAATATTGGTCAGAGAAGTCTCAAAGGCCACCAAACATTATAGGCTTTTGCCATTGCTCTTGGTTGCTCTCCAAAAAAATTTTCAGTAAGACCCTATCACTGAAGATACAATACATAGAACATGGGCAAACTACATCAACTAGAACTAATCTGAGAACTTTCTTCTTGTTAGATAGCTTACACAGTACCAAGGAATACTGTAGAAGCTATTGAGGGAGAAAAACAGCTACAGGCCACATCAATGCATGATTTAAGTTGCAATAAAAATCACCAGGGCAACAGGTAACCACCAATGTAATAGTGGCATAAGTTTCAAGGAGGCAACCAATAGCTATCTGATTGGACTCAAGACCCAGTTGTCAGAATGGAACACATTCCTGTGACTAGAACTAGAACAAGAACCTACAAAAGGTTAGGAAATATGTCACTAGGAAGAAAAGTCAATGAACCTATAGGTAGGACAGTACACCAAATAGCTCTACAAATAGCTACTGTTATACTCATAGATTTGAAGAGCACTTAACACTCAGTCTAGAAATCTTCTTCTATAAGAGAGGAGATAATCTCAACGCTCTAACAGGATGTTGAGGGCAGTCTAGGGCAGAGAGGAGGAGCAACAGCCAGCCGTAACACAGAGTGCTGGTGACTCAGCAGGGCTCACCCAAAATCAGACCAACCCAATCCCCCATCCCAAGGCTTTGGGAACCTCACAGAAGAGGGAGCAGTGAGAACGTAAGAACCTAAAGATGGGAAGGGGCTCCAGGAACGCCCCAGCCACAGGGAGGTCAGCTGTCACTTAGCCTGCCTGCCAGCTTCAGCCAGCGATGCCACTTCTGCCGCCTTGAAAGTCTATCTGTTTCCCCTCTGGAGCCAGCATGGCATTGACTACTGGTGGCCGTGTGCCCGCTCGCGCCCTGCCGCCGTGCGCATGACCACGACCCCCTGCCCGGGAACCCCCGCCGCTCGCAACCGCTGAGGAGAGATGGGTCCCCGGAAGGTGCCTGACCGAGAAGGGCAGGACGGACCCCCGAGAGAGGATAAAGGGGGACGCAGGAAGCCGCCCCGTGCCGCGGCTGGTCTGGGTGCTGCGGAGAGCCCTGCTGAGATTCGCCTTCACGGTCGCCAACAACCTGGTTGCCATCCCCTGTACATCTGCTGTGCGCTCCTCCCACAGCCCCCGCGTCTGCTGGGCAGACAGGAAGCGCTTCTGGCACCCCGAGGGTCTCAGGTGCAAGTGACTGTTAGGACTGGTGGCTTCGTGGGGCTGCTACGCGGGCTACACAGTGCTGCCTAAGCAAAGATTCTTGTCCGACACCATGATTACAATTCAGATCGCGCTGTCACTGCTGTACTGCATTCTGTTGAATGTTATAAAGTGGAAAACATGGGCGCCAGACACTGGCAAAGAGGAGGTGAGACTATTTCTGCAGTCAGTGTCTGAACAGCGGACAGATGAATGATCAATAGCCTGACATGCCACACTGCTGCCAGAACCCTGAATTCCAAGTGTGGGCTCACAATGCGGATGGCCTTCCGTGGACCCGGGCTCCCTGTGCTCACACCATGAACTTAGTCTCACAGAAGATGGACATGTATTCTTAACCATGTGGAACTAGGAGCTCAATCATAACTATCTACATCCTTAATGTATTTTCTTTTATTGCTTACATATTATTTTATATTGTTTAATTTAAAAAATTAGGACATAAAGGCAGGAAGGAGGTGGACATGCTAGGGAAATGTCCAGGGAAAGTAGGAGGGAGATAGGGGTAGTTATGATCAAGTGCATTGTCTGCATGTATGAAATTGTAAAAGAGTGAAAATAAATTTAAAAAAAAAGATGGGAAGGTTCACTTTTGGAGAAGGCATTCCACTCAAGGCAGGACTGCTGTATCTAGGAACAGTACAGTGACACTTGTCCTTACTAGACCTGCTTAATGACTAACAAACCAGCATGCCCCCATAGAATATCAAGGAACCCAAGAGAGATAAGAACATACAGTGGAAACCTTGGGAAGTAAAGCTGGATGAGTGAGGGAAATGCCCCTAACAGTGTGGTGACCCAAGGAGATGCAATCTGGTGTGCCACAGAGGCCTGAACCCCCAGAGGAATAGATGGGCCAAGGGAAATCCTGGGATCTATAGAGGCAGACAGGGAGGAGGGTGGTATTGATGGAAGAACAGGAGGGAGAAATGATGGAGGGAAGCAGGGGTAGATACTCAATATGCTTATAAAAATAGAAATTAAAAAAAATAAAGTTAGGCTAGAGGCAGTCAGTCCTGCGGTGCATGAAGGCAGACAGGTGGGAGGGAGTGAGATGGATTGAAGAAGGGAGGGGAAAGGGGATAGGTGGGATGGAACATGGAGGGAAGTGGGGATGAGTATTCAATATGCTTATAAAACTAGAAAAAAATTAAATAACTTAAAAATAAATAAATAAATTGAAAATGAAAAAAATAATACACGAACAGTGTGGCATCCTGATATGAAAAGAGTCCCAAAGATTCATTATAAAAAGGATAAAATCCTCAACTAGGAGGACCATAAGATGGAGATACACATCACTAACAAACATACACATGATCTATTATCAATAATTAAATTGGATTATTAAAACACACTCCTATCTATCAGCAAAGGCACTCAAAGACTAAAATACATGTTTGTTAAGATTTGGAGGGAGAAGTTTTGTAGCTCTATCATGCATATGTATGAATCATTTCTAATTTTCTAAGACAGTTTGGCAATGTGACTTAATAAGAAAGAATATTTGTGATCTTCAAACCATTGTATCCATCTCTTTGAAAGGATTAACTAGAAAGGCAGGTGGAATTTTACTGAGATCTTTCATTGCAATGTTATTCAGGAGCAAGAGAAATCTCCCAAATTTCTTGACAACAGAAAAATGCTGTTATAGTGAAGCACATTATAGACTATTGTTCAGGCATAAAAATGTTTTTGAACAGCATTTGACAGTATAATCAAAAGAATTCAGTATGTTTCCAAATGCATAAAAGAATAAAAGCACAAGCAATCTATGCATAGGAAATATATGGCACAAAATATTCTGTGATGTTGGAGGTTATCCTTTGAATGTGGATGGTAATGAATTTCGTTTTGCCTTTCTTTTTCCATGTTACCATCCATGCGCCTATTGCGACTTTCCACATAAGAGGACATATCAGATCTTAGAAGCCATGACAATGCCAGGATTGGCTGGCTTGTGGGTTCGATCAGAGAAGTTGCCTCTGGCAGTACTCACCCACCACCTCGGCAATCATGAAAATGAAGCAGATTGCCGAAGCCGCGCAGAGTTTCCACTTGGCATGCTCCTGGTCACTCGTCCTGCTCTCTGTGGCCTCGGCGTTGCTGTGACAGTGATAGATGCCTCCTGACTCCGGATCCTCTGGTCTGTCTCCAGGATGCTGACCTCTATTCACAGGCTTCTGTTGGAGTTCCACACTGTGGAGGAGTTTGACAGGAGCAAGAAGTAAACATGGCTGCGAACAAACACCTTCCTGGCAGCCAGCCCGACCCACTCCATGCCATGGATAAGATGCTTGCTAACCAGCTATGAAGCTCCAACTTTAAAGCTGTCCTTGCATTTCCTTCTGAACTCACAATCACTAGAAAGCTTTCCTTTTTTTTCAGCCAAACTCTTATCCAAGTAACACCAAGAGATAATCTAGTCAATATTAAGAGATAGCAAACGATTATGAGTAAAGAAGCAAACAGACTTTAAGGAAAAATCTGTCCCCATGATTTCAGGTAGAAAGAGTTTGGATACTATGCTACAAAACAAATTGATAATAAAATAACCAGGAGATGTTGTAAAGTATGTGTTTACGAATAAGACTGAGAATTAAAAATGCTTCAACCTTGTTAGTAGATCACAATGGTTGTTCATGTTGAGTATATAAGGATCCTCAGCAACCTGTCACTCATTTGCAGACAGTCTCTATCTAATAGTTAGTTATAATGAAACTGGAATCTACTCATGCTTCCTTAATTAAGCAGGGAATATCATTTCTTCTAGAACATAACCTTAACTTAGGAACATTCATGGAGTCTCAGATGCAAAGGCTGTTAAGGTAAAATTTAACCCCATATAGTCTTGTGATTGAGATAACTAAGGTTCAGAGTGCAGTGGTTTTCTGAGTTCAAATAGAAAATGATAGGACATGCATTTCAAATGCTGTGTAATCTTCCAGTCTTCTTTTTGTCTCCATATCAGTATGTCTAAGATCAATTTTACTGATGAAGATGACACTATCCATGGATTTTGGATCAATAATTTTTTAACATTTTTTATTATTATTTCTGCTCATACAAGCTTAGTAGGTACACCGGTTCCCTCCTTCCCTCCTCCTCCCCCCTACCCCTTTGTTCCCCCTCCTCTCACCCTTCCCTCCCCATCCCCCAGTGCCTCCCCCCCCCAGTCCCCGGTGAATCCTTTAATGTGCATGCCAGACTCTCCTCTGGGCCCTCCTCTCCAATGAGGTGCAAGGACCCAGTGGCATTTCCCTGAACCCTTTCTCGTGTTCCCCTTAAGCATAGGAACACTACTGTGGCTGTCAATCCCTTGCCTTCAAGGATCTTGGTGCCTTTAGCAAATGCTAGACTTTGTGGGGTCAATAGTGTGTTGGACATTGTGTGAGGCATGCAAAGTCCAATTATGATTGCTTCGGCCATAACTTGTGTGGAGTATCTTGCATATCATTGCTCCTCCCATCCTTGTGCTCTTACAATCTTACCGCCCCCTCTTCCGCAAATTTCCCTGAGCTTCAGGATGGGGAGAGATTAGTCTGGCCTAGTTCTAGGTGGTTGATATAGAGTCTCTGAAGTTCTGGATTGTGGCTTGTTGATTTTCTTTTGCAGTTTTGCTGCTCCTGCAATGCCCTTCACTCCATCCTGATGGGCATTGTATGTCACCCCCTGGCCAGAGACAAAAAGCTGTTAAACTAGAGTCTTGTTATAAGAGCCCATTCAAAAGTAGATGTAATAAAAGTAGGAAACCGCAGTGAGGGAGGGGTCAATCACACATTTGCAAAATGGTTACTTTTTATTGGATCAATAATTTTTTTAAAAAATTCAATAAGCTAATCTTGCATTAATGTGATTCTTGGAATTGAGCACTTTGTATTACTAACTCTAAAATGTTCTCTCTCTCTTTTTCTATAATACACACACACACACACACACATATTAAATTAGCTTCTATTTGAAGATTTTCGTTCACTTAGATTATCATTTGGAGTTAAAGGCTATTGGTTTTACCTTCACTGATGAATTTTATGACCACTCTAATTATCATATTTAGATTTGTTCTGAAAAATGCATATATTTGTTGTTTAAAAATCTAGAATTATAGGAAAGCACAAATCAGAGAAGAACCACTTGAAGAGAAAACTGTTAGTGAATCATTTACTGCATAGCTTTGCAATATAACAAATATGAAATCGTGTCCATATTTGTAAAAGACTTTGGATTGCAAAATACAGAAAAATAAAGATTGTATTAAAAAGTTAACAAATGAGAACTATTTACTCTGAGAACTTTTTTAAAACACATAAAAGAAACCGGGCATCAAGCACTCTTTAAATAGGATTCTAGACCTATTTCTTTGATCTTAGCCACACGTTGTCCTCAAGATGGCTTTCCTCATAATAAGGAATTGTTCTCAGAATTATCATCTATGCTTTTTAAAAATTTTTATTTCTATGAAGTTGGGCAAGCACCATTATGGTTTAGATTCAGAAGTTTCCCCTCCACAAGTTCATGTATTTTAACATTTATTTCTCAACTTATAGTACTATTTCAGGGAGGATATAGATCCTTTACTATGGAGGGTTTGACTAACATGAGTGGAGAACTAAAGGCCAGTTTTAAAGGTTCTAGTTTTATTCCTAATCATACATCAAGCTATAAGTGTTACTCATGCCCACAACCTTACCAAAGCTCCAAGCGAAGCCATATAACTGGAACTAACACAAGCCCAGCAACTTGTATAAATTTTAATTGTTGATTATTCTACCATTTTCGACAATGTTCTAAGACATAAATTACTTTATGCATAGTTCAAATAAATTGGGGACCTTTATTAGTGTCCTTGACCTGTTACCACAAAATATTTCAGACTGAGTAGCATGAATATCAGGAATTTGTTATCTCACAATTATGAAAGCAGAAGTTCATTATCAGGGTTTTGCTGAATTATGTTGCTGGTAAAGTCAGCAATATTCTTGCTAGATTATACAACATCTCCCATCTTTTTTCCCCACATAGCCTTTCCTTGGGGCACACCCAGAGAAATTCATCTCTCTAGTTTCTTTTCTCATAAGAATACAGTGTTATCAAATGTGGAACCCACTCTTAGAGCCACATGTATCTTTAATTACTTCCTTGACCATTCTACTTCCAAATAAATCTACATGGAGCCTATATGCTTCCACATGTGAATTTGAAGTAAGAGTTGCAAACACATACTTCAAGTCGTTTTTTACAGAGATAAAATTTGGTGCCAAAGCTGTGGCTTACATTAAATCCAGAAGGGTTTTTCTTACTTATGTCATCTTTGGCTGCCTCTGCTGTCTTATTGGCCAGGAGTAATTATAGGGTCACCAGTCTACTATCAATTGTTTGCCAGAATAAAACTTTAATATTTTCAACAATATTTTTATCCCTGAAAGCATTTAATCTATCACTCTAGTGAGATGTAGCCACTTTTCCTGAACAAGTTGTTCTTCATTTTATACATGTACCCTAAGGACATCTTCTGGAGACATTAATTTATACAAAAACATAAAATATCACCAGCTAAATGTTTATCAGAAAGATTCCAGCAGTTTTTCTCCACCATCTGTCCCTGTACTTGATTCCCTCGCAGGTGTTTGACACAGGAACATCACTGGAACAAGTGAAGGAATGGGTAACAGGAGCATCTAGGGAACCACCTTGCTCACTACTGCTGTTTTCTAGCATGAAACATGTGTAAGGATGACCTCCAACGATTGCTTTCCTGCTGTATGCTGAGCTTTGAGACTTGCTATAACCTATTAAACTTGGTGAAAATGACAGTGTCATTTCTGTGCTTGAGCTGTTCGACAGTTATCGGCATCCATTCTGATGCTTTTCCTACCCTGTACCATCATATCAACACTCTCAGGATAAAATGAAGACAGAAAAGACATAGGAAGGAGAACCCAAACTGTAGCCAAAAGTCAGCACGGAGGCCCCAGGCATGTCAGCAAAGCTATCTTGGATGTCCTCTGCTAGACACCAGATACAATCACCTGAGCAAGCCCAGCACGACTTCCTGTCTACATTCTAACTTGTGTAATTATGAGTAGTAGAAAAAGGATAATTGTTCAAGCCACCAAATTTTGGAGCCGTTTGTCTCAAAGCAATTGCTATATGTACCACACTCCCTTATTACACTTAATTATACAGCAAGATCTGCTTCCGATTAGGTTTCTTGACAATAAGTAACAAAACAGGAAACTGGTGATCAATAGAAGAAAGGAGAGGAACAAGAGAATTAAAAGGCATGTTTTGTGGTGATGGTGCACATACACACACGTGCACATGTGTGCGTTTGTGTACATGTGTGCATGTGTGTGCGTGTGTGTGGGGGTTGATGCTGGGGGTCTTTTTCAATCTTCAACCTTTATTATTTGAGACCTATGTCTCACTCATCTTGGAACTTGCCAATTCAGCTAGAATTGGCTGACCAGAAAGCCCCATTATCTTTCTATCCCTGGACCAAATCAAGTTTCTAGAAGGCCACACAGAGATTACGGGATGCAGGAGAGGAAAGGAAAAGGCTATACTGACATACAGGAGACATAAGTCTTTATCTCAATTTTGCCCCAGGTGACAATCTAACCCTAAAAAAAAATCATTTGTTCTGTTTGGCAATGTTTTTACATGGTACATGGAGAGAATTGAGATAAATAATCTTTTCAAAATTTAGCTTTTCTAGTTGAAAAGAAAAACAAGCACTACTTTGATTGTTTTAAAAAGTACTTCAAAGCATGAAGTATCTTCAAAAACATACCTCGTTCACTATTTTGAAGTGGATGAGACCCTGCTACTATAAACAAGGTAGCGGTGGGAGTTGTACCAGAGAGTGCAAACAGCTTATTTTACCAGGAAAGCACACACTGCTATTGCAGTAATACAGAAGTACTATAGCTAACAATGTGATGCCCATAGTTTCTACCTGACCTAACATGAGCCTTTGTTTTTGGTGCTTATGAGTTCAATAAATCACATCTATATTATTTCCTACGAAAAAAATTCTATTATTATGCAAAGAAAGAAGGCTATAAATGTCCTTTAGAAAAAAAATCCTCTTCACAGTTATTAAAACATTTGATGTTATCACATATCATATTGCCATTTTTAGATTATTGATTTGGCCCTAGGAGATAATTGCAAACATTACATCTATTATTAATGAGTAAATAGTCTCTTAAATTCCACTCTGAACATGTGTACGATTTTAGATTTCCATTCACTCAATCATACATACTAAGTGTGCTATTTGTAATTCCCTACACAGACAGATCTATCATCCACACATACATCAAGTTTCTTTCTGAAATGCCCCATTTTTACCTTACAATGATCCCAGTATGGGAAATTTCCCCTAATTCTACTTTGTTTTCTCTCTCCAGTGCTGGAAATGAAACCCAGTGCTCTGCACATGCTAGTCAAGCACTTTGTCTCTGAACTTCATTCTCAACTTCCTTAACCTGACTCTACAAGCATCTTCCCGCTTAGTGTGGTTCAGCTTTATGGTTCAATCGTTATCTTGTCGTTTCTGCAGATGCTTTATTTTACATCCTGAATCTTGGGGGAGACCAAATTTCCCTCAGTTTATTCTCATTAAATACTTTCAGCATTATACTGCTGTGCTACTTTGTAAAGACTCTTTCTTATATGCATTCTGTAATAGACTGTTAATTTCAAAGATACAGACATCTAGGGCTAGAATTGTTTTTTTTTTTCATTACATATCCAACAGTTGCAACAGATGTGTTCAATCAATAATCATTTACAAATGAAAAAAATCAATGAAAATTACACATGATGCTGTGGAAGGACCTAAAAGAAACTGAAACTATGGAAGGCATTAAGATCATGTATATTTATTATAGGTATGTCTACTGATGCAAAAGTTATCAATCAATTCATAAGATGATATTAAGATTAATATAACCTTATTTACCTTATCAATAAAAACATCTTTTTTCTGAATATAATTTAATAAAATTTCTTTTCTACCTGAAGTAGGAGTGACTGAGGAAAGAAAAGTTCCCACATTAGACTGTATGTGTCTATTTTCATTCTAAAAAAACCACAGAAGAAAAATATCTTAAGAAATGTTTTCTTCATGCATTTATAATGTTTAAGCAATTAAATCAACCAAGCAGACTACAGCATTTTTCAGGATGTGAATCAATTAATCTGTCAATATATTCAAAGATTCTTCAAAATGTCCCCAATTTGCAAGCAGACGTTTACCATTCAAAAGCGGGGAGCTGTATTATCTTGCTGAATATTCAAGACCCAGAAAATGGAGAAGAGACACAATTGTCCATTACCTGTCTAGGGTGAAGGCATACATCTTGGTGGCTTTGTCGTTCACAAGGTAAGTTCTTTCAAGAAACTCCATGACAGGACAAAGAGCTGTGACTGCTATTGCTGCTGTTGTTTGGACTCACTGTCCAGTTTTGGAAGCAAAGCCGCACTACAATGATTCACACACTTTCCAAAGAAAATCAAAAAGGTTTTCAGTACTTAAATGGAGTACTTCCACCCACAGAAACTGCTTTCCTGGGAAGTGTGCTCTGTGTGTGTGTGTGTGTGTGTGTGTGTGTGTGTGTGTGTGTGTGTGTGTGTTAGTCCATTATGCTTTCCAATAGGAAAAAAGGCTCAGGGTTTTCCTACTAATGCTGACATAAGCATTTGACCTTCAGTGCACACCTGAGTAAGCTGTTGGTAGCTACCCTTCTGTCCTCCCTACGATAACCTCTTTTTTTCTCTCTCTCTCTGTTTCCCTTTCTGTTTAGTCTCTTTCTAGAAGCATTTCTTCTGAGATTTATTTGAGAGATGACCCCTAAGCAGCTGTCAGGATTAGCTTCTCCTTCCCTCGGATCATATGAGGATTTCACTCTGAAAGGGGAGGACAAGGATCATTAGTCACTGAAGTCTGATCTGAGCCTGCTCTGGGGACAGCTGTTTTGCACCCCTTTGACAGGCTCTCAAATAGCAGCCCTCACTCACTCAAGAACCAGCACGAGCCGGGTCCTCCTTGGTTGGGGTGCCCTTTGCTGCGTGTAGAAGACTCGATGTCAGGCCACGCTTCCAGACACACCATCACAGCTCTCAGGAACCCAGCCTCTTTCTGAGTTGCTCCCAAGATACCTTCAAGTTGCTAACTCCTTAATTGACATTTGATTTCATTAAAACCCACCTTCCTTTCCACATAGGAGAAGAAGCCAGAATGTAGTCAAACAGCCTTCATCTGAGTGTGGATCAAAACCTACAAAGACATGGTTATGAAGATGGTGGAGTCAGACAGCAGAAAACCAGGGAGCCCCAAACCACTGAGAACTCACTGCTCACTGCCTTCTCTCTGTGTGTTTCCCCGGCTGAAAACTTGAAGAGGGTTTGTCCCAGAACTCTGTAGTCCAGTATCATCACCATTGTATCATTTCAGCAACCAGAAGCTCTCTCGGTGACCTAATTAAACCTTTTTCATTTCATATAAGGGAAAATACGTGTTCAATGTCAGTAGATGTTGGACATAATAAAGCCTTTTAACTTTGCCCTTACAGGTGAAGAGTAGCAAATATAGCTCCCAGAAAGCAATTCAGCCCAGCTGAATAGGAGGTGCAGATACCTGGATCTAACACTAGTAAAGTAAAACAACAAGCTATTTCTTAGTTAATGTTGCAGACTTAACTTTGCAAAAAATAGTAGGTTATTCTGTGGAGGCAAAATTAAACAAATGGGAAACAATTGCTAATCCCTATGGGTAACACATTGCTGGTCTTTACTGCCAAAATCATGTGAGAGTAGTTTTCCACATATGTGGGAGAAATAGAAAGCAGGATGATGAATGTTGAGAAATAAGGAGTCAAGTATAAATCAAGCAGAATCCCATTAGGGAGAAGAGTAAAAGAAGAGGCAATAGACAACATTGAATTGCAGAAAAGATCATTTGAGGACATGGAAATCAATAAGAAAAAGAACCCAGAGTTCGAGGTTCTATACCAAAGTTTTACCAGCAGTTTAAAAGAGATACACATTTATATATTTATAAAAGTTTAGATGCCTATGAGGTTACACACAATCTTGTATTGCAGATTACCAATGGGGCACAGGGAAAAAGAGGTTAAGATCAGACTGGTGTAGGACAGGGTGAGGTAGAGATGAGAGAAGGAAACAATGGGGGATCTGAAAACAAAAAATGGGCAAGAAAATACTAATTGATTCTATTTCTTTTCAATTGAACTACAAAAAATTGGCATTTTTCATAAGCACTGTCTAACATCAGCAATTTCATACTACTTAACTTATGTGTACCTATGAAAATTAAACACAAAGTGTGCATATTTTTAAAGTATCGAGAAATCAGGTACTATTTTCATCAAAGATTTATGAATTTCTAAGTGTTACTCTTCAAGATAACTCAAAACTCTAAAGCTTCTCTTGAAAATAGCATTCAGTAAGAGCAGATGTTAGAAAGCAGCGTATATAACTTTCCTGTTAGAAGCAAAAATAACTTTTGAGACTATGAGTTCAGATGCAGATAAGTCATAAGCAGAATCATCTTTGGTGTGCTGTACAAATTATCATCCGATAGTCACCATATCTCTTCATGATTTCATTTTTACCACACCATCATCTTCTTTCCACACATTTAGTCAACCTAAGACTATGAAAAGTCTCCCATGCATCCTGTTTAATCCATGGCCCACTTTGGCATGAACTGCCCACTAAGGGCCAATGTCCCTAATCAGATTCCTCCAAAGATGTGGCAGCTCAGATCAGAAAAGAAAATCCCCTTCTTGCTGACAGTTGATTTTGGTGGGCATTCTGCCTCTCATCTCTGTTTCCAAGGCAACTGGCTTCCCAACCCTTCTGAATTACAGGTTGTCCTCTCCACCCACGCTCCATCACTTGCTTGTAGCAAGAGAAGGGGTGAAATGCAATTTATAACAGTTACCTCTGAGAATAAATATTCTGTCAGCCACAAGAACATCACTGACATAACCAAACAGCTTTGGCTTCCCCATGCTATCTGTTGTCAACAGAAATTTCTTAATAGGCCTTTATAAACAGTAGCTCATGTACATATAAAAAATAATTTTCACAAGCATCTTACACATGATTTGATATTTCACTTGCAGAAAGGATTGGTGCATAGCTACTGTGATCATCCTTAGGCACAAAAGTACCAAGTTCTCACGACTTGTGTTCCCCCATGTAAATCAGATTTCAGAATTGTTTTATGATTCCACTGTTCACATGTAACTGCTGTTATCTAAAATGAGATGTTAAAAAAGAGCTTGTTTTAAAAGCTTTTCCACATTGTGTTTGATTATTTCCCACCTTGTTGACAGGACAAAGAAATATTTTAATGTATGAGATTTCAAATGAGATAAGCTTAGTTTGAGTTCTGGTGTGATCACCTCTCAGGTACATGACTTTGAGCAAGTTTTGTAGCTTATGCCCTTGGTCATCTATATGTGAACTTTAATATGATCCATCTTATAGAACTATTTGAAAAGAATAAGAAATAAAACAGGTAAATGTTAAATCTTTGGCATTGGGCTAGTTTTACATAGCTGTGTACTATTTGGCCACATCAAAGTAAATGCCGTGACAATACCAGAGAAATTGGTCCCAGTCTTTGCAGAAGGCTAAGAATTACCCCCTAAAAGGAAGTATTCCTCAATGAGTAGTGGCTATTGGAAAAAAGACTTGGAGACCTGAACCAGCCATTGACTTTAGCTCTCTCAAAGTTCCTAGAATCGACATTCTCAAATTATAGATTTGTGCCTGTAAAATACCAGTAAAATACCATTTCATATCAGTCCTTCAACACGAAGCTCCCTTTAACAGCAGGGGAAAAATTCACACTCATCTAGTGTAAGCACCTACCAAAGCGTCCAAACTCAGGTATTCCCACACTGACAATAAAGAGCTTGTTTCCAAATTGTGTAACATTTTCTTAGCAAGATGGTTTCAGGGCCATTGCTACTGTGTAAGTTTCTCAAAAGCAGACGTGTGAAGATCAAGACAGTAGAAACCGAATTGGGTTGTGTTTCAACCAACACTATGAAAATTTCATTTTATTCTGAAGTAAACAAATATCATTCACTTCCAATATTATCAGAGAATAGGGAAAAATCATCCAATCTTATTTTCTCTGTAAATTAGGAGGCTCTGATTTTTCCTTCAAGCATTTTTATTTTTAAAATGTTGATCTTTAGAAAGGTTCCAGAAAAATATCAAAAGTATTTATTGAGAAAAGAAAGACAAATAAACTATTTCTATAAAAATCATGAAAGGAAAATTTTATTAAGCCTCACAGATTCAAATAAAAAACATAAAAAATAAACTATTTTCTGGAACATAGTAGGATTAAATCGGCATTTTGATGCCGTGTATATTTGATTAATTAGTTGCTATATACCACAGTTTCTTTTCCAAGTCCTCTGAAAATTTGAATTAATTAACACTTAAAGTCACCTTGTAGGTTAGACATTGTTGATTGTGTCTTATATTTTTCAAAGGAATCATCTGCAGGCTTCATAATTACACAACTGTTTATGTCTCTCTTCTTTGTTTACATAGGCAAGTAAGAGAGGATAATGAAAATCAAAGCCATAATGTTAAGACATTGAAATAGAGAAGGCAGACAAATACATACCCTGCTATTCTGACATCTTGGTCACAAGGGCACAGAGCTGTCACTCAGTGTTAAGGCTCCAAACTCCTGAAATTAGAAAACTCCAGTAATGGAACCCTCTTGTCCATGCCTGGAGTGCCCCACTGAATTTGCATGGGGGTTGTTTATTTTCCTGTAGTGGACAACTTGAGAGGACTGTAATTTGTCTTAAGGGGAATTTTCACCCAAAGCGCCCAGATGAATGGCAGGAGTTCAAAAGCTAAACTCATCTTCTCCTGTGGAATCTCAAAACCTGGATTTATTTGACTGCTGGCTGACAGGCCTGCCTCTCAGGAGATAGACAAAAGCTGCTTCTGAGCTTCCCCAAGCAAAGACAGAACCATCCCTTTTCACTTGGAATCCTGAATGCATCAAGGGACAGACAGGGGCTGTTTTTTCTCTTGCAGCACAACCACAAACCTTTGCAACTAATCCAGCTCTTCTTCTGGTATCAGCAAATTTACTTTTGGTGAGTATGCATGTTAAAATGCTGCTAATCCAATTGTGACAACTCTCATCAGCGTCTTCGAAAAGATGCTTAACTTTACATCCAACAAACAGAAGAGAGGTGTCTTAGTAGCTTTTGCAACACCCAGGTGGCTGTCCAACCTCCTGGGTATTGGCCAGTGAGGAGATGACGGAAGCTTCCATTGCCTCGCAGTCAACTGACTCTGGAAAAGAACAGGAAAAAAAAAATGCTCGTTTAATTATAACAAGCAGATCCATAGCACTATTGGAAATAATTTACTTACAGAAGAGTTTTGAAAGGCTTATGTACTTAAGATAATATTCCCCTTGGTCATCCAGAATCCACAGCAAAGATAATTCTCTCTGCTAAAAAATGACAACTAATGAAAGTTTCACTTAAATCATAAAAGTTTATGTTAAACTGTTACAAAAAATAATGCTGTTTTAAGTACCGTTTATGAACCAAAAATGCAACATGAACATCATGCAAACAATTGTTTAGAATAGAATTTCACATCATCCCTTTCCTAATTACAAAGAGGTTTCCAGGTTACAAGGTAAGTAGTGAATTCAGATGTGCCTTGAGCTTTCTCTAGTGAAGAAAAAAGAAGTAGAAATCAATTTTGCAACCAATATAATGTCCCAGTGAAAACTAATCTTGTATCACTTCTTAGAAACACCCCAAGTCACCATCTGCAAGGCGTAGCAATTCATTTAAAACCACCTTAAAATATAATAATTTCTTCACAACTTTTAAACAAAGACTAAGCTTTCAACTAAAGTGGGTATACTGGTGAGTCCTAATTTGGACACAATGGATACACTGTCAGCATAAATACAATCTTTGCATGGTTGGCTAGGGAGATTTAAAGTTTTGAAACATAAGCCATGTGGCATTGACTATTAATGCCAACTCTTTACTGGGTACTTATGATATTCTAATTTCTGCCCAGTTGCTCTGAGAATAGTTCTTTTTGGATTAGCATATTTGGTAGATGAATTTAGTCCATCCACTCATTTTATTTATGATTCTGAAGAAGCAAACATGCTTTCACACTGAATTTATTCCATTGGCAACTATGGGGACTATGTATTCTAATTCTGATCTGTAGTATGCCAATGAATGCAAATTTGCTTCTTTTTTTCAGTTTCTTAACCAAAAAGAAATGAATAACAACAGCCACCTAAGAAGACTTTCATCAGTAAAAATAATAAAAATTGTTATTCCCTTCCTTCTTTTATACTAAGCAAAATATAGTCTGATGATTTTGTTGTGTTAAATATTCACATTAAAAATTAATAGCTAATTCATTGGCAAACAAATTTAACTTGCTAAAAAAAATTAGTGCATAGGGGCTGGGAAGATGGCTCAGGGACAAAAGTCTGTCCCAAACAAACAAACACAAGGCCTGAGTTCAGATCCCCAAATCCCATGTAGAAATGTCAGCAAGAAATGTTGGCAGTTTGCACTTCTGGCCCTGAAAGGTGAAGCCTAGAAAACCTTAGAGCTAAGCAGTGAGGAGGTAACAACAATCCAAGATATTCCCAATGTAACCTTAGTCCTCCACAGGTTACACACTCACACATTCAAATGCCTTCTGGTAGACACAAACACGCGTGCACACACACACACCAAGAAAAAAAAAGGAACACAGAGACCCAGCAAAGTATGTTCAAAATAGAACAGTATCTAATCTAAGATCATAGACTAAAATGCAGAAAATTTTTTATTATTATTTCCGCTCATACAAACTTAACAGTTACACTGGTCCCCTCCCTCTCTCCATATCCTCCAGACCCTCCTGATTCCCCCTCCCCTCCACCTCTCCTTCCCCATCCCCCAGTGCCTCCCTTCCCCCAATTCCCAGAGCATCCTTTAATATGCATGCTAACCTCTCCTCTGGGTCCTCCTCTCCAATGAGGTGCAAGGACCCAGGGGCATTTCCCAGAACCCTTTCCTGTGTTCCCCTTAAGCTTACGAACACTACTGTGACTGTCAGTCCCTAGCCTCCAAGGATCCTAGTGCTTTTAGTCCATGCTAGACTTTGTGGGGACAATAATGTATTGGACATAGCGCAGGTCATGCAAAGTCCTATTATGATTACTTCGGCTCTAACTTGTGTCCAGTATCTTGCATATCATTACTCCTCCCATCCTTGTGCTCTTACAATCTTACCACCTCCTCTTCCACAAATTTCCCTGAGCTTCAGGATGGGGAGAGATTAGGCTGGCGCAGTTCCAGGAGGTTGATATAGAGTTTCTGATGTTCTGAATTATGGTTTGTTGATTTTTTTTTCGGTTTTTCTGCTCCTGCAATGCCCTTGACTCCAACCCGATGGGTATTGGATGTCACCCCCTGGCCAGAGATAAAAACCTGTAAAATTAGAGTCTTGTATATTCAAAGGTAGATGGAATAAAAGTAAGAGACTGCAGTGAGAGTGAGGTCAGTCACCCATTTGCAAAATGGTTACTTTCTATCTGGCAGGCTATATGCCCTCCCCTTCTGGTGAGATCATACCCCATCAGTTGCAAATGATCAGGAAGGAAAGTCTGTGTACTTAACTAGATGTCTCATTACTTACTTGCAGCCCTTGATGGTGGCCTCTTTTCTCTGCTGTAACATGGTCCCCTCTTTCCTTGTTTCTGGTGGGGCCCTCCTTCCCCATCCCTCCTGTTTATAATCTTTACAATTACTGTAGGTATTACAGAGATTTGTCTTTGAGTGTCTCTAAGTGGGTTTGGTATTAGGATCCACCTATTAGGGAGTACATACGGCACTTAATTTTCCATGTCTGGGATATTTCACTCAATATAATTGTTTCTAATTCCATCCATTTCCTGGCAAATTGCATTAATTCACCATTTTTGATGGCTGACTAGTATTGCACTATATAAATGTATCACATTTTCCTTATCCACTCATCAACTGTTGGACATTTAGGCTGATTCCATGACTTTGCTACTGTAAACAGTGCTGCTATGAACATGGTTGTGCTTGTGCTATCGAGGTGAATTTTTGCTGTATGGGGGGTTATATAGCAGGGTCATATAGCATTTCAATCTTTAACTTCTTTAAGAATTGCCAGATGGCTTCCCAGAGTGGTTGTATGAGCCTATATTCCCACCAGCAATGTAGGAGAGTTCCCCTCTCTCCACATCCTCTCCAGCACTTAGTGTTGTTTGTATTCTGGATTTTTGCCATCCTGACCTGGGTGAGATGATATCTCAGGGAAGTTTTGATTTGCATTTCCCTGATGGCTAAGGATGTGGAACATTTTTTAAGATATTTGTTAGACATTTTAATTTCGTCCTTGGTAAAGTTTCTTTTAAGTTCCAAGGCCCATTTTTTAATTGGCCCATTTGTTTCTTTGGTGTTTAGTTTTCTAAGTTCTTTGTGCACTCTGGATAATAGAGCTCTATCAGATATGTGGTTAGTGAAGATTTTCTCCCATTCTGTGGGTTGCCTTTGAGCTCGAGTTACAATCTATCTAAACAGAAGCTCTTTAATTTCATAAAATCCCATCTGTTGAATGTTGGTTGTAGTGACTGTGCTATTGGGTGTCCTTTTAGGAACTGTTGGCCTAGCCCAATCAGCTCGAGGGAGTTTCCTACCCTTTCAATTATGGTTTTTATACTCTCTGGCCTTATATAAAGGTCCTTGATCCATTTGAAATTAATTCTTGTACATGGTGACAAGTACAGGTCCAGTTTTAATCTTCTGCATGTGGAGATCCAGTTTTGCTAGCACCATTTGAAGATGCTGTTCTTCTTCCATTGGATTTTTTGGACCCCTTTGTCAAAGATCAAATGGCTGTAGTTGTGTGGGCTTATATTTGGCTTTTCAACCCTTATCCATTGATCTGTATGGAGCCAATACCAGGCTGTTTTTACAACTATGAATTTGTAGTATAGACTAAGGTTTGGTATGGTGATACCTCCAGCCATGTTTCTGTTATTCAGGATTGTTTTTGCTATCCTGGATCTTTTGTGCCTCCATATGAATTTTGAGATTGTTTGGTCAACTTCTTTAAAGAATTGCTTTGGGATTTTAATTGGTATAACATTGAATCTGTATATTGCCTTTGGTAGGATGGTCATTTTTATGATGTTGATTCTGCCAATCCAGAAACAAGGGAGGTCTTTCCACCTTCTGGTATCTTCTGCAATTTCTTTCTTGAGGGTTTTAAAGTTTTCATTGTAAAGGTCTCTTACTTCCTTGGTTAGGTTTATACCAGGGATTTTTTAGGGGCTATAGTAAATGGGATTGTTTCTCTCAGAGCTTTTTCAATTCCTTCATTCTGGGTATATAGAAGGCCACTAATTTTTGCACATTTATTTTGTATCCTGACACCCTGCTGAACTTCTCAATTAGTTCCAGGAGCTTCCTGGTGGAGTTTTTGGGATCACTCAGGTATAAGATCATGTCTCTGCAAATAGGGATAGCTTGACTTCTTCCTTGCCGATTTGAATCACTTTTATGTCCCTTTCTTGTCTTATGGCTTCCCCTAAGACTTCAAGTACAATATTGAATAGAAGTGGTGAGAATGGACAGCCTTGTCTAGTTCCTGGTCGAAGTGGGAATGCTTCAAGTTTTTCCCCATTGAGTATAATCCTTGCTGTTGGCTTGTCATATACAGCTTTTATTATATTGATAAAGGTTCCTTCTATTCCAACCTTCTCTGGGTTTTGATAATAAAGGGCTGTTGGCAATAAAGGACTCTCTGGGAATTGGGGGGGAGGCACTGGGGGATGGGGAGGGAGAGGAGGGAGAGGAGGGGGTTCACGGGGAGGAGGGGAGAGGGAGGGAACTGGTAAAAAAATTTTAAAATGTATAATTAAATTTTTAATAAAAAAATAAAAAAAAAATAAAGGGCTGTTGGATCTTGTCAAAAGCTTTTTCTGCAGCTATCAAGATTATCATGTGGTCTTGAACTTTGGACTGGTTTATATGTTGAATTACATTTATTGATTTGTGTATGTTGATCCAACCTTGTGTGCCTCGTATAAATCCTACTTGATCCCCATGGATGATCTTTTTGATATGTTTTTGAATCCAATTTGCAAAAACGTTGTTGAGAATCTTTGCATCTGTGTTCATCAGAGAGATTGGCCTATAGTTTGCTTTTTTAAGTGTATCTTTATTAGGTTTTGGGATCAAGACCATATTAGCTTCAAAGAAGGAATTTGGTAGTGTGCCTTCCTTTGCTATTTGATGGAACAGTTTAAAGAGTATTGGTGTTATTAGCTCCTTAAATGTCTGGTAAAACTTTGTGCTAAATCCATCTGGTCCAGGACATTTTTGCTGGCAAGATTCGAGATTATTTCCTCGATTTCCTCATATGTTATAGGACTATTTAAATAATTCACAACTTCCTGATTCAATGTAGGTAAGTTGTGTTTACTTAGGAATTCATCCAACTCTTTTGTGTTGTCAAATTTCACAGAGTTTAAGTTTTTGAAATGTGACATTATAATTCTCTGGATTTCTTGAGTATCAGTAGTGATAACCCCATTTTCATTTATAATTTTGTTAATTTGGGCTTTCTCTCTTTTGCTTTTGGTTAATTTAGCTAGGGGTGTATCAATCTTATTGATTTTTTTTCAAAAAAACAGCTTTTTGACTGGTTGATTTTCTGTATCGTTTTCCTAATCTCAATGTCGGATATTTCTCCCTTATTTTGCTAATCTCCTCCCTTCTACTGCTTTTGGGATCAGATTGCTCTAGTATCTCTAAAGCTTTAAGCTGCATCGTTAAGTTATTTATTTCTGATGTTTCTGGTTTTTTTTTTTTTAAGAGCTATGAACTTACTTCTTAGGACAGCTTTCATTGTGTCCCAGAGATTTTGGTAAATTGTATTTTCATTATTGTTCACTTTCAGGAAATCTTGAGTTTCCTTTGTAATTTCTTCCTGAATCCAATTCTCATTCAGCATCATAGTTTCAAGTTTCCAAGAGTTAGTGTATTTTCTGCTGCTTGTTGTGTTGTGGATGTCAAGCTTTAGGCTGTGGTGGTCTGATAAGGTACAGGCTAGAATTTCAACTTTCCTATATATGTGGAGATTCATTTTGTGGCCCAATATGTGATCTATTTTGGAGAATGTTCTGTATGCTGCTGAGAAAAATGTGTATTCTTTGGTGCATGGATGAATAGTTCCATGGAGAGCTGTAAGGTCCATTTCAATAAGGGTTTGATTAAGCTCCAAAGTATTTCTGTTAAGTTTTTTACCTGTAGATCTATCCCATGTTGAGAGGGTAGTGTTGAAATCCCCAAGAATTATCATTTTGGGATCGATTTCTCATGTTAGACATTGTAGGATTTGTTTAATGAATGTGGGGGGGCCCGCATTGAATGCATATATGTTCAGTACTGTGAAATGTTCCTGGTGAATTGTACCTGTGAATAAAATGTAGTATCCATCTGTGTCTCTTATGATTTTTTTTGGTTTGAAGTCCACTTTGTCCGATAGCATAATGGCTACCCCTGTCTGTTTTCTGGTTCCATTAGCTTGCAGAATTTTTGACCCGCCTTTTATTTTAGGATGTGCCTATCTTTTGTGGTGAAATGGGTTTCCTATAGGCAGCAGATTTAATCCAAGTTTGTAATCTGTGTCTCTTGATCGTTCAGTTAATTCCATTAACATTTAATGTTATAATGGAGAAACTATTTTTAATTCCGGACATTTATTATGTTTAGTGGCTTTTGTAAGTGTATTGTTTTGCTTTTAGGTTTTGGTGATATTATATTTCCCTTCTGTCCTCCTGGATACACTTGTTTTTTTCTTCAAACTTGAGTATCATTTCTAGCATTTTTTGAAGGCCTGGTTTGGTGGACATGTATCCCTTCAAGTTGTCTTTGTGCTGGAAGATTTTTCTTTCTCCCTTGATCATGATGGATAGTTTTGCAGGGTATATCAGCCTTGGTTGACATTTTTGCTTATTCAATACTTGAAGTGTGTCTGTCCAAGCTCTTCTTGCATTTACTGTTTCCATTGAGAAGTCATTTGTTATTTTAATAGGTTTACCTTTAAAACTGACTTTTTTTTCCCTTGAAGCTCAGCACCATTTCTTTATCTTGAATGTGGAGTGTTTTAACTATTATTCATAGCGAGTTTCTATTTTGGTCATATCTGTTAGGGGTGCAGAATGCCTCTTGCATATGGATGAGCCTCTCTTTTTTTAGATGAGGAAAGTTTTCCTTGATGATCATTTGAAAAATTTCCTCAGGTGTAGTATTTTGGGATTCCTGCTCTGGTATTCCATGAATATGCATGTTAGGCTCCTTCAGGGTGTCCCATAACTCTTGAATATTTCTCTCAAGTATCTTTTTGGCTTTAACAACCTCTTCCATTGAGCTGGTTAATACTCCCACTTTGTCTTAAAGGTCTGAAATTCTATTTTCTGATTCGTTAGTTCTGCTGAAAAGACTCTGTTGAGTTCTGGGTTGAAAACTTGTCTTTTAGTTCAGTTTTTAACTCTGATTGAGTCTGTTTTAACTGCTTTATGCCTGTTTTTGTTTCTTGAACTGTTTTTCTCAACTCCTCCAAGTGTCTGTTGTGTTCCTCTTCAAAGGGATCGATGAGGTTATTTAATTCCTCCCGGATTTCCTTTTTCATAGTATTGAATATGGTAATGATCATGTTTTGAAAGTCATTATCCTGGGTCAGGCTTTCTTTGCTATTTTCCGTGGGTTTGTTCTGGTTGGAGTCTATCATTATGGGATTAATTCCTTCAATGGGAGATTTGTTTTCTTGCGTTTTGTTTCTCATGGATTCGCACTTTGACTTGGGCATTGTCATTTTAACTCTTAAGACCTTCTTTCAATCTCTGTGTGTTTTTTACTGAACTGAATTAATTTGGCCTGGAGCAGCTCCTGCTCCAGCTGGCTGGTGGGAGGAGCTGGGGCCAGTGGGCTGCCTGGGGTTTGAGGTTGGGCGGGAAGGGGTTGTTGAAGCTTATCTAGGTCACCGTGAGTCCCGGCTAGACTGCAGGCATCCCGGGTGGGTGGGGAAATAGATGCAGAAATTTTAAAAATATTTTATTTATTTATGTGTGTGTGTGTGTGTGTGTGTGTGTGTGTGTGTGTGTGTGTCTGTATTAGAGGGCACTGTATGTTCCTGTGGAGGACCAAGGGTGACCTCGGGAATCCTGGATTGTTTCTACCTCCTTCTTGCTTCACTCTAGGATTTCCCAGGCTCCACCCACCAGGGCTGGAAGTGCAGGTCGCCTGCCATTTCAGTCTGATGTTTTTACAGGCACTCAGGATCTTCTGCTTGGGAGGCAGGTCCTTAAGCTTAACCCTTGAGCCATCTCTCCAGTCCCACAAAATGCAAGAAATTTTTAAGCCATATTTTGAATCTCTTCACAGTTATCTGTGCATTTGTAGACAAGCTATTTGTCTTTCTTTCCCTTTCCCCTCCCCAGTCGTCCTCCCTTTCATCCTCCCTCCTTTCCTACCCTTCTACCAGTGCCTCCCTCTTTCCCCTTCCCATCCACTGGAGCATCCTTTTGTGTGAATGCCAAACCTTCCTGTGAGTCCTCCACCCTAGTAAGGGTTCAAGACTCAGTTGCATAGCCCTGGACCCCTTCTTGGGCTCTCTGTTAGTATGGGAGATCTATTATGACTGTTAATCCCTAGCCTTTAGGGATCCTACTGCCTGGAGCCTTCTCCCCTGTGATCCATGGTAGACTTGGGGGGCACTGACAAGTCAACCATTGAAGCACATATCTTTTAAACCCAGATTTGGCAGATGCTTCAGTAACATGGCCAAAGTAGCTACCTTCTTTTCTTTGGCTGTTGATGGGAGGCTCCCAAAGCCGTCCTCTCTCCCTTGGATCAGGAGGATTTGCTGCAATGTCCATTGCTCCATAACTGACAAGGGCAATCACACTTCCCACCTCCTGACTGCTTTGTTAGTAGATGGATCAAACTCCAGTTTACACAAGTAGCTTTTTTACTGAGAAAATAAAAGCATAAAAAGAATGCACAGAACCTTGGAAGAAGACTCACCCAATTGCTTGACCCCACCATAGCTCCTCTATACTCATTCTTCTCTTCCTCTCAACTTGTAAGGAAATTCCTACAGCTGATTACTAATCTCCAATATCACACCAAGCTTAAGTAGTTTAGAGAGAAATCATCCTGCTGTATGACAATTTACATAATGGAGTTGTCTTTGAAAAACAGTACATTCAATGGTGATATAGTAAAGCAATCACAAACTAAAAATTACATCACAGTGGCGCCACAATTTTGCCCATAAAGTCTGTAAGATTCATTCACAAAACCTGAGCAAAGAATGAAGAATATAAGTGTTGTTAGCTTACTTACCTTCATTCAGTGTCCACATTAGAGATTAGAAACTCCTATTTAATCTGTTTGGTTATAAGATATAACTCTATCAATCAAAATCAGAATCGTACATCACCCATTATCTTATGGTTTGGCACAGTTAAAAAAAAAAACTCACTCTCTAGAGCCTGAAATGGTGACATTGAAACTTATAACATTGTTCTGAAGAGTTAGATGACTTTGTCACATACATGCAAATATTTCTCTGTTTTGTAGAAAATGTCACAAGAAGGTGAATCTTTTCTGGCTTAGTCTAATTGTAGGAGTAATAACAGTGCATGAGAAATAGTATCTTTTTCAACACCCTGAGGACAAAATTACCCTGTCGTTTTGAGTAGCACATCTCGTTTATTTAGAGAGTTTCAGTTATTATTCTTCAGCACAGTGTTTACAAACACTCGATGACTTATTATTCAGCAGATGAGAGGAATTGGGAAGGCTACCAGAAAAGAAAGTCATTTAACCAAGACATTAAGTAATGTGAAAAGACTAATTAGAAGCATGTGTGGTCCATCACATTTCCCTAAGACTTTCCACAAGAGACTCCTTTTTTCTGGATTTCAAGAATAAATTCTAACACACATAATAATTAGACTGAAGAACTATGAAGCCATAAGAGTCAGCTTAAATGGGTATAACAGTGACTTCAAGGTGATCAATACAAAACCAAAAACAATGCCCAGCAGTCTATTTATCTTTTCAGTACCAAGGATTGAACCCAGATCTTTTACATGTTAGGCAAAGACTCGTTTAATAAAAAAGGCAGTGTGACATATACATTGACATTGATTATATATCTTTCCTATGTACCAAACCACTTTGTTTTAAAAATTGTCATTCAAGAGAGTGAGGTTCTGTGACCCAAAATAACCCTTCTAGATAGCCCCTGATAATGTGGCTTTTCCCAGAATACTCCATTTATGTCTGGTGATACAGAGGGATACCTTCCAAGACATCTGGACACATTTCCCTGTGAGAAAGAAGCAAAGTAATTCCAGCAACTCTTGCTTTTCCACACTGCACTTAGCTAAGATGGTCACCTGTGGATGTAACAGTGGTCACAGTGCAATCAATAAAAATCACAGGGACGTGACCATTCGTCTTCATATTATTATATGTATATTATATCATATATATATAAATTATTATTCCTTGTAGAGCTCTCATGACCCCTTTATGTTTAACTATGTTTGCTTACTTGAAAGTGGTGAGCAAGGGTTTGGCCTATTTTCATGCTATTTTATCCCCAGTTTTTAGTATTTAGCCTTTATCACAACATGGGCAAAGAACATATTTTTCAATCAATGACTATGTGGATAAAAGTGTATATAGATGATATATAGATGGAGTATATTGGTCAGAAGTTATGATGTTGTGATTCTTAGTAAAGGCTTTGAAGTCTTGAAAACTGGGGTGAAGCCAACTGGATTTTCATCTTTCTGAACCTGTGTTCTTATCTATAAAATGGGGATAGTTGGGGTTTTTTCTAGTTCTAATTTTCTTACAAGTGCTCCAGAAATCAAATACACTGCACTTATAGCATTCATGGTGATTAGATATTCAGATCAACACTTCATACATGAAACTGGCCTGTGATTATGTAGGCAATTCTGCATGATTGAATGTGAAAAATAATCACCGAATACTTTCAGATCTGGCTGTTAAATCAAGCAACATAGAGAAGAATCTACATTAGATTGAACTTTTCTGTCTTTAAAACATAATGATATTTGGGGTTGTCAGGAACAGTAAGCCTGACTGGCAGTTCTTACCTGTATGCTTCCTTGATAAAGAAAATGACAGCCAGTAAAATGGAAACATCATTGAAGCTGCTGCAATTTCAAAAGAAAAACAGGGATTATTGTAAATTTGACATTTCTGGATAAATTATTACATACCCTTATCCTGTTTCCATTGTTTTTATTCTTAAGACACAGAGATTCTATAGCCTATTTCTTTTGATAAAACTTAAACACTGTGTTTTCTTCCTATGTTGTTTAGCTTTCAACATACATTTGTCCAGTAAACCTGCATTTCAAGATATATATGGAAAAAGCTAATTTATTAGAAGAACTGAGACGTTCTGGGTTATTTCTTATTGGTGAAAAACTAATTAGATGTTTTTCAGTCATTACAAAAATATTTACTTTTCCATTTTATTACCTTCATCCCTGTAATAGGAATGAGTAAAGCACAAAAAAATTATACAAGTATCTGTCAAATTCTGAAATAGGATGGAGTACTGCAGCCACATTGATTTTTCCAATCCCTAGGAATTAGTGCTGAGAGCTATCCCTGCACATAGCACAAATTTCTCAAGTGCATGTCATTAAAATCAACATCTAGTAAATCTTTTCCTTAACTTGAAAAAGATTTTTAAAATGAATATAGCTAAGAATCAAGACATAGGAATGGAAAAATGGTGGACAGTCTCCTGATTGCTCCACTAGTCACATAAGTCATATAGATGTGGACTGCTGTTTCTTTTTGTGAAATATGGAACAAATGATGGAAGGAACAATTTTTAATTTATTTACTTATTTAATGTGTGTGTGTGTGTGTGTGTGTGTGGCCACTGTATGTCCCTGTGGAGGACCAAGGGTGACTTTGGGAATTATCTTGGATTGCTTCTACCTCCTTTTTGCTTCTCTCTGAGATTTCCTAGGCTCTACACACCAGGGCCATTAAGTACAGGCCACTCTATTTCTGCCACCTGCCTCTTTTCTGTGGTACCTGGGATCCAAACTCAGGACCTTCTACTTGTAAGGTTGAGTCTTAACTCCTGAGCCATCTCTCCATCTCTAAAAGGAAGAAAAAAATTTAAAGTACTAGAGCCTATAACATTTCTGGCCATTTTATCTGACTTTAACTCAAATTGCATACTCTATGGAAATCCAAAGTCTCACTATATTTGGCAACATTCTTAGGGAACAAAGAGAAAGCACACTTGGGGTAGAAAAGTGTCAACTTCTAAGGTCTAATTCTATATACACTATTGTCATTTAGCAATGTATTAAACAAGGAAGAAATTCACCTGCACTTCTTCACAGAATAAATCTGTGTATGCCGTGCATTGAAGAATGGAACCAATTTTTCAGAACTAGGAGCAGTGACAATGGAGGTGTTCAATGGAGTGATATGAATTGTTCTGAAGATCTGAACTATAACCACAAGCCTCACATTTTTTAAGTCTTTTCATCTCTCCAATTTTTACTGCTTCATTCCTTTAAAAAAATTTTTTTCTCTTCTTTTTTGGAATCAGTTTTTAAACTTTAAACTTACAGATTCAGAATCTAGTAGCCTGTGCTGTCCAATTTGTTAGCTCTCAAAGCTTTAACTCACGAATCCAGCAGGTCAGCCTCTCTCCCTGTAAGGAATCCTGATGGTAGAATTTTTGTGCCTAAATTTGTTTTTGTTCTTTGCCATTTTATTATGTAGTTGCTACATACGTGCCAATCTTTATTACTATTTGCTGACTTTAAATTCATTTTCCTTTATGTAAGTGGAAGGGCATCTCTGACCTCTTGAAATTGAAATTGAATATATTCCTGTACAAATTCTACCCAATGGGCTGAGAATGAAAGCCACATGGAATACTTTCTGGTTGAGGTATTGAAATGCCCATTTGATATTCTGCAACACTGATTATTCTCCTCTACAACAGCCTCGAAAACATATGTTGAAACTGAGCCTGTCGTAGCCTGGGTGTCTGAATGTCATGGATGAATTAATAGTGTCCCTCCACTGACTGACATGGGACTTGAAACATGAGGAGAATAAATATTTGTTGCTACAATCACCTATGATATATGTCTTGTTTGTTCTTGTGACATGATAATGTTTGTATTATAAGAATTTGTCAGTCTTTTATACTGGTAGCCCTCTGGATAGAAAGATCTTATTATTAAACTTAAGAAAACTGATTCTTCCTTCACTTAGCAGTAATCTCCACAAGTCTCAGTATTAAAGAGGCGCTCATGAGACTCCACTGGTCCACGTGCCTATCCACAGTACTCCACACCTTCATGGTTGCTTTGGACATCATCTGTCAATAACCTATCAAGAACTCTGAATCAGGTGATGCAGACCTGGGATGGCAGTTACTCAGGAAGTTAAGACAAGAGGATCTCACACGCTAAGACTTTCCAGGGTATCAGCATGAGTTCAAGGTCAGTCTGGGTAACTCAGTGGCATCCTATCATGAAATTAAAATGTGGGAGCTAAATGGTATGAACAGTGTAGAGTATTTTCCTAGCATGAGATTCAATGGGTTTAATACCCAGTAACCTATAACCCCCCATACACACACATATAAAAACACTCCTAAACACATTTAAATACACACAAACCACACTAAAGACACACACTCGAACACACACATACACATACATAAGTACACACTAATACACACACATACACACACACTCTCTCTCACTCCATCAGGATTTGAGTGTGATGGCATATGGCAGTAATCCCTGCTTTCAGGATACTAAGGCAAGAAGCTCAAGAGATCAGGATCACTTAACTACATAGCAAACTTAAGGTCAGCCTGGACTGTATAACAAGATCCCTTCACAAAAAAAAATCTTTAAGTTTAAATGAGCTACATATGTAGTTCTGAAGTATATAGGCAATTGCACACAAAAATTGAGAAAAGATGAATTTCCCGCAGTGTTTCAGGCAAAAATCTAATGTAACACTTTGTTCAATTTCCTTGCCCAGAGCCCCTACTATTCTGTGTGTCCTTTTTGTGACCTATTAAATTAAGTAATGATTTCATATGTGAAGCATATTAATAATAACATATTCTGTTCTAAAATTAAGATGTGGTGGTACTTTACGATTCTGTGGACTCACAAAAAAATCTTTGAATCGTTCAATTAAAACAACTGAACATTATGATAGGTGGATTAGACCTCCAGACGAGCTACTCAAATAGCAAGATTATCTGAACAGAGAGCTCTTGAAAGAAGTGCAAATGATTAGTGCACATTTTTAAAACATTCACTAAAAATGATCTGAAGTTCCATATCATCCCATTCAGAATGGCTGCCATCGAGAATCAAATGACAAAAAAAGCTGGTGAGGATGTGAGAAATAGGACCCCTTATTCACCAGGGCTATGAGTGTGAACTCGTGTGGCCAGTATGGACATCAGCATGGAGGTTCCTCAAAATGCCAAAAATACATTTGACCTAACAATATCATTGTTGTGCAATTCCCCAAAGGGTTATAAAGAGATACCTCTGACTGTGTTCTCTGCTGCTCTATTCTCAATAGCTAGGAAATGAAATCAGACTAAATGCCCATACAGAGCATACATATAAACAATAGAGCGTCTTGACCTACCTCTTGATTGTCCGTCAAAACTAGTCAGGTAAAACCCTATTGCTAAAGACACTGTATACTATTGCTGCAAGATCTACAGAAATGAAGTCGAAACTAAGCTGACCCAGAACCTTCCTCTCTACTTGCTAGCTTTCATAGTGCTGAAAGGTAACTATACGTGTTGCTGAGAAAGGAAAGACTTAGCTCCCTTATCCAGTTGTGAACTCTACAAACTATAATAATAATAATCTGTCCCTCAAGATGCACCCGCTGGAACAACAGTGGCATGACTCTGATTATGAGTCCTGTTCCACAAGAAGCAACTCATGTTTGGTCGTGCGAATGAACACTCTTGTTTTGCTTAGCTGAAGTGACTCTATGTCAAGCTGCCTTCTACGTATTCATGTTCATGCCCACAGACAAATGCTACTACCGGCCATAATCAGAGATGCTTCTTTTTGCAATGAGTAGTGGTAAGGGCAGAGATGCATAGCTTCTGCATATTATTGAGAATAAATGACAGTTGAGCACCCACTCTTAAACAAAACATTAAGCCATCCTCTCTAAGGCTCAGGTGTCATCATGGAAGAGGGGGTAAAAAGGGTGTATAAGTTGGAAGATGGAGAGAAAGGCTAAGAAATGCTGCCTTTTAGGCACACACAGCCATTGAAAGCATGATTTCATGCATGTATAACCACCTGCACTGGGCTTGGCCTGTCAACAGTTAAGCATGGATCTGGAAGGGTTTCACAGGCTCTACTCTCCCTGACAAATTACTAACTTCTGATGCATCCTGAGATAGGCTTGATCAGGGACTTCAGTGGTGTGTCTACTGAGGAGTCCATCAGGCTACAATCAACACTACCAAACCTATGGTGACGTAGACAATCCTGGTCCAACACAGTGAGTCTCATAACAGAAAACATTGATGTGATAGCAGAGTTTCTAGGAAGGAGGAGTAAGAGGAATGAGTGTGAGGCTAGAGAAGGCAGTGTTAAAACAGCCACAATGCCCTACATGCATGTATGAAATTGTTGAAGAACAAATCTAATACAGGCTTTAAAAATGACAAAATGAAATACATGATTTCTTCAAGTAAAGTTTTAAAAACTAAATAGTGGACCTGAGGAGGTGGTTCAGGTATAAAGCAAGGAGTTCCAATCTCCAGATTCCACAGAAATTCAGGATTCAGTGATATAGGATCTATAATTACTATGCCGGTATGAGATTGAGAGGCAGCAATCCATGAATCTCCAGCAGCTTGCAAGCCTCCCAATCTGCTCACAGACTAACAATGATGAGACCCGGGCTCAAACAAGGTGGAAAGATGGGGATCAACACCAAAGGTTGTCTCACTTCTACATATAGCCTTGACACACATGCCCACACTCATATACATTTTCTTTCTCTCTGTCTCACTCTTTCCCTCTCTTCTCTCTCACACTCACAAATTACACACATACATATACAAAAAATAAATGAAAGCATAAAATATTGCTATGTATCATGAAATGGTTGTTTCTATAAACAAAAGATAACTCTTTCATATCAGAATTTTAAGAAGTATAGTCACATTTCCAGAGTATTAATGGCTAATAATGAAACTAGTTCAGGTTTCTAATTAATGCCCCCTTTATTTTAATATTAATAGCCTACTTATGCAAATTCCATCCATTAATATCATTCTGATGGCTGTTTATGCACTGCATAAAATCAGCCTGATCGCATTTTTAAAACATGAACTCATGTGGGCAGGGAGTAGACCTTTAGTCTCTGAGTCATGTGAATAAATGAGGAAGTTTGAATGTTGCCACATTCAGCCATGGTGAGTTAAAACTTTGGTCTAGATGATGATGGTTTATATCTGACTGACAAGGATGGAAAAGTGGAGGCGGAGGAGACAGAGCCTAGTATGGGGTCTGTCCGCTAAAAGGAGACAAGCAAGAGAAACCCAGTGACTCACTGCACACACTTGCTTGAGTGTCTACACAGAACAGCACACCATTGCTGAAGTTATAGTAATTCTGGCAGGCATACGAAGAATGTGGAGTCCGCTATCAGAAAACATGACAAACTCCTTCATGACTGACTGTGCCTCTAAGCAAAAGGGTGGAAACTAAGGTTCTCTGTGGAATAAGTATCTAGAGGGCAAAAGGAAGCTCATTAACAGGACACAGAAGGTCTCATTACCCGGTCCTCACTTATCAAAGTAAGCCTGGCTTTAGTGAGCAACATCTTCAGATCACCTGCCATTCAGTGGTCGTGCAGAGCCTGAATGAGACATTGACCAGCAAATGAGGGTGTGGCTATGCTTCAAGTTGCTAGCCACAGAAGTGAGCTCAGTTGTTGAACACCATGAACACTATATGTAACAAGAGGCAGTTGCTATGCCGTTGTGGTTAAAAGGATGAGCCCTGTCTCCTATTCTGATGAGGATGAGTCCCAGATGTCCTACTCTGGGAAATTAGTTAAATTCCTTATCTGATTATAATAACATCTTCTTGGTAGGAAGCTGTACTCATTGAATGAAGTAATCTATGGACAGTGTTTAGTGTATTGCTAGCATTCCACAAACTCTCAAGACGTGCTATAATTTGTCTTAGTTCTACATCAACTTTCCTGGTACCAAAGTCTGTCTTAGTCGCTGTGTTCAGTTGCTGTGATAAATAGGTGACCCTAACAACTGAGTGAAGAAAGTGGCTTTTTATTTCAGCTTACGACTCTCTAGGTTACAGTGTATCATAATAGCAGGAGAATTATACCATTATTAAGAGCCAAGAGATCTAGCTACATCATACCCATAGAAAGAACTGAGCAGAGAGAGGGGTATATTTTCTATCTAGCAAGTCTGCCAAAGCCAGCTAATTCTCTCCATACTATTCACCTGCCAGAAAACGGCCCCACCCATTATGATTGATTCTTCTGACATCAATTTAATAACCGTGGGTTAGTATGTATTATATTATATAATGTATATAATATTATATATAATATTATATAATAATGTGTGTTCCCATTTAGAAACCTACTGTGAACCATGACAAATCTGACTCCTCATAGAGTCTATCTCAGAAGTCTATCTCAGAATCATTTGCCTTAAGATTCTTAAAGAAATTAAAGATTGAAATGCCATATGACCCTGCTATTCCACTTTTGGAAATAACCCCCCATGCAGCAGAGGTTCACCTCGACAGCACAAGCATGACCATGTTCATAGCAGCACTGTTTACAATAGCAAAGTCATGGAATCAACCCAAATGTCCAACAGTTGATGAGTGAATAAGGAAACTGTGGTACATCTATACAATGGAGTACTACTCAGCCATCAAAAATGATGAATTACTGGAATTTGCTGGGAAATGGATGTCATTAGAAACAATTATATTAAGTGAAGTATCCCAAACCCAGAAAGTTAAGTGCTTTATATACTCCCTAATAGGTGGCTCCTAGTACCAAACTCACCCAGCCCACATTGAGACACTCAAAGGTAAACCTATGTAATACAGTAATTGCAAGGATTATGAACAGGAGGGATGGGGTTGGAGGGCCACACCAGACACAAGGAGAGAGGGGACCATGTTACAGCAAAGAAAATAGGCCTCCAAGGAATGCAAGTAAGTATTGTGACATCTGGTTAAGTTCACAGACGTTTGTTCCTGATCATGTACAACTGAGGGGGTATGATTTCACCAGAAGGGGAGGGCATATAGTCTGGCAGATGAAAGGTGGTCATTTTGCAAATGGGTAACTGACCCCTCCCTCACTGTGGTTTCCTACTTTTATTACATCTACCCTTGAATGTGCTATTATAATAAGACTCCAGTTTAACAGCTTTTTGTCTCTGGCCAGGGGGTGACATAGAGTGCCCATCAGGATGGAGTGAAGGGCATTGCAGGAGCAGCAAAACTGCAAAAGAAAATCAACAAACCATAATCCAGAACTTCAGAGACTCTATATCAACCACATAGAACTAGGCCAGACTAATCTCCCCCCATCCTGAAGCTCAGGGACATTTGCGGAAGAGGGGGCGGTAAGATTGTAAGAGCAAAAGGATGGGAGGAGCAATGATTTGCAAGATTCTCCACACTAATTAGGGCCGAAGCAATCATAATAGGACTTTGCATGCCCTGCGCAGTGTCCAACACACTATTGACCTCACAAAGTCTAGCATCAGCTAAAGGCACCAAGATCCTTGGAGGCAAGGGATTGACAGCCACAGTAGTGTTCCTATGCTTAAGAGGAACACGAGAAAGGGTTCAGGGAAATGCCACTGGGTCCTTGTACGTCATCGGAGAGGAGGACCAAGAGGAGATTTAGGCATACACAATAAAGGACTCTCTGAGGCACTGGGGGATGGGGAGGGAGGGAGGAGAAGCAGGGGGTTCGGGGGGAGGAGGAGGGAGGGAGGGAATTGGTCTATCTGTTAAGTTTGTATGAGCGGAAATATAATAAATGTATTTAAAAAAAAGAATCATTTGCCTTAATTCTAACACCACATCTTTGAGTTTTTCTGATCATTAAACTATTGATACTATTTGCTGATTGTTATTCCACCGGAAATTTAATATAATTTTAAAGCAGTATAAACTTTGCTACAGGAAACAAAAGATGAAGTTAATAAGTATTTTTTATGCATCAAATGAAAATTATGGTAATTTTCAAAAAGGAAGGGTATGCCAAGAGAAGGAATCAGATGGTTAAAAACACTAACACTTCGCCTAATTAATATTTTTAATACACTTGCACAAAAAATACAACATGCTATAAAAGTCATCCACAAACCTGTTGGACTGTCAGAGACCTTCAAATTCTGAAAGTGTAACTTCTTTGAATGTTCCATGGTTTCAAAAAAAAGGAGCTATTGATCTTAGAAGATTTTAATTTAGATTAGCTCACTTAAAAGTGTAATAAATGGCAAATCTCACATGCTAAGCCACCAAGGCATGAATTATTTTAAGACTATCAGTCATCTGTACTTCCAATTGAATCCAAACCCTTTATACAGTTTGTAGACACTATTTGAAATAACTATATCACCTGTCTGTGAAAAGATGTTTTGAGTTGTATGTCAAAAGTTGTGGAGAAATTAGAAAGGCAATTTGTGGTTTTCAAAGACCAATGATGACAGATGGGCTGTAGCTTTTATTTTATCTGTGAGCAACTGTTGTTTGTAAGACTTCTTTTTTTTTTCTTTAGCAGAGAGTAAAGGTATAGTTTTGAACTGGAAAAATAATCTAAAATTTTCTGAATTAAAATTGCAACAATTTTGAGAAATTAAGATCAGAACAATTATATAATTTAGGTGGCTTTTGCAAATGAATGCATGGTCAATTTCATGTCATAAAGGCACATATTTTTTAAAAGACAACGAAATACCAACTTGTGATTTTCAAAGAAAGCAAATACTTAGTCCTATCTGTTCTTACTTCTGATCTTTTCAGTTTCCTTAAAGAATTCATTACACTGGTCCTTGAGATGAAGCTAGGTCTCTGCTAAGATAAAAACAGACTATCTACAGGGCCAGAATTGTGAACCTTCCCTTAAGGTCTATAAAATCTACCTATGACATCTGTACATAAAACATCATAAAATATTACAATATGACTTGAATCAAGAGGATTCATTGAAATTCTATTCTGCTGTTTAATAATTAAAAGCTGAAAACTTCTCCCAAGATTTATTAAGTTCTTTAACAAGAATAAATTTTCTTGATCTGGCATCTTTCTCCGTCACAGTGGAAGCCTTTGGCTTATTCTACAAAAATGAGTTTGGTGATTCATAAATCATATCCTATGGGACAGGACTCTGTGGTTGAAGCTTTTATTGAGACAATGTTACATGTTCCGAGCTCCCAAATGATCTTTATATTTGTGAGAGTGTGTCTTTAACATAAGTGCCTCCTCTCTGTTAATAAAATTAGTAGGGGCAGGAGTGCCTGCTGTATAGGGCTTCAGCAAGAGTCAAGTGAGCCAATGTGACTAAGATACCCAGAGCAGGAACTGTATATTCCTGTTGGCCTTATTTGGAAGTGCTCATTGGCACCAAATGACTGGAAATTCTTTATAGAGATCCTCTCCTGAAATAAAAAAATGCAGATGTCTCATTACATTTGGGGTCTCAAGCATTTCAATTGTGTCAGAATATTCATTAATAAGAGTCTAGAACTCATGAAATATTGGGAGCAGATCTCAGTGTGCCTAATCCTTCCCAATGCATGTCACTGCCTAGGTGAACAATCACCTAGCCACTCAAGAGACAGAGGTGACGTCTAACCTTTCCCCATCTTCCTGCTGTGTGTCACTAACTGAGAACAACCTGCTTCAGTGACTTGTTCATTTGTTTTCTGCCTCCCACAATCAAAAAGAACTTCAATGAAAGAAATGATTGGTTTTGTCTGCTGCCAAATATACAGTAGGTTCCCAGTGTCTACTGTTGAAGGAAATCAAACTACAATTGTGTGAGGATGATTGAATGAGAACACTCGTTACTACTAAAAACTAAAATAATATCCTTGTGGCCAAGGATATTCAAGTTAGAAGGTACGTGGGGCAGAATGAGATACCCTGAGGAGGAGCACAGGGAATAAGAGCAGAGACTGATGGGAGGAAAGAGAGGCAGAAAGGTAAACAGGGAGAATCCTTGGCAAAGATCACCTTCAGCAAGTTACGACTTTGCCTAATCATGAGTGGTCACACAGTGGCTGAAGGAACGGAATCAACAAGAGGATCTGTCCCTCCCACTCTGTGACCTCCAGTTTCTAAGTCACACACTGATGACCATCTACTGACTATAAGGTATGAGATCCCTAATTTCTGGCTCATCAGAAAGCTAATTATTTCCCTTTTAAAAATAAAACACAGTGTAATGAGAGAGCTAGAGATTTACAGCTGTTAGGGTTCAGCTTCGCCTATGATGGGGAATCACTGGATTTGTCCAGTGATTATTCACTGTTGAAATCTTCAGTAGTAAAACTTAATTCCTCCACATTGATTTTTCCACTCTCTATCATTACCAAGGGGTACTGCTCCACCTAATAGACTCCTTTGCTGTTTCAACTCTAGGTTGAAGAGTAGGATTAACGCTGGGAGAGGCGAGACAGGAAGGAGGCGGGAGGCGGGGAAGAGAGGATGCCTTCATCTCTAGCTCTTGCTAACTGAGCACCGACCTTGTATTCCTCATCCAAAGCTCATGCCAACATCATTCAGCCATTATTCCTACTGTAGAAATAAAGCAAAAGTGATCTCAGTAAAATAAGTAAAATAGCGTGTGCTTCTGAGGACCACCTAGACCAAGGAAAGAAAAGCACTTCATGTTCCTGTGTGTCTGAGCTCTGTGCCTTCATAGCTGGGACCAAATGAGTGCTAACATGTGGAACTGGCTCCCTTTCTAGCCAAAGTTTTCTCCAGCACCCACTAGACTCATGACACACCTGCCCAGCAAATTCACAAAAGGTTCAGTGACCATAAAAAAAAAAAAAATGTAGCCTCTAAGCCATGTGCCATGTCTTTTGGTTAACTAATCTTGCTTCATGAATGCACCCATGTCTTCACTTGTTTCTTATACCATGCTCAAAACATGACACGACACGACACATGACATGACATGACATGAATTGCTCTACCATGGATAATGTTGCTTATCTCATCCCAACCTGTGCTTGTTAGGCAAAGGGATCAGTTTGGCCATTAAAGGCTTTGAACATATCTCTGATGAAATGCTCCTTGATGCAGGCCCTAAGCAAGCACTTGGGAAGATCCAGTCCACGGTAGATGGGACTTTTCCTTGGGCCAGTAAATAAGATGAAGAGAGCTGGTTCAGCCACTGGGCATACTTGGGCAGATTGGCAAATGAGAAAGTTTGCCCACCTCTCCTATAGAAATGCTGTGATCAGTAGTACCCTCAGGTCCTGAGGTTGATATGAACTCTCCTGCCATGCCGATGAAGTACGACCGAGAATCGTACACCAAGAATAAAACACTGTATTCCCCTAGGTTGTTTGCTGGCGTATTTATGAGCTACATTGAAAAACTGAAATGAAGCCCAAGCGTTACCTGACAGTAGAAACGAAGTAGGACTTATGGTCAAGCCCTGGGTGAGTTTTACGACAAGGAGTTGAATCTATGAAATGTATACCACAACAATGCCATATACCAAGAGCTGGAAAGCACTGGAATCTGACCGCAGGCTGGTGCCTTCACAGGCCTGCTGTGCACATCTCTGAGGGGCAGAGATAAGAATGTCCTTACAGAGAAGCACAATGCAGGCAATTTTGAAGTCAGAATTAAATTCTAGTTTCTGGGCAAGGAAGCCAAGCCTGCCACAAAGACATTCTTCAAACTTGAAATGATACAATTGCATTGGCATGCTTTCAGCAAGCACTAACACGTCTATCCCACCTTTTCATCCAATTTTCACAACAGTACATGGAGGAGGCAGGACAGATATTATTATCTCCACTTTGAGGATAACACATTTAGTCATAATATAGGGAAGTGACTGCTTCTGTTCCAATCCAGGCATCAGAGCAGAAGCCAAGCTTCTTCAACCGCTAGCTCCTTGTCTTCACCTAGACTGCGTTATGCCATAAGATTTCTTAAAGCTGGTATCCTCAGCTTCATGTGCACACAAATCACCTGGGGATCTTGAATATGCAAATTCTAGGTCAGCCTGTCTGCAACAGGGCCTGTAGTCTTATGATTGTCTAACAGCCTCCAGGGTGAGATGGCTGGTCCTTGAATCACAGTTTAAGTAGCAAGTCTATGTTGAGTAGCAAGGGGGCTGTGGCAAACCCTCCTTTACATCCTCTCTGCTTGGTGTATAAGAGAAGCTTCAAATGTAATTGACTCACATTTTGTACCTCTAGTGCTAAGCAAATAGTAAAACAATATTCAGAAAATAAGTACTAAATGAATTAACTAATAATTGGCAGTCAGTGCAACAAAGCAGTAACTGTGAAGAACTTCTTGGAAAAGAAAAGGCCTTGCAGAGCCAGTCAAACCCCAGAGTCCACTGTGCACTAACAACTGAGTCCATAGGAACCAATGTTCTCATGTGGCTGCATCCAACAGAGCATATTCCCAGTCCTATAAGCAAATGATTTGGTTTGGCCAAATGATTGTTGTGCTTTAGAGACATTGCCTACCTAATATTTCCTGACAGGACCCAATGAAATAACCCATTTGTGAGAATATTATTTTTTGCTCAGGGAAAATAAACCTGAATCTCCCTCATGTTGTTTAAATTATAGCCTGGCCTTTCTACCTCTTATCTCAGGCCTTGACTTTTAGCTGAGTCTCCAGGATACATACACACACACACACACACACACACACACACATATATATATATATATACAGATACATACACACACATATGTATGTTATACATACACACACAAACTCCTTTGTCTGCATACCACACACTGTGAGATAGATAGAGGGGTTATGCTGCAAACAAAATATTTTCCTTGAAATAAAGGGCTTTATTACAATTAAGAATGGGACTTGGGGCTGGAGAGGTGGCTCAGGGGTTAAGGCTCTGCCTTGCAAGCAGAAGGTCCTGAGTTTGGATCCTAGACCCCACGTATAGACGCCAGGCAGAAGCGGGGGTGGCCTTCGTTTCTGGTCCTGGTAGGGCGGAGCCTGTGAATCCCGGGGCAGAGTAAACAAGGAGGAGGTGGAGGCGTTCATGGTGGTTCCCGAATTCGCCCATGGTTCTACACACACACACACACACATACACACACACACACACACACACACGCATGCACAATTGAATAAATAATAAAAAAAATTAAAAAAAAAAGAATGGGACTAAGGTGATGGTTCAGGAATTAAAGCTTTTACCTCACACACAAAAGACCTGATTTCAAAGAAAAATGCTGGGTGACCTGCATATCTGGTCCTAGAAGACAGAGCCTGGAAAAGCCTAGAGCAAAGTAATAAAGAGGTAGAACAATCCAGGATGATTTCCGATATCACTTTAGGGTCTCCGTGGGCAGACATACTCAAATGCCCTTTTATATGTCCACACGCATGCACATAGGCACACACCTAAAAAAATTAAGGAATGAATGGAACGTTAATTAGTAAAACTTTTCTCTATAGGATTGAAGCTACAATTCAGCGACAGGACTTTGATCTAGATACATAAGATAACAGTGCAAATAAAATAAAATAATGTAAGTAATAAGCATTAAGATAGAATACATTATGTTCCGATTTCTCATCTCACAAAGTCCACAGCCTAAGACACTGGCACTTTGCATCTGTCTCACAAAAGCATGAAATCATTCATCATTTATAAATTAACATACAAGGTGGTATAATAGCGAACTCTTGGCAGCAAGAGATTGAAATCTTCAGAAGTGGATTGGGAAGAGTAAGCACTAGCAAGAGTGGGCAGAACTGGAGTGGGCAGGACTGGAGTGGGCAGGACTGGAGTGGGCAGGACTGGAGTGGGCAGGATTGGAGTGGTATTCCCTTTCTCTTGTTCACTGCTCTTGTTTCCTGATCTTTGCAGCCTTCTTATCCACCACAGACCACGTGAGGCAGAGGGTGGCCTTACTATTTAGATATTTCCAGATTGTCATGCGAAAAAGATGCTTTGGTAATGAGAATCTATCTAACTGGGAAGAGGAAAAGGAAAAGCCTAGACCAGCAGAGCAGGTTTTTTACACAGCTCCCTCGGAACCCTGACGTTTGGCCTCTGTTTGCTCCATTTCTCAGGCCTGTGCTTTTCCAGAATGACTTTGCCACCAGGAAGTTGCTCCTTTTTTGATGGTAAAGCACCCTCCCATTCCTTCCACTTATATTGTCCTAAATCAGCAGCAGACAACGGTTTCTTTAAAAGTCCCCAGATCTATTCCAATTAGATTTGCTTAATTTACTGTTTTAGAGCTTAGCCAACCACAATGACTCCAAATAGTCACTTTCCTAGGAAGGACCTAGGAAAGAGAATCCCCACTTAAGAACAGTGATTGAGTATTCAATTCAATTTGGAAGGAGAAGTTCTCCTCTGGAGGTGGGGCTGCCCTCATGAAAGGGAAAAGAAGAAGAATAGACAAAAGCAAGACAAATATTTCTACTGACTAATTCTTTATATTGCTCAGATTCTAGTAACTAAGTTTCTCCTTGATTCCAAAACACAGTCCTTTACATTAATGACTGGCCCCAAATCTGTTCTTACACCTAGATGTTGTCATAGTGGTCTACCTTAATACAATAACAGTAGCCACTAGCATTTTTGTGTTCTTTCTTTGTGACAGAATTTGTGCTAAGTACATCACATTTATTTTGTTGTCATGAATATCTACAAACCGGTTTTATCACACCTCCATTTTTAGTTAAAATAACTAAGACTTGGAGTCAGACAGATTTCCTAAAAATTAGACAGTACCAAAGAGCCAGGACACAAGAGCCTGTCTGATTTCATAGTCTAAGCCATTAACCACTGGTCTGTTTCCTGGCTACATTCTCATGAGTTTGCCTACAATGAATGTGCGCCTGTTTTCAGGCAATTCGCCCACCATCTCCTGACCTCAGCATCCTGCCATGAAATGATAACGATCCGTGCCCCATCTGCCTGTCTCATCTCACAGTGCCATTGTGAGGGTTTAATGAGGCAGTGTACAAGTAGCATGACAATCATGATTATCCCTCGTATAATCAAGAAAAATGACAGATGGACACAGAATGCAACTGGATCCAGAAACGCATACACCACACCATTTCTGACACCCACTCACTTTCTAGCTCTACTGAGAAAGGACTCTGTTTTCTGCCAGTCTCCCTTCTATCCTCTCAGTTACACTATGACTCAGTGTAGTTTATTATTCTCTGTGAGAGCAAAGCTCCATTATACGCCCTAGGAATGCCTTGGCAACGCAGCCAGCTCAGACCCTGTTCTGCTGTCTGATGGCTGCCCCTAGAAAGACATGATGCCATTCTTTGTATCATCATCTTGCAGCCGGAGCATCATGCCACATGGTAAGCTATAATCATTGCCCCTGCTCGCTTTACTTGTCCTTTTGGCAGTGATGTGCTTATAGCACTGGAAGGAAATCCTCAACTCTGTCAATGAGAATAAGCAAGTAATAGAACACATGACACTACATTACCACTTCCATCTATTTGGTAGAACTTAAAAAAAGAACCGCTAATATTGCTGAATTCTTATAAAATCCAGAGACATGAAAAGAATGTGCACATATCTCTGTTGTTCTTTCTGGGATCCTCTCCAGACATCAACAGTCTTATCACATGTCACCTCTCAGGAAGGATTTATGTATTCCAATAACTTTAGCTTGTTATGCCTTAGAATGGGAAGAAAAATGATTCAGAAGTTCTCCATTAAGCAAGAAAAATGTTTGGCACTTCAGTTTGATATTTCAAAACATGGTGGGGGGCTTGGAAGAGTCAAAGAAGCAAGATGGATTCTAGTATCTTATCACTCAAGGGCTGAGCTGGTTCTTTTGAGGTGGCATTTCCTGCTTGCTATCTAGGTGGTCATTTCTCTTAGATCATCCCTTCCAATGAGTTTCTTCTCCAAGCTGGTGTGATGTCTGGGTCTGATGAAGTATATGCCACCTAAGCATAAGGATCTGAGTTCAGATCCCAAGCATCCATATACATACCTGTAACCCTAGCTGTGGGAAGGCCGAGATGGCTGGCAAGACAGTGTCACCAAATTGGTGAGCTCCAGATTGGGTCTGAAACTCTGCCTGAAAAGTGGACAGTCAAGGAAAAAGATATTAACATCAACCTCTGGCCTCCATACATGCACAACTATACATGCATGTGAATACACACATGACCACATACATACATACAGTACACAGAGAGATAGGAAGACAGAAAGAGAGAGAGAAAGAGAAACAAAAAGACAGACACAGAGTTTCTTCTTTGAATCTTCTTATTTGTGCTTAACAATATTAAGACTCTTTTGGTGAAAAGATTTGGAAGACAAAGTTTGACAGCCTATGGGTCTTCTTCAACTTAATGACCTGGTTTCTTCAGCAGATACAGATACAAATGTAGTGCAAGTGAGCATTTCAGTATTGTCAGATAAGATAACTATTGCCCAGGGAAGGGGTGGTGAGTGCCATATTGGGCCGTGAAGGTGGCAAGAAGAAGCCCAAGAAGCAGGCCAAGGAGATGGATGAGGAAGATAAGATGTTCAAGCAGAAACAAAAAGAGAAACAAGAAACTCGAGGAGCTAAAAGCAAAGGCTGTGGAGAAGGGCCCCCTGCCACAGGTAGAACTAAGAAATCTGGAAAAGGTAAGCTGCTCCTTGTACCTGAGATGATGGTGACCCTCCTTCATTCCTATTTAAACATCTAGATTCCCTGTGTAACATCTTTTGCCACTTAAAAGCTCGAATGAAGGGTTGTCTTGCAACCTGTTACACATTGTACTTTAAAAAAAAAAGAAGATAAGTATTGTCAGTAAACACAAATGAAAATTCAACCTCAAAATAAACTCAACTTTCTTGGGCGCTAGTAAAACTTGCAGTGAATTGGTCTAAAAGGTAAATGGAGCACATCTTCCTCATCCATGTGACCATGAATGTGACAGACTGATATTGTGAAAGATTTTCTTGGGAGCTAGAAGTCAAGGGCTTTGTTCCTGAAGTTCACAGTTATCATCTCTTTATTGTGAAAGCTGTTGCCTCTATGACCCTTATCCTTCCGTTTAAAAAGCACAGATTATTGGTGTTTCCCTGGCTCAAGTACCTGCTCATCTTTATTCCCTCCTCTTTCTCCTGATAATGTTGCACTTTTCTTTCAAGAATCACTTTCTCCCTCCTAATGAACTTTTCAAGGGCTTATCCTCACACTCTGCCTTCAAGGTAAGATACATGGCACTGGCCTGGTCAATGGGTATGTTCAACCTCTCTGGACCATTTTGATTATCTCTCCTGTGGCTGCATGGTATAGATAACCAAGTAAAAGTTAACCTTGGGATACTTATTGGAATCAGTAGTCAAGAAACTTCTTGGGGTTCAGGGCTTAGAAGAGTGAAGGGTAGAGCAACAGGATGCTGCCCCATGAACAGCATCTCCCAGAGAGCAAAGATGAAAAGGAGAGAAGAATGTTTTAAATAATATAGTAATAATGAATCCAGAGAGATGGGTTTATTAAATAGGTAGGTGAAAGCAGCCTCTGAGACAGGATCCTGCATACACAGCATCTAATAGTGCTTTATTAACAGATAAAGAGGACGTTGAAGTCCTGAGTTATTTCAATGTTGCTCCACCTCTGAGAATGTATTATCTCGCTGTGGACCATCGGACAAATACTCTGTTACTAAAATGCTGGAGAGGTGGCTCAGGGGTTAAGCCTCTGCTTTGCAGGCGGAAGGTCCTGAGTTCAGATCCCAGATCCCACGTATAGACGCCAGGCGAAAGCGGGGGCGGCCTGCGCTTCTGGTCCTGGTGGGGCGGAGCCTGTGAATCCCGGGGCAGAAGGAGGTGGAGGCGTCCATGGTGGTTCGAGAATTCGTCCGTGGTTCTATACATACACAGACACACGCGCGCGCACACATACATACGCATATGCACACAGTTGAATAAATAATAATAATAATAATAATAATAAAATTTAAAATGCTGTGTAAAGTACACATCTTGACCTCATTATGATGGTGACTATCTAAGCTTGTTTCCCAATGGGTTTGAGACTGAGGAGATAATAAGATGGAAGGGATCCGCTCAAGTTAAGGTTTGACAGCATCTCCTTAAGCTCTCCTCTACCTTGTGAAAGCAGCACAAGAAACTTACACTTTGCAGCCCTTTGGGGAAGGAATTCTTCTGCAAATTAAATAGGAGAAGTCTGCAAGTAACGTATTAGACCTTCTGTGGCCCTTGTTACCTATCATTCTGAACACTGTCCTATTTATCATATGGGAGCATTTTATTTTAATTTACTTTTTTAAATACATATTAGATTCTTTATAAATTTCTCATCCAGCAGTCCTTGTGCAGGCAAAATTCCCATTAACTTTAATAAAAATTTAAATATGAAATACTGTTAGAAGATGGCTAATATTTTATTCATGCTGCTTCTGATTATTTTTAAATGTTTTAATTACCCCACTGGTGCCCTACAGCTGGTAAAGGGAAAAACCTAATTTACTCTTCAGTATAAAATATTATACAAATAAAAAATGAGGCTGATAAATAGTAAAGAATAAATCCCCCAGAATATATTTTCACTAAAAATCAGAAACCCTATACAACATTAATTATACATTTCAAAACAAGCAGCTCTATAAACAGTGAATGAAGGAGAGATCCTTTAGATATACTGTATTTGGCTACATTTTATTGCAACTTATGGAACTTTCCCATAAGAACAAAATTAAAATAATTAACCCAACCCCACACTGCTATCTTTGAATTGTATTTGATCTTAGAATGGCTTATCTTTAACCCACAGATTTTTTTTCAATATTACTTGTTGCTGAGAAGCTTTAAAGGAGTTGTGCTTATGACTCAAATACCCTATCTAAACGTGATTCTGTGACATCAATGTATGGCTTACCTCTCTTAGGAATGATGGAACTTGGATCATTTGCCAATCACAGGCAGAGAATTGGTCATCTGGCTCCAAATAATATCACCTCTTTGCCTTCGATAACAATCGTTATTTCTAGTTGCTTTAAGAATTTAATATTCAATAATTGATCAGGATAACAGAAAAATCTGTGGTTGGCAAAGAATGCTTAAAATGATAATATTAAGCAGTTCTCATCTCAGACACTTTGTATCTGTTCCCCGATCCAATGTACACTGAAAAGTGAAAGTCCACTGCACATAGCAACTGATTGCCCTTGTTTTTACAATTTTACTTCGTCTAAAAAGAGCGAAGGCAAACTTTCCTCTGAGTGCCTCACTGTCTACCTTGTTTGCATTGAAATGAAATGTCAAGTCAGTATGACATCTTACAATTGTCACAGTGCACAATTGTTTCAAGTTCATCTCAACAAGGACAGTACCCTGGCAAGAGGTGCTTTCAATATGAATCTGTTTAATTTGCACAAAGAAAATGAACAAAGAAAGCTCATCTGACAGGATCAATGGCCCCTTGAGAAACTCTTACAGCATTCTGTTCATTCTGTTTCTGCTGCTTAAGGCTTCATCAAGGGAGGGGCTACTGTGACCATTGCCTCATGAGGACCTGCTGACTTTTTCTTTCAAAGATGATAGTCATGACTGTGTGCTATACAGACAAAATGGTTTCTTTCTCCAAAGTATATGGAGTTATTCATGACTGGAGAGAGCATCCCTTTAGCATCTTTGCAAGGTGATTGATGTGCCCCATGCCAACTGACTTCTAAAAGAAAAGACACTGTATCCTCTCTGCCACAGAGAAAGGAAGAAGCAGCCATTCTGAAGCCATGTTCATGACAGTGAGCATGGTATTTGTCAATTGTAGTCAATGTGCACAGGGAATCCAACTGGAAAATCAAATAGTCTAGTCAAATGAGGGTGTAATCCAGGCTAAAGGAATAAATGCTGGCTTGTGGGTTAGCCCAAGTTCTGGATCCCACATTGCTGCTAACAAGCTCTTGCTCCAGCAATTCGGTCAACTTCGAATTCTTATCTCCAAAAATAGTAAAATCCCTTCTTGCTCCAACATTCACTGAATCAAAATTTAATTTTTCACTGTGTCTTTACAGAAGGAAGTTGAGAATTCAAAATACCATTGGCCTAAACAGCAGTCTCATTTGGTTATTTACATGCAAATTAGTTTAAAATTCACTTTTAAAATGTAAGGTAAATTAGGTAGCAGCATGCATGCATGTCCTCAATCACTGCAGTCATACTTCTAGTGCTTAAGACCCACATGTAAATGTTGATTAGTGTATTAAATAGGAAGTAAAACATGTTATAAAACTTCCATCATACAGAAAGCACTGATTTCTTCTTTTAATGCTTTTTATTTATGTGAGGGGAGCAAGAGAAAGAGAGAGAAGTACATACATGCATCATGTGGCTTCCAGGAATCAAGCTCAGATCTTCATTTGCAAGCAGGCATCTCACCTACTGAGCTATCTCACCGGCCCAGAAATCACTGATTTCTAATGACTATTTCTAATGACTTTTGATGATCTGGCAGTACTGTATAAATGTTTATGGGATAAATAAGTGAAAGAATAAGAGATGGATAAAGCTAATATTAATGCCAGTTTACCAAAAGAAACTGCAATCCAAAACTGAAAATCTATAAGGGGCATTAATACTGAAAAGAAAATCGTGCTCTATTCTCTGTATAGTTACACCTGGACTGCTAAACACAACTGGGTGTGTCTGATCCAAGTGAAATTGGCATTGTAAAAGGTGGAGAGACACATACCTGTAATGTTAACTTCATGTATCCCATTGAGTAAACTGTAGTGCCTGTTTATTTAATAAAATGAATTAGGTATAGCTATGAACGCATTGTGCAGATGTGCTTAATATCTTTAAGGTAAAGGAAATTATCTAAGAAAGTGAGTTTCATTTAATCACTGGAAAGATTTTTAAGATCAATAATAAAGTTTTGCACAAAAGAAGTATATCTCCCTTAAAATTACAGTGCAGAAATCTTGCCTAACTTTCCAGATCATGGACCTACTCTACAGTTTTCATATTTTCCACAGTTCCCAACTGCACATTTAAAAGTAAACTGCATGCATGAGTACATACACATGCACACATATATACAAACATGTATATGTATATGTAACATATCTATATGCTAATATGCATATGTATACATATGAACTAATTCTGCTTATGCATGGGTTCTACTGATTCTGCCTTTTTTGACAATCCTCACTGATAGATACTTTAGTCCTAAGTAGTGGGGTGTTTTTGTGAAAAATTAGCCAAAATATATAGGATATGCTTTTGAAAGTGATTAATGGAAAAGTTTTTAGATTCATGATATTAAAAAAACATATTTTTAAAGACACTTTTGGTAGATGCATGGACTTTGAATATGATTCTATTAAGGATCAGAAAAATATTAAAGAAGATGATTGAGAAAGATCCTATTTCCTTAGAGACTATATATGATTATGAATCTAAATATCACTAGAAATATGAACATAAAATGTACTACCTGTGAAGTCTCAGATGGAAATGAAGAGCACATCATTGGAAATTAGAAGAGCCGTGATCCTCATTATAAATAGGCAGAAAATTTTAATTTTCTTCTACCGTCAGGTAGAAAGTACAACTTGCAAGTAATGAACTAGGACATTTCAATAAGATTTCCAAGCAAAGTGTACAGGCGTGTTTCTTCGTGCAACTTCTACTAAAATATGAGAGAAAATAAATACACTGAGAAAAAAAATTATTAAGCAAAAGGAACCAGAATTGATGACTTGGAAAATTCTCAGCCTATCCACATTACAAAATCCAAGAAAGCACATTTTACAAGGAACACCAAAGGTACAGCTGACTTTGGATGAAAAGCATAGTGACTTATGCATCCAATCAGTCATGTCAACAAAGCTACACAGTGGAAGTGAGTTATCCAGGAAGAACTGTGAAGCAGCTTTGTGTCTAACCATATGAGTGTCAAGGTTGCTAAGTGTATACCATTAAACACAGCAAGAGAATGAAGCGAAGGAAGGGTGTGGGAACAAACTGATAGAACATGGGCAGAGGAAACATGTTACCCAACAAGACAAGGGAAAGATTCTTGGAAAGATGCTGGCAACAGTGAGGCTTCAGGTTGAGAGGATAGGGCCACCCCCAAGGACTATAAGCAGAGGCTGCTGATTCACAGGATGCACATCAGATCTCAGCCCTTCAAAACTAATGGAACTGACTTGAAAACTTAATTGAGAATCATCGTCTCTTCTCTCCTTTCAGTTTCTCTCTTTGGTAGTGAAACTTTCCTACCCTAAGTCTGTACCACCTTTGCATTTTAGAAGCAGATAATTGGCTTCTGACAAGTCAGGAAGAATTTACCCCAGAATAAACTATACCCAGCATCTCATTCACCCCTGATTTAAATGATTTGTATATAAGACTATAGAGGTTAATTGTGTTCATTTATATTTGGGGTTTAGAGCTGATGTGGAGATAACGAACCATGATTGCACTTTTCATATGGGGGGACTTGAAAATTTGGACACTAGACAGCAAACTATGATGAGGTGAATGGGTGTTCCTCAAAATTCATGTCTATGGCAATAAACTATTTTCTGAATAGTTCTCTTTAAATTCATAAATTAGTATGTTGCTCAGTCTTCGTCCAAGAAGCCTCTGTTTTTACACTGAAATGAATTTTTTAACCTAGTTATGCAAGCTCAATGGGTAGGTACCTTTGCTCCCCTTCTTCCTTCCCCTCCTTCTCCTCCCTACTATTTTCCATCCCATACTCTCTCCCCCACCTCCCTCTCTCCCTCCCCCCTTTCCTCCTTCTCTTTTCTCTCTTGGTGTTTCCCCGCCTCCTCCCTCCCTCCTTCCAGAAGTCACTGCATTGTGGTTGGACCTTACCTGAACTGCACAAAGGCTGACGTGTCAACAAGACCCCACAGGCCAGTGCGGATCTCAGGTGAGATGGCTTCCAGCAGTTGATCCTTAGAGGAAAGAGGTCAAACAGATATAACTGAGTTCCTACATCAGAAGCTTTTTTTTTAATGGATGGTGGTTAATACAGAGAATCAAAATTGGTCAAAAAGGCAGAGAAAAAAAAAAAAAAAGACTGTGGAATGCTTGACTATAAGCAGAACACCCAAATATCCTTTGACCTTCAAGGCTCAAGGAACATCACAGGAGACAAAAAGAATGTAAGAACCAGAAAGGAGGAAGATTGATCTCAAACTGTTTCCTGAACATAAAGTTCTCTATCCACACATTACTGCTGCTGTGTTCACCTACAGAAGAACTACACAGGATTGGGCCATCAACACTGCATCACGGATGGGGGAAGAAGTCACATGGCCCCACTCCTCTCTGAGTGAATTTTTACAGCTGATGCTGACTGGCTAATAATGCTTTAGTGGTGTTGCCACTAATATATAGCTTATGCTGCAGCTAGTGCCCATACACATGCTAGTGCAGACAATCCTTGTTAAACTTGGTGGGACACACACAAAAAAAACATAATAAGAGGAAAACTTAACTGAGAAGAGGATTCTTGGTGGAAAAAGAGGGGGGAAGAGGAAGGGAGTTATAGGAACAAAATGATAAAGCTCACTGTATACATGTATGAAACTGTCAAAGAACAAAAAGAAATAAAAAACTTGACTCTTTGGACATTTTGTCTTTAGTTGTACCCGTGCTAACCTACCTGTGACTCTATAGAGGGAAAATAAAGTCCCTACATGTCAAACAGAATTGACATAGTTTTGCTGTGCTTGGTAATGTTAGAGGGAGCATAGTTTTGCTAATGAATTAACTTCAGATTTCTCAACTCCTGATCTGAAAGAAAATAAATTCTGCTATTTAACTCATCTAATTTATAGTGATTTTAGAAACTAGGGTGATGAGACAGCAATTGTGCAAAAAAAAAAAAAAACTAACAATATTAAAGCTTTTTTAATGTCAGAAGATCAAAGAAAATAAATTATGAAATGAAAATTTATGTAATGGTAAGTTATGTAGGTCACTCATTCATTTAATTTAAAAGACACTTTCTAAAGCATGAATAGGCATACTACAGAAAGATGAATTGAAATAGAGAATTGCTTCACACCACTAAAAAAAATGTGGAAAATTTAACAAAAGGAGAAAAAGATTTTCATTAACCCACTGGAGACAGATATATACATAGTTGCCTGTACATATTTAAAAGTATTTTTTAGAAAACTAAGATGTTTGTAAGCAAACGAGTTAAGATCCACTTTGAAATTTCACAGTTCAACAGAGACCTAAAGTCTAGGTAGGACAGAGTATAACAGGTTTCTTCTCTCAGATAGCATCTATGCAAATAAAGGTCAATCTGATTTGTAAAATTGATTAATCTGAAATTGCTTTTATCAATATTGTGCTCAATGGTTTGCAATTGGAATTCTGTGAATACACATGCGCCAACTAAGTCAACAAGTCTTTTGGCTATGAGACTTTGCTATTGGACTGACATTTGTTTATATACACTATAATCCTCTAAGAGAAGATAATGTATATGAGAACTCCAGATTATTACTCCACTCATGAAATATATTTTGATCTGCAAGACATAATTTAGTGTTCTAGATCTAAAAAGACACTTCAGTTTCTACTTAAGTGTCCACTAAAATAAGAAAATTCTTTATCTTTCAGTTCTGTGGGCATTTTGATTTAGGAATAGAGACAAAGACTGGAAATACTTTGTTTTGTGGCAGTGGTGTTGTGCGTTGAATTCACAGCTTTGTGTATGCTAGAAAACTGTCACTAAAATAATATTTAATGAAAAGATAGCTTAATCCGACACCTAAAAGTAAACCTTTTCTGACAGTCCTGTCATTCATTCTCCATGTATTCATTCTCCACGCATCCCTTCACTATTTGATTCATCCACTCTTGTAATCTATTGTGCAAAGAGTTAGGTTTGAGCCCACTCATTTTTTGAAAGAGTAATATATCTCCTTCTATAAAAAGACAATAAGAACATCATAAAGAGTTGATATTCAGTGGAGAGCTATTATGTGCGCATTAAAACACTAGAAAAAGGCATTTTGGTGTAACAACTTCATGAAATTACCTAAATTATTCCAGCTGCAGAAAGTAGAAAAAAAACTAATCTAGTTAGGTTTCTTCAACAATTTCCTAAAGAAATAGTGATGCTAAACTAGATAATAGCAGTAAGCTATTATGGATCTTACAGATTAAACTGAATTCCAGAGTAGAAGAAATCAATGATAAGAGCAGAAGAAACACAATTTTTTTGGGGGAGGGGGACTACTTATCCTCTCACTGTAGAGTCCTTGAGTGCCCCAGTACCCAAATCGACTTTCTGCTTCCAGTGCAAGTTGGTACCTAAAGGCAATCTGTGCATGAATCAGAGGGACAGTAGAGGAAAGCAGGAACTGTAAGAGTCAAGAACTAGTCTGTGTTGGTTGCTGAATGCCTCAAAGAGAGTTGGGAAAGAAAGTGAATAACTTTCTTTTAGAGTTTAGAGATTAAGTTTAGAGACTAAGACTTAAATCTTTTCTTTTCCTTGAAAAAGGCTCAAAATATCTTTGTGGGGAAGGAGATACAATGAAAGATCACAGATCAAATATGCCTTTTCTACTGTGAGGCCTTGGAAGTCTCCCCATATCTCATATCTGTCTATTCTTTATCCATTATGCAAGTTAGTAACCAAAGCACAGCTATTAAAATTCTTGTAAATATGAATTAGATGAAATCTATAAAAACCTGGAGTGTGTGACCTGAGTTCAAACAGACAAAAAAATCAATGATTATTATTCCACATTCTTACAATATTACTAAAATGCATTGAATGTGAATACAGTATATTTTATGCATAGTTTACTTTATGTTCCCCCACTAGTGTACCAGCATAACCTTCAAGTAGTCATCTGACTTCTCTAAACCTCACTTCTCTCATCTGTAAAATGGACATATAACAGTAGTACCTGACTTGCAGGGCTGAAATAAGGATTAAATAAGATGCAGCATGTAAAGCACAAATCACTATCTCACAAAATGAGACACTATTCTGGTCAATTAGTGTTTTTTTCTTAAATAGGTGCTTTAATTGAACAATATATTTCATTCGCCTGAGACAGTAATGCTTATTAGATAGCAGAGGCACTATTTACAGTGCATTAAAAGCCCAGCCTTCTGACCTTCTAAAAGTAAGTAGTTCTCCTAAAAGCTTCCATTCATTTTTGTCAGAAAACTTTCTTCAGGATACACCAATGCTGACTGTGGTGGCCATGGATTATTCTCTTTTTGTCAAGTTGCCTTTCTAAGCTTCACATGGGCAGTGGTTCTGTCTCCTGTGATATTACTAAACTACATTTGTGCAATAAGAAATAGACATTTCAATTAAGGAAAAACAGCTTTGAAATTGGAAAGCTTGGATTCTGGAGTAAGACAGTGTGGTATCTGTTAAATTACTTACACAAAGTCTCATTTATAAACAGGAAAGGTAGCCTTGCAGACCAGACGTGAGACTTGAGTAATAATAAGCTTAATGAGAAGCTAGCCATTTGCAGACCTTTTTTTTGGGGGGGTGGAGGCAAAAAGGAAGTAATGACTCATTTAGAGAAAAGAAATAGCAGATGTAAAGACCCTCAGGGGAAAGCAAAGATTATTTAAAAGAAAAAAGTAAAAGAACCTAGTTTAGCTGTAGGCATCCCATAGCTTCAAGTTTATAAAAAAAGATACATATCTTTTACTTTAAATTATTTCTTTCTACTTCCCGCTTGGTGAATCAATTTGCTGATAAATTGAATTGCTCTGCTAGACGTTTCTCTCCAGCTTACCCTATTTCCTGATATCTTTAGCCATATGCAATCATTTTCCACTAGTTCTCTGTACATCCAAGTAATTTCACTCACTACTTGGTGTCTTTGGCTCCTAGCATTGTAATGGGAAACCGGGATGACAGTCCCTCAAAAGCATCATACATTATCACCTCTTCCCCCCAGAAGCCAATTATCTGTCCCATTCATTGCTCTGCTCAGAACATCCCCCAATTCATCTCTACTCTTCTGCTGCTGAGCTAACAAAATAGAACAACTCTTTCTCTAAGAGCAGTATTACCAAAGAACAGACGGACATGCTCCCCTACATGCAGTGATCACATTTCTATGTCCCATCCCAAATAATACGTTTAGTTTCTTCTCCTAGATACCATTATAAAATCAAATCTACTTTTCTGCCCACTGTCCCCAAGCCATTCTTGAAGTGAATGTTTCAGGTTTTGCCTCATCCACTTGAAGTCTGCTTCAGATGTCTTCTCCCTAGGTAGAGCTGCTCTTTTTTTCTGAGTTGAATTCCTACTTAGACGATGCCCAGACTTGCTGTCATTTCATGTCTGGAAGCATTTCACAATTATTTCTGGGTTCAGCGATGTTTTAGGGAATCCAGCCAACTGTGACCATCTAATCCTAAATGAATAGAATCAAAAACCCATCGCTGTGATGTTCCACAGGATGATTGCATTTCTTGAGACTGAGAGGCAGACATTTTGAAAATAGAGCTGTGTTGGACAATAAACCTGGAGGCCTGTGTTAGGCTGTGACTCAACTTTACATGTGACCTTGAGGCACCCATTTCTGTCTGATGTTCAGTTTCATCTTTTTTTTAAATTCAATTGTGTGTGTGTGCGTGTGTGAGCGTGTGTGTGTGTGTGTGTGTGTGTGTGTGTGTGTGTGTGTGTGTAGAACCACGGGCGAATTCGGGAACCACCATGGACCACCTCCATCTCCTCCTTGTTTACTCTGCCCCGGGATTCACAGGCTCCGCCCTACCAGGACCAGAAACGAAGGCCGCCCTCACTTCCGGCCAGCATCTATACGTGGGGTCTAGGATCGGAACTCAAGACCTTTCGCCTGTCGAGGCAGAGGCTTAACCCCTGAGCCACCTCTCCAGCCCCCAGTTTCATCTTCTATTAAGCAAACAATAGAACTATTTGTGGCTTGCAAGCACATTTTAATAATGGAATTTTTAAGGTGCACTTGAATTTTTGGGACAAGAATAGCATTATTTGGGGCTGGGAAGATGGTTTAGAGGTTAAGGTCTTTACCTGGTAAACAAAAGGACCTGAGTTTGCATCCTCAGATCTCATGTTTTAAAAAAAGAAAATACCTGCCTGGTGAAAATGGCCACAGCCTGTAACTTGAAAGGTGGAGTCTGAGAAACCCCAGGGCAAAGCAATAAAGAGGTATAGCAATTCAGCATGATCCCCCATGTCACCTTTGGGCCTTCACAGGCAAACACAATCATGTATCCTCTGGTACATTTGTCCACACACATGCACGCACACAACCATGCTCACACACATGTGCGTACAAGAAAAAAAAATGGCAATGTGAGACTCAAAAGTTGAGGATTACGCAGCCCACCTATCATCTCATCCCCTTGATACCTTCACGAGGATCCCTGAGAAGCTTTAACCTATAATTTATAAAACAATGGACTAGATAGATTGTTTACAGGTCCTTTGGTCCTCTGTAGCTCTATAAGTAACAATTTGCTGATACAAATGGATAACAATACATACAGGTAGAACTCAATGGTAGAGAAAACTGAAGAAAGCAGATGAGCATCTATTACACATCCAGGCACTAAGCATGAGAGGTGACCACAAGATTTTTGCTAACAGATCTATGTGACTTTACACCAAAGGTTCTGACTTTGCAAGTTACCACTAACATGAATACCACCCACATTTACCTGGAACATTTCTGACATGTAACTAAAACTATACAACAAAAATAATTATTACCCACACCTTTTCCTCTTTGGTTATAGCACACCATTCATGCATCTGAAGAGCATTACTAAGCATTCAGTGTCTGTAAGTAGTGGTTATTTCCCTGAGACTCATTTCTAGAGAGGAGGAAACTACAGTTCCTTGAGAATCTGGTTTCATATTTAAAAACTATAAGCAGAGTATTTCCAAAAACCTCATTTCTTCAAATAGGAACTGGACAAAAGAAAGTAGATTATCTGAGTTGTCCTGATGAGTCACACGTGTATCCACAACCTTGTGCTTGATTAAACCACTGAGAGACCTGAAGTAAAGCATCATTCTCAAAGCACATACTTCTGGAAAAAGACCATTGTCCACTTCCATTCTCTTTCTCAGAAATTTCACCATTGACCAAATTCTCCAAGTTGAATATGTTTTTCTCTCTTACACACCATTACTTATTCTTATACAAGGTATACTATTATTTAGTTATTTAGTTCACACTTGTTTTCTTCTTCCAATCTGAGAGCCCTAGGCAAAAATAGGGTCGATTTTGTTTGTTTATGTGTTAAATCTTCCTCATCAACATGTGAGTTCTGTAAAGACAGGGGCAATGGGACTTTCTCTTAACATCTGGTAACACCAATAAAGCAAAGCAAGTCAGATGACATGGGATCCCATGTTGGAGGCAGTGCAGGATTCAAATACAAGTAGAATGTCAAGTTAAAATATAGCTCGGGGAAAAATAACTGACAACAGTCACCTGATAATTTCCTGTTCTTTCACCCTGTGTTAAATTTCTGCCACAGGAACAGAGGTGAGATGAGAAAAGTCCAAGCAAGCTGAGAATGTCGCTCTATCTACAGTTCTTTGCTTCAGTTCATCACATTCTTTTGTGTGGTGTGTGTGTGTGTGTATGTGTGCGCACATGTATGTATGTATGTGTGTATGTGTTTTTATTACTTATTCAATTGCGTGTGTATGCGTGTGCCCACGTGTGTGTGTGTGTGTGTGTGTGTGTGTGTGTGTGTGTGTGTGTGTGTGTAGAACCACGGACGAATTCAGGAACCACCATGGACACCTCCACCTCCTCGTTTACTCTGCTCCAGGATTCATAGGCTCTGCCCTACCAGGACCAGAAACGAGGGCTGCCTCCCCGCCCCTCGCTTCCGCCTGGCGTCTATACATGGAGTCTAGGATCCAAACTCAGGACCTTCCACCTGCAAAGCAGAGGCTTAACCCCTGAGCCACCTCTACAGACCCAGTTCATCACATTCTGAGTGAAAACATTCCTGAACTTTTCCTAACGCTATCCAACTTCCCTTTTTATAGCAATAGAAATTTCACACATTTATTTCATGGCACTAAACACAGTTTGCAATTGTATGAAGCTGATATCAGTTAGGAAACATATGTGCCTCCCACTAGACTCAGCTGAGCACCCCATGAAGTTGGAAACTGCTTTGCATCATTCACAACCTGCTCCTATCTAGCTGCCTACCAAGCAGACAGACCTTGATAGATATAGCATATGTGATTGAATGAGTGCCATGATTTTTAGAAAGACTCATTGAGAAGCAATGATAATCTCAGTGTTTCAAGAAATAACATTGTCCAAGGTTCCATTGTCCAAGATACTTGCTCACATCAATTATTCAAGGTTCTTCTTGTCATTAGCTGAGTTTGACAGACAAGAAAATCAGAACGAGCAACTTGGTTTATGACATACAAGCATCATTTTTTATTAAAAATTTAATTATACATTTTAAAATTTTTTACCAGTTCCCTCCCTCCCCCCTCCTCCCCCTCCCCTTCCCCCAGTGCCTCCCCCCCAATTCCCAGAGAGTCCTTTATTGTGTACGCCTAACTCTCCACTGGGTCCTCCTCTCCGATGACATATAAGGACCCAGTGGCATTTCCATAAGCCCTTTCTCTTGTTCCCCTTAAGCATAAGATCACTACTATGGCTGTCAATCCCTTGCCTCCAAGGGTCTCGGTGCCCTTAACAGATGCTAGACTTTATGAGGGCAACAGTGCACTGGACATTGCGCAGGGCATGAAAAGTCCCATTATGATTGCTTTGGCCCCAACTATTGTTGAGAATCTTGCAAATCGTTGCTCCTCCCATCCTTTTGATCTTACCGCCCCCTCTTCCGCAAATGTCCCTGAGCTCCAGGATGGGGAGAGATTAGGCTGTCCTAGTTCTATGTGATTGATATAGAGTCTCTAAAGTTCTGGATTGTGGTTTGTTGATTTTCTTTTGCAGTTTTGCTGCTCCTGCAATTCCCTTCACTCCATTCTGCTGGGCACTGTATGTCACCCCCTGGCCAGAGACAAAAAGCTGTTAAACTGGAGTCTTGTTGTAATAGCACATTCAAGGGTAGATGTAATAAGAGTAGGAAACCTCACTGAGGGAGGGGTCCATCACCCATTTGCAAAATGATTACTTTTTATCTGCTAGACTATATGCCCTCCCCTTCTGGTGAGATCAGGAAAGAACGTCTGTGAACTTCACCAGGTTTCTCATTACTTACTTGCAGACCTTGATGGAGGCCTATTTTCTCTGCTGTAACATGGTCTCCTCTCTCCTTGTTTCTGGTGTGGCCCTCCTAACCCATCTCTCTTGTTCATAATCCTTGCAATTACTGTGTTACATAGGTTTACTTTTGAGTGTCTCAATGTGGGCTGGGTGAGTTTGGTACTAGGAGCCACCTATTAGGGAGTACATACGGCGCTTAATTTTCTGGGTTTGGGATACTTCACTTAATATAATTCTTTCTAATGACATCCATTTCCCAGCAAATTCCAGTAATTCATCATTTTTGATGGCTGAGTAGTACTCCATTGTATAGATGTACCACCGTTTCCTTATCCACTCGTCAACTGTTGGACATTTAGGTTGATTCCATGACTTTGCTATTGTAAACAGTGCTGCTATGAACATGGTCGAGCTTGTGCTATCGAGGCGAACCTCTGCTGCATGGGGGGTTATTCCCAAAAGTGGGATAGCAGGGTCATACGGCATTTCAATCTTTAATTTCTTTAAGAATCTCCAGACGGCTCGCCAGAGTGGCTGTATGAGCCTGCATTCCCACCAACAATGTAGGAGAGTTCCCCTCTCTCCACATCCTCTCCAGCATTTGTCGTTGTTTGTATTGTGGATTTTTGCCATCCTGACCGGGGTGAGATGATATCTCAGGGAAGTTTTTATTTGCATTTCTCTGATGGCGAAGGAAGTGGAGCATTTTTTAAGATAATTGTTAGACATTTTAATTTCATCCCTGGTAAAGTTTCTTTGAAGTTCCAGGGCCCATTTTTTAATTGGGCCAGTGTTTTCCTTAGAGTTTAATTTTCTAAGTTCTTTGTGCACTCTGGACAGGAGAGCTCTGTCAGATATGTGGTTAGTGAAGATTTTCTCCCATTCTGTGGGTTGCCTTTGAGCTTGTGTGACAATCTCTTTATCTGAACAGAAGCTCTTTAATTTCACAAGATCCCAACTGTTGAGAGTTGGTAGCAGTGACTGTGCCATTGGATGTCTGTTTAGGAAGTGTTGGCCTAGCCCAATCAGCTCGAGGGAGTTCCCTATCCTTTCAACTATGGCTTTTAAAGTCTCTGGCCTGATATCAAGGTCCTTGATCCATTTGGAATTAAGTCTTGTACATGGTGACAAGTACGGGTCCAGCTTTAATCTTCTGCATGTGGAGATCCAGTTTTGCCAGCACCATTTGTTGAAGATGCTGTTCTTTTTCCATTGGATTCTTTGGGCCCCTTTGTCAAAGACCAAATGGCTGTAACTTTGTGGGCTTATATCTGGGTCTTCAATCCTTATCCATTGATCTGTGTGTCTATTTTGGAGCCAGTACCAGGCTGTCTTTATAACTATGGATTTGTAGTATAGACTTAGGTTTGGTATGGCAATACCTCCAGCAGTGTTTTTGTTACTCAGGATTGTTTTTGCTATCCTGGGTCTTTTGTGCCTCCATATGAATTTTGAGATTATTTGGTCAACTTCTTTAAAGAATTGCTTTGGGATTTTAATTGGTATAGCATTGAATTTGTATATCGCCTTTGGTAGGATGGTCATTTTTACAATGTTGATTCTGCCAATCCAGGAACAAGGGAGGTCTTTCCACCTTCTGATGTCTTCAGCAATTTCTTTCTTTAGGGTTTTAAAGTTTTCATTGTAAAGGTCTTTTACCTCCTTAGTTAGGTTTATACCAAGGTATTTCATTTTTTTAGGGGTTATAGTAAATGGTATGGTTTCTCTCAAGGCTTTTTCACTTCTTTCATTCTGGGCATATAGGAAGGCCTCTGATTTTTGCACATTTATTTTGTATCCTGCCACCCTGCTGAACTTCTCAATTAGTTCCAGGAGCTTCCTGGTGGAGTTTTTGGGATCCCTCAGGTATAAGATCATGTCATCTGCAAATAGGGATAGCTTGACTTCTTCCTTGCCGATTTGAATCCCTCTTATGTCCCTTTCTTGTCTTATGGCTTCAGCTAAGACTTCAAGTACAATATTGAATAGAAGTGGTGAGAGTGGACAGCCTTGTCTAGTTCCTGATCGAAGTGGGAATGCTTCCAATTGTTCCCCATTGAGCATAATCCTTGCTGTGGGCTTGTTGTATACAGCTTTGATTATATTGATAAAGGTTCCTTCCATTCCTACTGTCTCTAGCGTTTTGATCACAAAAGGCTGTTGGATCTTGTCAAAAGCTTTTTCTGCATCTATCGAGAGTATCATGTGGTCTTGGACTTTGGACTGGTTTACATGATGAATTACATTTATTGATTTGCGTATGTTGAACCAACCTTGTGTGCTGGGGATGAAGCCTACTTGGTCCCCATGAATGATCTTTTTAATATGTTTTTGAATCCGATTTGCTAAGACTTTGTTGAGAATCTTTGCGTCTGTGTTCATCAGGGAGATCGGCCTATAGTTTTCTTTTTTAAGTGAATCTTTATTAGGTTTTGGGATTAAAACGATATTAGCTTCATAGAAGGAATTTAGTAGTGTTCCTTCTTTGCTATTTGATGGAACAGTTTAAGGAGTATTAGTGTTATTAACTCCTTAAATGTCTGGTAGAACTCTGTGCTGAATCCATCTGGTCCAGGACATTTTTTGGTGGGAAGATTCGAGATTACTTCCTCAATTTCCTTATATGTTATAGGACTATTTAAATAATTCACAACTTCCTGATTCAATTTAGGTAAGTTGTGTTTACTTAGAAATTCATCCATCTCTTTTGTGTTGTCAAACTTCACAGAGTATAAGTTTTTGAAATATGATGTTATAATTCTCTGGATTTCTTGGGTATCAGTAGTGATAACTTCATGTTCATTTCTAATTTTGTTAATTTGGGTTTTCTCTCTCTTGCTTTTGGTTAGTTTAGCTAGGGGTGTATCAATCTTGTTGATTTTTTCAAAGAACCAGCTTTTTGATTGGTTGATTTTTTCTATCGTTTTCTTAGTCTCGATTTCAGATATTTCTCCCCTTATTTTGCTAATCTCTTCTCTTCTACTGCTTTTGGGATCAGATTGCTCTAGTTTCTCTAAAGCTTTAAGCTGCATTGTTAAGTTGTTTATTTCTGATGTTTCCATTTTTTTGACGTGGGCATTAAGAGCTATGAACTTACCTCTTAGAACAGCTTTCATTGTGTCCCAGAGATTTTGGTAAGTTGTATTTTCGTTATCATTCACTTTCAGGAAATCTTGAATTTCCTTTTTAATTTCTTCCTGAATCCAGTTCTCATTCAGCATCATAGTGTTAAGTTTCCAGGAGTTAGTGTATTTTCTCTTGTTTGATGTGTTTTGGATGTCCAGCTTTAGGCTGTGGTGGTCTGATAGGGCACAGGTTAGAATTTCAACTTTCTTGTATATGTGTAGATTCATTTTGTGGCCCAATATGTGATCTATTTTGGAGAAAGTTCCGTGTGCTGCTGAGAAAAATGTGTATTCTTTGGTGCGTGGGTGAAAAGTTCGATAGAGATCTGTAAGGTCCATTTCTTTCAGGGTTTGATTAAGTTCCAAAGTGTCTCTGTTAAGCTTTTGACCTGTTGATCTATCCCATGTAGAGAGGGCGGTGTTGAAGTCTCCAAGAATTATCGTTTGGGGGTTGATTTCTTGCTTGAGACGCTGTAGGGTTTTCTTAATGAATGTGGAGGGGCCCGTATTGGGTGCATATATGTTCAGTATTGTGAAATCTTCCTGGTGAATTGTACCTGTGACTAAAATGGAGTATCCATCCGTGTCTCTTATAATTTTTTTTGGTTTGAAATCCACTTTGTCTGATAGCATAATGGCTACCCCTGCCTGTTTTCTGCTTCCATTTGCTTGTAGAATTGTTGACCAGCCTTTTATTTTTAGAGCGTGCCTATCTTTTGTGGTGAGATGGGTTTCCTGCAGGCAACATATTGATGGATTGTGATTTTTAATCCAAGTTTGTAATCTGTGTCTCTTGATCGGTGAATTAAGTCCATTAACATTTAGTGTTATAATGGAGAAACTATTGTTAATTCCAGACATTTATTATGTTTAGTAGCTTTTATAAGTATATTGCTTCACTTTTAATGGTGTTATATTTGCCTTCTGTTCTCCTGGATATGCCTGTTTTTTTCTTCACGCTTGAGTATCATTTCTAGCAGTTTTTGAAGGCCTGGTTTGGTGGCCATGTATCCCTTAAAGTTGTCTTTGTGCTGGAAAATTTTTCTTTCTCCCTCGATCATGACTGATAGTTTTGCAGGGTAAATCAGCCTGGGTTGACATTTTTGCTCATTCAATACTTGAAGTATGTCTCTCCAAGCTCTTCTTGCTTTTACTGTTTCGACTGAGAAGTCATTTGTTATTTTAATAGGTTTACCTTTAAAAGTGACTTGTTTTTTCTCCCTTGAAGCTCTCAGCACCAGTTCTTTATCTTGAATGTGGAGTGTTTTAACTATTATTTGCCGTGGTGTGCTTCTATTTTGGTCGTATCTGTTTGGGGTGCGGAATGCCTCTTGTATATGAATGGGCCTCTCTTTTTTTAGATGAGGAAAGTTTTCCTTGATGATCGTTTGAAAAATTTCCTCAGGGGTGGTATTTTGAGATTCTTGCTCCGATATTCCATGAATGCGCATGTTAGGCTTCTTCAGGGTGTCCCATATCTCTTGGATATTTCTCTCAAGTATCTTTTTGGCTTTAACAACCTCTTCCATTGAGCTGGTTAGTACTCCCACTTTATCTTCAAGGTCTGAAATTCTGTTTTCTGCTTCATTAGTTCTGTTGATAAGACTCTCTGTGGCATTCTGGGTTGAAGATAACTTGTCTTTTAGCTCAGTTTTAAACTCTGCTTGAGTTTGTTTTAACTGCTCTATGCCACTTTTTGTTTCTTGCACTGTTTTTCTCAACTCCTCCAGATGTCTGTTGTGTTCCTCTTCAAAGCGATTGATTCGATTATGTAATTCCTCCCGGATTTCCTCTTTCATAGTATTGAACATGGTAATGATCATATTTTGAAAGTCGTTATCCTGGGTCAGGCTTTCTTGGCCTTTTTCCGCCGGGTTTGTTCTTGTTGGAGTCTAACATTATGGGATTAATTTCTTCAGTGGGAAATTTTTTTACTTGAGTCTTGCTTCTCATGGATTTGCACTTTGACTTTGGCATTGTCATTTTAACTCTTAAGATCTCTCAATTTCACTAAACTGAATTATTTGGCCTGGGGTACTGGTGGGCGGGCCCGAACGGGGACTTACCTAGGGCGCGGGGTGAGGCCCAGGTGGACCGCGCGCGTGTCCTGACCGGCAGAGCGGGGTGGGGTGAAAAGGGAGGATGGGCGCGTCGGCGTGGAGCTATTTAACCCAAGGGCAGCTGGGGCGGGGCCGGGCGCAGGGGGAGGTCCTCCTCATCCCTCGGCCCCTGCGCGGCTCCGGCTGGATGGTGGGAGTCGGAGCCGGGTCCCTGTGGGCTGACCTGGGGTCCTAGGGCGCGGGGTGAGGCCCGGCTGGATCGCGCGTGCACGTCCCGACCGGCGGAGCGGGGTGGGGTGAAAAGGACAAGCATCATTTTAAAAGAAATAAGACTTTTTAAAAATAAAAACAGACTCTGAGTTTTAGTTGCTATAGACTTATATGACTTATATGATCTATAGACATATATACTTATATCACCAAATTTTTGGGAAATAAAGACCACTGAGGAAAAGGGTAGATAAATATTTAATAAGAACCATGAACAAGTGAGACAATTAAAATGTCGCATACTTATCTTCTTTGAAGTTTCACATTATATCTCAAGTCCTTGGCTTTTCCTTTTGAATAAGCTGGTGACGTCAAGGATACAGCAAATATCAAGCATCATTTGGGGTGTCCCAGACATAGTCACTACCATCTACTTTCATTCAAAAATAAAGAAGATAACTGGACTATCAGCCTCCTCTTGACCTCATCCATCTCATGATCAGTAGTAGAGAAAAAATACAGAATATTGTCCCACAAAATCAAGGACACGGGGTTCTGTCTTTTTATAAAAGTCTGGCATTAAGGCATAAATTCTGTCAGTCTCTAATATAAGGATGGATTAGGAAGACTGGAATGGACTAGCCATCCATTGTTCAATTCCTTTATTTAACAAAGGAATACCTGACATGACTCTCAGGGGAATATAAAGAACACTATGCAGAGAACTCTGAATAAGTCACGCAGCTCATGAAAAATGCAAGTTGTTCAGATTAATAGTATCTTACTCCAGCCCCAAACAAAGACATGTGTAGCACAGTGTCCAAGAGTACCCAAGGGAGTATTACTCAGGCAGCACCCACAGACCCTCATCTCAATGTCTCCTGAGGGAAAATATGCCAAGAGTCTCCCTAGCCTGCAGCAAGAAATCACCATACAGGCACTTGTCTGAACTGCCCAGCTCTGCCTTCATTTCTACTTAGCAGCTGAAGCTCATCTTGTTTAACTAATCTACCTCTTCGGCTCTAGACCCTAATGGGTACTCAGTCAATATTTGTCAAGTGAATGAATGCTCACATCATCAGTCTAATAGGGCCTGTTACATAATGTGTTCAGCCCACTGCAAAATGAATGCACCAGATGGGTCTTCTTATTCAAAAAGCCAAGCAAAATATGACTGTTGAAAATATAAATATATATAGATTTCTCTTTCTTCCATATCATCACTCTCAATTTGTCATTCATGGTGTATTTTAATTGGCTGATTGATGTATTCTGAAAAAAGTAAGCATTTAAATTTTAGCCTGAATGTGTTGCTGAAATCATACAGCAACAGTTTTAAATGTAAATCTAAGAGCATTTAGCTGGTATGGGGGAAATCACTGAAATCATAACATGCTTATTTCATAATTCATACAAGTTTTTCTGTCTCACCAAAACTTTTGAGAATTCTGCCCCAAATCAATTCAACTTTTTCACTTCACATACAGCTGTAGTGAACCAATGGTCTCTCCCTTCAGTTCAGATAATGTAAGAAAAACAAAACTATGGAAGATAAAAACGGACATATTATCTTGTCTTTCTTATTCCTTCACTGTCATCATTTTAGCATAAGTGATTGACAGACCAAGCAGATGAGTAAGACATGATTGATAACATGCCTTGGTCTTCTGTTTGTTTTTGAGCAGCATCTTTTGTCCTTGGAATCTTGGTGAGAACCTTTTGTTCATTCACTCAAACGCTCTGTCATGTACACCACATATTAGTAATTGGATCAGAGCTGAAATTCCCACCAGAGTCCAGGTCAACTGAATTCTTTTCACAAAGCCTTTAGAAATACCTTCATGTTATTACCTTATAAGATTTGTGTCCATGGCTAGAGGTAAAATACAGCAAGCAATGAGGGAAGATATCTCACAGATAAGTTCCAAAGCCAATGTTTAACCTTCATATTTATAATCTCACAGGTTCTCAAATGATTAAATGCAAACAAAGCTCCTGACCCACATGGCTTTGTGCGACTCTGCAGGGTTCATTTCCCCCCCTGGCCATCAAGATAATCCAATTCAACAAATATTTATTGAATTTTACCATATGCGTGCTGTTACAATGCCAAGATCAACTAAAAGGACAGGGCAGAAACTGAACTCTGGCTGTAAGTCAAACATTTCTCCCACAGCACCTTATAGATATTTAGCAAAATGAAATAAAGAGAGCTTTCTGAGAAGCATGCAGGGAAATGTTATACAGAAAATTGTGTTGCCATTACCAATGTCTGCACAACTGTACACCTCCTTATCTTAAATTGGCTGTTTTCTTATGAGAGCTTTGGCTTTCTGGGTTTCTTTTTCATTTTTATTTATTGATGATTTTTTCCCTTTAACATTCATGTATATAACATATTCAGATTACTTTCCCTTCTTCCTTTCTTTATCTCCTCCCACACATAACCATCTTTCCTTTACATCTTCCTCCTTTTGTTTTGTTTTGCCTCATTGGGTTAAACCAAGGTCCCAAATCTTTAGCCAGCTGTCTTTGGTATAATCTCTTCAGTCTGTCTCTTGAACTTAGCACTGGAGAGGTCAAACAAGAAAAATCCAACTAGAGATTCTGCAAGGATTTCTGTGGTTCTGCATAGCTGGCAGGCAGGCTCTTGCTAAGATACAGGAGTCTGCCAACCAATCATAAAGAAGAAGGAGGAAGAGAGGAGGAGGAAAAGGAGAAGTAAGAGTAGGAGGAGAAGTAAGAGGAGGAGGAGGAAGAGGAGGAGGAGGAGGAGACTGTTTTCTGATTTTAAAATGTTTATGTATTCTTTTTGTTTTTATATTTATGGGGTAACAGAAGAATTTGAGAAGAAATTATTTGTATCCATTCACTTCAGAAATATTTTCTGAACAACTATACTGTATATCAATCACTGCTCTACATGTTGCAAGAGAACAACTGATAAAACATTGGTTTTTTTGCACAGTATGCTTCAGTGAAGAGACACTTAGATAAAGAACAGATATAATGTGATATAGCACACATATAGGGCTATGTTTCAGCCCTGTGAGACATCATAGAGATAGCCAATGTTTATTTAGTATCTCTGTTGTAAAATGAATGTCTACACTTCCTTGTACTCATATATTAAAATCCTAACATGCAATGTGGCAGTTGAAGTTAGAAGATTGTAGTCTTGAGATGTGATTAAATTGTAGAATATTGTGCTTACAAAGACACCCAAAAGCATTCTCTGACCCCTTCCATAAGGTGAAGACCCAGCAAAAAAGAGACTCTCTGAACAGTACGGAGACACTGTAAACTCTCAACTAGCTTTGACCTGGAACTTTCCAGCCCCCCAAGCTCTGAGAAATATATTTCTGCTGTACATGAGCCACACTCTTTACAATAGTTGGTTAGGGTAGTTCAGACTGATCAATACTAGCACAAAGTGAGTCCATAAAAGGTATTTAGTGAGTACATAAACCATTAAGCAAATAATGAAAGGTTTTTTACAGACAATAAATTTAGTAATAAAACTTTAGGAAATAGAGATATAGCTCAATGATAGAATATTTGCTTAGCATGCTCAAGACCTGGGTTTCCATTCTGCAAAAGGGAGACTGGCCCCCCTCACTGCAGTCTCCTGCTCCTATTCCATCTTCCTTTGAGTCTGCTCTTATAGTAAGACTCCATTTAAACAGCCTTTTATCTCTGGCTAGGAGGTGACCTCCAATACTAATCAAGATGGAGCCAAGGGCGGTGCAGGAACAGCAAAACTGAAAACGATAACCAACCATAATTCAGAGACCCTACATTAATCACCTGGAACCAGACCAGCCAAATCTTTCCCCATCCTAAAGCTCAGGGACATTTGCGGAAGAGGGAGCAGTAAGATTGTAAGAGCCTAAAGATGGGGAGGAACAACAATAAGCAAAATACTCCACACAAGTTAGGGCCGCAGTAGCCATAATCGGACTTTGCAGGACCTGCCCAATGATTGACATGTCAATGACCCCTCCCCCCAAAGTCTAGCATGGATCACAGGCACTAGGATCCTTAGAGACAAGGGATTAACAGTCATAATAGTGTTCCCATAATAAAGGGGAGTCCAAGAAAGGGCTTTGGGCAATGCCACTGAGTCCTTACACCTCACTAGAGTGGAGGATGCAGAGGGAAGTTTGACTTACACACTAAAGGATGCTCCAGGGAATGGGAGGGAGGAGAGAGGGACACTGGGAGAAAGGAAGGGAGGGAGGTGAAAGGAAGGGAAAAAGAGGGGAGGGTGCAAGGGGGACTGAAAAGGGGTGGAGGGAGGGAGGGGACTGGGGTTCCTATTAAGTTTGTATGATTGAGGAAATAAATAAATAAACATGAAAAAAAGACCTGGGTTTCATCCCAAGCATCACTGAAACACTGAAAATTATTAGAGATAATCAAAAATTTTTTCCATGCAGAAGTTAACAGCAGGTGCAGCAGGATATAGAGCCTGTGCAGTGAAACATGAAGGCATAAGTACAACCCGACTACAGGGTGTGAGAAGAAGGGACTGAAGAGACAGGACCGAAGAGGTGTGCAAGAGTCAAGTGAGCTTCCGGTCACAGCAAGATAGCTGGACTCATGCGTCAAGAGCAGACAAGAATTTCTTAAAGCTTGGAAACACAGGGGTCTGATATGAGCTTCAGGAAGCTCGCTTTAGCTTCAGTGTGAAGTGAGACAGCAGGTGGCTGATATGTGAACACAGAAGTCCAAGTCAACTCTTTAGGAGAGAACGATTTGAGGAGATAGGATATGCAAAGTTCAATCAGACTCAAGACTAATGACTACACACTTGAGATAACCAATAAGTAATAGATTTCATGAGCTGAAGACTACAAAGATGTTGGCTAAAGTTTACAAAGACCCTGAAGTTTTGTAAATATTGTTACAAAGTTGGAAGCACTCACTTGATGAGGAGATGATAAAGAGAAAACCAGACAGGTTAGAAACTGCAGTCCCAGCACAAATATGACCAAATGAATGAGAAACTGAAAGAAAAATAGGGTGTGACATCATAGAACCAAAGAAGAAAGTAGTTCTAAGCAGAAATGAGCCATCAGATGAAACCGACAGCAAGGACTAGTAAGAGAAGGATGTGTGTATGTCCATTACTTTTTGGTAGAGAGGATTCTGGGCTCACTATCTGAATGACATTATGGAGACATTCCTCCATTCACTGCTTTCCAAGCTGGGCTTAGCCATCAGGCTCCACCTATCTACATACATCATCATCATTATACAGTACAGTAAAAAGAATGCAAACTCTGGATTTGGGATCAACCACCTCCACTGGTGAAATCCTTTATATGGGTTACATGTGCACTAGGTACTTGCCAGCAGGACTGTTTTACCTAACAGCAGTGAAACTATAGTTAAACTATCTCCATTGGCTTTTTCAGAAAAGGGCAGAAAGAAAAACAAACTTGCCTCAGACACCCTGAGTTTGTAGGCTCATTTGGCAAGTGTAGCTGGTCAAATCTAGTTGATTGAAGCAGACCTGGGGGAATTTGTGTATGGTTTCCACTGTTGGCCCTTTGAGGGAGAATGATGGAATATTTACCAAGTGCAGCTCTTGCAGCATGTATGTGACTCGAATGTAATTAACTTAAGAGAGATCAGAGCATTAAGTGAGGAAATGGATGAAGGTATAATAAAAATGGTTAGACTGAAGTGGGAGAGAGGAAAGGTGGAAAGAATAGAGAGATTGAGAAAGAAGGCAGAGGAGAGGAGACTCAAATAGAGAGAATGCTTAAGGGAGTCAGAGAGATGAAAGAAGCTGAGGAAGATGAGAAAAATTGTGTGGGTAGCTGGGACCTAAAGTGCTCACTATGAAGACCACCAGGTACTATAATGCTGTGTGAAATATCCCCCACACTATATAAATGTAATAAAAAGTGTTAAAGAAGCATAAAAATGTTCCCACAATGTAGAGCAAATTTGGAAGTTTGTGGGTATCTCAAACCACAGTCACCTAGATTTTTTTTCTCTTTAGTCCCAGGATGCAGCATTACTGTATCTCTTTAAAATTTGAAAATTGTGGCATTCAAATCACGCATATTTTTAACAAATTTCAAGCAAAACTAAAACACATAGAAAATATTTTTATAATTGGAACTGAAAATCATTAAAAAGAAGCTATAGGATTTTTTTTTTCTAAAGACGTGGGAAGATGAACTACTTGCCCTGTTATGAGACAGCACAGTTGACACTGAGCCAGAGAAAAGTCTGATTAAACATTAATTGCTAGGTATGGTATATAATGAGGTAGAAAATGTCAGACATCCCTGAATCAAAACCTTCCAAGATCAAAATTATAGAAGTTCAACAGGAAGTACTAATTATAGCAGGACAAATAAGGTGTGTGAATAATATAGGGAGAAAGTGGAAAGTATAAAAAAAAACAGTCTAAAAGGTAGTGTGGGGACATGCAGAGCTGAACAGATCATAGAGGGGAGAAGACTCGAAAAATAGAGTTGGTTGAGACACGATAAGCGAAGCTTAAGAGAGGACGCCCCCCAAGAATGAGAAATGTGCTTTCCCAACATGCTTCTGTGGTTTGCTGCTGTCCACACCACCTGACTATCACCTGCATTGTGACTTCATCATTGGAATCAAGTTTCTGACTTGCTGTGAAATTGGTTCTTATTTATCCCTAATATAAACTCTTTCTGCCATCTCCCTGTTTGACCATGGCACATCTGTCTAGATTTTGGACAAAACTGACTATTCAACTACATGCTATTTTGTCTTTCCTGTCATACCTGGAATTCATTTCTGAAAGATACTACTGCTAGCCTATCTTGGGATAGGCTTTTCAACGAGTTTAACTCTACCTACTGATCTTGTGCAAAGAGATTCCATATAAAACTTGTACATACAAAGCATCTAGAAGTAAGAAAGATAAATAGTTGACAGGGACAACTGAGCTGGTCTCAGATAGTTTTTAGTTAGGTCTCTTATCACTTACATTGATACCCAACATTCTTCTCAACCCAAAAATGGATATTAGATTTAATTGAGTTCCAATTTTTCCATGCCATTTTTTCCATGCCATTGTGAGGTTTAATCATGTCTTCCCATCACTTGACTTTGCTTGTGTGACAAACAAAATATTTATACATGTGTGATAAATAGAAATTTAAACTGTGCGGACATGGTTTAACTTACTCTCTTGTATTTCTGTCTTTCTCCATAGGACTACACTTTGGGTATCAGCTGGATTGGAGCAAATGGGAGACACGTGGAGCTAACTTGGGCCCAAGCTTAGACTGTGTTCATCAGCTGACAGTAACTTATCCCAGTCTAGAGCAGTTGAACTTCCACCAATGCAGATTCAGGAGCCAGAAAATAGGTGTTTATTGTTGGAAGCCAGTTGTAGCATTTCAGACATTGCTGACTCTGACTCGGTGAGAAGTCAAACTAAGTCCATCCGGACTTTTAAAGCAAAGGCCCATTATTGGAAAGGAGTGACAAAACATATTTTGACCCTCTGTTTAAGAGTTAGAATATTTCTTGTTCAGTGAGGTGATAATGGAAATGTTTGCCTTCTTGCCCCAAAGTGAGGTCACTGTATCTTTGGTGGTTCCTAGGAAGATATTAAAGAACTTTATAGGAGATCCTGTACTCTCTGAGATTGTCTGAAAGTTAGATAATTGATTTGGCTTTCCAACAAAATCTTAGATACTAGCATGGCATATCTGCTTGTAATTCATCTATTTTTGAAATCCTATATAAAGAACATTTCCAGGCATGTCTTGACTCTACTCAATTCATGTTTAAGGAAGAAACAACCACTCCAGGTGGATTAGTGCATCTTCATTCCTTGCCCAAATCCTCAGACTCTCAGAGCTTCCTTTGCTTTTTATGCTTGCCCAACAAATATCTTAATTCTTGCTTTATTTAAAAGAGAGTGAGAGAAAATAGAAAACATGTGTGTGCCACAGTGCATGTAAAAGGTCTAAGGACAACTTTAGAAAATCAGTTTTCTTCTTCCACATGGTATTTGAAGATTGTTGATATGAAAAGAAAGACATAATGTCCCATCTGTACCACTCAGGGATAGCTGCTGAATCCTATTAGGAAACTTGGGGACAGTTTCCACAGCCCTTGCATTTGGTAAATGGGGCACCCAGGCCTCCTCATGGATGACTCAGAAGCAGTTCTGCCAGACTCTGCAAAAAGGAGACATTAAGAGAGCAATTTTTATAATCTCCTCTTCTCTGCTTGTCCTCCCACCTCAGTAGACTTGGAAGAATAACGCAGTGTAGAGCAGCAAAAAGGAGCTATGTTATACTCGATTGGCCTGAAGTACTCTCATTTATTAAATAGAGCCATTATGTGACTCTCAGAAAAAAATTACAGACAAAAATAATTTAAGTCTTAAGACGGCACAGAGTCCATGAAGGCTCTGTTCCGTAATCTCCGGGCTCTTATCTTAGAAACAGCAAATCACAGTGGGGTTATCTTGAAAGTGACCCAAAGAGGAGGTCTGGCAAAGCTTCCCAGAGGACCAGGGGCATAAGTGACATGGTGGGAGGATTTAGTAATCCCAAGAGACAAGGTTAGGCTGCATGGTGAAGTTATCCCAAACCTCAGTGGTTTCACACAATCAAGTTTATTTCTCCCTCACGGGAATGTTTATTGCAGGTCTACAAGGGCTGTTTTCCATTCACGGATGCAAATGAACAGCCTGCGCCAACTGAGTGCTCTCTGGTTTGGAGCACTTAGTTCTCTAGACAGCAAGAGGAAAGGGGTGTCTCAGATCAGGCTCCCCAGAAAACAGATCAAGATCAAGATTTCTGCGCAAAAAGAGTATTGGTAGTGAATTGAGAGCTGACATGAAGGAGAGAGCTCAGGAGATAGGTCAAACATGCCCTGATGAACGTGACCCAGTAACAACAAAGATCTTGGCCAACCCAGGAGAGAGCTCTGGAACACCTTAAGGCAAAGAGCTTAGACCTTTATTGCTCACCTTAAGGCAGCCATTCAACTGGCCTGACTCTAGAGAGAGGATCTCACCTTGGGGAATGTGCTCTGTTCCACTAAGAACAACTCCTGGAGAGCAGCTTGGCCAAGGGCTTTCAGCTGACAACCCTCCCAGTGGCTGCCGATATGAAAGCCCCGCAGAGCAGATCTCGGTGACACATCACGACATCACTTTAGGGGCAATGGGCAATGCATGTACTTGTCACTGCCTCCAGCTAAGAGGGACAGGAGAGAGGTAAGTCATCTTTTTTTGCTCTCATTTCAATGACAAGAAGAATTCATGACCCCTCTATAGGTGCAAGGAGGTATGGGAAAACATGGAATCACTGGGATGGATTGGAGAGAAGCTCTTCTGGAGGTATTCGTTTCTGTTACTTAGAGTGTCTACCCTTCAGTCATCATGTTTGTTAACAGATCACACATCCAGTCACTGTGATAAGCTATCAGGTTTCCACCTCTGACTTTCCTGAAAACTCCTTAAGCTCCCCAACTGCAAGATCAAATCTTCCTCCTGAGTTCTTGCCCTTGTCTTGTCTAAGCATCAAGACAACTCTCTTGGTCTCTTCTTTTTTTTAATTTTTTTCTATTTATTCAATTGTGCATGTATGTGTGTGTGTGTGCGTGTGTGTGAGTGCGTGTGTATGTGTGGGTGTGTGTGTAGAACAACGGGCGAATTTGGGAACCACCATGGACCACCTCCACCTCCTCCTTGTTTGACTCTGCCCCAGGATTCACAGGCTCCACCCTACTAGAACCAGAAACGCTGCCCCCACTTCCGCCCGGCGTCTATACATGAGGTCTAGGATCCGAACTCAGGACTTTCCACCTGCAAGGCAAAGGCTTAATCCCTGAGCCACCTCTCCAGTCCCAATCTTGGTCTCTTCTTGTATTCCACTTCAAACAAACAAATTAGAAAAAAATAATAAGTTTACCTCCTAGTGTTAACTGAGAACATAGTTTTCTCTAATTAAGGTCCCCCCACTACCACCTATCAAGTCTCTCCACTAATTCAGAGTCCTGGACTCCTCTTTATTCTGGTAGCTCCTATTACATGACATTGAGCTATCTTCACATGGCCTGTTCTTATACTTTATATCACCATGGTAAATATGCTTGCCTGGTCATCTGCCAGCTTGCGACTCATTATATCATCCAGACTATGCTCCCTAACCATACTCCTGATCAGAGCTCAGGACAAGCCTGCAGCCTCAGAACTGGGTCAGAATCAGTAAATTATGACGAAATGAAACAGATGTCTTTTCAATCCTTAAAATCCTTTGAAAGTGCAATTTCTATCTTCAGCTAAAGTGAGTTCTTTCTCACTTTACATATACATTACAATACTATACTATTAATGGATATACATTACTTATCATCATTATGGATCCACTGAATACTTCATCTAGATAGTGCCTTGTGTGCTAAGGAATTAGACCAGTTATAATTAAAGCAGGGACGGATGAGTGCGTGTATGGCATTAGTCCTTGGACACTCAGCAGCTACTGACCTATTTTAATAATTGATTGAAGTATTGATTCTTCAAACATAACTATGTGTTTCCATCTTAGTAGAACCAATTACAGTGTATATGTCTATTGAAGAACAGCTGACTCTTAAAACTTGGCTATTTGGGGCCTCAGAACTCAAAAGAAACTTTTCCATGGATGAAATTGAAATGTCTAACAAATATCTTTAAAAAATGCTCTACATTCCTAGCCATCAGAAAATGCAAATCAAAACTACCTTGAGATATCATCTCACTCCAGTCAGTATGGCAAAAATCCACAACACAAACACCAAATGCTGGAGAGGATGTGGAGAGAAGGGAACTCTCATACATTGCTGGTGGGAATGCAGGATTATACAAACCACTCTGGCGATCAGCATGGCAATTTCTAAAAAAAGTTAAAGATTGAAATGCCATATGACCTTGCTATGCCACTACTGGAACTAACCCCCCATAATGCAAAAATTCACTACAGTGACCCGAGCACAACCATGTTCATTACAGCACTATTTATAATAGCAAAGTCATGGAATCAACTCAAATGCCCATCAGGTGATGAATGGATAATGAAAATGTGGTACATTTATACAATGGAATACTACTCAGCCATCAAAAAAGATGAATTAATAAAATTTGTTAGGAAATGGATGGAATTAGAAAAAAATTATATTGAGAGAAGTATCTCAGACATAAAAGTTAGACACCATATATACTTTCTAATAAATGGATCCTAGTTCCAAATGCTTAATGACATCTTCAAAGGCAAATCTCTGTAATACCTACTATAATCTCAAAGGATTATAAACATGAGGAAAGGGGAAGAAGGGCCTCAAAGAAAGGAGATAAGGGATCATGCTTCAGTAGAGAAAATAAGTCACCATCAAGTATTGCATGTAAGTAGCAAGACATCTGGTGAAGCTCACTCTCACTTCCCTTCATGTTCACATGCAACTGAATAGGTTTGATCTCACCAATCAGGGAGGGTATAAGGACTAGCAGATAGATGGTAACCATCCTGCAAATGGGACACTGCTCCCTCTGCTGCTGTGTCTTACTCCTATTCTCCCATCTACTTTTGAGTCTCCTCTTATATTAAGATTTTTATTTAAACAGTCTTTTATCTCTGGTTAGGAGGTAACCTTTGGTCAATCAGGATGCAGCCAAGGACAGTACAGGAAAAGCAAAACTGAAAACAGCAACAAACCATAATTCAGAACACCAAAGACCCTACATTATTCACCTGGAACCAGAGCAGCCAAATATCTCCCCATCCTAAAGCTCAGGGAACCTTGAAGAAGAGGGGGCAGCAAGACTGTAAGAGCCTACGGGGAGTGAATTCCAATACCCATCAGGATAGAGCCAAGAGCATTGCAGGAGCAGCAAAACCGAAAAAAAATATATCAACAAACCATAATTCAGAACATCACAGACTCTATATCAACCACCTGGAACTAGGCCAGCCTAATCTCTCCCCATCCTGAAGCTCAGGGAAATTTGCGGAAGAGGGAGCGGTAAGATTGTAAGAGCACAAGGATGGGAGGAGCAATGATATGCAAGATACTCCACACAAGTTAGGGCTGAAGCAATCATAATTGGACTTTGCATGCCCTGCGCAAAGTACAACACACTACTGACCCCTCAAATTCTAGCATTTGCTAAAGGCACTAAGATCCTTGGAGGCAAGGGATGGACAGCCACAGTAGTGCTCCTATGCTTAAGGGGAACACAGGAAAGGGTTCTGGGAAATGCCACTGGTCCATCAGAGAGGAGGACCCAGAGGAGAGTCTGGCATGCACATTAAAGGATGCTCCGGGGATGGGAGGTGGAGGCACTGGGGAATAGGGAGAGAGGGGGGACGGGAGGGGGGCATAGGGCAGTGGGAGGTTGGAGTGAGGAGGGGACCGGTGTACCTGTTAAAGTTGTATGAGTAAAATAAAAAATTTAAAAAAAAACAATATGCAGGATACTCCACACAAGTTAGGGCTGCAGCAGCCAGAATTGGACTTTGCCTCACCTGCACAATGGCGGACATGTCAACAACCCCCCTCCCCAAAGTCTAGCATGGATCACAAGGTAGAAGGCTTCAGACAGTAGAATCCTTAGACTCAAGGGACTAAACAGTCATAATAGGCTTCCCATACTAACGGGGAGCCCAAGAAGGGACTCAGGGCTATGCAACTGAGTTCTGAACCCTCAGTAAGGTGGAGGAGTCAGAGGGAGTTTGGTGTTCACGTGAAATGATGCTCCAGGGGATAAGTGGGAGGAAGAGGGAGGTACTGGGAGAAGGAGAGAGAGGGAGGGGTGTGAAAGAAGAGGAGAAGGAGAGACAGTACAAGGAGGAGACAACTAGGTGGGAAGAGGGAGGGAGAGGACAGGAGTAACCTATTGAGCTTGTGCGAGTAGGAAAAAAATTAAATGTGGGAGAAAAAATAAAGTTTAAAAAAATTGGCTCATTTGATGTCAGGAACTCAGATATGTGCTGTGCTCACCTGTTACACTACCCTTGCTGTTCTCCTTCTCTGCTGCTGTGAGATAACACTTACACTCAAGAAACTGAAGGAAAAAAAGGGAAATTTATTTGGCTTATGATCCAGAGAGGAGACATAGTCCATTATGGCAGAAAAGGCACAGGAGGCGGCAGAAGCTGGAAACGTCTCAAGTCATGTTCATCATGGAGGCAGAGGCAAGAGCTAACTGCTAGAGAAAGCAGGGAGGGCTATCAATCCTCAAATCCCACTCTTCAACAAGAGTCAACCGTAAAGGTAACTTTCTCAAACATTAACAGCTAAGGATGCAAACACATGAACTACTATGTGAATCCAACACTGTGTTCATGAGTAATGTGGATGAAATAGCACCTAAAGGTAGAGAGAGTGAGAATAGAGAAAAATGAAGACTTGTCGCTGTATACCTGCTGTCATCACCTGCTTAATCCATGCTTCATGAACAGGCAGCTGGTCACCAATGAATGTTTTTATTTGGGTGACATTTTTTAAGTTGAAAATTTTCACTTAAAATATATGAACTTAAATCCATCCAGACACTGCCAGGCCCTCTTCCTGTGACTGATGGGGCACTTGTTCTCCAGTTCACCAGAAATGCACTATCTCTTATTCCTGTGGAATGAATAGCACTTCTCCAAACTGCATACGTTGAACCCCTCACTACCATGTAACTATGTTTAAAGTTGAAGCCTCTAAAGAGGTGATGCAGGCTCGATGATGACATTAGGGTAGAACCCCACTCCTAGTTGCCTGGCTTCCTCATAAGAAGGGGACAAGACACCAAAGATGACTGTGCACAGAGAAATCAGCTGTGAGGACATGGTGAGTAGATGCCATCTGCACGTCTAGAAACCTCAGGGAAAGCCAGAGCTGCCCACATCCTGCACTTAGACTTCCAGCCTCCAGACTCGGGGGAATAAGATTCTGTTCATTAAGCTACCCGGTCCATTGCTTTCTATCCTAACAAACTAAGCCATCTGCTGCACCTTCAACTTCTACCATCCTGCCCATGCTTCTGAGCATTTCCCTTATATCTCGGTAATGTCACTGTTTACCTGTGAGTCTAGTAGCAATCATCAGCTATAACAAATATAATATGTAGATGGCTTTCCAGATGACAAACATTAGTGTCATGGGGGAAGAGCTTAAAGTAAACCTAATGTGACTAGCATATATAAAAACAGCGTCTGAAGGTAGGATTGTCTCATCCCAAACAGGCCACCATGAGCAAAATTGCAAAGATGTTTCTAATATATATATATATATATATATATATGAAGAATGTGATAGTTAAGACTACTGATTTGGAAGCAAAAAAAAAAAAAGGAAAATTCTATGTTCGTATTTTATCTGGGCCATTTGATAGCTATGTGTCTTAGCCTACTTTTCCTCAGTTTTAAAATAAACGTAGTGAAGAAAAAACACACATAATGTCTACAAAGATCTAGAACAGGTCTAGAGCAAATAGCAGCAAAGTCAATGGAGTTATTTTTGCTATTAGGATACTTTCAGCTACAAACAACAGAAATTTTAAATAAAAGCAATCTAAACAACAAGGAACTAAGGGGCTGGAGAGATGGGCCAGTGGTTAAAGTACTTGCTGCATAAAAAAGAGAACTATCATTTGGGTACCCAAAAACCCTATATAAATGCCTGGTGGATTGGCAGCATACCTGTAATTCCAGCCTTTAAAGTTAGAGATAGGGAATCTCCATGATAATCTTTCTGCCATGATTAGCAAGATGAGCAAGCTCTGGGTTTGATTGAGAGATCTTGCCTCAAAAAATAAACAGGAGGAGTGCTCAAGAAAGATTCCTAAAACTATTCACAGGCCTCTGAATATTTGCACACATGTGCACATGCACACCCACATACATGTGAATACACACACACACACACACACACACACAAAACACATATACATGAAAAGAAAAAACATGAAATTGATTTGGCTTAAGACCTGGAAATCTAAAATTGGGCTGGGTTGCAGGATTGACTTAAATCAGTAGGTGTGTTTGCTCCATTTCTCGACACATCTCTCAGTTTTGCCACTTCCATGTACCGCCAACCCTCTCTGATAATTGAATGATTATTACAATACTGGGTCCTACCAAGCCCATATGAAAAGACAGAAGTTTTCTATATTCCCTTCCAAAAGTATTCACAAATGTTTCTTCATACCCCATTATAATATAATGCCCATGCTACTTCCTTGTTCAGGGAATGGGATCATCTGATTGGCTTGGACTAAAAAATAGGACCACGCACTGAAAGTAATCAAAGATCCCTGTATAGTTCTGATTGGTTAGGCTTCCCTGAGGTACATTTCCTACTTGACAGAGGTATTACATTTCTGAGCAAATCAGGGTCCTCCCTGTTGTGAAAGAAGGGAATGGTAAAAGTTGTATAAACATGAAGCAATGACTACTATACTGAGATTTTTATTAATGAAGAAAAGCGATTTCATAACTTGTGAAACTAAGTAAGGTCTTCTTTAAACATCCTATGTTCTAAGTGCCAATAAAAATGTATATATAATCAATCCATTTAATCTTCCTGGCAATTCTATGAAATGGTCTTTATGACACCCATTTTGTGTATAAGAGCCTTTTAAAAGTTTTTTTAAGAAGAATGTCCTTCACTAAACATCTAAAAAGTAGCCAAATATTAGAATCATATCTTGATTCAATTCTATTTTGGAAAAATTAGAATAGCAACAGTACCTATCTCATAAAAATTCATGAGAGTGAAACGAATCAATCTAGTCGATCTAACACACAGTAGCTAGTCATGAGCACAAGTATTGTCACAGCTTCATTTCATGGAATTTCAATTCACTGATGGCAAGAAACTCTACTGTTTTGATATCACCAAGAAAGAAAGAGAAGTATTATCCATTAAACAGTAACCTACTTTACCACTTGAAATTTTCACACAATATTTATTGAAAAATAAACTTATTCTCATTAAATGTGACTTATATCAGAAGTTGCCTTGTGTGTCCTTAGGGGAAATCAGTGAAATGAAATGGTTGAGGTGTTTTAACATTTATTTAAAGTTCAGTCTTGAGTTGGGGAGATAACTCAGTAGCAAAAGCTTTTGCCTCCCAAGGAAAAGGACCTAAGTCTCTAGATCCCACATTAAAATGCAAGGCAGAAATGGTGGCAGCCTGCACTTCTGGCACAAGGTCTTCCATTCAATGTCATTATCTCCAGTAAGAGTAGTGTCGATGATGAAAAGGGAGCAAAGCTTTTGTTAAAATGTATCATGACTTTGCAATCACATACAGCTTATCTTCTTTGACTCTGTAATGATCATGACACTTGGTTTCTACTATAAGAAGAGGTTCTTGTTCAGGATTTTCTTCCAAGCTTTTAAAACCCACTCAGCCATTTCCAGTACTGTCACCTGAATGCAGATTCAAGTAAGGCCACCACTGCATCAACTCACCTCCGTAAGAAAGTATAGAATACCATCAGCTAAAAGTGCATCTCAACTCTGGGGTCGTAAAACAGATGTGCATCTCACAGATGGCAAAGCAGAGTAGTCTCATTTTTACTGCTATTTTTCTTTCTGTATCCCAAGACACAGGTTTATTGCAAAACCAAAATCAGATGTTAATAACAATCAGGTATTCATCCAATAGATAAGAAGTGAATGAAAGTTACACTTCATAATTGCTGTAGAAGGTAAGAAGTCAAAAAGAAGAGACATCAAAAACAATGTTCAGTTGGGAGTTAAGAAAAATGTCTTACTTTGTTATAAAAAAAAAGAAGCACAGAGATTTACTCATGCAAGTTGCCTTACCTATTTCTCCTTTTCCTTTTCTGTAGAATGATGAACTCAGAAAGCGTCACACTTTACTATTGTGAGCAAAGACACTAACCTCGGTGTTTTTAACAAACTCCTCCAAGGATACTGGGGCTTGATCCTTCCAAAGTGAAGAGATCATCAAGGGCCCCCACACTAAGTCAACAATTTACTAGAGATCAGAGAGTCAGTGGGGGGCATGTTCCAGGGAGAGGGGCTGCAGCATGGATGTTTACATTCTTGGAGAGCTGATGGGAAAGGAAACACACTGCTTCTCACTTTTCATATTTTTTTTAAAAAAAAAAAAGGTCTTTCTTTGACTGTTAGCATTCTCAATAAATGTTTTGCTTTTTTAGTTGAAAATTTATGATTAAGAATAATACTATAAATGGAAATGTTTTGGAAACCTATAGTTTAAACATTCTGAAGTTCATTGTTCAGAAAATATCAGTATATGGTGGAGACAGCTGTGCATGTTTTGGATTCATGCAAGATAAACAGGGTATGGAGTAATACATCTGCTAATAACTTTGCAAAGCAAAAAAAATAAGTAATTCTTCAAGAGTTTTATGATTTTTTAGGCCATCTAAGAGGATTTACAGAAACATAGCATGCCAAGTGAAGAAAAATGACTAATATTTAACACCTCCTTAAAGAAATAAGAGTTCAATGCAAAGAACTAAATAAAAATGAATAAAAGTTCACATATCATTTAATACAAACAAACAGAAAAGATGAAAGGAAGGAAGAAGTAAAGAAGAAAGAAGAGAAAGTGGAAAAAAAGAAAGGAAAAAGAGAGGAGAAAAAAAAAGAAGAGACAGAATCCAAACATAAGAACTCAAACAGATGCGTATTGTAGAAAAGAATCTTTACCGTGGCTGATTCCAGCTTCCTTTATTCTACTAGTGCTTAATCAGTTCCCCCACCTCCTTCTTCAGGGAGTAAGATTATAAAACAAAGTGGTATGGTGACTATGACAGATAGCTTTGTAATCTCCCCACACTCTTCTTGATAAGTAACTGCATTTCTCAGAATTCACTGCAGTTCCAACTTGTGAAGCCAAGAAAAGGTAGAGGAACCAATTTCATATCTGATTAGCCTTGGTTTCCTTGCCCAGAGGAATAGTACAGTAGCTCTTCTACTTCAGTAAATACAGAAGAAAAATAAAAGACTTCTCCTCTAGAGACATTCATTTAAGTGGGTGTTTGGAAGGCCGTGCTAGCTAGATGCTTTGATATGAAACAAACGTTATTTGCACACATGGCGTGATACCATAAAATGGAATAGCAACTAGAAAGTCAGGAGATATTTAATGAAGCAACTGCAAAAGTGTTTCAGACTATTTGTAACTTTTCCAAGTCTGGACTCATTTCAAAGTGGTGTCCTTTTTTAATTTTGAAGAGAAAAAAGGAAGGAAGGAAAATGGGAGGGAGGGAGGGATGAATGGTATTTACAGAAAGACAAGAACCTAGATAAAAGAACAAAGACATAAACATTCAGGTAGCTATGATGAATGAAAGGGCAGAATAAGGGATTTTTGAGGACAAGGAATAATGAAGAGACTAGACAGATAGGACACAAAAGAGACCAGATCAAAAGGCAACTGTATACTTGACTAAGGTTTATTCATTTACACTCAACATTTTACTATAAGGCCTGTGATCTTTGGAAACAATCAAATAAGAATAAGAATAGCAATTAAATAATAATCTAAGAATAAGAAAGACTTTTTCATTAGCTATGTGATGTAAATATCTTGTATTGAAACAAATTGGGATGCACCTTCCAATTTCTAGATGGAATCAAAGTGATTTGCCTATATTTGCACATTAGAGAGACCTGTGGTATCAGTATGGAAAATAGACTGGAAACTGATAAAGATAAAAATGAAGAGACCAACCAGAAGACTGTGTAAGTAATCTAGTTAAAGACTGTGTGGGAATAGAAAACCACTAACGAGCTCAAACTTTGTTCCAAACTTGATTTAAAATCCAATCGACATAAAGCTCATGCCACAATGACATTTTATGAGAACTTTCAAAAAGGAGGAAAGCTGCTCGAATGGGATCCCAGAAGACTGCCAAACACTGGACTAGACATGACACCCTGTCAGAAAAAGAGGAAAAAAGTTAAGCATAATTTGAAGTTTACTTCCATAAAAACCTGGTAAATAAAAAGAACTAGCCAGGTAGATCAGACAGCTAAACTATACTGGTCCATCAGTTATTATAAAAGTAAAACTGGGAAGTTGCCTGAACAGGGGGAAAGGATTTCTTTTAATATTTTCTTTCATAAATACAAAGACTTTTGGTTTTCTCCCATGGAATCCTTAACTTCCAAGCTCATCTTAAACTTGTGTGTTCTTATGTATTGACTCGCTTTATGTCTGTTGTAGCAATGTATAGTTACTGGGTTAAATTCACTGTGAAGAAATCACATTTAATCCCTGTAATCGTAAGGCACACAGACTTTTTTCTGTAAGTTTTCCATTACATATTAGTTAGAAGTTGCTGGTGCATGTCTGTTGTTGGAGAAAAAAACACTGCATAACCCTGAGGTATTTATTCCAAAACTGAGCTATTTGTTCAAAGTATGTAACTTGTCCTACTACCATGACAGGACTCTGACCTAAGATGAGGATGATAACAGAAAGAAACAGGTGGGCTCAAAGGATGTTACAGAATCAAATAAGCAAATCTTACTTGTTTCATGTATGAAAGGAGGAAAAGAAAGTATCAAACAGCTCTCAGATACTCATTTTAAAGGACAAAGAATCTAACGCTGTCAGTAACAGGAGAAGCATTTTCAAAGGATAGCAAACATCATTTAGGACATCATATAGAAAGAGCCTTTAGTTCTATTCAAGGGGATGTTAAGCGAATGTAAGAGCCAGGTCAAAACAGAGATCCAGACCAGCAATGAAGATGCAAGAATGTCTACACATCAGAGATAGCATTGGCAATGTCCATCTAAATATGATCATTTCATTTGCATAGCAGTACCAAGCTTTGAAACACATTTACCATGTAATAGCTCATCTTATGTGAGCCGTTCCAAAGGATGATGTGATTATCCTCATTTTACAGATCCAAACACTAAGGACAGTACAGGTTAAAACTTGTTGAAATCCATGAGTCCATACTGAAGCTCAGATGCCCTGACTCCAGTATCAGCATTCTTTCTATGGTTCTATGATGGATGGTGTGCTAGTTAGAGACACAGGGATCAGCATGACAATTGAAAGCTGAGCTCTGGGAACTCTTATGAAGAACTAATAGTCAAGGTGAGCCCTTGAGCAAGTCTGCAGGAGATTGTCTGATATGGGAAGATACAGTCCACTGCAGGTATGACCATTCCCTGGGTAGGCACATAAGATGGAGGAAGCTGGCTTAGCAAGTTGGCATTCTTCAGCATATTTTGGCGGTCTTGCTGTCTGTCAAGTGAGGTTTGCCTCTCACTCAGAAATCCTGTGTATGGGCTGGACAGATGACTCAGGGGTTAAGACTCTACCTCACAAGCAGAAGGTCCTGAGTTCAGATCCCAGCTCCCATGTAAAAATACCAGGCAGAAATAGCAGCGGGCTGCACTTCCGGCCTGAGTGGAGCCTGGGAAGCAAAAAGGAGGTGGAAGTAATCCAGGATGATTCGCAAAGTCACCCTTGGTCCTTCACAAGGATATACAAGTGCCCTCTGATACACACACACACACACACACACACACACACACACACACACACTGAATGAATGAACAAATAAATATAGTTTAAAAATATTTTAAAAAGAAAGAAATCCTGTGGATGTGATGTGGCCAGTGCCCTGGGTTCCCGGTGCTGGGTGCACTCTCTAGTAAGGCTGCACTAAGAGCTAGTCATAAGAAAGAATTAAAACTCCTTGTTCTCTTAAGCTTTGTTCATGAATTCATTGGCAACTGTATGGCAACATATGAATTCATTGGCAATTCATGGCAACATGTGGCAGCTGCAAAAAATGCAATCAATGTGCTTGAAAGTTTATAAATTCTGGACCTTCTGAGGAAGTTAAGTCTACTCACTCAGAAACAGATTTTCAAATCTCCATTGCACTCAAATCATGACAACTTCAATGCACATGAATGTCCATGCTCCTCACCATGAAATACTGAAGGAGATTATTATCTTACTTCCATACTTGACACCTGTATCCACATTGTACTTTTAGAAGCCTCTTACTTCTAGTTGTATGGGTGTGGAGGGGGAGTCTCCATTAACCAGGTATTATGCCTCTCTCTTCTTGTTCTCTTATAGCAAGAATAAAATTGCCCGAAGTCATTTACCTTAATTCATGAACAACCAGAGCACACAGAATTAATAGACTTGGCTCTCAGATAGGAGCCATACAGACTGCTCATGATGAGATGATCAAGAATCCGAGAATCGGGTAGATAAAAAAAAAAAAAAAAAAAAAAAAAAGGAAATGGGTAAGAGACAGTGAGCTATTTCAGTGGTGAGGAACCTGGTCGCAAATCTAGAGGCATGAGTTTGATCCCCAGAAGCCCACATAGTAGAATGACAGAACCAAATTCTGAAAGTTGTCCCCCAACTTCACCTGTGTACCATATCATACTCTCTATATATATCTATCTATCTATCTCTATCTCTATCTATCTTTTTTTCTCTATATATTTGAGAAAAAAATCAAATTTTGGGTAGATATAGATTTGTGTTGCTCTCTACTTTGGTCAGAGAAGCTTTTCAGTCGGTAGTGACTATTGCCAGAACTCATAAAGTACTGAGAATAGGTGAATCTGAATGTTCAGTCACAGCAAGGACATCTGTATCAACATCCTCTGCTGCCTCAACAAGACTCAGGGAACATCCTGGAAGAAAGACAGAAAGAATGTAAAAGACCGAGGATGGGGAAGAGTTCTGTGAAATCCTGTCTTCTAGACAAGACACGGCCATTAGCCATTGCACACGTGAACTCAGGAGCTATTAAGAAGGGGAGAGAGTTACCTTTCTTTTGGGGGTATGACCACTAATGGGTTTGCCCATGCACTAATAGAACATCTTACACCCAAACACAAATTGATATGAGTAGCACTGATTGGACAGTTGTATGCTTTTTTTAAAAAAAAAGACAGAATCCATGATATTTATAAGGAAATGTGTTGGAGGAGGGAGCACTAGAGGAGTCAGAAGGAGAGTGGATGTGATCAAAATACACTGCATACATGTGTGAAATTTCCAAATAAATAATATATATGAAATATATACAGATATGTATATGAATATGGATAGCCATGAAATCACAGATGACCAGCACACCACTGAAGTTTATGATCCAAGTGATTCAAATCAGACACAGTCAGCCCTCTAATCTGCCTGTTTCCCATTTGGGGTTTCAACTAACCTATGTGCCAAAGCATTGAAAATAAAAATCACACATTTATTGCAAAGGTGTAGATTTTGATTGTTACTCTTTTCTGATCAGTACTATATGGTTAGTAATCTAAGGTTGAAATGTATTAGAAGAAATGCATAGGTTATATTCAAATACTGTCCTAGTATATGAAAGAGACAGCGACTATCTTCAGATTTTGTATACCTAGAGCTACAAATGACTGCCTTCTATAAGCTAAAATATTTATCTTAGGAGGAATAAGTTCAAATTCATTAATATGAGGCTATTAATTTCCCAGAAAGAAAAAAGTGTGGGATATTTAAGGCCAAAACGGAATTGAATGGGACAAATGATTTCAGAAGAAAGTTTACAAGAATCACCATGTACTTAATAGATGTGCACGTGCACACACACACATTTATGGAAAAGAAAGAAGTATTGAAAGACCCACAGGAGGAATGAATGCAACATTACTAACAAAAGTGATAGTCTTGGAAGAAGTTTGTACTTGGCTGTGCAAACATACATCTACCTTAAAAACCATAAAATAGACATTTTGGAGTGGAGCCACAAAATGCAGCAAAATTATCAGAAATCAGAAGTTAGAAAACAATGCAGGATCTGAAATGAGTCTCCAGACACAGCACTACAATCACTCTGTAAGTTAAGTTTCATGGGGATTTGAAATGCACAAGCACTCTGGAGTTTCAATACACAAGTGAATATATAAATTGCTAATCCTAAAAACTGATCAGAGGGGTCCCTGTATACTTGAATAAGTAGAATTTGGTATTTCTTTGGTAGGGGGTAGATTGCTATTGGTTTATTAGGATGTTCTCAGTTGGGCATCTGTTTTTTATATGCTTTCAATGCAGAAAGTAACAAAATAGCTCATATAGATGGGTCAATAAAACATCTGGGTATAAGCAAGGAAAATTAAATCAAAGGTTGGTGATGACGATAAAATACTGTGCAGAAAATAGGATATTGTGAAGGAGAGAAAGAGAAAAGAATAAAAACAAATGAGAAACATAAATAATTGAGCAACCTTACTATGGCAGCCTGGAGAATGTTATCCATGATTAAATAAACTCACAGTTCAAAGGAAGAAATAGTTTTCCATGCAAAATGAAATAAGTAAAAGCACATCCTAATTGCCAGCATCATTAGGCATAAACTTTTCAAAAATTTATTTGCTATATCTGCATTGTCTGAATGGTGAGAAATGCCTTAAGTTAAAGTTACATAATTATTTTTAAGTAAAATAAAATTCAGGGATCATCGGGCTTTATAATAATGGTGTAATTTCCCCCTCCCCAAAGACTGAAGACCGCATGCGCGCGGGCGCTCGGTCCTTTTCCCTCGTTGGACGGCAGCAGGCCAGATGGGTCACCAGCAGCTCTACTGGAGTCACCCGCGGAAGTTCGGCCAGGGTTTCCGCTCCTGCCGCATCTGCTCAAACCGCCACGGTCTGATCCGGAAATACGGGCTGAACATGTGCCGGCAGTGCTTCCGCCAGTACGCCAAGGACATCGGCGTCATCAAGTTGGACTAAATAACCTTCCTTGAATGGATTGAAGACCACTCACTACCCAGTGAAAGAGATCATGTCGGCTCTTTGTACATAAAAATAAAAGTCTAACCCTTCAAAAAAAATAATAATAGTGTAATTCACAATTTGTGTCTCCACAACATCCACATCATTGAGAAGAACTGAATATGAGTTGGAAAGTCTAGATCTCAATTCCCATCATTGGTTACAATGATTAATGTGTCAGCTTGACTAAGCTTAGAGTCCCCTAGATTTCTGGTAGAAAGTATTATTCCTCTGTACATCTGTGCATGTATTTTTAAAGAAAAAAAAAGACTAGTAGACTGCATGAAGAAGTTCTCTCTCACCCATGTGAATGGACATCATCCAAGTCAAGGAAGACCCACTAACTGCAAAAGATGGAAGAAAGGTGGTTTTCCTTTTGCACCTGAGCAACACACTGTTCTGGCTGCTGGTGCTTCTGGTTTTCCAACCTTTAGAGTCACTGACACCATCCTCCCCTGATCCTCCAACCTCAGATTTAAGTGAGAACCTGAACTCCTAAACCTCCAGCTTGCAGACAAGAGAGCAGAGAAGTCACGTGAATCAGTGCCTCATAATATTCTCCCAAATTCTATATATGCCATTGGTTCTGATTCTCTATAGAACTCTATCAGTCCATCAGCTGAAGAGCTGGGGTAAATTATTCTCTAAGCTTACACTTCCTAAACTCAATATAACAATAGCTCACTTGCTTCAAAGAATTATATAGAACAAAAGGGAAGATGTAGTTCCAACTATGAGAACACCAACAAAGTCAAGGTGGTGGAATGAGACTAAAATGCCTGTGAGTTTGATTTTACTAAAAAAAAAAATAAAAAATAAGTTGCTTCTTTGAAACCTTTGTCCTGGTTTTTTCATATTGTACTACATTTCCTTTAAATAAAAATGTAAGTATAAGAAAAGAGGAGAAAAAGGTCAACCATAAATATGACCATAAAAAGTGAACTCCTGTTAATGTTTTGACTGATTATGTATATTTTATGAGTTTATAGCTAAATTCATTCCTGGTGGCTATGCTATGTTAAAACTTAATTCATATTTATTTTACTAAAATAGTAAACATGTTTCAAATGTCATTACTCTCTGAAGAAATGAATTCCCGTCTTTCTCTAGTTCTTCCTTCACAGAAGGAGTTATTTGAGATAATATGTTCTGATAACTTATTCTCTGGTTGTTTCCACTATAATTGTCTTATTGGTACATTTTCCTATATTATTTTTAAATGTTCAAAGCATAATAGAGTTCAACAAATAAATTTTAAAAGCTTATCATTCATCTTTTTTATACCTGCTAAATTTTAGTTTTTAATTTAACTCATCACAGATATTTGAAATGAGTTATTTTAAACTTAGAGAAGACAGATGGAGATATAGATTGAAGATCTGAAAGTCACTTTGCTGAAATTATCTGGATAGTCAATATTGCCTTACCCTATCTATATAAGGATATTGGTCTAGTCTTCTGAAGACTACACTATCACGTTGAGAACAGGATACCTTGATCTGTAGTCAGACCCAGAAACAGGCATGCAGGCAAGGTTTTGATATATTTCCTATCTAGCTAATCTTGACTTTATTTCTGCATGAGAAACTCTGGGCAAAACCATCAGTGAAGCTTCACAGTAGACACATAGAATAATGAGAAAAAACACATTTCTACAGCTTAAACCCCTTTCGAAGAGAAGGAGATAGTTGCTCAGCCATCACTAAGTGATTTGAGTTTCAGTTTGCAATAAAAGCAAAGGACACCATACATCATGCATTTTTTTCTCCCACAATAAAATGAAATAATTTGAACAAAAATGTCGAAGAATCAGAAATAAGTTGCTAAATCAAGGTGTGTTGATTTCTGAAAAAGTGATTAACAAAATCAAGTTATACATGGAAATCACATCACAACCAAAAAGAAGACGCAAGTCGTGTGTGTGTGTGTGTGTGTGTGTGTGTGTGTGTGTGTGTGTGTGTGAATTGAAGGCTGAGCTTTCAATCACATTTAAATGTGCCTTTAAGAACATCTGTCAAAAATTGGTTAGTTTGTGGGAGATAATCTGAAGAGGGAAGATCCAGTCCATAGTTGGTGAAACTATTCCCCCCACAGGTGGATAACATGGAGAAAGTTGGTTTAGTAGTTGGGCATATCTCAGCATATTTGGCAGGCTTGCAATGTGGCAAATGAAAAGATTTGCTACCTCTCAGCAATTCCTGTGGCTGTGTTTTGACCAGTTTCCTCAGCTCCTGATGTTATGAGTTTTCCTGTCAAGCTGGACTATGAACAATAACAGAGAATTGAAAGCAAAAATAAAGCCTCTTTGTTCCCCTAAGTTGTTTGGTTCTGAAATTATTGGCAACATGCTGACAAATTGCAAGTGTTGTGTTGCACACAGTGTGTTGTTGTTGTTGTTGTTGTTGGGGAGGATCATGCCTCCATGAACAGACCTTGCTACTAAGTACATATCTCAGCGCACATGTTGATTGAATAATTTCAGAGAGTCATCACATTTTTAGTGTGGAAGTTCAAGAATTATATCTTCAAAACTAGACTTCCAACTTTTACTAAAAATATATTTATTGGCCAAAAGATGAAAATAGCACCTTGTTCTGAAATTTGATTCAAAATCTTAAAATATATAAAGCTACATTAATTTGGGTCTCTACTGCATGCTGCTCTAGAACCCCACAAATATAATATGCAGTTTTTGACTTCTAAATTAGGGTTTATTGACATCAGGCGTTCTTGGGATATACTTCTCTATAACACAATCTCTTTCAATGCATCTTTAACCATTAACTTTTCAACTGAACAAGTATTGATTAAGCTCTTACAATAGGGTAAATCCTCTGTAAGTGATACCTCACAATTAATGAAATAACTCTTTGGTTTAAAAAAATACTCCTGGTATTTTTAATTTTGGTATGCCATGGAATGATTTTGTAAAAACTTCATTTAGCTTTAAGCAATTTTGTTGGCTTTTTAGACCCTCATTTCTAATTCCTTTTTAATAAGAAACTGAAATGTAGATGAGATGATAGCTATTCTTTATAGTTTGCTTCTGTGTATCTTCTTGTTTTTTAAATAATGGGCCTATACTCTTGCACAATACAATAAGTTTAAAAAGAAACTCCAACAGTTTACAGAAGCATAGAAGTTTTGTATGGTTAGTTCTTTCAACCAGGAAAGTAGCAAAATTCACAGTAAGCAAAGAAGGAGATCAAAAGTTAATAATAATGAAAAATGACCCGATTCTTGTTTAAACAGTTGGTGAGAAGACAGTGTTGCTCACTGGAATGGGAAACACATGGAGGGAAGCAAGTGAGATGATGGAGACAATAATTAAACAGCTGGAGAGAATCCGTGTTGCAGTCTGCTTTCATGTTGCTGATAAAGTCACGACAAAACAGTTCAAGGGGAATAAGGTGGTTTATTCTGGTTTACAATTTTCTGGTTACCAACTTATCATTGACCCCTCAAAGTCTAGCATGGACTAAAGGCACTAGGATCCTTAGAAGCAAGGGATTAACAGTCACAATAGTGTTCCTGTACTTAAGGGGAACACAGAAAGAGTTCTAAGAAATGCCACTGAGTTCTTACACCTCATCAGAGAGGAGGACCCAGAGGAAAGTTTGACATACACATTAAAGGATGCTTCAGAGATGGGGAGAAGGGGCACTGGGAGAAAGAGAGGGAGGGGGGAAAGGAAGGGAAAAAGGGGGAGGGAACAGAGAGGCCCAGGGAGGGGTGGAGGGAGGGAGGGGACAGGGGTACCTATTACATTTGTATGAAACATAAATATGAAACATAAAAATGAAAAATAAATAAATTAAAATAAAACAATTTTCTGGTTATCGTTCTTAGCCCAGCAGAGAGGGTGGTAAACCTCACGTACCCAATGCATGTCTAACAAATACCAACTTCCTTAGCGAGCTCCCTCCATCTTATCTACCTGCCAAGGGAATAGTCTCACTGACCATGGTCTGGTCCTTCCCGATCAATTGCATGATCTCCAAAAGGCTTGCTCAGAGTTCATTCAGCTGCTAATTTTTTACAAATATGCCTACAGCCCGTGCCTTCAAATGTCAAGGTGACACCCATATCTAACTCTCACAACCCGTGAGGAGACAGCACATACTACCCCACCAGGACTTTTCAGTTTAATGTCACTAGTTAAAGCCATAATCATCCTTGATCTTGAAGAGCTCTCTGCCTCTTCCCTCCAAGCCTGCCTGCCTGGATGCGAAGCCATCTGTGGCTTACCTTTTGTCTGGCACTACATTTTGTGAGTGAAGCACCCTTTCTTCAGCATCCTGTGGGTTTCTGGAACCCCTGATGGAAACACTTCAGGGAGAAGAAGCAGGGTTCCAGTCTTCCTGGCTGTGGTGCCTCCTCTTAATGGGTAGAAATGTAATATTCATTAAAAAGAATTCCGACTTCAATCATTCTAATGATCATGAAACTTCTTTCATCAATGCATAATAGAACAAAAAGATTGATTTTCGTAAGGAATGACTTTCAACATTTTTACTTCCATATAAAAAATAAATCTGTGCAGAATCTCATAAAGGACAAAGTGCTTCTACTCGGCTTGGAAAGAATAGACAAGTTTTATGCTGTTTTCTTCCCTTCACTACTGTAAGCAATTTGAAGTACTCCATTCTCTGGTGAAACTGAGCAGCCTGAAATTGCCTTCAATTGAAAAGTCCCTCACTTCTCAGTAAAATGTCATGTTTAAGAGGACGTTGAGTATGACTAGGATATTGTGTCACTGCTCTTCTTCCCAGGATGAGTTGTGGTAGAAATAAGGAGCAAAAAAAATTAGTGAATGATTCCTTAACATTTTCTGACTATCAAAGAAGACTGAAATAAGACCCATCCACATGCCTCTGTCGTGATGGGATGTTAAAGAAATGTGAGCTGCAGTGTAGACTGTGGAAAGTAGCTTTGCACTGTTGAGATAGATTCTTGTTAAGCTTGAAAGTCAATCCATTTACAAACTTAGAAAGGCAGAATTGGAACAGCCATCAGAAGTCACACGATCTGAGATACTTAATTAAAGCAGCACATTCTCTCCTCCCCCACGATTGATCCAAGGATGCGTGGGTGAACAAATCAATGGAACACATGGAGAGCTGAGTCTAGGGCAACCAAGAATCTCATGTGCTTCCAGTGCACTTCACAAGTTATCTGAGCAGAGTAGATCAATGGTATGTGTGAGGGTTCTGAAGCTTTATGCATTAAATGAATAAATATTTAACAATCCTAAAACCTAGAGAGATTGCAGAATTTTTTTTTAAAAAACCAAAGAACTATGGTTAGATGGTGGTGAGAAACCTTTCAAAGAAATAAATAAGAATGATTCTCCAGCTGGCTAAAGCACAAAAGGCATCTATTGATTCACACAGCAAAAATCCAATAGAGAACATTTCCAGGCACAGCAGGATGCAAGACCTAAGCTGTCACCAAGGCTGGCTTATCTTTATTTCTCAGCTGTGCCTTTTTGGCTCATTGTCTTAATTCTGAAATGCCCAAGGTAACCCCTGGAAGGCTACACCAGTCTATCCTTATTGGTAAAAGTGGCAGAATGGGGGGGGGGGATGTACAATTTCCCAAAGTTCTAGTTCCCAATCTCCACTATCAAGGATGCTATGTATTTGTATCACGTGACCAATCTTCAGCCAATCCTTCTGACCAGGGTGTGGTACTATTCTGATTGGCTCTGTTTCTCATTCTGACACAGAAGGAGTCATCTCCACTTGCCACAGACAGGATGAGAATGAGGTCAGATGATTTCTTAGAGGAGAATCATTGTTTACCTGGAGATTTCCTGTAGTAAAAACAGCAGGATCCACAACAAGTAAAGGAATATCTGGGAACTGTTCCTCTTCTATCTGTCAGGCAGTTGTTGTGGGGGACAAGGAAGGGAGACAGAGGTGGTCAGTAGTAGCCTCGTTGGTACTACAGATATCCCAAGCACCTGCCACAGTGATCCCTAGGTTGAAGGGGTCTATTCAGTTTTCAACAACTTCATACACTTCATATACTGAAGACATCCTTTGGGAGAACGTTCACTAAGCCCCATGAGCCACTTGTACTGTGGAACATGTGATGGTGGCTGAATGCCTACCATCTTGTGGAATGGAACAAATGCTCTGCATCAAGGCTGGTATTCTTCCAGAGCCATCACAAGTTGGCAAGAGAAAAGTCACCATGCTCTTCCCAGAAGCCCCGAGAACTTTTGGACTTTCTTTCAACCCACCCAGAACCTCGCTGAAAAGCAGCTTTCAAACCAAAAGGAAAAAGTCAGGGTACATGTGTCTACACTTGTTTTCCCTGACTTCTTTTGATACCCAGTTAAAAGACCAAAGAGTTAAGATGTTTGTGTCTTTCAAACCAGAACTTCTTATCTCCAAGGGAGAATTTCATGTCCACTTGGCCTGGCTCTGTACTGTCACATAGCTGCCAGGGAATAAGACATGGGAGGGCTGGAAAACAAAACCACAATTTAACATGCCAGATGCCCCCCCCCCTTTTCATTTGTGTTTTTCAGCAAAGGTGGCCAGTACTACTGAAGATGCCACTTGCTCTGCATTTGAAGCCCTCCCCTCCTTCCGAAGGAGCTGGCTTGATTTTTATTTTTCCTGTTTGATAAGAAGTCACTGTGCAGAGTCCTGGATAAAAGAGGCACACATGTAAATAGTTTCTGATTTATTCCCCCGGTATTTTCACAGTCCTTTGTGAACGATGCCAAGGGGAAGCTCTTGGCTGACCTGCCCTAATCCAGCTCTGCCTGGACCCTAGCTCTTAGATAAGAGAGAGATTTAGAAACTGCTGAAGAAAAACAAACGAGACAGTCTCCCTAATGCAATTAAATGAGCTGAAAAAGTGGTGGGGGAGAAAAAGGGGGAGCATTTTTGAATTGAAGGTAAGCAGGCTTCCAAAACATCTCTACCTAGAGTAAATATTTATTGATTTGTCTGTTAATGGGAAACTCTGGTTTCTGATTACATCCTGCCCTGTGTGGTCTCCACATAGTTCCCATGATTCACACTGTTGGGCAAGAAATCATTAAGCATTGTGTCAGGAACAGCTGTTGTCTGAAGACCTCTCACCGCGTTGGAGAGAAAAGGCCTCATGCTGCACATATGGAAGACATTCATTTTAAGTGAGGACTGCAATCAGGGAAAGATTATTTGTGCCGAAGGGACTTTAAACTTGCTCTAACACCACATCTGTGGACAAAATCCAGAGATTAAGTCCACAAAGAAATCATAACCATCAAAGCAACTCAGCCTTGGGGTCAACCCCATTATCCTCTAGCCACCTCCACAGTCTCACCGGATTCCGAAAGTCATGCGCATGCTCCTTACTTCTGTGCGGTTCCCTAGTTCTGATCTCAACTTCACAGTGACATGTGTGTGGCCCTTTGAACATGGACCCTTGCCATGCCGATTCTGGCATCATTCTCCCAACGCCATGCGTTGAACCAATCCTCACTGATGTCTAAACTCATTCATCCAAACCCATTGTTGAGACGCAGCATCTGCCTTACTTAGTCCTGCTTAGATGAAGTGTGGAAGTGCCAGCTCTTGCCAAGGCTCCTTTCCCACCCAACCCTCCCCCTATCCTGACTTAATAACTGTTCTTTCTAGAATGCATGTAAACAGTTTTGAACACAAGGCAGAAAAATATATCAAGGAAAGACAAGAAGAGATAAATTCAGCCTTCTTCACAATGCAGCCCCCATGCAGTAACCATGCTGCTTTCCCAGAAATGATGGATGCTACAGTGTTCTGTACCATCCTCAAAGTGCTGCATCATGCCCTCCACTCTTGGCTTGGGAGTATGCATGAGAAATGTATATTTCACTCAACAATTTGGGACTAACATAATCATCCTGTTGTATGTTTACACTCCAATAAAAGTGACTTGGATGAAAACGAATTTTGCATGTTACTTTATTTTGCACACAGTTCATGAGAATCGTGGTCTTTGATGAAGCAAGACTTCCTACCATCACAGTGGGGCTGGTCGATAGATCAGCAAGTCATTCTGCACATTCCTGATCACTGCCTTGCGTCTGACTGCTTTTCCTTTACCCATCGACTGTTCTTTCTGGTCCACTGTGTAACTCTTCCTTCGTTTGGGTCTCTTCTGCTCTTGCCTTCTTCCAATGCCTCTGCACTCAGACTTGTCGGGACAACTCTCAGGGAACGCAGAAGTCAAATGTCATGTGCTTAAGCTCCGCTCCAGATCCCAAAGCTGGTGATCATTCTTCCATGTCTCTGCAAGACTCTGCAAGCCCCAGTGCAACTCACAGCTTGGCCAACCCAGATCAGGCTTAGAATTAGGATGGGATATATTCATCATTACAATCTGGAAAAAGATCATTGTTCAAGGTTTTTTTAATATTTTCATATTATTTAGCAATGCAAAAGATATTGTTTCCTTTTCATAAGTGAAAATGCCTAAAATTTATTTTATGAGCTTGTCAATTCCAACTTCTGAAATCAACTTTATTTTAACTTGATCATATTTAGTAATCATTTTTGGATAAATATTACAAATATTCAAAATGTGCATTTCCTTCAATGCACTATATATCACTTACAAGGAAATGGTGAGAAAGATTACTTACAGATTTGATTAACTACACCTTGCCATTGGTTTAGATGCACAAGTGCTGAGTTCATACTTATGTATCTGTTGGTACGTACATGTGTTATGTGAGTATGTATGTCTGTGTGGACACGTACTAGCATGTATGTTCAATGTCTGTGCATGTGTGTGTGCATGAGTGTATATATGTGTGCATATGTGTATGCATGAGTGTGTGTCCTATTCCTGTGAACGCATGATGTAAATGCAAATAGATGATAGGGAGTTTGATGGTTTGAAGTCTAGTTGCTTAGATTTCTATCATTAAAAACTAAACTAGAGTCGATGTAACGACCACTGAAAAAGGACTCAAACATGGAAAACATAATCTGACTCCATTAACCAGAACACTCATCAACCTCTGTCCCTCCGAATATTGTTTTAAAAAAAATACTGATTTTCACAGAGAAAATTTGCTGAGTAAGACCACAGCAAGTAGCAATGTCAAACAGATCATCTAATTCTTTTCAAACCTAGGAACTCCAATAGTTGATCAAAAAGAGAGGAAAGGGCTGGGTGGGGGACCACACCTCTGTAACTCCAGTCTTTGGAAGGTGTGGCAGAAGGACCAAGAGTTCAAGGTCATCCTCAGTTGCATAGCAAGTTCTAGGCCAGCTGGAGCTAAATGAGACTGTCTCCCAGAAAGGGTGCAGAAGGGACAAAACAGAAAAAAAGCAGAGCAAAGGAAAGATGAGCCAAAAATGCAAGGAAATATTTTTGTTTGCAAAATTTGTTTGGAACTAAAAGAACAAAATGAAGTGACAGGTGGCAGCATTACCTGGGGAGGATGAAGCAGTCACAAACTAGCTATTGGGTTTGAAATAAGAAAAAAATATTTTTTTCCTCAAGAATGTTTATTTCTCTACTTTTTGGCAGCTGGAAAACATAGGTGATAAAAACGAGATGTAACCAAGTCAACAGGGGCTTTAAGTCTAATCAGATTTAGGAAAAGCTGAGTAGTCTCTGGAGTGGGGAAATAGGGAACAGTGGTTTTATAGAGCACATTGGGGAGAACATTATTTACTTCTCTCTGGAACACTGATAAGCAAGCAGGTAATGAAATTTTTATTGCAATATTTACTACAAATTGGCTGTGTGGTTTCCTGCATCTATGTTTTGGATGAGTTGCATCCCATTGCTCAGCCATCTTTTTTGGCATTGAGGTCTTTACGCCCTGCCCTGTGCCAACCTTTCAACTATTATTTCTTTTCAGCACCCCTATTGCTCTGTCTTTCCCTTGCCCACCAGCTTCTTTAAGTGAATGGTGAAATCACTCCATCTTCCTGAATTACTCTTACCCTCATCCATCCCTCCTTGCTCTTGGCATCTGAGCTCAGGACACGCCCCTCTCCTATGTCAGAGTAGACGTGTGTTTCCTTTGTCCTCATCATCTCCTGCTCTCTATAAAAACATCTCCATTCGGTATTTTGACCACTCAAGATGCATATTCAGCTGACAGCTCATCTCAACTCATTTACAACCAGATTCACAACCCCTGGAACATTCAGCATAAATCAAGCCATCAAAACTTCTCCCAATTCCCACGGCTCAGGAGCCTAGCAGAAAGAGAGGGTGGTAAGACTGTAAGAGCCTAAAGTCGGGGAGGTCTTCTGCCAGACATGACACACCAATCATGATACAGCTGCTGTATTCAGGAGTTAAATACAATGTCAGAGATACACAGTGGCTGACATATTAACACCCCCCCAACGCGAGGATCTCAAGAGAAAGAGCTACACTCAGAATCTTTGAGGCAGGTGCTGGACAAGAGAAAGGAGCTTCTCCACCTGTGGGGTTCCCCCTGCAGAGCCAAATACACTGCCTTTACTAGTGCACGTGCCCCAAAGGGAGCCCTGAAGTCCACAGATGCAGAGGGACATGGTGAGGGGAACAGGGAAGAAGTTGGATTGGTGAAGGGAGGGCAGAAAAAGAGTAGGAATGGAGGAGAGAGGGAGGGAGCATGGACATAAACGCATTTTGTTTCTTCATTCTTTGTAATTCTTTTAAAAAAGCAAATTCACTAACTCTTTTCTAAACTGACTTGCTCCCCCTAACTCTTCTGCTTCCACCAACTCCTACATTCCACCAACTACTTCTGCTGTGAGTTCCTTTGTCCTTCTATCCCCATTCTAGCTCAAAGCTTATTGCACTTTGCACGGCCTACTAGCCTACATCATAGATCTCTGTCTTCACCCATTCCAGTCTATCCTACATGGAGCTACCAGATTAATCATCCTGCAACCCAGTCCCAGTCTTCTTGTGCATGAAAATGCCTCTCTGTCTTTGGAATCAACCACAACACTTCATCCTGCCACTTAAGTAACTTTCCAAATAAACTGGGGTTCACAAGCTCAGATTTGTCTGACATCTGTTATTCAACTACACTGCCAACATGAAGACGAAATCAATAGAGGCCCAGAATTGAGAAGAGTGCAGAACCAAACATAGCCCAAAAGCCGAGAGGATTTTTCTAGACTGTACCTCCCAATTGCATCTCTTTCTGCAGCTCATTACTCTACAAATAGCAGATGCTCCATGAGTTCTTGCTAAGTAATTTGCTTTTCCTACACTTTAAAACAGGATTTCAAATTTAGACAAATCTCAACCAAATAGCAGATGTTTCATTTTGCCATTCTAAATTGACATGGCTTATTATTCTCTCTCTTCTGTTAACATGTAGAATTAATATGCAGAATAGCATAGTTGTAGATCTAGTCCTCAGACTAAGACACACCTACTTTTTTGATGGAGAATAAAAATCAACTTCCAATAAAAACTACATTAAGAGAAATTCTTTTCTCCCTTTCCCCACCCACCCGGGACGCATGAGGTCCAGCCAGGACTCATCGCAACCTACGTAAGCCCCCGCCAAAAAACCCACTGGCCCCAGCTCCTCCCACCAGCCAGCTGGAGCAGGAGCTGCTCCAGGCCAAATAATTCAGTTGAGTGAAAAATGCACAGAAATTGAAAGAAGGACTTAAGAGTTAAAATAACAACACCCAAATCAAAGTGCAAATCCATGAGAAACAAAACCCAAGAAAACAAATCTCCCACTGAAGGAATTAATCCCATAATGATAGACTCCAACCAGAACAAACCCACGGAAAATAGCCAAGAATACCTGACCCAGGATATTGACTATCAAAACATGATCATTACCATGTTCAATGAAAGAGGTAATGAAAGAGGAAATCCGGGAGGAATTAAATTCTATCTCTTTGAAGAGGAACACAACAGACACTTGGAGGAGTTGAGAAAAACAGTTAAAGAAACAAAAACAGGCATAGAGCAGTTAAAACAGACTCAAGCAGAGTTTAAAACTGAACTAAAAGACAAGTTTTCAACCCAGAACTCAACAAAGAGTCTTTTCAACAGAACTAATGAAGCAGAAAATAGAATTTCAGACCTTGAAGACAAAGTAGGAGTATTAATTAGCTCAATGGAAGAGGCTGTTAAAGCCAAAAAGATACTTGAGAGAAATATTCAAGAGTTATGGGACACCCTGAAGAAGCCTAACATGCGTATTCGTGGAATACCAGAGCAGGAATCCCAAAATACTACACCTAACGAAATTTTTCAAATGATCATCAAGGAAAACTTTCCTCATCTAAAAAAAGAGAGGCCCATCCATATGCAAGAGGCATTCCGCACCCCTAACAGATATGACCAAAATAGAAACTCGCTACAGCAAATAATAGTTAAAACACTCCACATTCAAGATAAAGAAATGGGGCTGGAGAGGTGGCTCAGGGGTTAAGCCTCCGCCTTGCAGGCGGAAGGTCCTGAGTTCGGATCCCAGATCCCACGTATAAACGCCAGGCGGAAGCGGGGGTGCCCTGCGCTTCTGGTCCTGGTAGGGCGGAGCCTGTGAATCCCGGGGCAGAAGGAGGTGGAGGCATCCACGGTGGTTCGCGAATTCGTCCGTGGTTCTACACATACACAGACATACACACACACACACACACACACACACACACACACACACACACACACGCGCACGCACGCACATACACACAGTTGAATAAATAATAATAATAATAATAATAAAAATTTTAAAAAAGATAAAGAAATGGTGCTGAGAGCTTTAAGGGAAAAAAGACAAGTGAGTTTTAAAGATAAACCTATTAAAATAACAAATGACTTCTCAATGGAAACAGTAAAAGCAAGAAGAGCTTGGACAGAAGTACTTCAAGTATTGAATGAGCAAAAATGTCAACCCAGGCTGATATACCCTGCAAAACTATCCATCATGATCAAAGGAGAAAGAAAATTTTCCCAGCACAAAGACAACTTGAAGGGTACATGTCCACCAAACCAGGCCTTCAAAAAATGCTAGAAATGATATTCAAGCTTGAAGAAAAAAACCTAAAAGCAAAACAATACACTTATAATTAGCCACTAAACATAATAAATGTCCAGAATTAAAAATAATTTCTCCATTATACATTAAATGTTAGTGGAATTAACTCATCGATCAAGAGACACAGATTACAAACTTGGATTAAAAATCACAATCCATCAATCTGCTGCCTGCAGGAAACCCATCTCACCACAAAAGATAGGCATTTCCTAAAAATAAAAGGCTGGTCCAAAATTCTGCAAGCTAGTGGAATCAAAAAACAGGCAGGGGTAGCCATTATGCTTTCAGTCAAAGTGAAGTTCAAACCAAAAAAAATCATAAGAGACATAGATGGATACTACATTTTAGTCACAGGTACAATTCACCAGGAAGACTTCACAATACTGAACACATATGCACTCAATACACCCCCCCCCGACATTCATTAAGTAAACCCTAAAATATCTAAAGCGAGAAATCAATCCCAAAACAATAATTCTTGGGAATTTCAACACCGTCCTCTCAACAAGGGATAGACCAACAGGTAAAAAACTTAACAGAGACACTTTGGAACTTAATCAAACCCTTACTGAAATGGACCTTACAGATCTCTATTGAACTTTTCATCCACGCATCAAAGAATACACATTTTTCTCAGCAACACACAGAATATTCTCCAAAATAGATCATATATTAGGCCACAAAATGAATCTCCACATATACAGGAAAGTTGAAATTCTAGTCTGTACCTTATCAGACCACCATGGCCTAAAGCTTGACATCCACAACACAACAAGCAACAGGAAATACACTAACTCCTGGAAATTTAACACTATGATGCTGAATGAGAATTGGATTCAGGAAGAAATTACAAAGGAAATTCAAGATTTCCTGAAAGTGAACGATACTGAAAATACAACTTACCAAAATCTCTGGGACACAATGAAAGTTGTCCTAAGAGGTAAGTTCATGGCTCTTAATGCCTACCTCAAAAAAACGGAAACATCAGAAATAAATAACTTAACAATGCAGCTTAAAGCTTTGGAGACACTAGAGCAATCTGATCCCAAAAGCAGTAGAAGGGAGGAGATTAGCAAAATAAGAGGAGAAATATCTGAAATTGACATTAAGAAAACGTTACAACCAGTCAAAAAGCTTGTTTTTTGAAAAAAATCAATAAGATTGATACACCCCTAGCTAAATTAACCAAAAGCAAGAGAGAGAAAACCCAAATTAACAAAATTAGAAATGAAAATGGAGTTATTACTACTGATACCCAAGAAATGCAGAGAATTATAATGTCACATTTCAAAAACGTATACTCTGTGAAATTTGACAACACAAAAGAGTTGGATGAATTCCTAAGTAAACACAACTTACCTAAATTGAATCAGGAAGTTGTGAATTATTTAAATAGTTCCTATAACATATAAGGAAATTGAGGAAGTAATCTCGATTCTTCCCACCAAAAAATGTCCTGGACCAGATGGATTCAGCATAGAGTTCTACCAGACATTTAAGGAGTTAATAACACCAATATTCCTTAAACTGTTCCATCAAATAGCAAAGGAAGGAACACTACCAAATTCCTTCTATGCAGCTACTCTCGTCTTAATCCCAAAACCTAATAAAGATACACTTAAAAAAGAAAACTATAGGCCGATCTCTCTGACGAACACAGATGCAAAGATTCTCAACAAAGTCTTAGCAAATCGGATTCAAAAACATATCAAAAAGGTCATCCATGGGGATCAAGTAGGCTTTGTCCCAGGCATACAAAGTTGGTTCAACATACTCAAATTAATAAATGTAATTCACCATATAAACCAGTCCAAAGTCCAAGATCACATGATACTCTCGACAGATGCAGAAAAAGCTTTTAACAAGATCCAACGGCCCTTTATGATGAAAACCCTAGAGAAGGTTGGAATGGAAGGAACCTTTATCAATACAATAAAAGCTGTATACAACAAGCCAACAGCAAAGATTATACTCAATGGGGAAAACTTGAAGCATTCCCACTTTGCTCAGGAACTAGACAGGGCTGATCCACTCTGACCACTTCTATTCAATATTGTACTTGAAGTCTTAGGGGAAGCCATAAGACAAGAAAGGGGCATAAAAGGGATTCAAGTTGGCAAGGAAGAAGTCAAGTTATCTCTCTTTGCAGATGACGTGATCTTATATCTGAGTGATCCCAAAAACTCCACCAGAAAGCTCCTGGAACTAATACAGAAAGAAGTTCAGCAGGGTGGCAGGATACAAAATGAATGTACAAAAATCAGTGGCCTACCTATATGCCCAGAATGAAAGAAGCAAAAAAGCCCTGAGAAAAACAATTCCATTTACTATAGCCCCTAAAAAAATGAAATACCTTGGTATAAACCTAACCAAGGAAGTAAGAGACCTTTATAATGAAAACTTTAAAACCCTAAAGAAAGAAATTGCAGAAGACACCAGAAGGTGGAAAGACCTCTCATGTTCCTAGATTGGCAGAATCAACATCATAAAAATGACCATCCTACCAAAGGCAATACACAGATTCAATGCTATACCAATTAAAATCCCAAAGCAATTCTTTAAAGAAGTTGACTAAACTATCTCAAAATTCATATGGAGGCACAAAAGACCCAGGATAGCAAAAACAATCCTGAGTAACAAAAACACGGTTAGAGGTATAACCATACCAAACCTTACTACAAATTCATAGTTGTAAAAACAGCCTGGTATTGGCTCCAAAATAGACACACAGATCAATGGATAAGGGTTGAAGACCCAGATATAAGCCCACACAACTACAGCCATTTTATCTTTGACAAAGGGATGCAAAAAAATCCAATGGAAAAAGAACAGTATCTTTATTTTTTTTTGCTTTTTTTTTATTTCCACCCCTACAAACTTAACAGGTACACCCCTCCCTCCAACCTCCCACTGCCCTGTGCCCTCCTCCCCTTCCCTCTCCCTCTCCATCCCCCAGTGCCTTCCTCTTTTATCCCCGGAGCATCCTTTAAAGTGCATGCCAAACTCTCCTCTAGGTCCTCCTCTCCGATGAGGTGCAAGGACCCAGGGGCATTTCCCAGAACCCTTTCCTGCGTTCCCCTTAAGCATAGGAACACTACTGTGGTGAACAGCATATTTAAAAAAAAAAAAAAAAAAAGAACAGCATCTTCAACAAATGGTGCTGGAAAAACTGGATATCCACACGCAGAAGATTAAAACTGGACCCGTACTTGTCACCATGTACAAGACTTAATTCCAAATGGATCAAGGACCTTGATATAAGGCCAGAGACTATAAAAACCATTGTTGAAAGGATAGGAACTCTCTCGAGCTGATTGGGCTAGGCTAACAGTTCCTAAACGGACATCCAATAGCAAAGTCACTACAACCAACACACAACAGATGGGATCTTGTAAAATTAAAGAGCTTCTGTTCAGATAAAGAGATTGTAACATGAGCACAAAGGCAACCCACAGAATGGGAGAAAATCTTCACTAACCACATATCTGATAGAGCTCTATTATCCAGAGTGCACAAAGAACTTAGAAAACTAAACACCAAAGAAACAAATGGGCCAATTAAAAAATGGGCCCTAGAACTTAAAAGAAACTTTACCAAGGACGAAATTAAAATGTCTAACAAATATCCTAAAAAATGCTCCACATCCTTAGCCATCAGGGAAATGCAAATCAAAACTTCCCTGAGATATCATCTCACTCCGGTCAGGATGGCAAAAATTCACAATACAAACAACACCAAGTGCTGGAGAGGATGTGGAGAGAGGGGAACTCTCCTACATTGCTGGTGGGAATGCAGGCTCATACAACCACTCTAGCGAGCTGTCTGGAGATTTTTAAAGAAGTTAAAGATTGAAATGCCATTTGACCCTGCTATACCACTTTTGGGAATAACCTCCCATCCAGCAAAAATTCACCTCGATAGCGCAAGCATGACCATGTTCATAGCAGTATTGTTTACAATAGCAAAGTCATGGAATCAGCCCAAATGTCCAACAGTTGACGAGTGGATAAGGAAAATGTGGTACATTTATACAATGGAATACTACTCAGCCATCAAAAATGATGAATTAATGCAATTTGCCAGAAAATGGATGGAATTAGAAACAATTATATTGAGTGAAATATCATAGACACGGAAAATTAAGTGCCGTATGTATTCCCTAATAGGTGGATCGTAGTACCAAACCCATTTAGAGACACTCAAAGACAAATCTCTATAATACCTACAGTAATTGTAAAGATTATAAACAGGAGGCATGGCGAAGGAGGGCCCCACCAGAAACAAGGAGAGAAGGGACCATGTTACAGCAGAGAAAATAGGCCTCCATCAAGTAAGGCAAGTAAGTAATGAGACATCTGGTTAAGTTCCCAAACTTTCCTTCCTGATAATTTGCAACTGATGGGGTATGATCTCACCAGAAGAGGAAGGCATATAGGCTGCCAGATAGAAAGTAACCATTTTGCAAATGGGTGATTGACCCTCTTTCACCGTGGTCTCCTACTTTTATTGCATCTACCTTTGAATATACTCTTATAAAAAGACTCTAGTTTAACAGGTTTTTATCTCTGGCCAGGAGGTGACATCTAATACCCATCAGGATGGAGCCAAGGGCATTGCAGTAGCAGCAAAACCAAAGAAAAAAATCAACAAACCATAATTCAGAACATCAGAGACTCTACATCAACCACCTGGAACTGGGCCAGCCTAATCTCTCCCCATCCTGAAACTCAGGGAAATTTGCGGAAAAGGGGAAGGTACGATTGTAAGAGCACAAGGGTGGGAGGAATAATGATATGCAAGATACTCGACACAAGTTAGAGCCGAAGCAATCACAATAGACTTTGCATGACCTACGCTATGTCCAACACATTATGGACCCCACAAAGACACTAGGATCCTTGGAGGGTAGGGACTGTCAGTCACAGTAGTGTTCTTAAGCTTAAGGGAAACACAGGAAAGGGTTCTGGGAAATGCCCCTGGTCTTGCACCTCATTGGAGAGGAGGACCCAGAGGTGAGTTTGGCATGCACATTAAAGGATGCTATGGGGATTGGGGGGAGGCACTAGGGAATTGGGCGGGAGGAGCAGAGGGATTGGGGGGAGGTGGAGGGAGGGAGGGGACCGGTATACCTGTTAAGTTTGTATGGGTGGAAATAATAATAATAATAAAAGAGACATGCAAAAAAAGAGAGAGAGAGAGAAATCCTTTTCAAATTTCTTTATCTTTCAGTCAACAATGGTATCATCCTGTCAAAGAGACATCTACCTTTTCAAACTGTTCAGTCTTGCTGTGGATATAGAGTCTCAGAAATGTGACAATAATATAAAAATAATCATAAAAATAATGATTTCCCACAGGAGTAACATTACATCATGTTCAACTTCCATTATTGCCTTTAGAGACTTCTCTGTAATAATTCTTTTTTATTATTTTTAGTTTTAAAAGCACATTGAGTACTAATTCCTTCTTCCCTCCATTCTGCCTCCCTCCCCTGTCCTTCCCTCCTCCTTATCAATCCATTCTACTCCCTCTCACCCTCCTGCTCTGTAAGAATTCTTAAACAAAATATGTACAGCAGAGGAGTTATCAAGTTTTTCCTGTAAATAATCTTTTATATCATTGGACATTGTGCACTATGTACTCTTTGTTTCAACTGCCTAACTCCCCTCTGATGTTATATCACAAAATCAGCCACAGGCAAATTAGAAAGGAGTGAGTATGTCTTTGCTCCAAGAAAATATTGTTTATGAACACTAGCATTTAAATTTCACATACGCTGTGTGTCAAAATACTACTTTTCCAACTCTGTTCAAACTCTAACAAAACATTCCAAGTTTACAGGCCATACTGAAATGGGTGGCAGACTAGACTTGACCAACAGTATGCCTCCTTCCCAAGTCCAGTTATAGTGCTGCTATGGTCTGAATATCCCCTAGGCACACTCAAAAATGTTGAAATGTTAAGGCTCAGGGTGATAGTTTTGAAGGTGGGCCTTTCTTGGTTGGGAGTAATTATGTCTACCCTTATGGATAGGATTCATTACCAGACTGGCCTTGACAATACATTTTCATGTAAATTACCAAAAGTTCAGAAAATAAAAGAAAAACTGATCAAGCAATTACCTCAAATTAAAAAGTTTCTAATAGCAAAGAAGACAGTTGACAAAATAGAAAAAGGAAAAAAAATTCATAAACCATATATCTGATAAGAAGTCAAAATCCAAATGAGCTCACATAGCCCAATAACCAAACACAGAAAGAGAACCTGATTCATCTTTAGGAAGAAGGTGGCAACTAGTGGCTGTCATGGTGAGTGAATGAAGCCACACTCACAAAGACAAATGCTGCACATTTTCTCTCATCGGTGGTTCCTAGAGTATACATACCATGTGTACATGACATGAAGGTAGATATGAACTTGTCTAGGGAAGCAAAGGGGACTAATGGGAGAGACAGAAAAGACAAGGTTCAGGGACCATGTGATGGGAAACATGGCCAAACTACATTATATGAAAATGAAACATATTGCTCTACACAATGAATGCATAACAACAAAATGAGCAAATGATAAAAATAGATACTTTTCTAAACAATATACAATAGATATGTGAAACTTGCTCAACATCATTAAGCATCAGAGAAAAACAAACCAAGCCTATAATGAGATGCTGCTTTATCTTGTGAGGGAGGATAGTATCAAAAAGGCATGAGGGTTTTTTCATGATTTTTTTACATGTTTGCAAAGACATGAAGGTAAAGAACACTTATACACTCTTGGTGGGAGTCCAGACTGGTGTGGTCTTTATAGAATACAAAGTAACATGGAGGTCCCTCCAAGTGTACAACTACCATAAATTGCCATTTAACTTCAGAGTATATAACTAGAGGAAATTAATTCAGTTTGTCAAAGAGACATCTCTTCCATGCTTCTTGCAATATTATTTACTCTAGCTAAGATATACGAATAGATATCAAAATATAAATTAATCTAAGTACCTGTTGCAAAGCAAAATAAAATTTATAATATAATGGAATATGAGTTGGTCACAAATGAAAGACATTTGCACATGATTGAACTGGGAGGACATTATGATAAGTGAAACAAGCCAAGCACAGAAGAACGAAGGCTGCATGACATTACTTCTATGTGTAATATAAAGAGGCAAACTAAGTAAAAATAATGGGTTTTTTTGGCCAGAATCTGAGGCATTGGACAAATGGGAGGATACTGAGGTGCAAACTTACAGTTAAGTTCTGGAGACCCAGTGAGAAGAAGATTGGTGACGAATGTGGGAGGTGGAGACCACCATTACATGATGCATACTGGTACCAAGTCATCATACTATATCTTGAAAACATGCAACTCTCTAGAATCTTCTTCCTCTATTTCTGTCTATTTTTGTTTCATAACTCATTGTTATAATAAACACATGGCCCAAGCAAATTAAGGGAAGAAAATAGGTTCATTCAGCTCCCAGATATAGGTTTCAGTCCTTCACAGTAGAAGAGTCATATCTGCATCAGGAGCTTAGGGAACTGGTCACGTGACCACGTCAATAGTAGATGACAAAGACCAAAGGTTCACACTTGCCTGCTTGCCAGTGCTTAGCTTGCTTTCTTACGCAGCACAGAGATTGGTGCTGCCCACAATGGGCAGATCTTCACATCTCAACCAAAGCCACCAAGAGAATCCACAGGCCTGCCCAGAGGACCATCATGGCTAGAAAAATTCTAGCTTATATATAGAGGCCTGTCTCCTAGGTGTCAGGCTGACATTTGAGACTGACCTCACACTGCTTAATGTTGCTGTCCTTTTCTGGACCCTAAGTAAGAGTGGGGAGCTGAGCAGACTTACATGTACTTCTCTCTGTAGCGGTTTACAGAGTATTTCCTTAGCACCATGACCATCCAGCAGAGGTCTAAGAAATGCACTATGTTTCTCCTTCTTAGGACTTAGCAGCTCTACTTATCATTTCCAAAGCCTTGAGGGAAGAGCTCATCTTCCAAGAAACTATTCAAATATGAAAGATAGCTTTCCAAAAGCAGGCTTCCAGCATTCAAGCTCTTATCCTTTGTGCAAGTATAAAGAATTTATCCTGATCGATAGTAAGTTTTGTGCCACCTAACATGGACACAATATTTTGAAGGTCAGATAATGTTGTCTAGTTAATAAGGGACTTGGTGGCATCCAATGGTCTTTTAAACGTAGGGCACTGGTAGTATTATTACTACTATGTTTCTAATAGTTTGATAAAATTATTTTAGTAAGAAAGATGCTTGAATATGGCTTGAGACTAAGTAAGTACCTGTGGCTGTCAGGACAGTGTATAGAACTGGGAAAGCCTGAAGATGATGCTGTAGTCCTTTGGTCATGCCCAAGGAATTCTATAATTAACCTTGAGCTTGCTTTAATTTATGTCTCCCAGGGCCTGACTATGATCAACACATTCAGAAAACTGGAGTGTCTGTTGAAATCTCTCGGTCTTCTATTTCTGGCTGCAGCCTTATGAGAGATTGATTTTCTCATTTCAATCCTTCATGTTTTCTGTTGTCAGGGCTGTATGCTTGAACTTCATTTACCTCCAATCATAATTGGCCCTGAAGCCTGTTTTCTGGCAGAACTACCTCTTGCCCTCAGCTACAGAAAAGACTGCCTAGACCTCCCTATCCTCCACTGGATTTGTTGCTTCCCACATCACATCACTTAAGATTTAATTACTTTCTCCTTCTTGGTCACTTTTATCTGAACTAACTTTCCCCTCTAACTTGACTTGTGTCAAGCCCTCAGGTAGATATCTGGTATTGTAAATATTCAAGAGATTAAAATTTATATAAAAGCTTCCAACTCCTATTCTCCAATCTGTTTGATAAGTTTCCAGGGATATCTGCAGGAAGAAGGGATATATGAAAGCCTAGTTTATCTAAGGAAAAAATTACAGGCAACTACAAAGTCAGCATGAGAGATTTAGGATATCTGCATGGATTCTATCGCATGAGCTGATCTTACATAAGAGTAAAATTCCTCTACTTTCCTCCCTAAGGCCTTAGGAACCCATATCCCACCATATGTCCTCACTGAAGGGCAAATCATATATTCTCTGTATAAACATTCTTTATTTTCATAGCTGGATTTTTTTCCATTATCCCTTCCCTTCAGGTGGGATGCCAAATAACCATAAGTTCTGCTGAATTGAAACTATGCTGATATTCATTAGGGCAAAAAAAATTACACAGAATCATGGCGGCAAGAGAAATACTAACTAAAGAAAAAGCAAACAAGGAATGCAGATTTTAAGTGACATTTGGAATCCAAATCAAAATGACGTTCTACGAGGCACTGGAGAGGGGACCCTGCTGGTCCCATGATTGCAGTTGCTGATATTAGAAATCATGGTATGTAACCCAGCAACTGCTCCTGTCTTTAGGGGACCCAACATAAGATTTGCTTCAGTAGCTGTAATTTAAGAGTAAGGGCTTTGGGAGCTGAAACTGAGCACTCCACAATCACATAAGCAAGAAAATTTCAGTCCCCGTGGCAGAATCTTTGGGCCCATGCCACAGCTTTTCTGCGCTCTGTCATCTTTCTGCAATTAGAGAGCACATCAAGTTAGAAGGAAATGATCTCCACCAGCCCTACATGAAAATTACCAGCTCCAAGGCTCTGTGTTAGCTTTCTGAGCTCTGCTCCCTAGAGAGGGACTGGTAACTGGGCATTTCTGAGCACTAACTGAAGCTCATTATCAACAAAGTGATTTTGCTGCACCATTTTATCCACCCCATTTCACAGACGGTCAAATTAAGGTCCAGCGAGGTCTCACAGTCATGAAACTGCAAGATCTCTGAGCTCAAAACCAAGGTTTGCCCTTTAAATACAAAATGCTGCATCCCACCCCTACCACCATAAAATATTCTGAAAGAATCAGTTAAGTTTAAAAAAAAGTTATGCATGGTTCAGGGCTCTGAATAAAATGCTCCACAAAATCCATGTGAGATTCTGGTTTATAAAGCATTTTGTCAAAGCATTGAAAATAGACTCCTCTGACTTTGGCTGGCTCTAAGATAAAATTCTATTTTCCTTATCCCCTGCAATCTTTAGCCATTTCCCTAGAATACCTTATATCAAAACATGTTCGATACCTCCAGCAATTTTAGCCCTGCCCATTACTCAGGTCCTGCTGTGATGAAACAGAGAAATTCTTGCCCGTCGCAGCTAGGAACTTACCAAGTGCTGCTCAGTGCAGCAGTCTGTCTGTTTTCACCCCGACAATGGAAAACTGCATACTATTACGAATTGTGTGGAATTTGATTTCATCAGTTATCCCAACTACAAAATGAGGCTCCAACTCCACAGAGTTAAATGACAATGCATCTTTCAAGTATCCAGCAACAATGCTTTGTATGTCAAGTGCTTAATGAATGTCAGATGTTACCTTTCAAATATAGTCTATCTATTCATTTAGCAATTCTTTTTCGAAACAAGGTCTTATTATGTAGCTATGAACTTGCAGTTCTCTTGCCTCCACCTCCCTAGAGCCAAAACTAAAGTGTGCACTGTTTTTAATAACACTTTTTAAAAAACTTTCTTTCTCCTTCCCTCCTTCCTTCTTTCTTTTCTTTTTCTTCTTTTCTTTCTTTCTTCTTTCTTCCTTTCTTTCTTTTGTGTGTATGTGTCCATGTATCAGAGGGGACTATATGCTTCAATGGAGGACTAAGGGTGAATCATCTTGGATTACTTTTACCTTCTTTTTGCCTCACTCTGGGATTTCCCAGCCTCTGCCCATCAAAGCCAGAATGCAGGCTGCTGTCATTTCTGCCTGGTATTTTTACATGGAGCTGAACTCAGGACCTTCTGCTTGCAAGGCAGAGTCTTAACTTCTGAGTCATCTCTTCAGTCCTAGAATGCATGCTTCAATACTTACCTTAGCTATTATTTTTCATTAGGGAAAATTTTATATATGTGCATATATATGTGCATATATATATGCATGTTATATATATATATAGTAGTATGGGGAAAAAAAGTAAGGTTAGTGTTAATCCAGATCCTAAGATTCCAGCTATGGATCTAGTATTGAGACCTAATTTCTACAACCCTGAAAGACCCTCTTTCTCTCTCTAATGCAGGCTCCAGCCTTCTCAAAGTCAGAGGAAGGATTAGCAACATTGGGAGCCTTCAGGTATATGTCAAAACAATTCCACTCATGCAGGCACAGCAGATGTTTTTCTGTTGGTCCCATAATTTTGTCCCTACCCTCAGAGCCTTCATGTTGGATAACCTGAATGGAAGATGTAGCAGATTCAATTCCAGTTCTATCACTGACTTGTCCTGTGGAACCTCACTTTCCTGATTCACTCAGTGGGGCTATAAAGCCCCTCTTGATAGAGGTACCTATGAGAGCTGGGTCCAGACTAAGATTCAGATCCCTGTATATGGATCCAAGCAACGCAATCCTTATTTTCTATATGAGATATCTACTTTTCATGACACACAGTGAAAAATTGTCCTGAGTCTTGAAGTGCAATTCAAATATCCAGGAGACTCTCCTGGTCCAGAGGTGTATGTTTCCAAGATGCCAGTGGATGGTGGCAAACTTCGCATGCTAATAAACCATATGTAATTTTTTATTTTGCATACCACATGTATCTTTTGTATGTGCCTATCAGAAACTTTAATTGATAGATTAGGTAGAGTAAAAATTTCACAAATGGGGCTGGGGAGATTGTCCAGTGGTCAAAGTGCTTGCTGTGTAAGCAAAGAGTCCCGAGTTCAGCTCTACAGATTCCACATAAAAATACCATGTGGGAGAGCAAGGCAGCCTGGCTGCAATGCAAGCTTCAGAAGGCAGAAATGGGAAAAACAAGCTGCCCTGTAAATACCCACAGATTAGAAAAGCACTCAGTACTCAACCTAGAAATCTTTTTCTGCAACAGAAGTACAGAATACTTGACAGAAAACAGTCTAGGACAGTGGAAAGGCAGTGAAGTGGACAACAGTAGCCAGCCAGAATGCAGAGTACCTTCTGGATAATGCTTATCCAGAATCAGGTCAACCAAATCTCTCCCCATCCTAAAGTTTAGGAAACCTTGCAAAAGAGGGGGCAGTAAGATTATAAGAGTCTAAAGATGGACAAGATATTCCATTAAAGGCAGAGCATCCAGGAACTCATTGCAATAAGACTTGTCCTTTCCAGACCTGCATAATGACTGTCATACCAACATGTCCCCATAGACTAGCAAGGATCTTAGGAGAGATAATTACATGTAGTGGAAACCTTGGGGGCTAAGACTAGATGGGTAAAAGACTGGATGTCCTATCAGTAGGACAACCCAAGGAGGGGCTACTTGGTTTTCCACAGAGGCCTAAACCCCTACAAGAGTAGACAACCCTGGGGCCCATAGAAGCTGCCAGGCAGGAGGGTGGGAAGGAGTGGGATGGATTAATGAAAGTAGGGGAGGGAGGAAAGGGAGTTAGGAAGGGAAGGAAGGAGGGATAAGTACTCAATATGATTGTAAAAAAATAAATTATTTAAATTAAAAAAGAAACAGGGAGGAATTTGTGATCAAACTGGGTAGCCAGATGATCCCTATCAGTGAGCCGTCAGTTTAGAGACCCTATGTCAGAATAAAATGGAAAAGCAGTCAAGGATGATTCCCAAAGTCAATCTTGAGTCTCCCACACTCCTACACAGGTACACACACACACACACCCATGTTCATGTATCCCCACATACATGAATTTGAAAAATGAAACAAAAAATACCAACTAATAATAAAGTAGACCTATTATAGCAGTGTGATTATGTAGGTGTGCTATCATCTATCTATTCTTCCATCTCAATTGCAATTAGGTGAGCAACATATAAAGTACAATATGCTGTACAAATGGATAATGCACATTCAGACAGGATGGAATAGGACAGCATATGATTTTTTGATCAAGCTACACAAAACACCAACTTACAAACATCTAAAGTACTTGTTTCTGGAAGTTTCCATTTGAGGACTGCAGTTGAATATAAGTAATGAAACCACAGAAAGCAAAACTACATATAAGGAAAGAACTACTGTATGAAGACATGATTCCCTAAACAGGTCAGCACAGACGGAAGCCAAACTGCCCAGAAAGACTATTAGACCATGAAGGGGAAAAAAATTTCAGTATGTGAAGAAGAATCACTACTGAAACTGACCACAGTGTAAAAGAAACCTCACACACTTTATTACCCCTGAAACAAAATTCAGAGATGAAAGAATCTATCTGCACACATAATGTTTTAAAATCTACAAAATGGCTTAACTAGAATATAAAGGACAAATAACACAAGGCTGATAACAACCCCCTTTGCACTTTAGAAAGTGGAGGGGGATTGATAACACCAGAAAAGAACATGAAATAAGCAGAAGCATGCACCTCTAGATCAAACCCCATACTTGAAATCCAGGAGATCCACAAATCTGCAATATTGACAACTCTAACATTAGGAGAGATGTTGCCATTGCTGATGATATTTTCTGAAATGAGCCAATCCTGAAAATCTTCTGAGTGAGACAAAAGTGTAATATCATCTTGATTCATGCAGTAGCTGCATTCTTAGAAAATTTAGCATATTCTACAACTATATCAAAAGTTATTGTGCCAATATAAAGCATAGTTCCTGTGCTTAGATGAGGATAAACTCTTTCTTCATCTAATAAATTCTTAGGTGGGCATTACAAAGTTTGGCAGATATAGGACAATTTATCTTCAGCAGAACAGCTCCATACATCAGAGGACTCCTGATACTCTTAACCCTGCATCATCAAGAGCATCCCTGAGTATTATGATAACAAAAACAGCTCCATAAATTTAAAAAGAAAGAGAACCATGTTCCCAGTGAGTCAGTACAGGCTGAACAAATTCATGGCTGTAACTTATCAATAACATGTCTCTCCTCCTTCCTCTTCATTTGATTTCATTCTGAAAATTCTAATGCAAATACTGTCCCTGCTTTTCAACCAAATTATCATTTGAAAATGATATTCTCTGACTTCGTTAGCACTTTAATTGGCAAAAATTCCACTGCTCTTCTCACAGTCGTTCAGCTACCAGGCTGTATCAAAACCCAAGTCATGAGCAACTCTGGCTTCTTTTCTCAGAGGGAAAAAAGAATGCATGGATACAAGCAACTCGCCCAAGGTCAGAGCATCAACAAGATGCAGAGAAGGATGGGAATTCTGTACCTTGAAAGCCTGTTCAGCAACCCCTTTGCTCTATGCCCTAGTCTCTATTTTTCTCTTTGGCCTGTGTCGTCATTAGCCTTTTTAAGAATGGATGGTGGGGCAGGTAAAAAAAAAAAAAATCAATGCCATCTGTATTGCTCCATGGAAATTTCTTTAAGAAGAAGTCAGGGGTGGAGTAAGAAACCATGAAATGGGTTTCCATTAATCCAAAGGCTCATTTTTCCAATTCAAGTTCTCCATCAGTTTCATAATTAGTTACAATTTAAACCTTGAAAAACCACCAACAACCACCATGGCCGAGACACTATAGAGAACAAGTCTTTATCCCTGCTCAGGGATCTGAGTAGTTCATGAACACATCCAGACAGGACAAAGCAGGGTCAGCCATTTAGCCAGAGGACAAGCCTGTCCTGTCTCCCTCCTTGGCAGAGATGTAATAAAAAGCAATGATGTGGAAGAGTGCATGCTGTTGCCTTCCAAGGGTCAAGCCAGTACAATGTGTGCCAGGGCTGGACATTTTCACTCTTTCTTAGTGCAGAATCACCGAACAGAAGAAATACAGTGCCAAAAGAAGACATTTACCAGGGGTACTTCAAACACTGTACAACAGATCCCATATGGTGAATTCCAATATATCATGAAGATGGTTGTACAGAGCAAGAGATGCAGCTTGTGGGGACTGACGTACGGTACTCACTTCTGAGAATGACAGTGGACTCGCTCTTCTTAATCACTGTGGGCTGGTCTCATGAGCAGCTATATATCAGCTGTCGCTTCTAGAAGAGCCATTCTCTAACAGGGCAAGTGCATTCTTGCTTGTCTGATAAAGAGGTCTATCATTTCATTGAGTGATTCAAAGGATTTATTTGGTGTTTTCAGAAGAAGGGAACAGCGTCCATGTGGGAGTATGCATCAGGCCATAGGTTAAGAGAATGGCAGTTGATTAAAAAAAAATATTTTCAAGACTTCCAAGTTCCTGATGTAATTGTGAGGACTATGAAATGCTGATTGAAGAGTCTTTGGAAGGTTTGACTGCAGGCAATTCAGAAATCAGCATCAGATCGATGAGGGACTAGTATCTGACCAGCAACACAGCATGATACCTGCAGTCTTGAAAAAAAAAATTGAACAATCTTTTCCTCTGTTTCTATAACTATAAAACCAGATGCTACCTAGGATTATTGGGAGGATTTTATAAGTTACTAGCAGCTGATATATGGATAAATTCTAGTTTTAGAAGCTGGTGTAGAGAAGAAAAAATGAAAATGTGGCTCTACGTATATTAATTTGAGAAATACAGAGAGCAGGCTCTGGAACTCCCAAAGTTTCATTGTCTCATCACTGATACTATAAACATCTCACTTTTGTGTGATACTTCTAGTATACAAAGTCCTCATTTTAATCTTAACTCACTCCAAAGTGCTGTGAAGTTACTTGGTGGGATACTCTCCACTGCTTGAAATTAAGATGTATGATTCTAAAAGCCACCTTTTAAATTTTTTAGTAATGCCAACCTTGGTGGAAATTTAACTATGGCCAAAGGCAACTCACTGTGATTAAACTATATTTCCCCTTCTCTGTCTCCCTGGGCACCTTGCAAAAGAACTAGAGCTGAGATTGGTTTTTAATCCAATAAGGAAGATTATAGGAGTAATGGTCAAAACTAATACAGTCTTATTTTTAGCATGAATATTATGTTTTATCAGTCAAAGGCTTATTTTATTTTTCGTTTCACAAATACTTAATGAGCATTCGACATAGGAGCCCCCAGGCAACAGAGACATAATAGTCAACAATTCTATTTAAATGTATACAGGTTATTGAACCATCCTGCTAAATCTGCCAGGTAACAAAACTGAGGAAAACAAAATCAGGCTGCCTTAAAGATGCTGAAATTATCTAAACTGATAGGATCTAGTGATAAATGATTAAAAAGAAGCATGTGAAACATAGTGTTTTGTAACTGCAAGAACAAAAAAGATGCATTTTTGAACAATTAGGGCAAATAAAGAATTTGAAATAAAGTTAGGAGAAAAGAGAGAAGGTTATGAGAAGATAAAATAATTTGAAGATATTTCTGCCCCCCTCACCTCCCCAGAGTCCTACCCCTTCCACCTTTCTTCCAATTCTTGCTTGAATAATTAGCCAGTTACTGTCCTCTTGACTCTGAATCTGATAAGCATATTCATTCTTTCCAGCCTGACCAATTATATTAAACTTGAGTGACACTCACTCTTGGGACAGAGTAAGCCAAAGTCCAGAAAGATCTGCAGCCATCTGATCTACCTTTGGGCCCTGACCGTCCAATATGTTGACTTGATACCTGCCGTTCTCCAAAGCCTTTGATTTTCCATTCTTTGAAGTACCATGCCTTGAAAATACTTTTAATGCTATTCCCCCTATTAAAAAAGCAAGACATCTAATGCAGTTATTCCATTTCTTTCTATTGCTTCCAGTTACCAACACAGTTGCTATCTTTGCATGAACATGTTTAATGGATTCATGATGATTCCCAACTTCAAATCGATGGGATCATATTTTTGAACTCCATCCATTGGTGCTACTTCTGCATGTTTCATTGTTTCCTGAGAATCACACAGAAGAAACATGCTGAAAACAACGAAAACACTCTCCATTGCTACTGAGCACAGGGCAGCATTGGCCCCAGTGGAAAGTGGAGGAAACCTAGATTCCAGTGGAGATCCAAAGATGTGCACATAGCCACAATGATCAGGTCTCCTATAATATCAGCACTGTGTCATCATCAAACCCTAAGAAGAGACCCCGCTGAGACAGTTAGAGAAGATATCAGTGTACCGTCACACCAGAATGCAGTCACTGCGCAAGATGCTTTGGTACCAGGTTCCTCTCACGGGATGTTGTGTCTGCATCCCAGCTCAACCATGGCTTCCAAGGTTGCATCCACTGTCACCCAAGATCTATCTGCTTGTGAGTTCACGAGAGCAGAGGTTCTGGTCACTGCCAAGACAGACAAAGCTATAAAACCAATACTTCTTATTAAGTGCATATGAGTAGAATGAATTCTTTCTTTCCCATATTGAGGTCAATGTACAGCTTTTGTTGTAACTCCTGTTTTGTTAGATATTCCCAAGCGTAAGTAACCCTGCACTTGAAGACCAAGAGCTGCCCTTCCAACCACAAACCACCTTCCGTCAGGTTGATTGTAAATATTTTTCCTTTTGATGGTTTCAATGACACTCCTTTCAGTTCTTGGCTAGTTTTTCACAATGGATCCCAATTCTGGCTTTGGTGGTACATTTCCCACTAGTGATAAGTCTCTGATTCTTTTTCTTTTTTCATGCATGTGTGCATGTGTGCAATATGTGGTGTATGTGGTCCATGCACAAGAGAGTGTGTGCAGGTAGGTACACCGATGCACACACGTGGAAACCAGAGCGGGACGTCTGCTGTTTTCTCTATTGCTTTCTGCCTTACATGCCTTGAGACAAGGTGTCTCTCTAATCTGTGAGGTAGGCCGCCTGGCCAGCAAGCACACTCTCAGGATCTGCCTGTCTCCACCCGCCGATGTTGGGGGTCACAGTCATGTGCAACTATATCTATCTTTTTAGCTGGGTGCTGGGTCAGGCCCTGAGACTTACAGAGAACGTGCTTTCTATCCACTGATCATCTTTCCAACCCTAGCAAATCTTCTTAATGCAACTCTTTGCAGTGACGAAGGGATTGGTGAAAGCTATGCAGAGAACCCTGGAAGGTAGTGCCCAGAGACACACAAGATTTGCAGTCAGCATGGTGAGACGCCAAGTAGACCTGAAATACTCAGGAGCTGTAACTTCCCCCACGTGGTTCCCTTAAAGAGCCTGTGAAACAGTTAAGTGCCACTTCCTTGGTCCTCTGCCTGTTCTTTACAGCCTCTGCCAGGGCACCTTGGTTTCTGGACATGTTTATGGTTTCTACCATCTCTCATCCCCCTCAAAAGGAAAGCTATCTCCCCATGGCTCCCAATGCCCAAATGTCATGTAGGCGCTCTGGAATTAACGTTTGGAAAAGAAAGAAGCTGAGAGAGTAAACGAAAAGGAAGCATCCAGGGAGGCCAAGGCCTGCCTTGGTGCTGTGGCAAGCTAAAGTCATGGCCAGGAGTAATTTATGAGCAAGCAGAAGGAACACGGATAGGAGATTAAGGAAAGCTGCTGCAGACAGAGAACAAAGCAGACGTGCGGAGGCGGGGGGAAGACAAAGACCTTGAGAAAAGGACATAGTTTTCTGCCAGCTCCTGAGCTTTGTGCTCTGTTCCATTTGCTCTGAGGAGAACCCTACAATAACCTCTTTTTCACTGAGAGAACTTAGATGTAACAAAAGGGGCTGACTAAGCTCTCGATAAGTGTTAGTTCTCTTGCCTGATTACTAATTCACTAATGCACTGTTTGTGTCACCACGTGTTCTGGCACCTGCTCTTTAACTTATGGGTTCGTTAAAGGAATCCCCACCTGCTACCCTGGGCTAGGTGCTCTCTATTTCCCCTGTTGGCACTGAATACTTACCTTGTGTCTTATTAAGTTGTATGTTTGTATTTTTCTGTGCACTGGAAAGGAAGATGAGAAGCACATAGAAATAGCTTTAAAGGGGAGGGAAATAATTAGAAAAATATCAGATGGCTCCTCAAATTGCTCACAGAGGGGTCACCCTTCTTCATTTCAGAGCAGCACCCCTCGTCCAGCATCTCCAGCACCAGCCTGGAGCCCAGGGTGGGCAGACAGGTAAAATCCCAAGTTCTCCTTAGTTCGTTTCTCTGTCAACCTGCCCAGACTACCGGGGGATTCATAAAGACACTTGCCAGCATCTCCCTCCAGTCCTGCCCTTGTGAATGTGGGTTTCTTTCACTCACAGCTCATTCCTAAGACTTTCTCCTCCTGTATCATCATCTGTCACAGAAACGTTGACAGCCCCGCACAAGCCAGCTCTAACTCTATGGGTTATTTTCCTCAGTCAGCTTCAAAAAAAAAAAAAAAAGAAAAAAGAAAAATAACGGAGGAGGAGAAAAATAGGATTCTCATGCACAAAGAGATAATGGAAAAGATCTGGGGGTTGGGGGGGACTCGTGGTCTGGAAGCTCAAGGTTCACTTTTATGTCCGAATGAGCAGCAACAGATGGTTTGTCTCAGGGATGTTCATTAGTTCCTCAGCTCTACACAGCTCGTGTCTGAAAAGACTTGATGCTGAGAGCAGAGGGTATGGTGTGTGCACGTGACAGCCCCCTGGGGTTATCCGTCTAGGTCAGGGTCTCCAGCCCCACTTCTCAGAGGTGGGAGTCCACAGCCTGTTAGGAGTTTTTCCACAGCCTGCCAGGCACTGCCTGTTCATGCACAGGGAAACCACGGGAGCAGTTATACTTAAAACCCTTTGCTTTAGGATGGAATACTAAATCCACCTAAAATATACCATTCCTAGGATCCCCCCATCTCCCCAAAAAAAAAAAAAAAAAAACACAACTAGCACTTCAGAGTCTCTGCTTAATATCAAATTGGCAACAGATCAATTAATTCAGTAAAGGTAATTTGTTGAATGGCCAATCATCTTTCCAATAGGAATGACTTTAGTAAAACACGAGCTTGGTAAGAAGACTATACTCTTCTTTCCTGGCTTTATTTATCCAGCGTGTCAGCTGTGAAAACGCTCCTCAGGAGAAAGCTTCCTCCTTATTAAAACTCTAGGCCCTTCCATAAGGTTAATGGTCCAGATTACCACCCTCGAACATGCTTCAAAAGGTCAAACTGCGATTCCATCATTGCAGGACTGGCTCCTGTTCACATTGCCTAAAGGATGAAATTTTGCTTTTTTTTTTTTTTTCCTTCCCCAACAGGAAGCAAATAAAGATGACTCAGAAATGAACATGATACGTCAGTAGAAAAATGAATTCCCCAAGGCTGCGGAGCGTTAAAATCTCCATTGAATCCTCATCTTTAAGAACTGCTTGTGTAATCATAGCAAATATTGACCATAACGATAATAATAAATAGTAATTTAGGGAGTCTTGCTAGAAGCCAGCAGCCTGGAAGCCTGAGCAATCCACGGCATAGGCTGGTGTCAGACAGCTTGCTTGACACTAGATGGCAGCCGAAGCCTGCGTTTGAATCCACAGCTCTTCTGCTGCAGCAGTATTCACCCCCACCGCCCAAGAGATTTTTATTCCCCTGAATTTTAACCAATTGTGTTATATCTTTTGTCTCCAAAAGGACAGAAATAGGCTTCCTCTCCCCTCTAATTGATTTTAAGTTTCCTTTTGTTCAAGCTCTGCTGAAAAGAGGAGCAAGCCCTATTTTTCCAGGGCTGACCTGCTTGAGACTTCTATTAAATGGGCCAAATAATTATACCCTAAAGACAAACCTATTCTCTCAAAGCCACTCAGTGTTTGCTCTCAGGAGCAATGTTTGTGACACGTTCGGGCTCCAGCACACCACAGGGGGATCTGCCGTCCCAGGGGGATGTTTTGGGGCCTTCTCTTCCAAACCAAATTGTCGGTTTATTGAACAAAAATCAGCTGCTTTAAATGTCCTCTGGGACTGGTTGGCATATGGGAAAAGGTCTTAAGTTTGCCCTTTGATTTTCAAGTCCTATTACTGGATGGATTCTCAGTCACCCTTTTAGGGAAGGTGGGGGGACATCCCCTAATAAGAATATACTGCCTCGGATGTTTATATTCGGCATTTGTTCAATAAATAAACTATCTTGTCTAGGTCTTCCTGTCCCTATTGCTTGTGACAGTGCTCCAGAAAGTAGGGTGAGTCCTTGGCATGGCTTTCTGTAGCACCCAACCTTTCTGCAGGTATCACTTTCTGCCTAAGGCACTACTGTGGGTTTTCCAAATGTTCTTCCTTGGTTAATTGTTCAAACCAGGTTAATGGGGAGTTAGTTTTCCCGTGGTTCACATGCACCCTATGCTTTCATTACAAAGCTTCTGACACAAGAAAAGTTAATGGGTCAATTCCCCCAAAGAACATGAGCTCAGACAGTGTCTCTGTCTTAGATCACCTACAGTCTGTAGTACTGAGTGGTTGGATAAAAATGGTTGCATAAAATGGTTGGATAAAATCATTGCAGAGCTAAAAGTACTGAAATTTGTAAACTTGCCTTATGAGTTCAATCAGCTATATTTTGAGAAAAAATGCGAAATCTGATTAGCTCCTATGTCATCTCTTGTATATTTTTCTATAGGAGGAAAAAATGTGTATCACAGATTACAGAATCATGTGTAAATACCCCAGTGGCATAGTTAGATACAGGTATCAACTTGATGGTTGAGGGTTCAAGTTCTAGCCACAATTGTAGAGAATTAGTAATTGAGTTAAGCCTGGAGTGAGACTTGAGGAGATTGTCTAGCTGATAAGAAAGGCCCATCCACTGTCCCTGAGCAGGTAAATAAGATGGAAGGAGTTGGTTGAGAAAGTTAGCATTCTCCTATGAAACTTGGTCAAACATGCTGGTCTGGCAAAAGGGTTATCCCTCTCAGCTGTCCTGAGGATTTGGTGTAATCAGTTCTCTTGACCACCTTTGTTGGTGCAGGCTCTCCTGTCAAGCTGAACTCTAACTGCATTATCATAAGTCAAAATAAAACCACTTGTTCCCTTAAGCCATTTGGTCATGAATTTATCAGTAACGATGTGGAGTACCTGCAACACCAAGTTTAGTAATAAAATTATTCTAACATTTGTCTCTAATTCAGTCCATGACCCAGCTAACAGTCTTCCCTGGCTTTGTATTCCACACATGCCAATCCCCTGTCATTTGGGGGCTCATTCTGGACTGCCTGACTTAAAGTGATGTCTCTCGTGTCCCTCTGTTCATTCCATTTCTGCTGGGTCCCACAAATCTGTTTAACTCCTCTCTCTCTCTGTTGAGAAAATTCTTTCACCCACTAAAGCCCACATTCATGCTCATCTTGGGATGTTAACAGCCCTGCATGTCTGTTTCCAGTGTTGATGATTTCTAAAATCAAAATCCAGCTAAGGTACTAGAGAGATGCCTCTGGGTTAAGACTCTGCCTCGCAAGCGGAAGGTCCTGAATTTGGAACACAGGTCTTATGTAAAAATGCCAAGCAGAAATGATGGCAGCCTGCACTTCAGGCCCTGGTGGGCAGAGCTCTGGGAAATCCCACAGCAAAAACAAAAAGGAGGTAGAAGTACTCCAGGATGATTCCCCAAATCACTCTTGGTCCTCCACAAGGACACACAGTGTTCTGATACACACACACACACACACACGCACACGCGCACACGCACACACGCTAAATAGTTTTTAAAAATCCAGTTAAGGCCTTCCTCTGCAGCTTCCCAGCTCAATCAAAGGTTCTGGAAGGACATGATCTGAAGTTTAGCCTCTTAAACAAAAGATCACTTCGCTTATGGCTGGGATTTTGTGTTCAGTAGTTCAGAGCCCTCCAGACAGGCTGCAAGTGTTTCAGCTGAGTTCTGAAGATCATAAAAATTATGGTGGGGATCCCCAGCACCCTCATAAGCTGCATATTGTCACCAGAATAAGAAGTACAAGAAGGCATCCATATTGGGAAAAAGATACTATAAAGAAACTTGGACTAGAAAAAGCGCATACCCCTCAAAAACACAAGAATATTCCTTCAGTGAATGCAAAACTGAAAGTAGTTTGACCCTTGATTAGCATCAAGCCCTAGAAGTTGCCACAAGGACTTGCAACGGAGGAGAACATGTTCAACATGTGCCTCAGGAGCTCTAGGGAACTGGTAATTTAGGGGCATCTGAAGCCAGTGGAGCAGGAAGCCAAGTTCTGAGGCCACAGCAGCTTTCGATTACTACATGCAAATCATTTTTATTTAAAAGAAAGAGTTTTCATTAAAATATATTTCAAACTCCCAAAAAATCCATTTAGTTCAAATAGATCCTGTTAGGAATTCAGAACATGTGCTAACTGGAGGCACAAAATACATGCTTTCCTTATTCTTCAGTTATTTCCTGCCCATAAACTTATTCCCCCCCCCCCCAGTGAAAAGAAAAATTACCTAAGGAAGGCTTTTGAAGCATCTTTGATATCCTACAAAGTTTGTGATATGATCCTAGATGGAGAAATATTCAAACTGTTTCATATAAGGTAGATTATCCTATGAATTGAGTCATTCACAACCTCAAATTAATGGCTAAACTCTACTGTTTTTGCCTGTGCCAAATCTCAGCAGTATACCAAGAAGAGAGATGAACTCAGAATTCAAGAGGTCTTTGGTCTTCACTTGGGAAGATCTGGACTTAAACAATCACAGGGATTCCCAGCGACTAGTAGAACTTTAAAAGCAAGTCATGGCATGGGACAGCATTCTCTAGCTCCATACCAGATAGTTCCTGAGAATGCACTTCCCTGTCATTGCATTAACCAAGCTATCCTATCTGGTTTAGTCATCAGACAAGCAATCCTGTCCATCAGCAAAATAGCCACATAATTTTGCTCTGTTTCCTGAGCATTGGACCAGAGGAAGACATGAAATACTGTGACTGTGGTTTTCAAAACAAAGCCAGAAAAGCTGAAAGATGACTGATACAGTTCATACATTTATTGGCATTGGGATATTCCTGTTTTATTGCTAGTACGTGAGTGACATCATTTTTCATGAAGACACTGTAATTGTCTTTGAATGCAATAAAGGTGAAATTCATTCTCATGGAAATTAAAAAGGACGTTGCAATGCTTCACTCAACGGGGAACTAAATGATGCAGATGATAAAATGCACGAGTTTTAAATCTCTGTCCATAAACCAGCAGTGAAACTACAGAGAATTAGGCTGGAGATGAAGAGTGTAATAACCTGAAATTAGTTTAGGCAGCCCTCTAATCTCATTTTCTCATAGTGTAGAACTATTCATTGGGAAATCTGTTTTCCTTCACTGGCCAATATTTTAGCTGTCTGTGGTCGAAATGAAAATACAAGGGGGAGGGGTAGAGATGCTAACTGAAATATATCTTATTACAGATGACAGGCTCATCTTATTTCTTCCTGAAACATGAGATCGATGACATGAAGCAACCTATGTATAAAGTCTTTTGCTTCAGATACTTAGGCTCTCATCCACTCAGCGATCAGATTTCCTTAAAGGCAAACCCTAGAATCTATTACCCAGACTCCTCTTTCAGCTAGCCAAGGTGAGGAAGCCTGGGGAAGTGCTTAGGAAAAGCTTTCTGTTCCACGTCTGGATGCTTTCCTTCTCTGCTACCAACTCAACTGGAGCCTACTAGTCCTTCCTTCTCCGGCCAAAAGCCTTACACACCCTATACTTTATTAACTTTTCCGCTGAGCCATTGTGTTTTGGAAGCCTCACAAGAAGCCAAGTGCATCGTTTCAGGGCAATAAAGTAGTCCAAGCACATGGCACTGTGCTCGGTTTGGCACTGTGGAACCTGGCAAGCGTCCGTGCGTCCTTGTGTGTATAGCTGAGAACCGCTCAAGTCTGAGGTTCAGTTTTCGTGACCCAGGTGACTGGTCTTTCAGTTACCATGCGAGAGAGTCCTGATGCAGCAATGAGACATAGCGGGTCAGAGATCCTCAGTCTTCATGCGCACACACATCTCCCAGGCTCTTCCTAAATGTACCTTCCGATTGGGCATATCTCTGTTTGGAGCTTGTCAGAGTTTCTGACAAGCTTCTAGAATGATACCGAGAAGGCTGGTCCATGGATCACGACTACACTCTGAAATCAAGTGTTAACCCTTTGTGTGCACTAGGTGGGCCACTGGGCAACTCAATCCTTGTTTCCACTTGATTTCACTAAAGGAAACCCGAAACTAACCTAATTCCAAAGGTTTGTGAGATTTTCCTTTCTGCACTAAAGGGTGAGAAAGATCCTAGTGATCACAGAATCTGAGGAAAACTTCTTTGATGTTTTTTAACTGAAGCCATTTTTCATTCTCACATGATGACTGTATAGTCTGCTTCCTTGTTAAAAGTAGCTTATGCCAATTTTATCTTGGAATTTCATTACAAAACTCATCTTAGTTAAGTGCACAGCAGCCGTGCGCATCAGCGCCAGGATTAGACAGAGCAGAGCTTGGCATGACCTGTTGTATTTTGCTCGCCCAAAAGGAATCTCATGTTCAGTTCCAACCCAGATGTCACTTGGGGTGATATTATATAGAAATCCCAGTAATTAAACTCACTAAACTATGACCAGCTGGTGCTAACCCTCTTGTTAGGTCACAAATTGCTTCCTCCTCTTGTAAGAGAAGCTATCTAAGAGCTGCTTTGGGCTGCGAATTAGTCACAAGCTTTCAGCAAAATGACCTCTGAAGACACAAGCTCAGCACGCTGCGGTCATCAGAAAGGAGTGTGTGTGTGTGTGTGTGTGTGTGTGTGTGTGTGTGTGTGTGTGATATCCATGAAGGCACAGGCACAGGCAAACCACAGGAGACTGGAAAAATAACAGACCTGAATTCTGCATGTTACTGTTGACATAGTATTAGCACCGCTGCCTAAAGAAAGCATCCTTTCTAGAGAGTGGGGATAATTTACCCAAAGGTCTACAGGAGAAAATAATTCCAAATCCATTAAATTGTAGCAGTGGAGACTGCCCTGTAACTTACATGGCAGCTTAAAGGGGTGCCTCGTGGATACCCACTGCTTGCATGCTGGCCAGACGCGTGCAGAGGAGCTGCTAATGTTCACTTGGGGTCTCCACGTGGAGTCCAGTGACCACCAAAGGGCCGACCTTGGGTAGACAAACTGTGAAGACAGCACCAATGTACTCTCTGGTCCTTGAACAGATAAAACTCAGACGGTAAACACAAGTAAAAGCAATTCCATGGCAGGGCAAGAGGCTCCCTTTGACACGGTGATAAGCGTCTGAAGGATTCCCGAGAGGAGGTAGGAGCTCAATAGAATGTGCAGAAGCAGAAAGAACACTTGCCTTCTGGGAGATTTTTATCTCCACGAAACAAATAAGAAATAAACTCTGTGTGTGTGTGTGTGTGTGTGTATGCATGCATGTGTGTGTGTGTGTGTGTGTGTGTGTGTGTGTGTGTGTCAGCAATGTATCTAACCACTGTGCTACTGTCAAGAAAGGAGAAAGAAATGAAGGTAGAAATGTATCTTATCCTAGCTAGCATGGAACATAGAGTCTGATGCATAGGAGACATGTGTTGCTGATAAATTCATGAGCAAACCACTTAGGAAAACAAGGAGGTTGCTTGCAATTCTCCATTTCAGTCTATAGTCCAGCTTGACAGAAGAGTTCATACACTGCCAAGAGCCAAGGGCCATGCCCTACGCACAGGAATTGCTGAAGAGAGGCACACTCCCTCACTTGCCAATTTACATGTCTGCCACAGTATACTGAAGCCTGCCAAAGTACTGAATCAGCTACTTCCATCTTATCCACCAGCCCAGAAAATGGTGCCAACCACATGGTCTGGTTCTTCACACACCAATTACTCTCCTGCAGGCTTGCTCAGGCCTTGCCTTGACTACCAGTTCTTCAAAGATGTGCCCAAACTTCAACTGACAAGTTGACACCTATATATAACTAACGCAGTGTGTGTAGTGTTTCGCCTGCTTGGTTGCTGATAAAATCACCATCAAATAGCTTATGGGCACAAGAGTATATTTTCTCTTATGATTTCTGGTTACAGTTGTTTGACCATCTTAGCAAGAGAGCTCACACCAGCACCAGGGCCAAGGGAACTGGCCACACCATCTCTACATAACGGCTGAGAGAGGGATGATCCTTACTTGCCAGACCAGCATGTCTGGCCAAATGTACACAAGGATGTCAACTTCCTCAACCAACACTCTGTATTTTATTCGAGGGCCTAGTCCCACCCACCATGGGCCGGGCCTTCCCCATCAGCTAGACAATCTCCTCCAGGTTTGCTCTGGGCTTAACTCAACTACTAATTCTCTACAAATGTGCCCAGAGCTCAAACCCTCAACTGCCAAGGTGTCACTAACAGTGTGTGTGATTGCCTGAACAATAGAAACATGCATCCTCGTGAATTTGTTGAGTTCTGGGTCTGAAGTCATATTCTCCATACACATTCCTGCTTCAATGCTCACACCTCTCCCACCTTTGCACTTTTTGTTGTGCAACCCTTAACTCAGCCAACCCATCTTCCCTTCATCCTTGGGTATTTTACCTAACCCTCCCCCTGGGGGGGGATCTGCAATTGAACTGAGGTCATCAAGATTAGCAACAAACTGCTTTGTCCGCTGAGTCATCTCACCACTCCCCAAAGCTATATACCTTGAAATGCTCCCACTTATGTATTTTCTACAGCTACTCCTATGTGCCCAACGAGCTTTGAATGAATGTTCACTGCAGCGTTGTTTGTGATAGAAAAAAAAATGGCGAAAGGAAATTTGCCTTGGTGCAGGAATGTTCATCTTCTGAAGTTTGTGCAATTAAGGAAAAGACAGAAAGCATTCCCAAGACCCACTCTTACAGTGAAGAGAAAAAAAAAAACAAGTCATAAGTGAGTAGGCATCACCAATGGCTGAAAAAAATATACGCATAACTAATGTACTGTGGGTGGAATGAAGAAAATACACAATAAACCAGAAACAACAGTTGCCTCTGGGAAGGAAAATTTAGCGGCTAAAACAGCATTAACTTGTTAGGCAAACTCTCCTGTTTTGTTTGCTGTGTTTTACTGTGCATCCACATTGGCTTTTAAGAAAAACTTCATAAAATTGTCGTTTAGAGAAAGAGAACAGCTTCGGGATTTGAAAGGCTGGGTAGATGCCGTCTTGGGCTGAGGAGCTGGGACCGCGCTCCGGCCTCCTCCCAGCCTGTCCTCACGATGGCAGTGTAGCTCTTCCAAAGTGTTCTTGTTCCAGACGCTCAGAGGGGTTGTCCACTGCTCTGGAACATTCCTCCACCCTCACCTCTCTGCGTCTGCTGTCTGCTTACTAAAAAACGATTTCCCCAGAAGGAAGATTTGGGGTGCATTCTATTTAATCCACTTTGAACGTTTTTCTTTCCTAAATTTCTTTTAAATTCTCTCCAGCCCAGTGTTGCTGCCCCAACCATTGACGGGTGAGCTCATCCATTGCTTCCCTTCCTTAAGCAATCACACTTAAGATGTATGTGTCTTGTTTTCTCATCATTTTAAGGTCCATTTTAAAATCCAAACCCTTTGTTGAACCTTGATCCTACAGCTCTATATCTTCTCCTATATGCACTACGGTAAGAGCTTTTTCTCCATAGTCTATGTTCTTCTGACAAGGTGTAGCTGGAACATCTACTGAGGTGGAAGTTGGGACCGTGATTTATATTATGCTGGTTATGGGGGACAGTTCACTGACCCACCTGCTTCCCATTCTTTCCCACTGTCCGTTTTCCTTGTTGACTGCCCGGTCTTCCCTCTGTGAACAATTTTGCAACATCATAGAATGACGCCTGGGTGGTGTGGCTGGTCTGGAAATCTAGAGTAGGGAGAATTAGTAGGAAGCACCAGCCAGTGTCTTCAGAGGCAAAAAAATATGATGGCTAGAGAGGAAACTTGACCCTAGGATTCTGGTCTTCTGCTCAGCTACAAGGAAAGCCTGAAGCATTTCAGACTTCCAGGAAAAGCGCAGCATGTTGGTTTACGGGTGGCTAAATACATCCTGACTGCCAAGTCCCTTCCAGTATTTTTAGAAAAGAAAGAATAAAAGACACTTTAATTTTTTGGTGCCAAGAAAAAATGTTATAAAATGTATAACAACAAAACCTGTCTCCCTGATTTAATTGATGGGCTGAAAGGTGTTATTACTCTCTATCATCTATCTATCTATCTATCTTTATTTCTTTCTATCTACCTATCTATCTATCTATCTATCTATCTCTGTCTCTCTTCCCTTCCTCTTTTTCTTTTTCTCTAACCCTAAGCAGAATTGCAGTTATAGAATTCTATCCTTTTTAATGGACAGTTCCTTTCAGAGATAGAAAATTTTTACTTTGGGCCTCAAGCCAAAGTAACCACAGATCCCAGTTTTGCCCAAGAGTGTGGCTGTGCGCAATACAGTCATACTGAGCCTTGATTACTCCTTTGTAAAAATCAGCTAACATCTATGGGCAGCCTGGACTCCAAAGCCAGACAGTCTCAGCTCCAGGATTCCTTAGATATATCATGTCAGGCTATAACTTTCTGTGCCTCAGTTTCTCTATCCATGTAGTGGGACAAATGCAGAAACTGGCTTATTAAATGCTATGTCGTTATTAAACCTCAACACATATGAGCAGTATTTAGTAAACTTTATGTCATATCCGAAGCAATTTTTTGCATGTGTGTGTGTGCCTGTGTGTGTTGTGTTTTTTGTGTCTTCCAGAGGGCACTTGAATGTGTGTGCCTGTGAAGTCCCAAGGGTGAGTTCAAAATTCGTCCTGGGTTGCTTTATGTCCTTACTGCTTTGCCCTGGGGTTTCCCAGACTCTGCCTTCCACTCAACACTTTTACGTAGGATTTGGTGATCCAAACTGAGGTCCTTTTGCTTACAAAGCAAAGACTTTAAACCCTGTGCCATCTTCCAGCCCTGACACAATTTTTTTAAATGGAACAACAGATTGTCTCCATCATCAGCACTTCTATATCCTCTATGATGTGACCTTCTTCTTATTGATCATATATGTCCATTACTTTGGTATTTTAAATACTCAGAGAAAACATTCCCAGGCCCTAGCCATGAGCTACTTGTTCCCTTGATCCGTTTCTTTTCCCAAGAAATGAGGACAATCAACTCACTCACTGTTCTGTCCTATCTGTTTCCAGAGGAAACACTGTTTCGGGAGCCGGAGGATAGATAGCTGGTGACGCGGGCAGTCGTCCTTGGCCCGTTTTCTCTGCAGTTGCTCAAAGAGAGTCTCTGTAGCTCTTGTCAGCAGTGGGCCCAACATATAACACTCTGTTGCCCATTTTTATCTTGGAAATTACAAATGTATTTTCTTATCCTCCTGGGAGGCAGCGCTCGAGTGATAGCAATGTCCTGTTCCTCCTGGGGCCTCCTGGGGCCTCCTGGGGACACCCGGTTTCTTGCCTTCGCCAGCACCTATTCTTTGTTCGACCTCCTTGGTCTTCAAGGCCAGTACCAGCCAGCTGAATCCTGTTCACATCCTGTCACTCTGGCCTCCTCTTCTTAAGTCCCAGCTCATTTCTTTAAACTTAGGCAAAATTTGTATGACAAAACCAACCATTTTGAGGCAAAGAACTGACTGGCATTTAGTTGGTTCCCAATGGGCTAAATATTCAGAGGGTTTCTGATAACCTTGAGCGGTACTGTCAGAAAGGGGCCAAAGCCACCTCCATCCAACTCCAAAGCACCCCTTCATTTCTAAGGGCAGTCTCACACTAAGCATAATTCCTCATTTTCCATCCTCCCTACTCCATGACGCCCACCAGGCTACTTTCTGTCTCCCTGTAGTTACCAATTCTGAATCATAAATGATGCCACACACTGTATGATGCTTTGGCATCTACCAACACTTAATTCTTTTTTTATAGGTAAAAGAATGTTCCTAGGCTGGGGAGACAGCTTGGAGGGTGATGTGCAAGCATGAGAACCTGAGTTTGGACCTCTAGTACCCATGTTAACATCAGGCACAGAAACACACGTCTATAGCACAGAGACAGGCAGATTCCTGGAGCTCATTAAGCCAGCCTAGTTGAATGCATAAAGTCCAGTGAAAGATCATCTCAAAAAATGAGGAGAGAAATAATGGAAAGCACCCAGCATCTAATCTGGCCTCCATTTACATGCACATAAGCATACAGAGAGACAGAGAGACAGAGAGAAACAGAGATCCAGGAATCATATCTGAGAGGTAGGTAATTTGTCTGGTTTGTAATTTAGAATAGAAAGCATCAACTGCACATTTACATTCAAAGCATCTTTACCTAAGAAACCTATATTCCTGTTTTCTTTAAAGGAAGAAATGCTCTGTTTGCCAAGCATCACAAACTTGCAAAATCATTGATAATTCTCTAGGGATAGCTTCATATTCCCAGACAAACAAAATGAACAATCCAGGATCACATCTTTACTCATTCTACAGCTGTTGGTGGGCTAATTTTAGGGATGGGATCTGCAGGGAATTTCCTATGCTCTGAAAATGTCTGAGATTTGCCCTTTTTAAATGCTACACGTTTATTAACCTTATAAATGAGGTGCATGTTCTTTGGTTTAAAAACAAACAACAGCCCACAAGACATTAGCAACTTACATACTTTAAATGTCGCCACTAGCTTTAGAAAAACATCATCCATTTGTCTGGTCTAATGACTGGTTTTCAAGTGACTGGTTAAAGAGAGAATTTTTCTTCAATGTCAGACACCCTGACACTGGATTTGATTCTTTTGAATTTGTTCCCAGTGTTCAATGATTCCTGGCAAACAAGAAAACTTTGTACAGAAAAAAAAAATGTGACTTAAAATTGGTTTTCTGTTCAATTCCAATAATTTGCTTGTTTATAATTATCTTTCCATTACATTATCTGTTTTTCTTTCATGAGACATGGCTTGATGAACCATCACAGTGAGCCACAGAAATAGAGAACTATTGATCGAGCTAGGCACCTGGGTGCGGGGCAGGGGGTATCAGGATTATGGGCTGGAGAATTCAAAAGCTTTCATCCTAGTTCTCAGAGCCATTCAAAATTGTCTTTTAAAAGTTATCTCTGTGGTTCATCTTTCTTTTCTAGAGATTTACTCTGATGTTCTAACCTTGAAAGTTTGGCTCTGAAATTAAATTTCTCATCACACTCTTAAAAAAAAGGGAAAAGACATCTGTGCATTAGAAAACCCAAAAATCCCTAAGCTGGGAGCTGAATAGGCTACCAAAATAAGAGTGCATATTGGTGGTATAGTTGCCTTCCAAAATAAGTGCTGTATGCCCAGGATGATGATGAGGCCCTAAGTATCAAACAAAGCAATGAGGAGATGAGATTGTTGATTTCTCTGAGATGATTATATAGTAATTGCAAACATATCATAGCTCATAAATGTGACTATTATTATGTATACACCAAAATACTTTGGAAAGATATTTAAGATTTATATAACAATGCATGTCATCACTTAACATCATAAACATGTGTAAAATTTTACTCTATTCAATTGACATGTGTAATTAAGATAACCTATAAATTGATTTTAAAAGAAGGCAAGTAGGGCTGGAGATGGATCAGGAGTTAAAGCCTTTGCCTCAAAAGCAAAAGGACCTGAGTTCAGATCCTACATAAAAATGCAAAAGCAGTGACCTGAAAGTCCAACCCTGCAAGACAGAGCCTGAGAAACCCCAGAGCAGAGCTATAAGAAGGCAGAGCAATCCAGAGTGATTCTCTGTGTTGCCCTTGGTTTTCCAAGGGTGCGCATGCTCAAGAGCTTTTTTGTTCACCAAACACATGCTTTATTATGAAGGCTACCTGACTGGGATCCAAGATTGTGATGTTCGGTCAGACAAAAAACCTTTCCCCTCAAGGAGAACAGAATCTTATGGAAAATTAATTTCCTTCTCTTCCTTCACCTTGTTTTGTCTCCAACAACAGTACATCAAATATCAGTCCAGTAGCAGGCAGCATCCCTTGAGACCAAAACTTATATTCATGAAACTTAAATTTCTTGGAGGGTGGAAAAACATGCAGTTTGCCAAACATGATTTTAAATTCTTCGCAAACGTCTTAATTAAGCTCAAGATAATCCTTTGAAGTATTGTATACAGGAAGAAGCTTACAGGCAGAGAGCCCTGCTGATATAGCCAAGGTCACATTGCAAATGACAGGATTGGGATTTAAGGCACAATGTGAGGCACCCTGATGATGTCTCTTTTCCATGATATTAACCTTCTCCAAAGACAAGCAACAACAATCAGGGTAGCCAGTAAGCAATAGAATGGAAGGGAAACCCCCAATCAGAAACAATGAGGTGAGAATTTGTTCACCAGTTCCTCAAATTGAGTTGGTGGGATTAATGGTGAGACTAAAACAACAAAGGTTAGCATCTGACTAGTCCTGCTGAGGCTTCATGCATCTCTACTAAAGACATGACATTGATCTCACTGCATACTGAGACCACAATAAGAGCCCAGCATGTGAGAATTGACAGTTCACTAAAGTCTACTCAGAAAAGTCAGGTAGTTCACAAGGAAATGAACAAGTGCATAGGTAAAGTAAGTAGGTGGTTCAACACTGAATCCAAGGAACGGAAAGAAATCATCTATAAGAAGGAATGTTCTAGGGAGAAAGGACAGCAGTTTCAAAAGCAGGAACAAGATAGACTTGTGGGAAGAGACTGCAATACAAGCTGATGTCGGACTGGAGAGATGGATGGCTCAGGAGTTAAGTCTCTGCCTGTAAGCAGAAGGACCTGAGTTCAGTCCCAGATCCAATGTGAAAATGCCAGGCAGAAATAATGGCAGCCTGTACTTCTGACCCTGGAAGCTGGAGACTGGGAAACTGTAGGACAAAGCAATAAGGATGTAGAAGCAATCCAGGATGATTTCCAGAGTCACTCTTGGATCTTCACAGTCACACACAGTGCCCTCTAAAACACACAGTGCCCTCTGATATATACACAGACAGACAGACAGACACACACACACACACACACACACACACACACACACACACACACACGCTAATGTTCCCCTCTGACTGCCAGAATGACAAGTGAAAATGGTGTGGACAGGAAGGGTATGTAGGCAAGACAAAGTTCATTTTAATTCTTGTCTTCAGCTTTGTACCTCTGTCAGTAGCCGAGTTCAAGTGATGCGCACAGTGAAGCTCTACACTCTTTCATCTCTGACCCTTTGCAGGACGCAATCTTCCATCCTGAGTACCGTGCAATCTTGGCCTCAGGTCTACATGGGAACTTACAAATTACCATTTGCCCTCAGGCATCCTTTTTCTTTTTGGTATCTAAGACATCAAAGAAGTCAGAGGCAATAGGCTTCCAAAGCAGTCAAAGCTAGACACAAAGCTTTATGCTCTGTCATCTGTCTGTCATCTTGGGCAGGTCACCCAATCTCTGTAGATCACAAGGAACACTTTTCTCACAGCGCTTATGACATGAGGAGTAAGTGTCAAGTATCAAGATGGCTCAGCACAAGGTCTGGAAGGTAGCAAGTGCATGATTTCATGTACCCGTTTTGGTCATTGGCTCCCTGTTCTGCAGGTTAAAGTGGCCAGCCTGTGCTCTGAGGACTGGCTAGAACCTGCTTTGGATACTTCATCTAACCTTCTACTCCAGTCTGCTGTAGTGAATCACTGCAAAGTGAAAGGAGGTTAATAAACCTGGTTCTACCCTATGGGAGACGCTATCATGTTTGGCAAGAGGAAGGTCAATTTCTGGGACCGTGGGATTAGTTTGAGCATTGATCTAAAAACTCTTACACAAGAATTTCTTAAGGGCAGACTCGCTTTCCATTAAGCATTTCCCTCAGCCATTTCAGCTGAGCAAAAGGAAAAAAAATCTTCCCCCATGCTTTCTTAAAAGCAAAAACAAATGGAGGCTTCACGAAATTGTGTGGGCGCTCTTGACTTATCTGTATCCATCACCCTAAAATGTACCCATAGGGAAGATAAATGGTGTTATTACATTCGATGCTTAGTACTCCGCTCCAAAAATTGCTGACAAGTCACTAGTCCCAATAAAATATATGGAACTTAATTATAACTGAAGCCCAGAAAAGTCAGCCCGGAGATTGCAATCAACAAGATTCACTGAATGAAGACTTTGTTCTTTGCTGCGAAAGGTACATGCAGTTCTCTCCTCTTGTGTCCTGAATCTCCCTCCTGCCTTGACTTCATAATTCTAAATGCAGCTCCATTTTGCTTATCATTTGGGCCCGACCCCCAAAAGAGAAAGGAAACGTTCTCTATCAGCTTCTGCCCAGAACATCTAGAAGGCACCCACTGCAGATGACCAGGTGTTCCACAGATGCTCCACATCCTTGTCTTCTGCCACAGAGGGCATCCATCATGGGTTAAGACTATAGACCTCGTTCCCTGGACCATGATTATCATCCCAAGGCCAAGCAGGTACTGATTGCTACTGACATCGTAATTGAAGGCTAGGTAAGAGATTTCAAGAGGCCAGATCGCAAGGAAAAGGCACCATGATTTTCTGCCCTGTGACATGCAATCAGTCTGTCCTGGGATCAAAGGCAAGAGATAGCTCAGCCTCTGCTGCTCGTGGTCACCTGATCAGAGGCAAGAGAGCTCTGCCTTTGTCTGTCAGTTCCTTCATATTCATTTGCTCAAGATATATTCCACATGGTATTTAATTCTACAAGAGATATAATCTTTCCAATCTACGCCCAGAAAAAAATAATAATAATTTAAGAAATCCATTTAAAAATCTGTTTTTCAGTTCTAATCATAGCTTTGGAAATGGAGACTATCCTAACTTTCTTTTGAGGATGAACAAAGAGCAGAGAGCTGGGTGCATGTGTGTGTGGGGGGGGGTGATTTTCTCAAGCTTTCAAACTAAGGACTGTCTCCTGTTTCTCTTTTCAACCAAAACCGCTGTAGCAGTTAGATACAACTGTGTCAACTTGACCACCCAGGCTGAGATTTCAGGCACACCTATGAAGAATTATTTTTGATACAGGCAAGCCCTGCGCAAGCCTGTGTAAGATTATCCAAATTGTGTGGAAAGACTAGACCTGTCATGGATGTGACTATTTCCTGAGCAGGTAGGTAAGATGAAGAAGCTCATTCAGTATTTTGGCAGGCTGGTAAGTGAGAAAGGATCCCCTCTTTCAGCTACCTGTGTGGACTGGATGTGACTACGTTCCCAAAGTTGTTTTGGTGATATGTTTTTATCAACATAAAGACTAACTACAACATTTGTCAAGAAACCCATGGAGCTGTATTTCATAAAGCACAATTTACCAAAGGCTACAACTACATGGCTAATCATTCCCAGATTTATTTTTTAAACTGAGAATTTCATCGTGAACCAAAATGTCTTTAGAGATTTCTGACAAATCTGTATAGCCTAAGCTATTGCCAAAACAAATATTTCCTTTCTTTGGGCTTGTCATCCTATAGCTGGGCATGAGTGTAATGGTGGACAGGGAACTCCAGGGAAAGAAAGAGACATTAAGGATTATGGATTATTTCCTCTTATCCTTAGATACACCAAAGCAAAGCATCCCAGGCACTGGGATTCTTGCATGCTCACTGGCCTTTCAACAAAATGCTCAACGCTATCGATCTCTACTTAAAGGGTGTAATAAGGACCATGAAATTAAATCTTAAGCCCTTGTGTCCTGCCCTCAAGAAGTCACAGCATAACAAGTATGATATACACACAAGAGAGATCATCACAATACGGTAAGTGAAATCCCTCAAGAAAGGTACAGATTAAGTGCAATGAATGATCTGGGGAGACAGAGGGTATGCAATTTTGTTTATAGAAGAAATAAAATTTGAAATAGGACCTTATTTCAAAGCATGTTTTAAGTCAGGAAGGTCTCCCCCCACCACCACTGCCACTCGTTTTTTTTTTTTTTTTTATTGGTGACCTTTGCTATTTGACAATTTCACACCTGTATATAAATTCCTTTACATCTGTATATGATCTCTTTCCCCTTCCCCTTGACTTCTCCTTATTTACCCCTCCCTCCCAACAGCCATCCTTTCCTATAAGTCTTCCTTAGGTCCATGTCCTTAGGTTTTGCTTTGTGTCACACTGGATTCACCAGGACCTTTTGTGTGATCTGTGGACTGGGATAGTCTCTTGGAGCTTAGCAGGTTCCCCACAAATACACAACTGCATATTTTTGCCTCCCACCTCAGATCTGTTACTTTCCCATTGTTTTGTTGTTGCTGCTGGTGTTAGTGGGGTGATGGCAGTAGCAGCTTGGTGATGGTGGTGGATTTTAGTACTTTGTACGGTCCCACAGATTGCTTCTCAGTTTACAACTGATCATTGGCCAGACAGGACCACTGTAGTAAGCCAGGAGGCTCTTGATTTGTAATATAGCAAAGCGCTACCTGAAAATGCATCCAAATGAAGAATACATAAAAGTAATAATTCACAAAATAACTTAGCACTTAGCACTTAGAAAATATCTTTTGTTTCTGAAAACTGTAGGAGCAAATGGCACTACATGAATATCACTCTCTTCAGAACATCTAAGGACACTTGCTAGGTAAACAATGATGACCCAAAGGGTAAGAGCAATCAACTATTTTAAAAATGTAAATATGAGACATCTGACCATGTACAGACTTCCTGATGATTGCTTTGTGAGTGAACTCCAAGTGTGCGTATCTGTACTTTTACCTGACACAAATGAAAAGCAGATGCATTGAACTGTGTTAAGAAATAATCCCAAACTGGTAATTCCAAGCAGAAGAAAAAATCGAAAACAATGAGAATCTTCATGTTTTTGCCAAAACAGTAATTATAAAAGTTAACTTGGATTCTTTATTGGCATTACATTGAATATACACACAGATTTGTTAGGAAATGGTATTATTACAATTTTGGACCATCTAATCCAAGGGCATCATATCCCTCTATATATCTGAATTTCCACTCACATCTTTCAGTAAAGTTTTAAAGCTTTTTGTGGCAAAGTTCCTGAGGCTCATAGACTCATAAGTAGATCCTAAGAAGTGCTTTTTTTTTTTATTTCCGCTCATACAAACTTAACAGGTACACTGGTCCCCTCCCTCCCTCCACCTCCCTCCGACCTCCCTGCTCCCCCCCTCCCCTCCTCTCTTTCTCCCCATCCCCCAGTGCCTCCCTCCCAGTGCCCCCCCCCAATCCCCGGAGCATTAAGAAGTGCTTTTTTTCATTTTTTATTATTATTTCCGCTCATACAAACTTAATATGTACACCGGTTCCCTCCCTCCCTCTTCCTCCCCCCTACCCCCCTGCTCCCCCTCCCGTCACCCCTCACTCCCCATCCCCCAGTGCCTCCCTCCGCAATCCCCGGAGAATCCTTTAATGTGCATGCCAGACTCTCCTCTGGGCCCTCCTCTCTGATGACGTACAAGGACCCAGTGGCTTTTCCCTGAACCCTTTCCTGTGTTCCCCTTAAGCATAGGAACACTTCTATGACTGTCAATTCCTTGCCTCCAAGGATCTTGGTGCCTTTAGCAAATGCTAGACTTTACGGGGCCAATAGTGTGTGGGACATTGTGCAGGGCATGCAAAGACTCAAGTTAAGAAGTGCTTTTTAAGAAATAAAATTATTTACCTGAAAACAACTGAAGCATTAAAAGGAAATTGAAGCAATCTCAAAAAAGCCACTAAAGAACAGAGAAAAAACGTCTATCATCTCTTAATTGACTTCATAAAAGTGGAAGGCAACCGAAGGGAACACCTGACTTTAACACCAGCCTTCCACACACATTCACACATGTGTGTGTGCATGTGCATCTGCACACATGTGTGCTCATACATATATAAACATGAATCCATAGACACATATACCACACATATACTCATGCAAAAATAAATAAATAAATAGAACAGTTCCAGCTACTGACACCATTATGTTCGCTGTAGGTGTCAGCGGCTCGAATTGTTCTATTTATTTTGGTCATATTGGTAAGAGGCTATTTAGTACAATTATTTGCTCTTCAGAAGTCCTAGAAGGAGGGTAAAGTTGACATAGAAAGCAGAAACTCAGCATGCTGAGCACTTCTGCTCCAGGAGTGGGCCCACCACTAGCCCAGCGCCACGAGTGGGCCCACCGCTAACCCAATGCCAGGAGTGAGTCCACCCACTAGCCCAGTGACCTGAAGAGAGTCTTCAAAATTCCCAGGTGAGCTTTCAGGGAGAACTGCAAATCTCAGAGTTCTTTCTTTGGATATTCCAGACAGTCATAGTAGTGAGGGACGATCCTAAGGTATCATTTGATTTCATTTCCCCCAATCTCTGCCTTACTGTCTGATTATAGTAATACTAATAATCACAAGGAGGTCTTTTGAATTTGCTTTGTATTTGGAAAGCTCTGGGGTGTGTGAGTGTGTGTGTGTGAGTGTGTGTGTGTGTGTGTGTGTGTGTGTGTGTGTGTGTGTGTACTAATTTAATCCCTAAGTAATCCTATAAGGGACATGTTACTATCATTAGTTTCCTTTAACAAATCAACTAATTGAGGTACAAAATGTGAAGTGACTTACTCAAGGTTGTGCTTTGGCAGCATCAAAGACAGGCTAGCAACTTTTTTAGCCATTTTACCATATATTAAGCCTCAGTATTCTTCCCTGATTTTATTAGCTGTATCCTACTGAGAACATGCTGCAAGAATATTACACAACATGGATCACAGCCATAGATCGTTTAGAAATCTGTTTGAGAAGTAGAGGGAGGCATTATTGCAAGGAGAATGGCAAGGCTTCGGAGCAAATGGAGCGAAAGGAATAACTCGTCTGCATTCTGTCTGAAACGTCCACTCTCACAACAGGGAGGAAATGAGGCAAGCATTTTTCTCTTTAGCATTAAACATAATTGTACTTTTTAATCTCTCCCTTGGTTGTAAACTGGTGATGTCAGTACCTATGAAACATGTGCTCACTCCATCCATCCATTTTCCACTAAAATGATATCTCTCTTTTTTAAATTTATTTCTTGTGTGTGTGTGTGTGTGTGTGTGTGTGCACGCAGCGTGCACACCCACATGCGCACATGCATGTGTCTGTGTCTCTGTGTATCTGTGTGTATCATAGGGCACTTTGTATGCCCTTGGAGGCCCAAGAGAGACTTCAGGAATAACCTGAATTGTGTTACCTCCTCTTGGCTTTGCTCTGGAATTCCCTAGGTTCCACCTTTAATGATTGGAAGTACAGGCTGCAGCCATGTTTGCCTGGTGTTTTTAGATGTAATCTGGAATCTGAACTCAGATCCTTCTGTTTGGAGGCAGGGACTTAATTCTGAGCCATCTCTCCAGCCCGGAAATATCTCTTTTTAGTAACAAAGCAGGTACCCCAAAATGGAAACTAAACTGGTATCTGTTAAACAGTACTGCAGCTGATGAATGAGCCACTGGAGAGATGAGTTGATCCACAGGCACCTCAGCCTAGAGTCAGTAACTCCTTGCTCCCTGCCCCTGGGTCCCTCACTCACACTCTTTCTCCTTCCCCCTGCAATGAGCCTGGTAACCACAGACCAGTATCATGTCCCATCCTCACTAGAAATGCATGAAACTACCGAATACAAAAGCTCCACAGTTAAACGCACTTTCCGGTCCTTTGGTGAGCATTTATTTCTGTTTGCTTGGTTTTTCAGTACTAAGGACTGAACCCAGGAACTTGCATATGCCAGGCAAGATCTTCAGTGCTGAGTATGTCCCCAGCTCAGATTACTGCTTTCTTACTCTTGGGCTGCACAGATGTTTTGGGATGATCTTTGCAGAATTGATTTTCCCGACTTAAAGTAATTTTCATTCCCATGTTACCACCCTTTCCCTCACATATACTTCCGTATTTGAGTGCTATGTTCTTTCTCACTTAAGTGGAGTCCTTCACTCTTCTACAAAACCACTGGACATCTCTCCTTTGTGTCAAACTTATCCTACATATTGCTTTGAATTTTTAATAAATAATATCTGCTTCTGTTGTGACAAAACATCTGACTGAAGCAACTTAAGGAAGAGTAGATTTATTACTCATGGTTTGAGTACATGGTCCATCAGTATGGAGAGTCACGTGATGAGAGAGACTCTGGCAGTGGCTCACATGGCATTCGCCATCAGGAAGCACAGAGATGACTGTTAGCACTCAGCTCACTATTTTTTTTTTTTACTTTTGGATTCCTCCTGGCCCCCTGAACATAGGATGGTGCCACCCACTTTCAGAGTTGACCTTAGCTCTTTTCAATTATGTCCTCACAGACCCGTTCATGGATAGGATTCCTTGGCAATTCTAAATCCTGTCAAGTTGTCAATAAAGATGAATTATCACAGAGCTTGTACACACTAAGCTTATCAAGTTCTAAAGCACCAGTGAAATAAATCACAATACCAATGAGAACATTTGAAAAGGGGGAAGAAGGCAGACAAGAATCATCTACTATATTAAATATTTCCTGCAAGATGCCTAGTGTCCTATTTCAGGCATGTGTCCCTAAATTGAGTCTCCAATGGCGCTAAGTCTAGGAGCATCACCTCATGAAATAAGGTGTTCCATACAAGGAGCCCTGAACTCTACATTACTTTTTTGCTTCTGGCACAAATTTGACATAAGCTCTCCCCATCCTTTATTTATTAAAACATCCACTAATATTCCTTACTGAACTTACTTTAGGGAAGGGAACATGGCTTTAAGAAAACAAAGAGGAGCCACATACATTTTTCACCTTCAAGCAAGATTTTTTGCTAGAGTGGAGAGCAGAGAAAGATGTTCATGATTTTGTAAAGCAAAGATGGGTGCGTTCAGATGAATCAGAAGATCCATCAAAAAAATAGTTGATTCATTGTTGGATTTCTTGGAAAGTGATTGGCCGTATGATATTACTGGAATAATAATATAAGAACTTGTGAGTCCCCAAATACTTTAAGAAATATAAAGATGCAGAAAACTTCCAGTTTTTATGATGTATAGAGACATATTTAGATTTCTGGACTATACTGCTCACAATTCTCCCACAACCTCACCTCACCAACCCCTAGTCCTTTTTAAATCACTTATAAGATTTCCCAGATTTACCCCTGAATTTAGAACCAACCCAGTATTTACCTGGCTTTAATATTTATTATGAACTTACATTCTCATAGACAGTTGTTTAACTTTTAGTCTGAACGGGACCAAAAGGACTATTCAACAGTCTTCCTTATATTCACATATTTATGTGGCTGACTTGTTCAAACAGTTGAGTCATGATAAAGCAGGGAGACAGAATCCATCAGTCTTTCTCCGGCTTTAAACAAACCGGTGAGGATTTCCTCAAAGCTTTTGGCTAATTCTCCTTAAAGACTTCATCACACCATCATTACACTCAATAATACCTTAAAAATAAAGGACTAAAAAGGAACAAAAGATTAGCATGACACAAAGCTCTTCTTTATAAAGTTGTGAGTTATCAACGTGAATATCAATTTGTGAAAAACTTCAGCCAAATTTTTAGAATTTTTATTGGTCCCTTCATTATCAAATCTCCTGGGTACATGAGAGTCACTTGCCAGGCTCCACCAGGAGGTAAATGAAAACATATTGATAGTCCATTTCATCTTTTTTTTAAAACAGCCTTAGGTTAAAGATTGTGTGGCTCTCAAGGCTCAAGGGACTCATTAATTTAAATGCTAACAATTTATGCTTCCATGTGTTACCATTGAAAAATGACTGGTAATGATGAGTTCATTCTCAGAGACCTACAGGGAGAATTTGATCTTTTAATCTGTCTAGAAGAAGAAAAAAGACTAAAATCATTACTGGAAAAAGAATGAAGCTAGACTAGGAAGCAAAAGCAAAAATAAGACTAGAAGAAGTCACTGGAATCTCCTCACCCTTGTCACTTCTGAGCAGTTCCCACGCCCCTTTACTCTCCAAAATTTACAGAAGCCCCTAAAATAGCATCCCCACCTGGGGACCAAGCAGTCAAGAATCTTTAACTCGTCTATACATGACTTTAACTGCTAAGTTGTAAACTGCTGCTTCGTATAGCCAGCACATTAGGAGTGACTGATAAATATTTATTGACTAATCAAAAGAGATGGGCATCTTTACTAGTCCCTTTCTCTGCACATGTGTTTTTCTTTGTGAGTAACCTGAATCAAGACTGGTTTCAAAGGGTGCATTTATTACTCAAATTCTTTCTCCATCAACCCTTGATTCCCAAATTATTATTACTGAATACTTTTTTGTTTTCAATTACTTAACTCTGGGAAGGCAAAGAAACCCACAGTAAAAATAAAGACAGAGAAAGTGAGATCCACAGAAAGAAGGACTCTGATAGAGACAAATATGAAAACGTCAAAGAAATATTGAGACATTTTTCTTACATCTCATGGCCTTTTGGTCTACATTTTCCTCTAACTCCCGAGTGTCTCACAGTTTATGTCCTTTAATGTTTCCCCGCATGACTGAGTTCTCAAAGTTGTACCTGTCCTGGCTAGGGTATGATGCGTCTCCAAGAAGCAATTAGAAAATGATAATCTAGAGCAGCCACCAAGTTCTTCCTCCTCTTCCATCTCAAGTAACAGCCAAGTCAACAGCAAATTACTAGTTATTTTTATAGTAAGCAGACCCTCTTTCTAGTTAATCACCAAGGCAATGCATCTTTCTCAAGACCACCAAAATTTAAGTACTGCTTACATAGTTACTATGAAGTACAAAGCTTGAGAAAATCAAAAGGTTGCAAGAAACAAATGACCACAGCTTTCAAAGCTTACAATCGATATGAGGAGTCAGCAAGTGTGTGGTGTGTATGATGACTATCATTTGAGAACATAAGTTTGCAAGTTTGGAACTGGGAAATTGTGTTCACTACCTATTCACACCAATCTTACCAAGTGTCACAGTTACTTTTCTTTTTATTGCTGTGAGATTTGTTCGACTAACAGATCCAGAGGAGATGACAGCCCATTATGGAGGGAATTACATAGCAGAAGACATGACTGGAGACAGAAGTAGGAGACACGTTCAGGTCAGAACAGCCATCAGGAGGGCAGAAAGAACAAGATGGCATACTAAGTGAGATACTTCATCCTGATTGTCAACTTGACCACACTCGGCATTAACTAAAATCAGTTTAACCAGAAGAGATTATCTGGATCAATACATTTACAATACAAAACCAGCCCTAATATTGGATTGGAACCTCCCAGTAATAGAACAGATAAAAGGAAACATAAAACAGAAGAGCTTGAAGAGAGACTTTTTGAACCTGTGCCAGAACATTCTCTTCCCTACTGCCACCCGGCTTCTTTGACCCTCTAGCTCTCCAACCTCCCAAGCCTTCAATGTGACTAAAGACTCTCCAGGAATCCGCCAACCTTCAGCCACCACCAACTGGACTACTGGCCTGAGCAGCTACTGGTAGTCATTGTTGGACTACCTTGGTCATATCTCATAAGCCAATTCAATAAATTCCCTTTTTATATATTCGTTCTGTTGATTCTGTGGCTCTGGAGAACCCTGACTAACACGCTACGCAAGCAGAGCTGGCCCAGGCTGCTAAACCTTAAGGCCCATCTTCCTTCAGCAAGGCTCCCTCTACTAAGTTACCACAAGTTCCCAGTCATTAACACTAGCTAAGGATGCAAACACATGAACTTGCGGAGAACAATGCATATCCATGACACCAAGATACCTGAGAGAACAATTTAAAGTGAGGATAGACCTGTTTGGACTCATGGTTTTAGAAGCTCTGGTTTAAAGTTATCAGGCTCTTTCCTTGGAGCTATGGTGAGGAAGGGCTTTGTGACTGTGAGAGCACGTTGGGAGAGGGTGGTGTTTACCACGTGATGGAAACAAGAGACATTGACAAAAGCATTACACAAAGGTACGCTCTTCAAAAGCAAGTACCCAGTGACCTATTTCTCCAACGAATCTCCACTCCCAAAGTTTCCAGAACATTCCAAAATAGCACCCCCAGATGGGGACCAAGCAGTCAACGTAGAAACTTTCAAAGGACATTTCATGTTCAAACTAAAACAAAACTTAAACTAGGAATATTAACTAGACAATCTTTACAACTAGCTATCATTAAAAGAGCACAATATAGACAGCCAATAATAGATACATATTTACAATGAGAAGTGAAGGAAGTTTGTAGGAAGAATTCTCTGTAATTCTAGTCTTTCTTTTCATATACACCTTTCAAAATTAAAAAAAAAACAAAATTAAAATGCAAGATATCATATGCCAAATACAAAATTATTTTCAATATATTCACAAAAAGTAAAGTTCAGAGGACCAAGGGAAAATAATCAAAGTACATATTATGTACATATGCTATTATGTCATAAAGCACTATATTTGGCCATTATGAGCAAAAGTGTCAAACGAGGAAACTTTTCAAGTTAACTAATTTCTCAATGTGTCATACAGAGTCTTCTGCAATAATGCTGTCTTCACACTTTCATAAATATACATGAGCTAGAAGGTTCCAAGATATTATCAAATAAGAGCCCCACTTATGATTTATCAAATAATTAAAATGTACATATGTCAGTAGATTATTATTCTCCCAAAGAATTTTTTTGTCAATCCAACATCATCCATGGCTGCTCTTTGGCTCACTAAGTTGCACAGTCTGTTTTTAGCAGTGCTACAAGGTCCACCATGGACTTCTAGCCCATGTACCCAAAGTCTTGAAAGGGACAAGAAGTGACTTCAGCTGTCAGTTTCTAGCCTTCCTGCTGATGGTGGCTCACAAGATGAAGCAAGCCAAGTGGAAACTCCTCTACTAATTTACCTTAGGGGTCTCACAAACACCGTGTTATTCAGTATTGTGAAGAACTTTCCCATAAGAAGGGAGACAAAAAAATAAGCAAAGATTCATTTCATCCAGACAAGGATGCAAAACCTGAAAAATGAAGCACTGATTTTAAACTAAAGAAATCCAATCAAAGCTTGTGTCATCCAAACGAGACTTGGTTCACTGCACCACAGATTTTGGGAAGTTTCGCTTCAGGGCCTACTGGGAATACTTTTTTTTCCTCCTTCCTGTCCTTTTCCTATGGAAATGTTCACTGCATGAATTAGCCCCACTTTCCCAGATATGTGGCCTGAAGATAGATTACACAAGAGTTGAGTATAGGAGACTAGAATGAGGAAACCGTAGACTAATGCCCAAGGTAGAAGTCCGACCGACATTAGAGATGTGAATATAGCACCCAGAAGAAAGCGATCAACTAATATTGCCATACACCACCATATTGAACATCAGCTTAGATTGGCACCTGATTAAATAGCAAAACTCACATATTTGTAAAATTGGAAAATAATCTCAGAGATTTAAGTTATTTGCTCAACTTCTTACATCTACTAAGACTATAGACCCACCAGATTCCAATCCTAACCAGCATGACTCCCAAACAGAACATCGTGGAAGCTTGCTAAAGCACTGCCTGCTATGGGGTCACAAGTGTCCTCTTTCCCTGGCACAGAGACACCTGGCAAGGACAGCTTGAAGCTTCCTGATACAAAGTCCTCAAGTCCAATCTCTTTGCCCATAGTTGAGAGACTACAAAGAACACATAGGAACTTCGGAGTCTTTTTGATCAATTACTCAATTGCATCCCATTTAAATTTTTAGCCATGTCCAGTTCTCCTCCCACTTCCCTGTATGAATTACTGCCAAGTGAACTTCTTGATAGGACTAATATATACAAACCTCCACCTTAGAGTTTCTAGCACTCGGAGGAAAAGTCCAAAACCCTGCACCATTGACCTTTATCACGAACCTTCTCTTCAAAGTAAGCTGCTGACTCTGTCTAGTTACGCCATAGAGTAACTCCATAGAGATTTTGAATTGAACCATGGGGTTTAGAAGATGAATAAGTAAAAGACAAAGGAAAATGTACCTTCAGAAAGATAACATAATTCTTGTGTGAAATGTAGACCCAGTCAACAATTCTTCAAGGTAAATATTTTATGTTCTCTATTATAAAGCTGAACGGAAGGACTTTATCATATTGGTTTACTTTTTCCTGTCTCCCTGGTAAATTAAACTGCTTGATGAACTGCCTAAATCTGGCAGCTTCTCCTTTATGGAATTTCCCACACCGATATCCATGGAACACCGGAATCTGTTCAGATACAAGCTGTGTCCTTGAGGAACAACTCCGGAGTTCTGTAGTATCAAAGAACCAAGAATTGTTAATATTCCTTTAGTTCCCACGGCATGCACACCCACGTAGGCACGAAAGGTGCCAGTGTATAATCTTAGTGTAAGTTGCAACAGACATCACAGCAGAAAAACAAGAAACAAAGAGCATTTTGTACATGCATTGTTTGAAGGACACTTCAGATTCATCTAGTTCCTCCAGAATTTTCAAACCTAGGCTCTTTTCATCTCTTTTAATATTCTTCCATAACAACTGCTGTCCTCCGTGTTGTGCTTTTTGGAATTCTTAGGAAGGACCCCAGGTCTCTTCTTTTTATTAATCTCAGGATATTTTATCATGACAGATTATTTCTCTAATGTCAGGCAGAGGTGTCCAAAGGACTAGAAACTCTTCCAGCCTTCTTAGGTATTTGAAATTTGAAATCATGGTGTCTGAGTTTACTAGCTATTTTGCAAAAAAGGGAGCAAGCTAAGGCAGAAAATGCAACTACTTGTTCTAGATGCTTCATAAATATCTCCTTTGGCCCTTAGATAAACAACTCTATTAGGGAAGAAATTGAGTTTTTGAAAAGCAGGCAAATCACCCAACATATTATAATATAATACAGCACAAGGGGACTTTATGCCTTCATGCCTAACTTAATGGCCCTTTATCTTAACAACACAATGTTTCTAAGGGAGAAAGATTGTATAGTTAAAAATGAGACCAAATCTCAAAACAAATATTTAACATTAGGTGTCATTAGAGAAAGATCTAGGGTAGAAATCAACAAAGAGCTACAAAAAATAAGACATGAACTAGGGAGGGAAGATGGGTGCTTCATAATCAGAACTAGAAACATTTGTAAATTTATTGTCCTTTCAGATGCCAGAGTCAGTGAGCTTTGAACTGTAGATTTTGGAAATATATAGAAAAACCATCTAGAGCCATTGGATACCTGTGTGAAGAATTGATAGTTAAGGCAAATCCTAAGCAAGTCGGCAGGAGATTACCTAACTGATGTGGGAAGATCCAGCCCATGGTAAAATAATAATAATAATAATGATGAATAAATAAAAAATAAGCGAAGAGAACTTCCTCAGCATTTTGTTGTGTTTTGACATGTTGGCATGCAGGCATTCTGGAAAGAAGGAAACTATTTCCCTCTCTTGGCTCATCTCTGTGGGTAGGATGGAGTCAACTCCCTTGGCCCCTGATGTTGGTATGGACACTCCTGACAAGTTAGACTATGAACAACTGTAACCAGAATCCTAGAGCAAACCTGTGGCCGTTTTTCTGTTTTTCCAGTCCTGGGGACCAAACCCGGGATTTCACACTTGCTAGGCAAGCGCTCTGTCACTGAGCTACATCCTTCTCCCTCCCAAGGAAACCTGTTTGTGTAGTGATTTAGCACATTTACTATTGTTAAAGGAACACCTCCAGGGATGGGGCTCACTGGAAATTTAGCCAGAATCCTTCTAACTAAAAGATGGCAGGTAGTAGAATAAATTCTTTGTGTGGATTTTGTTCTGAGGGATCATGCAGAAGACGTGAATGGGACTTTTAACAGAACATTCCAAAATCTTACAGGAAGGTTGACAGGTAATGAGTTGGCTCATTCAGAGAAATAGGCAGTAACCTCTCTCACAGATTCCCTCCTAATAGGCTGGGCTGTGGGCCGTTGAATCTGTATCTATGGTAATTTACCTTAGGGTAATTTACACACTAACAGCGCTCTGGAGCTGGAGGTTTATTCCTGAGTAACGGGCCATTTTTACGGAACATTGCCAATCTCCAGTCTCTTCAGTTTTATCTTCAGTCTCATCAGTTTTGCCCTGAATGGATTCCATACAGATGGGTACTTCGCTGTCATTTAACCCTTTCCTTTCTGCTTTCCCTTCTATTTTTCCCTTTCGTAATTTTGAAACATGTACAAAAACATTCTAACTTGCACAGTATCCCTTTAGAACAGGCTGGAAGAAAAAAAAAAAGAAACAAACTGAGATAAATTAAATAATTACCTAGTAGAAAGTTGAGCCAGATAATTCTTATGAAGAATGGAATTGGGTTTATAGGAAAAGTGATAGGTTTAAGGTTATTATAATCCATAGGCACCGTTCACCTCTGAGCCTCTATTTCAGCAACTTGTTCATTTATTCCTTCTAGATATTCTAAAGGAATAATGTGCAAGTTAGAATGTTTTTGTGGTAAAAACATATTAAGAATTTGGTCAAGCATGGTCAATCCATCATGACTTTCCTTCCTTCCTTCCTTCCTTCCTTCCTTCCTTCCTTCCTTCCTTCCTTCCTTCCTTCCTTCTTTTCTTTTCTTTCTCCTTCCTTTCTTCCTTTCTTCCTCCTTTTTCCTTCTTCCTTTCTTTCTTCTTCTTTCTTTCTTTCTCTTTCTTCTTCTTTCTCTTTCTTTACTTTTTCTTACTTTCCGGACACTAAGTTAAGAATCTTCATGGGGCTGGAGAGGTCGGATCAGGGTAACCTCGGCTTTGCAGGCAGAAGGTTATGAGTTGAATCCAATCCCACTATAGCCGCCAGGCGGCAGGAGAGGGGCGGCCTGTGCTCTGGTTCCTGTTAGGCGGAGCCTGTGAATCCGGGGCAGACAGAAGGAGGTGGGGGCCATGTGGTCGCGAATTCGCGGGTCTGAACAACAGACACACACGCGCGCCACAACATACATATGCACCCCGCACCATTGCCATCAAATAAAACCATTAAAAAAAAAAGAATGCTTCATGGTGTTATTGCAGGAACGAAGCAAAGCAAATGAAGAATCTATCAGTAGGGAGCACATCTGTTCACAATGAAGTGATGAGTCTCGTCAAAGGTCCAGACTCATGATGTTACTGAAAATAGAGGGTAAAATATCATCCAGAAACATCAGTCTGGCAGTTAGACAAGTTGACAGGTGAAGGGGAAAAAAACTAAAGGTGATAAATAGCTATTCCAAAGTGGAAGAAGAATCCAGGTGAGAATGTAGAATGATATAACTACTTGGAAGACAGTCTGGCCTTTCAGCAGTTTCCTTTCAAGTAGGTACCTAGCAGAATGGAAAGGCAGGCATTAAATAAATACTTTTGTACATATGGATAACATCACTTTGATTAATCCAAAAGGCCACAACTGATGAGATGTGGCATGTTTATACAATGGAATATAATATCATTAAGTAATAAAAGCAACTGAATTCTGATATATCCATGACATGCTTGACATTACACTAAATGAAAAGAAGCATTTGTGGACTCATATGTGGTATGTCCCGAACAAGAAAATTTAAGGAGAATAAAGATTAGTGATTTGGGATGTGGTGAGGGAAAGATCTTCAGAAGAACTGGGGAGTTACAGTCAATGGTTGAGGGTGACAAATAAATTCTAGAATCCACTGAGGAAATGGCTGCAAATTTCTTTGAAAATACAGCAAAAGCCATTGTCTTGGTCAACTGTGCGATATACGTTATATCCCAATAAAGTTGAGTTTTGTAAAGATAATGATGGAAGATGACCACAGAAAAAGGATCAAACTTTGACTATGTTTTGCAAACCTACCCCATTTATAACTAAATTGTTAAAGTCAAATGTGCAATGCAGGCTATCATACTCATTGGCTCAGGAAAAGTTGCAGGAAAAAAATAAAAGAAAAGCAATCGAGGCATGCATATATTATTTAGTCAAATTGGTGTACAGATTTATATTCTTCAGTATATTAAATACAAAAGAAAACATCCTCACTTCCATAATATCCCACATTGTTTAGAGGTAAAATCCCAGGTTGTAGAGATGGTTCAAGGGTTAAGCCTCTGTTTCCCAAGCTCAGGTATTAGATTCCACATAAAAATGCCAGGCAGAAATGGCTGCAGCCTGCACTACCAGCTCTGGAAGAAGGAGCCTGGGAAATCCCAGAGAAAAGCAAAAAGGAGGTAGAAGCTCCCAGAGTCACCCTTAGGCCTCCATAGGTGTGCATGCAAGCATGCAAGCACACACACACACTAAAATAAAAATAAATTTTAAAAAGTAAAAATAAATAAACAAAGGTAACATCCCAATCCACCCATTTGAAAGCTAAGTGATTATTCACCAGGAAATGCCAGTACATTTTGAAGTGGATTCAATTTCCTCATCTCTTTCCTGGTAACAATTTCATAACATAAGAAGTTAGAGTCTGTCCCCTTAGGTGAGAACATGTTCGAGGATGACATCAAAAGCTCTTTTACATTTGATGTGTCATGTCAGAGAACTCTAGACTCCTCAACGAAATCCCATCTGAGCCTGCTCCCAGGACCTTCTGGGCAGAGCTGCTTTTGAAGGACTAAAAAAGGTTCAACAAAAATGTGCCTGGTGCTCCTCGTCTGGCTAGGTTTATTCCACAAGGCCTTTTAGACATTTTAAATAGCATGTCCTTTAGCTGTGACAAAAATTTCCTGACAAAAATCTCATGGAAAAAGAGAATTAGAACACGCATAGATTAAAGAGACCATTGAAAGGACTTACACAGTCATTCACACCCTCTTGAAGTTTACACAGCGGTGCGCAGGAGAACTTCATACAGCGGTGTGCAGGAGAACTTCATACAGTGGTGCGCAGGAGAACTTTGTACAGCAGTCTACTGGGCGCCCAGACACGTGGTTTTGACATTGAGCTACCACTGGTTTTCCTGGAGCTCAGACCTGATATGCAATATCCACTGCTTTCTCACTGATTAAAAGAAATTATACTGTTGTCTTTTCCAACATATTCATAAAAAGCTATATTGGATAAAGTAGGGCTTTTTTTATGACACGACATTCTATTAATGAAAGCATTGTTTCCAGGATCAAGATTTTTTTTAAGGATCTCAGGAGAAATAATTTCAATCAGTAGGACCCTTAGAGGCAAGAGGTTAGACAAGTGTAAGACAGTACACATATCAGTGGTCTGCCCAAGGAAGGGGCTCCTGGTCTATCACAGAGGCCTAAACCACCATTAGAGCAGATGATCCAGAGGTAATCTTGGACCCTATAAGCTGACAGACAGGTAGAGGGAGCAGGTTGGATCTAAGGGAGGGAGGGAGGGAAGGGGGAGAGAGGGAAGAAAGGGAAGAGGAAGACTCTACTGACAAAGTGGGGAATTTTTCTGCAGCTTAAAGCTTTAGAAAAACTAGAGCAATCTGATCCCAAAAGCAGTAGAAGAGAGGAGATTAGCAAAATAGGGGAGAAATATCTGAAATTGAGATTAAGAAAACGATAGAGAAAATTAACCAGTCAAAAAGCTGATTCTTTGAAAAAATCAATAGGATTGATACACCCCTAGCTAAATTAACCAAAAGCAAGAGAGAGAAAACCCAAATTAATAAAATTAGAAATGAAAATGGAGTTATCACTACTGACACCCAAGAAATCCAGAGAATTATAACATCATATTTCAAAAACTTATACTCTGTGAAGTTTGACAGCACAAAAGAGATGGATGAATTCCTAAGTAAACACAACTTACTTAAATGGAATCAGGAAGTTGTGAATTATTTAAATAGTCCTATAACATATAAGGAAATTGAGGAAGTAATCTTGAATCTTCCCACCAAAAAATGTCCTGGACCAGATGGATTCAGCATAGAGTTCTTCCGGACATTTAAGGAGTTAATAACACCAATACTCCTTAAATAGCAAAGGAAGGAACACTACCAAATTCCTTCTATGCAGCTACTATCGTCTTAATTCCAAAACCTAATAAAGATACACTTAAAAAAGAAAACTATAGGCCGATCTCTCTGATGAATACAGATGCAAAGATTCTCAACAAAGACTAAGCAAATCAGATTCAAAAACATATCAAAAAGATCATTCACGGGGACCAAGTAGGCTTCATCCCCGGCACACAAGGTTGGTTCAACATACGAAAATCAATAAATGTAATTCATCATATAAACCAGTCCAAAGTCCAAGACCACATGATACTCTCGATAGATACAGAAAAAGCTTTTGACAAGATCCAACAGCCTTTTATGATCAAAACACTAGAGACAGTAGGAATGGAAGGAACCAAAGCAGTATACAACAAGCCTACAGCAAGGATTATATTCAATGGGAAAATACTGGAAGTATTCCCACTTCGACCAGGAACTAGACCAGGCTGTCCACCCTCACCACTTCTATTCAATATTGTACTTGAAGTGTTAGCTGAAGCCATAAGACAAGAAAGGGAGATAAAAGGGATTAAAATCGGCAAGGAAGAAGTCAAGCTATCCCTATTTGCAGATGACATGATCTTATACCTGAGGGATCCCAAAAAATCCACCAGGGAGCTCCTGGAACTAATTGAGAAGTTCAGCAGGGTAGCAGGATACAAAATAAACATACAAAAATCAGTGGCTTTCTATATGCCCAAAATGAAAGAAGTGAAAAAGCCCTGAGAGAAACAATCCCATTTACTATAGCCCCTAAAAAAATGAAATACCATGGTATAAACCTAACCAAGGAGGTAAAAGACCTTTACAATGAAAATTTTAAAACCCTCAAGAAAGAAATTGCAGAAGACACCAGAAGGTGGAAAGACCTCCCATGTTCCTGGATTGGTAGAATCAACATTGTAAAAATGACCATCCTACCAAAGGCAATATACAAATTCAATTAAAATCCCAAAGCAATTCTTTAAAGAAGTTGACCAAACAATCTCAAAATTCATATGGAGGCACAAAAGACCCAGGATAGCAAAGACAATCCTGAGTAACAAAAACGCTGCTGGAGGTATCACCATACCAAACTTAGTCTATACTACAAATCCATAGTTGTAAAAACAGCCTGGTACTGGCTCCAAAATAGACACACAAATCAATGGATAAGGATTGAAGACCCAGATATAAGCCCACAAAACTACAGCCATTTGGTCTTTGACAAGGGGCCCAAAAAATCCAATGGAAAAAGAACAGCATCTTCAACAAATGGTGCTGGCAAAACTGGATCTCCACATGTAGAAGATTAAAACTGGACCCGTACTTGTCACCTTGTACAAGACTTAATTCCAAATGGATCAAGGACCTTGATTTAAGGCCAGAGTCTATAAAAAAACCATAGTTGAAAGGGTAGAGAATTCCCTCGAGCTGATTGGGCTAGGCCAACATTTCCTAAACAGACATCCAATGGCACAGTCACTGCTACCAACTCTCAACAGTTGGGATCTTGTGAAAAGAGCTTCTGTTCAGATAAAGAGATTGTAACACGAGCTCAAAGGCAACACACAGAATGGGAGAAAAATCTTCACTAACCACATATCTGATAGAGCTCTATTACCCAGAGTGCACAAAGAACTTAGAAAACTAAACACCAAGGAAACTAATGGCCCAATTAAAAAATGGGACCTAGAACTTAAAAGAAACTTTACTAGGGATGAAATTAAAATGTCTAATAAATATCTGAAAAAATGTTCTACTTCCTTAGCCATCAGGGAAATGCAAATCAAAACTTCCCTGAGATGTCATCTCACCCTGGTCAGGATGGCAAAAATCCACACAATACAAACAACAACAAATGTTGGAGAGGATGTGGAGAGAGGGGAACTCTCCTACATTGCTGGTGGGAATGCAGGCTCATACAGCCACTCTGGCGAACCGTCTGGAGATTCTTAAAGAAATTAAAGATTGAAATGCTATATGACCCTGCAATTCCACTTTTGGGAATAACCCCCCATACAGCAGAGGTCCACCTCGATAGCACAAGTGCGTCCATGTTCATAGCAGCACTGTTTATAATAGCAAAGTCATGGAATCAACCCAAATGTCCAACAGTTGACGAGTGGATAAGGAAACTGTGGTACATCTATACAATGGAGTACTACTCAGCCATCAAAAATGATGAAGTACTGGAATTTGCCGGGAAATGGATGTCATTAGAGACAATTATATTGTGTGAAGTATCCCAGACCCAGAAAATTAAGCGCCGTATGTACTCCCTAATAGGTGGCTCCTAGTACCAAACCCACCCAGCCCACCTAGAGACACTCGACGATAAATCTCTGTCATACAGTAATTGCACGGAGTATGAATAGGCAGGATGGGGTAGGAGGGCCACACCAGAAACAAGGAGAGAGGGGACCATGTAACAGCAGAGAAAATAGGCCTCCATCAAGGACTGCAAGTAAGCAATGAGACATCTGGTTAAGTTCACAGACTTTTCGTTCCTGATCATCTACAACTGAAGGGGGTGTGATCTCACCAGAAGGGGAAGGCATACAGTCTGGCAGATAATAAGTAACCATTTTGCAAATGGGTGGTTGACCCCTCTCTCACTGTGGTTTCCTACTTTTGTTGCATCTACCTTTGAATATACTCTTATAACAAGACTCTACTTTAACAGTTTTTTATCTCTGGTCTGGGGGTGACATCCAATACTCATCAGGATGGAATGAAGGGCATTGCAGGAGCAGTAAAACCGCAAAAGAAAATCAACAAACCATAATCCAGAACTTCAGAGACTCTATATCAACCATCTAGAACTAGGCCAGCCTAATCTCTCCCCATCCTGAAGCTCAGGGACATTTGCGGAAGAGGGGGCGTTAAGAGTGTAAGAGCACAAGGATGGGAGGAGCAATGATATGCAAGATACTCCACACAAGTTAGGGCCGAAGCAATCATAATTGGAGTTTACATGCCCTGGGCAATGTCCAACACACTATTGTCCCCACAAAGTCTAGCATCTGCTAAAGGCACCAAGATCCTTGGAGGCAAGGGATTGATAGGCACAGTAGTGTTCCTATGCTTAAGGGGAACACAGGAAAGGGTTCAGGGAAATGCTGCTGGGTCCTTGTATGTCATCGGAGAGGAGGACCCAGATGGACAGTCAGGCATGCACATTAAAGGATTCTCTGGGGATTGGGCGAGGGAAAGCACTGGGGGGTGGGGAGGGAGGGGTGAGGGGAAGGCGAGCAGAGGGGTGGGGGGAGGAGGAGAGAGGGAGGGAACCGATGTACCTATTAAGTTTGTATGAGCGGAGATAATAAAAAATGTTAAAAAAAAACCAAGTGGGGAATTTTTCAATAAGAAACTTTGTGTCAGTTACTGGCATAAATGCATCTAAAGAGATCAACATCCCAAGTTGACTTTGTGGTTCTTTTTCCTATCTCCAGCTTTCTTCATGACTCTATATATTCACGTCTGCAAGTCGTTTTGAATGAAAGTCTTAGAGTATGGTTGTGGTCAAATCTCTCTCTCTCTCTCTCTCTCTCTCTCTCTCCTCTCTCTCTTTTACATACCCCTGTATGTCCCTCAACCCAGACCCCAATCCAGAATCAAGTTGTTTTAAGGAAGTCGGGACAAGATTAACTTCCCAGGCCACTGTATAAATTTCTCAATCCTTTTATTCTCTTCCAGCTCTGGAGGCTAGAGCCATAAGTCAAGGTGTCTGCAGACCTTCCTTTGCTCTGCTGAGACTCTAGCAGCAGCTGTCACCCAGCGTCTTCCCAGGTCTTCCCCATCTCCCTTCTGTCTCGGGTTGGTCTCTTTTAAAGAGGACATCATAGTTACTGCATGTAGGATGATTTCAAGTCCCTGAGCTAATTACTCTTCCAAGGCCTCACTTTCAAATAACTTCTTTGGTGGTGCTGGTGGACATGAAAGAAACTAGCTGGAAAGACACTGTCTGACCCACAGCCATGTGCAGGCACCAGGATAGTACCAAGAACACAGGCAGGTGTTCGTTCACTCATCTACAAGGCTGTGCCTCATTCCCTGGACAAATAACAATAATCTGCAGCATTTTTCCTGCCTTTTCTTTTAGTGGTGTGGAAGAGACCCCCCATCTGCCCCTTGTAGGGGACACTCCATTCTGGAGAATGCCAAGTTTCTAACCATCCCTTCCAGTCAGTCACACACCACACACCCTCACTCCTGACCTCTCTTGCTCATGTTTCTGTTCCATTCTACTTCTTGAAGTTGTATTTTCCCTGTGATCGCTCTGTGTTTAAGTACAGCAAAGCATCGGTTTACTACAGCCCACAGATGAGATCTGCTATCGGTTTTTGTATGAACATGCCTTGTGCTTTAAACCAAGTAAGCCATTTTTGTAGCTCTGCTTAGCATCCAATGTTAGCAAGTGTTCTCAGATTGCACACTCAGAGAGTAGCAAGGGCTGGATTACACCCAGCTCCCTGGTGGGTCTAGCCAAACGGCATCCTCCTTCCTGCCCAGGGCTCAGCTCACCTCCACCCTGGCAGATGCTTGAGAGCAAAGTCTCCATGTGCCCACCTTCATCTTTACACTGGATCAACATGTGACAGCAGCAGCCATGTCTATACCCACCCCTGAAGAAACCACTCCACTAAGTTCATTAGGCTTGAGTCTCCTTGACTTCTTCCTCTACCCCTTTCCTCAACCCACTAAATATTCCTCATTTACAAAATGTCACAGGGATACTTCATTATATAACCTGCCTAAAATAAATTGTCAAGGTCCTCTTTTGAAATCGATTTTGCTTGGCAATGAGGTTTTGGTAAATAAATTTTATTCTCCCATTCTGCTTTTATTTCCGTGAAAAAACATCCCAGAAACAAGTAACTTTTTTGGCTTTTATTCCCAACTGCTAAATTGTTACAACTGTTTATCAACCCCCTTGTAAATAATCTAGCAGCTGTGAACATTCTATATATCTAACTAAGAAATATTTGCAATAAAAGACATGGGAAATGTCATCAATAATGAAAGCCCTTGTGAAAATTAATGTTTTTGCATTTTATGGTTCATCTACAATGAATTATAGATTACATTTTAAAGTGGGCTCTCATAAAGACTAACACCAGAATAACCCAGCAAACTGCTTGGTGTCTTGTTTTGTAATCCATTAGCCTCTGAATAGCCATGATTCAAGGAGGATGGATAGCTGTTCTCTGGATGTAAGAACCCAGATAGTGGACTGAAGTAGAACTAGTGTCTAGAATTCACTCTGGAAGTAGTGCAATTTCTCTTCATATTGTTGATAAATACACAACTAAACAATTTAAAGGAAGCAGGGTTTTATTCTTACCTGGGATCTCCCATTATGCTTCATTAGCACTGCAGGAGCATTCATGCCAACAGGAACCAAGCGAGTTGGCCACGCCACATCCACACAAGAACTGGGAGCAGGTCATACTTTCTCACTTGCTAGCGTGTCTGCATGTCCACGTGCTGCGCCAGCTCTCTCCATCTTATCCACCTGCCCAAGGAACAGTGGGAAAATCCCACTACAAGCTGGGTCTTCTTACCACATTCGTCAGATAATCTCTTTGTTCTGAACTTGCCCTAACTACCAATTCTTCAAACTACCTGAAGTCTCAGCCTTCCATTGCCAAGTTGACACTTGAATCTGGCCAGCATAGGAGGCTTCTCAGAATGAGACAGTCTAAGAGGATAAAGGGGACCACAGGTGTGGGCATGGACTAGAGAACAGAGGATGGGAGATATGGGCATGGAAAACATACTTAACATATAGTATAAACCTACATGAAAAATTCTTTACAAAAATAGGCCCTTGCCGTATAACCTTAGAAACTTGAGTTCAATTCCCAGAACCCATGTAAAGGTGGAAGAGGAGAACTGATTAAATAGAGTTATCCTCGGACTTGCACATGCACACTATGACACGTAAGCCCACCCCACCCCCACATGTATAAACATATCACACATAGTAAATGAATTTTTAAATCCTGACTTATAGTCTTGTCTTTTGCTTGTGGCTGAGTAACTATGCCAACAGGTTTCTGTAAACAGCACCCAGGTATTATTGTGGTCATCTGCTCCTTGGACACACACACACACACACGCACGCACACACACACACACACACACACACACACACACACACACACAACTACACCTATATTCTTTCTTTTCCAAATTGGATTCTTATATAAGAACACATACCACACCAATCTTAGTCAAAAGTAAAGAAGCACTTCAGGTTTTTATATTTGAATCATTTTTTTCCTTAAGGTTTTCAAGTCAGGCTACGTTTCCATTTGTTTTTGCATTTTATTCTGATAAGAATGTTCTATGCACATTTCCAGTTGTCTGAATGTCAGAAAGTTGGAGCCACAGATACATGCAGAGCATCAAACCCTCGGGGTTTTGTAGCTATATAAATGTTTAAGTTATCAACATATCTGGTAAGTTCACAGCAATCAAATACGTGGAGTTTGTATAAGGCCTGGGACCTGCACACAACCCTTAGCTCTCTGGTTCCAATCAAAAGAGCTCTCCCTGATCAAGTATAGAGAAGAGAAAGAGAAAAAAAATTGGTAGAGACATACAAACAGGATCTATATTTTTGATTTGCCAACTATAGGCCCTAGAGAGAAGGAAAGAGGACAAGAGGGAAGGAAGAAAGGAAGGAGAGAGAAAGAGAGAGACAGAAACAGAGACAGAGATATTATCAGAGAGAGAGATTGTGAGAAAGAGAGAGCCAGCATTGTGATATTACTTCTTAATTTTATTTGTTTCAGGTTCTAAAATATAGTATCAGTTGCTATCCAGTTGTTGCAAATAGTGATTCTGCATGCTTTGTCTATTTACAAAGGTAAACTTCCTTTCCTGAGGTGCTAACTTCTTAGACATTACTTCCATCTTTTTCAAGCTTCTCCTTGAGTGCATGCAGCCCTTTGTAACTAGCAAGCGGATAATAGAGAGGTTGCCCCCAAACTCTTGGGCTGACATATGTGATTATTTTAGTAGTCTTGCTCTCCAATTGTTGTCTCTCCTACCCATGAGACTTCCACAGCTCCTGCACACCTCTGCAGCCAGTACAAGTAAGCATTCTTAGAGAATATACCCTGGACAATTAGGGCTTGTTCTGGAGTGTTCTTTATAAAGTTTGTCCCATCTCTTTGATCTCTTCCTAATGCCTTCAAACATCTGCTTGGTTTTGTACTTCAGCTCAACTTTCAGAGCTGACCCTAGCCGAGAGTTAGCTAGTATGATAACAGTAACACTGTCATTGAAAAAGTACCTCACTTATATTTTTTTTCAATTTCCTAGTTCTGGCCTGAAAGCTAAAATAAACTGAAATCCAATCAAGGGAACAGAAAGCGTGACTGGTTTTTCTAAGCTTTGTTGCCCTGTTATGTTTGAGTCACGTCCTAAATAATTTATACCAAGTTTCACTTATAATATAGTTCATTGATGCAAATAATTTCAATGCATTTTATCCAAATAAATCTCTCCAGTGAGATAGTTGATATCTAACACATTCAGACACGTTTGTCAGAACCATAAATTCTAAGGCAATTTTATACCTGTTGGAGAGTGGGATGTTATTCCAAGCTGTAGATCCTTCACTGCCTCGCTTCACGGCCACAAGACACTGTAGAATCAAAAGGACCTTGATATGCCTCATCCAATGTGGCTTCCATGTTTAATACACTAACAGCACAGTGCGAAAGGAATTTTGCCATTGAAAATAGATGACTTAAGCAATTGTTAAAGTATACCAATAAGTATCATCAAGAAAAAAATGTGATAAAAATTGAATTTACATATATAGTTTGAACTAAAATGTTTATTTAGTCTAAAGATTTAGAATCATAATTGAGGCCATGTGGGAATGCCCAGCAGGACTGTGGGAACTGCTTGAACTAGTGAAACTGAGCTACAGATATCACTTCCCGTCTGCCCCGAAGGCCACAGTCTGGATATAGACTCCATGTTGTTGCTGGTGGCTATTTCTGTTACATATGCAGGTTGCATCTTTTACCAAAAAGATGCTTAAAACCAGAAGAGTTTTTCAGAATTTGAAATATTTGCTCTATATAATGAGCTGTGTTGGGGATGGGACTTCAGAGTAAATTTGAATTTTATTTATGCTATAAATATACTATATATACAGACACACCGATTATAATTTCGTGAAGCATTTTTTTATTTTGTACATGAAGTGACAGAAAAGTGTGTCTGAGTTTTTCAAATAAGCTGCAGGAAAATAGAAGGTAAAGCAGTTGAAATTATTGTCTGAAAATACAGGCAGACATCAAATAAAGGTAGGTACTGGATTGACTATGGTGGAAAGGGTTTTTTTGTTTTTGTTTTTGCGTGTAAAATGCAAAATTTTATTGCTCTTGAAAGCTTCACTGTTTAGTTTTTGATCAGGCTGCACACCTTGGAAAGGGCACTTGAAAGAGAAATGTGAAGGAGATAAGAATATGCTGACTATTCTATATAGGGAAAAGGAAGAGGGAAATTCTAATCATTGTAAGATGAAATCATTTTAAAGAGTACTAGTGAGATATTTTGCAGACTATCCTTTAAATCAGAGCTATGACTTTTCATGACTAAACTTGATATACAGATGTGAGAGAACCCCAAGAGTGAGCTTCCCTTACCCCACCACATCATAGAGCATTCAGTTTGACCAGGACTTGCTTTAGGGCAGGATAACCATAGGAATGGTCCCTGCCAGAGGAGCTTATCTCACACCCACAGGATCAAAGTGATAGGCTCTGTCTTTGAACAGCTGTTTCCAGAGAAGCAAGTGTATGTTGCTGAGGACAAAGAAAAGAAAATGGTGTAAAAAGAACTAATGAAAGAGAAAGGAAAGAAAGCGTAAGATGATTTGAAGAGAGCAGTTCTTGAGCCATGTTTTAAGGGTGAAGAGGAGCTGATTGTGTGGGATCATCCAGAGCACCATAGCCTCCCCGCCAACTGAAGAAATCAGAGGAAAGGATCCAGGCAAAGGAAGTGCCTGGGCAGCACTCAGGAGTATCTCAGGGCTGGAGAGATGACTCAGGGATTAAGACTCTGCCTTGTAAACAGAAGGTCCTGAGTTTGGATCAGGTCCCATATAAAAACACCAGGCAGAAATTGCTGCCTGGTAGATGGAGTTTGGGAAATCCCAGAGCAAAATAAAGAGGCGGTAGAAGCAATCCAGTATAATTCCCAAAGTCACCTTTGGCCCTCCACAGGGACACACACTACCCTCTGATACACACTCACACATAATAAATACATAAATAAATAAATAAATAAATAAATAAATAAATAAATAATATAAACAAACAAATAAAAAGTTTAAATGAGGATCTCAGCAGTGCTGAGAGGTGAGGGAGCTGACCTTGCATGGTGGAATTGGAGAACCGGGACATGGTGTATGCAAGGAAGAAGAATTGTCCCAGGAGCACGGTACTGAACCAGCTGGCCCTGGGGGACTGGAGAACAGTGGATAACAGTGTTATAAGTGACCCTTGCACTTACATATTTTGTAATCCCCTGTTCTGTGATTACTCTCCAGGTGACAATACCCGTTCAAAGTGCCCCCTTTACATGCTGCCCTCTGACTTCTGCAGTCACGTCTGTGTGGCTAAGTATATTAGAGTTGCAGTGAGAGCATGCTCATTCTTTTTTACATTATTTTTCTTTTTTATTCTTTGACAGCATTTTTACCATTCATTACCCAATCCCATGTCTGCCTTCTTTTCCCATTGAAATTTCCTTCCTGATGCCTCTTCCTCTTCCTTTCATGTTTTCTTATGTATGTATGACCCACTGAGTTTAGCAGGAATTGCCTGCATTGATATGTGTCCGGGTACTGACTGCAGCATAGGTGATGTACATCTCTGGAGAAAGTGACTCTGCTTGCCATGGCCAGTATGAAGGTGATACCTCACTCACTCTTACACGTCTAAAATGTAGAGCTCAGCTCCAAGTGCAGAAAGTGCCAAATGGAAATATCATAGGATAGCACTGAGAGGAAAGACATTTCCTTACAGATAACAAAGGTAGGTAAAGAACAGAACTAAGGGCAAATGTCACCTACTTCATAATCTATAAGCTTTTTTAAAAAAAAATTACTTTCTTTGGCAGATGGTGGTGAAATGCCTGGACAGATGCTCATTAAACAGCTGGTGGAACTTCATGCTGGCTTTTAAGAATTGAAAGAGAAGTACATAAACTTAATGGCTGCAGTATCATCTTTGCAAAGTGCAGCCTTAAAGATGTTTCTTTTAATCATCTGTTCTTAACAATGTCATCCTCACATTATGAAAAAGAAAGTCTTTCAGAGTGATATACTACAGAATTTCTACAGGATGATTTGAATAGAAATCAAATTCTCTGACTTGGACCATACTTGTCCCACTATTAACTCTAAAACTTCCTTTTTTTCCTTCCCTATGTACTATTTTTAATAGGGTTTGATGCCATATCTTTTGCTTTGAGGTATGTGAGAACGAATTGTAATAATACAGGCTGGCGAAAGACCTTGCGATAGGCCAAGTATGATAGTTCATGCCTGGAACCCAGGACCATGGCGGCTAAGGCAGGATTGCCCTGAGTTTGAAGCTGAAGTGACATAAGGAGTTCTAGGCCAACATGGGCTACAAAATAAGATTGTACCCCCCAAAATAAGTAACAAAATTAACTGTGCGAAATGTCATATTATTCATTTATTATCTCATCTTAGAAAAAAATGAAAGGCAAAAAGAAAAAGGATTCAGAGTACATTTTAGTTTCTTTTTTCAACATTATGGCTGTTGATGAGAGATGTCAGGTGAGGACTGAGAACTGAACCTTCAGACATCCATAGGAAGAATTATCTAAATCAAGCAAGTTCCATGGGAGGTTATTTAACAGATATTGGAAAGCACAGCCCACAGTCAGTGGAATCATTTCCTCAGTCCTTCAGCAAGTGGATAAGATAGAAAGGAGACTATTGGGTTTTCACAGACTGGCAAGCTGAAAAGTATGCTTGGGCTCTGTGCCTCTCAGTTTGTCCTGTGGATATGGCGTGTTCAGTTCCCTTGGCTCTATACTCTCTCCCGCCATGATAATCAGCTATTACCTAGAATCATGAGCAAGAATAAATCTCCTCACTCCCCTAGGTTGTTCAAGTCATACATTTCTAACAATTGAAGACTAAAGAAGACGATTTTAGAACCAGATAAGTAGAGTGTGCTAGGAAGCTAAGTCAACTATTGTAGCTACTTTAAAAAAAAATGGAATTTGCTCATTTGTGAGGATCAGCTTTAATAGTTCCAGAAAAGTCCCCTGCAAATCACCTGTGTATTTATGAAACCCTTGAGTATCTATGCTACCTTATCCATCCTGCACTGTGGTGGCTAAAGACTGATTACACTGTCCCAGGTATCCGATTTCTGTTTTTCTTGAGTCAGATATAATTGATCTAATTCTGTTAGAGCACCGCACAGATGAGCTGTTAATTTTGTTTGTTTTTAGGTCCATCTTCTGACTTGGTGATTGATTCTCACTATAGATCATCAATACAAAACAAGCATGTAGATCCGACTCTTGATCTGAATTTTAATTAACATTTTATTCAGCTTCTGAAATGCCCAGCAAGCAGGCTCACCTTCGTTGTCCTTGCTCACTCAACAATGTGGAGCTTAAACCTGTCTGCCTCTGAGATCACCTGATTCCCTGTCCAGAAATTCACAGAGACTCTTAGTACATTACAGCAAGGACATGCTGACTCAGATCTCTCCCCACTCCCCATAAGCCTGAGTCAAGGGACACAATCTTATATCCATAATGCTCCAGGCAATGCCATTAGGATGACAAACAATCATGAGAACAAATATGTGAGGATTAAGTGACAAACTGAAAGAAAAATCAAAACTAGCAACTTGTTATACACTTCTGTCTTTACAGAGAATCTTCTCTCCATTAACTGCTAGATGATGCAGCAGACTTCTAGAATTCCGTGGTGGGTGATGTTTGTTACTGATAACCCCTCCAGTGATTCCGCTCCCCTCTCCCATAGACTCAGACATGCAGAAGGTTGCTGGCTCTATGGAGTATTGCAATTGGCTTCTGAGGAATCTCTTTTCTTATCTCATAAATCCTTAACATCCATCAAAAGAACTTTAATGTGACAAATGGAATATTAAGCTACGTTCTGCAACAGTACTATGATATTCACAGGCAAGCATACACTTACCACCCTTAAATTTACTTAGAATTGAGAAAAACCAAAGAATATTTCTGTGATGGTCCATCTTCATTGTCAACTTGACAAGATAAAAAACTATCTCGACTATCAGGGAAGCACACATCTGAGTGTCTATGACATGCCTTCAGAGATATTAGATTCTGGGGCTCCGCTGTAATGAATGGCTTGATCCTTTGATAGTCATAATATGCTAGTGTTACTGGAAGGTGGTGAAAGATAGGAGGTGGGCAGTCATCAGCAAGAGGGTCACTAGAGCTACATCTTGACTTCATCTCTTCCTGTGTGTTCTCTTTCTCTGCTTTTTGTCTACTATGAAGACACTCTACCATATGTTCCTGTGGTACTCCACATGGTATTCTGCCCAACAAGAAGTCATAAAACATGAAATCAAGTAAACATGGACTGAATTCTCTGACATTAAGACCCAAAATAATAATTTCTCCCTTAAGCTCTTTCAGTCAGATAGATATTTGGTCATGGCAACAAGGAAATTAACTAATCTAATTTCTTATTTTTCAGAAAGCAAAAATGAAAAAAAAAAACCAGATAGTTACCAATGTAGGTAAGAAGATGAGAAATTTAATCCATTCATACATTATTGGTAGAAAGAGGTTTCAATTTAAAGACAATGTGTCAATATTACAAAAATTGTAAAAAACATCATTTTCAATTATAAAAGTTCCTGTAGCTATAAAAAGAAATGTACTATCATGGAAAGACAGTACACTTTGGATTTAAAAAAGAAAGCCATATATGTGTGTATATGCATGTATGCGTTTATACACACATAAATAAATTCTAGAAAATTATGTAAGACATTAATAACAGTGGCTATTTCAGGAAATAATCTGACAGAAGTTAAGTCAATTTTCCTTTGAACTTTTTATTTCACCATTTTTTAATTTTGTTCACTTTTTAAAGATAGGCATCTGTTCCTTTGTATAATAAAAACAATTTGGTAAGAAGATTTCAGTTGAAAATAATATATGAGTTAATCTTACTGAATGAAATCATAGCAGAAAATTTCCCAAATATGGTGAAGATTTGGTTACCATATTGATGCCCAAGCACAGGAGGCATGGCCAGAAAAGAAGCTCTCCACATTATATTATTGTTAAAATGTCAAGAATGTAAAGAAAGAATGCTAAAAGCTGTAAGAGAGATGTACAAAGTAGCTTCCAAAACAAACCTACTAAAGCATCAAATTTATAAAACCCTAAGCTTAGAGAACATGGGCTGAAGTTTTTCAGCCCAAGAGAGAAAACTGTTGAGATTGGGGAATCAGAGTGGGTAATAGAAGGGTGGGCACTGCAAATCAAGAGTACTATCTATATGCAGCAGCCTTATCTCTTAAAAATCATAGAAGCAGAACCCTTATTGCCTGAGCATAAACTAAAGCAATTCATGACCACCAAGCCAGCCTTACAGAACTTATCTAAGGGATTCTACACACAAAAGAAGAAAGGTATGCAAAATCTGGAGTGATTAATCACCTGGAGTGATTAATCTTCACTAGAACAGATAATCAAGAGGGAATTAGGGAAGAATGAAACACAATTAAACCAACAAACCATTAAGATGAGTAAAATAGAAATCAATATTCACCCTTCAATAAGGAACCAAAAGTAAATGGTGTTAACTCTAATGAAAAAATGCAGGGCTGAGAGTGGCTCAGGGTAAACCTCAGCTTGCAGCGAAGGTCCTGAGTTGGATCGCCAGGTATAGATGCCAGGCAAGCGGGGGGGTGGGGGGCGGCTGCGCTTCGGCCTGGTAGGCGAGCCATGTAATCCCGGCAGAGAGATGAGGCGCCATGGTGTTCTCACACAGACAGACACACACACAGACATACAACACGGATCACACACCGCCATGTGCACAGAATAAATAAAATAATAAAAAAATTTTAAAAATGCCTAGAGGTACAGATCAATGGACCATGAAGAGACACCAAGGCTCCCCCTCGATCTACAAGATGGAGGATTTACTAAAATATAGAAAGGAAATAAGTGCTTCTAAATTGTTTCTATAAAGCCATATTATCTGATATTAAAAACTGGATAAGGACACAATATTCTTTTGAAGTTATAAGACACTGAAAAAGCTATACATGATTTATCTTGATGAGCATGCATTGGTTTGGGTGAATTCAGATATTCTAGAGACACTGTATCCCTCCCTTTGGCTATCAGACTATTGAAAACCTTAAGAAATTTCCCCAGGAATTTCCATCTGGGGGAAGGAAAGACTGGAGCCTGGTGCCAGCCAGAGGGGAACTTGTCTCCAGAGAAAGAGATTTGACATGATACTGACAAATTGTCAGGCCATCTGTCATGGTTCAAACAGGCTTATGTGTCTGAACCTTTAGATATTGGAAAGGTCGTGGCGCCTTTAGGAGGTACAGCTTTGCTGGAAGAAGGAAGTCACAGGGGGGTGGGCCTTGAAGTTGGTTAGACCCACCCTGCCTGAGTGAGTAAGTCAGCTCTTGAGCTAGCAGCACCTCCATGCTCTCTGTAGTGACTTAGGCCACCTCCAGCTTCTATTGACAGCCATGCCATAAAGGACTGTATCTCCCCTCTGGAACCATAAACTGAATAAATCTTCCTTTCTTCCTCTAAGTTGCTTGACTTTGAGTGGTGTCTTAGCAGCAACACAAAGAATAACCCATACATCATCTTTTGAAAGGGACAGGACCTGAGATCATGGGGGGCATGACCTCACCTTGACAGCACTGCTTAGATGTACCTACCTCTGACTGTCTACAGAAACCTGAATCTCATTTTAGAACTCTGCATAGAGACCTCTTTATTTCTCTTCCAAATGTAGCCACATGAAATATATCTATTTCATCTTTCTCCTTGTCACGGTTATTTGTTTGTTTGCTAAATTTGTCCTTTGGGAATATGTGGCCAAGCCTGAACAGCTTAGGCTATTATAACTCTGACTCTGGCCCTAACAACTCCAATAACAAAGACAGATACAAAAATCTTCAATTCACTAAACATTAGTGATCATCCCGGGGTAGCAAGAAAATTACAGCATATACAAAGTGATCAATGTAATAGCATATGTGAAGAGAATCAAGGATAAAAAAAATCACATTTATCTCAATAGATGCAGAAAAAATCTTGGATAAAATTCAACATCTCTTTATGATAAGTGTCACAATCTTAATATAAGAAAGACTATTTTATCAAAGCTAAAGTTAGCATTATACTGTATCATAGTTAGCTACAGGTATCAACGACAGTTGAGGGTTTGAACTCTGGGCTTGAATTATGGGTTGGGCAGATTTGTAGAGAATTAGTAGTTAAAACCAGAATGAACCTATAAGGATTATCTAGTTGGTGGGGAAAGCCCAATCCATAGTGGGTGGGACTAGTTCCTAGGCAGGTGAATAAGATGGACGAAACTATTTGAGAAAGTTGACATCCTTTTGTATACTTAACCAGACATGCTGGTCTAGTAATAAGGACTGTCCCTCTCTCAGCTGTTATGTGGATATAGTGTGGCCATTTCCCTCGGTCTTTGGTGTTGATGTGGGTTCTCCTGCCATGGTGGACAAGGAACTCTAACCGGACTATCCTAAGAGAGAATAAACTTCTGGTTCCCTTAAACTTCTTTGCCATGATTTTATCAGCAGCAATGCAGAGTAACTGCTACATACTGAATGAGAAAAAAATGAAAATATGCCTTTAAAATTAGGAAGGAGGTGACCATCTACTTTCTTCTCATTTACCCAACATTATGCTTTAATACCTAGCCAGGATAACAGGGCAGTAGAAAGAAATAAAAGGGATGAAAATATGAAAGAGAAAAACTCATATTGTCTCTCTTTCCATATGATATGATCATTTATTTGTGTGTGTGTGTGTGTGTGTGTGTGTGTACCAGAGGGCATTGTTTGTGCCTGTGGAGGCACAAGGGTCACTTCCAGAATCACCTTGGATTGCACTGTCTCCTCTTTGCTTTTACTCTGTAGTTTCCAAGGCTCTGCCGTCTAGGGCTAAAATAACAAGCTACCACCATTTCGACCTGGTATTTTTACATGGGATCCAGGATCTGAATTCAGGACTTCTGCTTGCTTTGGCAGAGGCTTAACCACTGAACTCTCTCTCCAGCCATGATCATATATTTTAAAGACCCTAAAAACTCTACAAGAAAATGCATATATCTAATGAACACTTTCAACAAAACACATCATAAAAATCAGCAGCTTTATTACATAATGTGCTACCCTCATAACAACCAGACTGAGAAAGAAATGATGTATAGAATCTGTTCACAATAGTCTCAAAAGAAAACTTTCCATATCACTGAGACACAGGATTAATATTTTAAAGCTGGCTGTACTACCTACAGTGATCTACAGTTGCTGTGTGATTCTTATCAAAACTCTGATGATATCCTTCACAGAACTGGAAAGCACAATCCTAATTTTCATGTGTAAAAAAAGACCTCAGAGAGTGAATGCAACCTTAATAGAAAAGGCATGAGAAAACCTTCATAATACCTGGCTGATGATTATCCTGCAGAGCCATGCTAAGTAATAACTCAGACACAAAAATAGAAGTGAAAGATAGTAGAACCAAAGATCCAGAACAAAAACAATCAGACTTCTAGCCAGCCAATTCTTGACAAAGTATAGAAAGACATGATGCAGAAAAGACAATCTCTTTCACAAATGATGCTAAGAAAAAAATGAAATCAAGTATCTACATACAGAATGAGACTAGATCTCTATCTCTTCTTCTGTACAAAAGTCAAGGTATAGACAAAAGCAACAACTTTCTAAGTAAGATTCCAACATCACAGAAGATAATAGCAAAAATTGAAAATCTAATTGTTTGAAATTAAATTGCTTCTGACGGCAAATGGGGCAATTAATAGAGTGGAGAAAGGCTACAAAGAGAGCAGTTGCCAAACATATACATGTGTGTGTGTGTGTGTGTGTGTGTGTCACTTGTGATTAGTATCTAGCATATATAATCAAAAAATAAATAAAAGAAAGCAAATAATCCAATACAAAATGGACAAATGAACTGGGCAGATGTTTGTCAAAACAAAGTGCCAAAGATATATGAGAACAATAGTTCCAACATTTTCAACCACCAGGGAAATGCACATCAAAACTACAGAAAGCTACCATCTCAACACAGCCAGAATGGTGTCAAGAATGTGAGAAGAAAAGGAATCCTTATATAGGTTGATGCAAATTAATTCAGTCACTACAGAGATAAGTATGACATTCCCAGTGCTACAAGAGCTGTTGTCTGTGTGATGGCCATAAAGTCAGTATACTCTTCACACTATTCACAATAGCCAAGTTATGACACAGCTTAGGTGCTCATCACTAGATGATGGATAAAGTAAATATAGCATGTATGCTTGATGAAATATCATTCACCCATGAAGAACAATAAAGTCACGTCAATTGCAGGAATGTGATGGAAGTAGAGATCATCATGTATGGAACATAAGCCAAACTGAGAAAGACAGATACAATGTTTTCTTTTCTCTAATACCTGACTAGTTTTTTTTTTTTTTTTAAAGCATGGAATTATAAGAGGAAGAGGAAAGGGAAAAACAAAGAAGGTAACACAAGGTAAACACAATCATACTTTCAGTTGTAGTCACTTCCATGCAAGCAGAAAGGAAAGTGTAAAATTCATGAACAGTGTATCTTAGAGAAAGGCACATAAAAATACAACCATCAGAGCTGAAAAAATTGAGTTAGTTTCTTTAAGGCAAAAGAGAAACACAGTATGCAAAAACAAGTCTAACAAGTCAAAAACTCCAAGAGTGCTCCATGTAAGGTAGAAGGGGAAAGTTTTGTCATATAGCGCAAGATCTTGAATGAATCATTCCACTGAGAGGACTGCAAGCCTCCCTCGGTACCTTTACTTCTCAGATCTAAAACACAAAAGCTTGGATTGAGTTCGCAAAGAGGTCCTAAGTGTGGCTTTGTGGTATGCTGGGACGATTCTCCCAGGCACACACTGCGAAAGGTGAATATTCTGCAGGCCCTTTACCCCTACCCAAATCCAGGGGCCTCCGGGCACAGCAGGGAGTCTGTCAAGGCGACACTCGGTCAACTCACTCATACACACAGCTCCTGGCTGTAACGACCTGACCGCCCGCACCTCCGCCTCAGCCCTCCAGAGACGGGAGTTTGTCAAAGCAAAATCTCAGTTTATTGGGGGTAACAAATCAGCTTATATAGACAAAGAATCCAAGTGCGTGAAACACCAGCCAATTACCTTGATGGTCAGTATAGCACATACTCTGCACAGGTCAGACTAAACATAAATCTATGTTGGCTCCTATAAGCCAATTAGGACTCTGTGTAATGTGATCAGGGTCACGCCTAGGACATCAGCTCCCAGTGCCATCTTTGGCCCCATGTGCTAAGCCATGCCCTGCTCACTCCCTCCCAGACCGTTATCTCTGGGTGGGCCCAACAGTGGTATTTTAATAGACACTTTCTCAGGCTTGGCCAAATTTTATCCAAAGAGGAAATTATGGGCTGGAGAGATGGCTCATGGGTTAAGACTCTGTCTCACAGCAGAAGGTTCTGAATTCAGATCCCAGATCTCACATAAAAACAGCCGGCAGAAATGGTGGTGGCCTGTACTTCCAGATCTGGTGGGTGGAGCCTGAAAAATCCCAGAGCAAAGCAAGAAGGTGAAGGTAATCCAGGATGATTCCCAAAGTCACCCTTGGTCCTCCACAGAGACACATAGCACTCTCTAATACACACACACACACACACATATTAAATAAATAAATAAAATAATTTTTTAAAAAGAGGAAATTATTTAAGAAGTTCACTGTAACAGTTACTCTCACAGTTATTGCAAAGTCAAGCACCCAAAGTCAAGCAACTTAAGGGAGAAAGGGAGATTTATTCAGCTTACTGTTCCAGAGGGGAGAAACAGTCTCTCAAAGCAGAGGCAGCATGGCTAGCTGGCCAAAGCTGGAAGAAGCTAAATCACTGCAGATATCTTGGAAGTTGAGAGTTGCTAACTGCTTGCTGCAAAGGCAGACTTCTCCTGGAGTAGGGTGGGACTAATCCACCTCAAGGCCCACCCCTTGTGACTGCCTTCCTCCAGCAAGGCTCCATCTCTCAAGGTACCATGACCTTGCTAAACACATGAGACTGTGGGGGACACATTTCAAACCATGATATTCACCAAAGGCCACACAATTTTGTAACCGCACAGATAGGACAGGGAACAAGGTCTTTGACTTCAGAGTTCATGAATGACCAAAAGGAAAACAGGGAGACATGAGGATGAAGAATTACTACTGATTCCTGTCACATCCTGTCTCTAGCTTGTCATTGAAGTATCCATGACACCCTTCTTCCAGTTCATCAAATGCCCTTCCTTGTTGCTGCTTTGAGAAAATAAACCAGAATCCATCCAACTGCTACATGTAGTCCAACTTCCAGGATCTGTGCATGATTCACAACAGACTTTATCAGATCCAAGGTTGACGCCTGATCAGCAGGTGACTTGTATTTTTCTCCTTTCCAGTGTCTGCTGCCCCAGCCTCCACAAAAGGCTCCTACTTATAAAAGAAAAGTATTGATCATTGATATAGTGCTTATCTAGCAAGCCCAAGGTCCTGGGTTCAATCTTAAGCACTGCAAAAATTAGCAATAATAATAATAAACTGAAGATGAAAGAATGGTGTGATGGTTAGGTTAAGGTGTCAACTTGACAGTTGCACCTGCAGGCTGAACTTGGTGCACAGCTGTGAAAAAATAGTTAATTCTGGCCCTAGAACATACCTCTAGGTGATCGTTTAATCCATATGGAAGACCTAGTCTGTAATGGGTGTTGCTTTCCAATTGTGGGCTAAATAAAAGGAATAAGGGGGAGGGGATTGCTCTCTCTTTTGCCCTGTTATTTGCTTTGTTGAGTCTGTTACTGGTCTGCTGCTGCCTTTCTCCTTTTCTTGCTGCTGCTGCTGCTGCTGCTGCTGCTCCGGACTGCTAAAAGGGCCCAGACTCTTTGGCCTTGCTTCTGTTCTTCGCTGAGACCAGTCTCTTCAACACTCAAGTGTGACCGAGGCTCAGGAATCCTTTGGGTTTCTGGAGTCTGCAGCAAACAGAGATTACTGTAAGACTCTCCAGGAATCCTTCAGTTTGCAGAACCAAACTGGGATTGCTGCAATATTCAGCTCAGAAACTGAGTAACTCCAGGCAGCTACTCTGGTTTTATCTTGTAAGTTGATCTGATAAATTCCATTCTACCAGTTCTGTTTCTCTAGAGAAATTTGACTGACACACATGGGAATTTTCCACATTCATGGGACCTTACCAGCAATGACATCCCACCCATCAGGAGCTACATGAGTACCCCTTCACTTACAGGATGCAAAACACAGATTCTGGCCCCTGGAAGCAATTCCACTGCCCATTGCCCTCTTTGACCATGGATTTGCCTCTGAGGGCATTTTCTTTCTGCAGCCTCATTTTAAGATACCGGCGATCATGCCCTTCTGGGCAACTGGCGGGCTGCCCTGTCACATGTGAAAAAGAATGATGGATACTTTTAGGGATGAGAAAACATAAACTTTGACATTTCTTGGGAAAAGAATCACTTCTAAAACTTATAGGATCATTTCTTTTGTAGTTGATTCTTCACAGTGATATTCTTGATCTTGTTCCTGTTCCTTTCCAACTCCATATAATGGATGACATCATAGCAGTAGCAAAAACAGGCCATTGAGATAGTTTTGTAGCATGCAAGAAAACACTAAAACCAGGCATTTTTTTAAACAACCAAAAATTTTTGGTTATAAAATATGAACCAACCTCAGTACTCATATTCAACAGTTAGGTCAGACAGTCTCCAAAGCCTGATGAGCTTCCATTCTTTGGTAGGGTTTAGGCATAGTCCATCTACCTCTCCTATCCTAAAATAGGCTACTTAAGGATTGAATCAGAAAGCCACAATTTTCATGTGATTGCTGATGTTTAGACCTCCTTTCACTAGGTGAGCAGTTTTTATGGTATACCTGCTATTTCAAGAATAGAGTTGACCTTTCCAGTCTTGCTGTTGGTGAATCTCTAGCTCTTCAAGTTAGATGGCAAGTCAAAAGCAGAGACAGACTCCATCTTTACAGCTCCATTTTCTTCCATCTCTGTTTAAAATTGACCAATCTTGCTCATTTATTTCTTTCTTCTGAAATCTTGCTAAATGCAGCAAGAAGCAGCCAACACATAATAGTCTTTTCATAACTCCTTTTCAAGTTAAATGATCTGCCCTCCAAATCATCGTAGGTGACAGTTTTACCAATTATATTGACAGGGCCTTGTAGAATTGTCATATGTCTTCCTTCTGCCTTGAATATACTTCATGGTGTCTTCAAACTGATTACTAAGGCATGTGGAGTCTATCTGAATGTTGCAGATAAATTAAGAACTAAACAGATTAGGAGGAAAGAGGGTTTTCTTCCTGCTTACAATTTCTAGTTATGGTTCTTAATCCAGCTTGGCAGGAGAGTTCATGTCAACACTAGTAGCTGAAGAAACTAGCCATATAATGTCCATTGCTGAGAGAAGGGCAATCCTCACTTGCCAGATTAAAAAGTCTGTTTAAGTATGCTGAAGAATGATCAAAGCACTGAATCAGCTCCTCCATTTTATCCACCTGCCCAGGGAACGGCCCCTCCCACTATAGCTTTTTTTATTATTATTTTTTTTCTACTTCCATCCTATCAAGTATTTATGGCTCACAATGTGAAAAATGTAACTATGTTTATATATTTAGTGTGTGTATTATATATTTTGTGTATGTGTGTCTTTTCTCTTTTTTATTCTTTTTTTTATTAAAAATTTAATTATACATTTTAAAATTTTCTTACCAGTTCCCTCCCTCCCCCACTATAGCTTTCCTATATCAGTCAGAGACTCTCCCGAAGGCTTGCTTAGAACTCGCTTTAGCTATCAGTTCATAGATGTGCCCAAAGTTCAGTCTTTAATTGTCAAATTGACACCTGTATCTACAACAACATACTATCCCAGAGATTGTCTAAAGCTTGGTTATATAATCAGATTTTATCTCCTCCATGTATGGCTTCCATTGTTCCATTATTACCATTTCCCATTCATAGAGAAGGTAGCTGATTTTTTTTTAAAAATCTACAAATTGCTTAGGACATATTCACCCATCTTGCATAACTATCCTTAACTTCAAGAAAGCAATATATTGTTAGACCTGCTATTACAAGATCCCATAGCCAAGTATTTTTAGACTCATAGTCTAAAATCAAGGTGGCAGCAGATTTGGTGTCTATACTTTCTTGTTCATGGATGGTGCCTACTATACCTTCAAGTGGAAAAAGACATGGCAGCTTCTAGACCTCCTTTTATAAGAGAATATTCTGTTATGAGGACTCCACCTTCATAATATAACCACTTTTCAAAGACCCTCTTTACCTTATATTATCACATTGATGATTAGGTTTCAACACATGGATCTGGGTAAGACAGAAATATTCAGACCATAAATGACTGGGAAATGCAATTGTGGTCAGCAGCAGGAGATTCTTATGCCCATCTAGAAATTAAGCATCATTGCTAATAAGGAAAACAGGTAGAATAGGGATTGAGAATATTTGGTGGTCTCTCTTCAGCCAAAATAACAAAGCATCATGGGTCTCCTATCAGATGTTTCATGCAGGGTCTCCTCCTGCATGTCAGCTCTAGAAAGCATATCTTATCTGACTACCTGGAGAAACACTAGTGTTGGGGCCAAAAGTTTTCTAGTCATGCTTAAATGACCTGCAGGTTATTTCAGTCCCCAAAATACACTCGGTTCACTAATACATACTGCTAGATCAGCATGGTAATTAAAATTCAAGCACCCATGTAAAGTTAAAACTTCCCCTTCTTGTGAATGCACCCTTCCTATGTAGAGAAATAGACAAAGAGCTCATTTCTATTTCTCTTCCTGTCTCTTCCACAATCACCGAACTCACAACCAACAGTCACTTATTCCTCCACCCATTCACTCATTTCTGTATCTCAATAGAACAAAAGTTCAGAGTTCTACTCTCTTTATTCTGTGGCAGGGTTTTTTTCTTTGGGATTTGTGTGTTCCAGAACTGAAGACTGAAATCAGAACACATTGAAAGGTTAGAGCCGGAATTTTATTGAAAATGAGAGAAAAGGGAAGAAACCCTTGGATGCTCAGACCAAGGAAGGCAAGGAAGAAGCTGTAGCCTTAAGGTGGGACAGCATTAGAGCGGAGGAGATAACTTAAGGTCGAAGAGAACAAGGAGAGCCAACATAAGCACATGGCTAGGAGAGGACAGAGCATATGGGATCATGGAAGAAGAGAGCCATGATGGGTGGAGCCACAATCTTTTACAGTCTAGTATTACCCAGAAGTTACTAGGGAAGTGAGGTAAAGAGGGTTGGTGGGCATGGTTCCCACCAAACTAGATATTCCTAACTGCAGAGCTGTCCAATAAAAAATTATTTTATTAATTAGTGGTACACTCCACTGAAATGAGAGAGCAGATTTCTAATCCAAGCTTGGTACCCAAACAACCTTCCCAGGAAAAAAAAAAAAAAAAACTAAAACTGTTTGAATACAGGTATTGTTTAACAAATTTGTTTCTCCTTGGCGGTGCTCATGTATTATTTGAAGTGAGCAGTTACGGGAATTAAGCTAGTTTTTCTACTAGGTTGCTTTTCTTATGACAGGAAAACTTATCGTTGTCTTAAACATTTATTTGAATGTGTGTCCTGGTTTATAGATACCTTGTAAATTTCAAAGATGCTGTTCGACGGACATTAGCACTAAATTTTCAAGCAGAATTTGTAATAAAAAAGAAATAAAGCATGCACACACACTTCACTGGAAATCTTCATTACAGCCTTGAGACCATATGTATTGTTACCAATGCAGTAATATTTGAGAAACTAACCATTGTCTCTTCCTCAAAACTGAGTATTAAAGTAGTGAATGATACAATGCTCTTGTCTAATGAAACAAGCCCAAAGTAGAAAGGACAATGTTCATTACCAGAATCTAACATCCCTGAGGATTTGAAAACACAGCGGGAAAAAATTCTGGCTTACAAATATTTCTTCTAAAAGGTGTTGAAAATGGGAATATCACCAAAATGATTCAAAGAAAAGAAGCAACTAGTGCAATCTGCTATCATGTTAACTGTCAGTCTTCCTGCTTACTGCTGCCAGCCCTTTGACAGTGATGGACAGTTACAAGACAAAAGAAGGCAGTGATAAAGAATCAACAACCTAGCTCAACTGAATGATGGAGAGATGGTCACTTACACTGAGAGAAAATAGGACACGCTGGCGCCGTGTCCCACAGGCATTGTTGTTTACATTGATATTTTCTACAAGGAAGCCCTCTATTCATCTTTTCTTTACTGCAAATAAGAAATAATAATAGCACACGGTACCCACCATGTGTATCAGCTTTAGTTCTAAGTGATTTGATATATATACAGTAATGTTTGTGAGTATGGGTGTGTATATATACTATATATATGTATATGTATGTAAGTATCTGTATATGCACAGACTCTTGTTTTCTTATTTCCACTCATACAAACTTAACAGGTACACCAGTCCCTTCCCTCCCTCTGCCCCCCACCCCCTGTGTGCCCCTCCCCTCCCCCTTCCCTCCTCATCCCCCAGTGCCTCCCCCTCCCATCCCCGGAGCATCCTTAAATGAGCATGCCAAACTCTTCTCTGGGTCCTCCTCTCCGATGAGGTGCAAGGACCCAGTAGCATTTCCCAGAACCCTTTCCTGTGTTCCCTTTAAGCACAGGAACACTACTGTGGCTGCACAGACTCCTTTTTAATCTCATGAAATGGGATTTGGATGTGAGGTGTTTCCCCCAAAAGTTTGTAGGTCTAAGCCTTACTTCCGAGCTGTTAATTTCATCAACTGAACTTTAAATGTTCTAGCCACATCAATGCTTTAATCCATTCATTATTTCATAGCTGAAGGGGTAGTTGTGATAGTTAATTCCAAGTGTCAACTGACCACACCTGGAATTAACTAAGATCAGCTGTCAGACTACCTGAAGCAATTATCTGGATCAATACATTATAGCATAAAGACTAGCCCTAGATCTGATTGGAACCTCCCAGTAGCAGACTCAATAAAAGAAACCATTGAACAGAAGACTTTGAAGAGAGACTCTCCACTTCTTGGACTCTCCAGGATGTTTGCAGTGACTTAATTTGCCTCCAGCTTCAGCCACCAGCCATGTCACCTCCTCCATGACATGTTTCTCCCCTCTGGAACCATAAGCTGAATAAATCTCCCTTTCTCCCTTAAGTTGCTTGACTTTGAATGCTCTCTCACAGCAAGCTAAGAGTAACTATTTCAGTAATTAAGAGGTGGAACCTAGGTAAAGAAAGCAGATCACAGAGGCATGCCTAGTAAGTATTCATCTTGTTTATTCTCTCTCTCTCCTTTTCCCAACTGCCATAAGCAATTTTTCTATACCTCATTCTTCCTATTCCCTGATATGATATTCTGCCTCACAATAGGTCCAGAAACAAAAGATTGCTTTTGTTTTGCAAAGTAGTGTCAACAGAAATCTTGGAAAACCATGATCCCAAATAAATCTTTCTTTCTTTAGGTTGATTTCTCACATATTTTTGTCACAATGATGGAAAAGCTGATATAACACAAAGGTTGAACCATTATCAATCCCAGTTTCCTAAATTAGCAAACCAGACACAAAAGTGAGACATGTTGTCTCCTTTCTTACAGAGAGTGACACTTGGAGGTAGGATACTAACCCAGGCTCTTGCCAGCCATCCAAAGCAGCCTATGATAGCAGCTGCTGATAGCAGCAATGGTTACTGTAGTAGACTGTGTTATTATTCCATAGTATCTGTTCCCCTACAGGAATTTAAATATACTCATTCACCACCATGAGACTTACAGTATTTTGGGTGGCCCCTTAGAACTTCTCCGTCATTAACACAGTATTGATTGTGGGAATTAGACAATAAATTAGCCCTAAGATGCATAAGAGGCATCTTGCTTCTTCCTATTCCTCCCTTTCTTTTTTTCTCTCTTTTGGATAAAGTATATGAATAGATGCAACTCCATCTCAGCAAATCTGTGAGCATGATTGTGTCTAACAAGGACAATAACAAATGTTATGGTACTAATCTGCTGACATTGGAGTGTTGCTTGTCACTATATGTGATCAATACAATTCCCTGGGGGCCTAAGTGACAATATGATGTAAATAATTTTTATTTTTCCTTTGAAACTTTCATGTTTCCAAAAACCAAACAACAGAATGAATTCATGTGTCTTCATACTCCCCACCCTCTCATCTCCCATCTCCCTCCTTTCCCACCCTCTCCAGTTCTCCATTCTAGTATTCTATCCTTCACAGTCTCATGTCCATCTGCATATATGGTACACTGGGGCCCATTTGGGATGCAAGTGCCTGGGCATCCATTGTGGCACAAGAAGCCCACTAGTGGGCTAACTTACAAGTGTGGAAGCTCCCCTTCTTTGTCTGGCACCTGCCCCAAAGATACTTTCTGTGTGGTGCTATGTCTCCTGAGATACTTGCTTCCCCATGGAAACTGTTGATCTATTGGCCACCATGTAGGTCTAGTGGAGGTAGACCTCCTGCAGTAAACCCCTCGGTGCAGCAGCCCTGTCATAAGGCTCACCTGTAGGCTCTTGCACCTACCACCCTCTCTTCTGCAAAGTCCCCTGAGCCTTGGGATGGGGGAGGTGAGTTTGATGTCCATCTAGGGTTTAGAGTCATTTATGCTCTGCATTCTGATGAGTTGTGATAGTTAATCCTGGGTATCAACTTGACACACCTAGCACTAACTAAGATCAATGAGACCACCTGAAGAGATTATCTGGATCAATACATTTACAATACAAAGACCAGCCCTAGTCTGATTAGAATTTCCCAGTAACAGACCAGATAAATGGAACCATAGAACAGGAGACTGAGAAGAAGAGAGACTCTCCAGGAATCCTCCAGCCACGTGGATAGGAATGACTTAGCCTGCCAGTTTCAAACACCAGCCATGTCACCTCTGCTGTGAAAGAATGTATCTACCCTCTGGAACCCTAAGGTGAATAAATTTCCTTGTTTCCCTTAAGTCATTTGACTTTGGGTGTTCTCTCACAGCAATACTTAAGAGTAACCATTATAGGTGTGGTTGTCCTGCATTGCATATTTTCCATCGCAGCAGGATACTTCTTTGTTAAGTATCAACAGTTTCTCTTATCTAAGGGTATAATGAGAAGTGTTTACATGGTGGTTTACTGTCAAAAGATATCTGCTCCAATCTAGGAGCTATGGTTTCCCCTTCCTCTGTGGGAAAGGAGATGGGTTTACACAACCAGTTGTGTGTTCCATGCCAATACATGGGGCTTCAAAACCATTCAGAGAGCAATTGGTTAGCCCAGTACTTTACTAACACCATTGCTCCACTGAACTCTTCTTGCCAAAGTTGTTGTTATTGTAGTTTGCCACATTTGTATCTGGGTGAGATTTATAATCAGTTTTCTCCCTGGACAACATAACTTTTTTACTCCTCCACCTCTTCCTATACTCTATCTCCTTACTTCCCTCTCCTTTAAAACTTTCTTTTCTTTAAAGAAGGTATTTATTTAAAAAAATACAATTGGAAAAAGTGCAGAAAATAAGTGACTTCAGACTGTTGGGCCCTAATCAGAACATCTAAACCTACCACAAGACTCAGAGAATATCGTAGAAGAAGGGATGGTAAGAATGTGAGCACCAGAAGGGGGAAGAGTGTAGCCAGACAATATCTTCTATACTTGGTAAAACTGCTGTGCCTGAATAATTGGTTTGTGGGGGTAAATGAGTGGTTGGGCCATTGCCTCCATGAATACACTGCAGCTACCAAACTGTACAAGATTTGCCCTATGAACCTTTCACCATGAAAGGGAAAGATCTCAAGAGGCCCCACACCTCCTTGAGAGACTGAGAAGTGTTAATGTATGAGGGGAAAGGAAAGTCCTTTCCTCAGGGGCATACCCACTGCTATACAATTATTGTTCCAGCAAGTACTAAGGCACATGTCATCAAAGGCAATCCAGATAAAACTCAGAGGGCCATACATACAGTACAAAAAGGAAAATAGAAGGGTGAAGAAATTGGTGTAAAAATACCATAAATTTGCTATATTCATGTATAAAACTCTAAGAGAATAAAAATTAAAAAATTAAAAAATGTTACAGTGATCAAATGCAACTTTATCGGCCTAAAAGTCAGAAGCATAACATTCATGTTAATCATCTTCCTGAATGGATAGTCTCCTTGGCAGCATAGAGAGAAATATGTGGTTGGGTAATGTACATCAAGAAGTAGATATACACTAGCTCGGATTATATTAATTCTCCCAGGCAATTTAAAAGTCACATGGATTTGACAATTGGTGGCTGGCTGTTCAGCATTTGTATGCTTTCATTATTTCCCCTCTTCCATCTACTTTTCCATAAGCTAAATTGGGTTGAATTTTGTTTGTGTCTTTGAATTTAGACGGCTGTTTACAACAGGCCAGCCTTAGAAATGTATTTATTCCGCTCCTCCGGAAGCCCATTCCTCTAGCCTGCAGATTGTTATTTGAGTCATGATCATGGACTGTTCCTTCATAGAATGCATCCTCTTACTTTTCTCTTGTGACAATAAGATATAGCTGTTTGCAACTTTTCAAGGTTTAAAAGAAGCAGCTGTAGAGTCAACGGCGTTCAGGGAATGAGAACAGATTACAGCAAATTGTTCTGAATCTCCCATTGGTGAGTGAGTCAGAAGCTCATTTCATTCAAATCTGTTATCCTTGTATTTAGACTCAAATTTGCAGGCTGAGAAGTTAGCAATAAAGCGTTTTTGGGAACTTAGCTCCATTGCTTTGTGGCACTGACAGGCTTTTTATTACTGTTGTTTTGTACCTGACTAACAACACCATCTTCCCTTATTTCCCTGGTAATTTTCTACTGTAATTGAGCAAATATTTTACAAGAACCTGATGTCACCCTAAGAATATTGGGACTCTCATTCTTACTTTTTAACATAGGTTATCCATGCCCAGAATCATTAAAACCTCTATTTCTCTATAATTCATGGGTACTACACAACTAGAAATGTGACAGTTTCAGAGACCACTTGTGATTGCAAAGGGAAGGAGGGAGGCATTCAAAAAGTGACTCAAGGACACAGCAGGCTCTTAGGATTTCCTTCAAGACAAAACTTTTTTTTCCTCAGATTGTGGCTTTTATAGTCTGCTTCTGTCTTGTTCCACTCAATAAACTCTGAAATGTCAGAAGCTCCACCTCTCACCTAGTCCTGAAAAAAAAAAGAACAACCAGAAAAGGAAGAGTTAGATGTCTATGGGTCCTAAGGCAGAACCCAGGAATAAAAGTCATGTGTGCCTTTGAACTTCGCAAGCCAGAACTCATTTTGATCCACTGTGCTCTCAACTGTGAAGAACCATGAAGATGCTGAGAGGTGAATAACATTACCTTGTATTTATAACTAGGTTGCCTTCATTCGTCAAATGATTGGCATTTAGCTATTTCGAGCAGAAATGTGTTGAACATTGACATGCAGAGATCTTGTCATGGCATTATGGACGACCCAGGAGATATTATGATAAGTGAATGATCCAGATACAGAAAGAAAAATCTCACTTATATGTCTAATCTGAAAAAGCAAGCAAAATGATAATCACTAAAGACTTAAAGTAGGGGGTGGTGAAGGAAGTGGAGATGTTGATCAAACAGTATAAAATTTTAATAGGAATAAGCTTTAAGCTTTGCTGCATAAAATGATAACTGTGCATCTTAAATGGTTTACCACAAAAGATAAGCATGTGAGACCCTGGATCTGTTAACTGACATGGTTTAATTATTCCTCTGTGTAAAATATCAAATGTCACACTGAGTCCCGTAAACCTGTAATCCATACAAATTTGTCAATTAAAAGCAAATTATTTTAAAGATAGAGAAGAAAAATGTCTTTTTTATATATCCATTCCCTCTCTTCATAAGATCTGTTATTATTCTCTCCTGAGCATTCGAATGAACATTACTGAAATCCCCCCTGTGTGTAGAATGATTCTCTGGTGTGTGCCAAGCAATAATGGGGTGGGGGCAGCTGTGCCTTTAATTTTCTTTGCTTCCTTACAAATGAAATTTTTCTTAGGGAGTAATTTTAGTGAGGAAATCTTATAATATCAAAAAGCTGGCCAGTAGAAAAAATAAGTTAGAAACTTTCCGTACAGGGTTAACATAAAAGAGACTAAGGACTATGGCCCTCTAGCGCAATGTTTGTACGGCATGAACCAGTCCCTGGGTTCAATACCAGCACTATGGAAGAAGATGAAGAAGGACAAGGAGGAGGTGGAGAAGGAGGAAGAGGAGGAGGAGGAGGAGGAGGAGGAGGAGGAGGAGGAGGAGGAGGCGTCAGTGAGGGTGAGGGAGAAAAAAGAAGAAGAAGAAGAAGAAGAAGAAGAGGAGGAGGAGGAGGAGGCGTCGGTGAGGGTGAGGGAGAAAAGAAGAAGAAGAAGAAGAAGAAGAAGAAGAAGAAGAAGAAGAAGAAGAAGAAGAAGAAGAAGAGGAGGGGGAGGAAGGGAGAAGAAGGAGGAGGGGGAAGGGAGGAGGAAGGAATGAGGAGGAGGAGGAAGAGGAAAGGAGGAAGAGGGGGAGGAGGAAGGGAGAAGAAGGAGGAAGAGGAAGGGAGGAGGAAGAGGAGAAAGGAATGAGGAGGAGGAGGAGGGAGGAAGGGAGGATGTCATGGTTTGAAATGTGTCCCCCACAGTCTCATGTGTTTGGCAAGGTCATGGCACCTTGAGAGGTGGAGCCTTGCTGGAGGAAAGCAGTCACAAGGGGTGGGCCTTGAGGTGGATTAGTCCCACCCTACCTCCAGGAGAAGCCAGCCTTTGCTGCAAGCAGTTTTGCCGCTCTCAGCTTCCAAGATGTCTGTGGTGACTTAGCCTCCTCCATTTCGGCCAGCCAGCCATGCTGCCTCTGCTTTGAGAAACTGTCCCTTCCCTCTGGAACCGTAAGCTGAATAAACCTCCCTTTCTCCCTTAAGTTTCTTGATTTTGGATGTTCTCTCACAGCAATAGCTAAGAGTAACTGCTACAGAGGAGGAGGAGGAGGAAGGAAGAAGAAGGAGGAGGAGGAAGAGAGGAGGAAGAGGAGGAAGGAATGAGGAGGAGGGCGAGGAAGGGAGGAGGAGGAGGAGGAAGGGAGGAAGAGGAAGAAGGGAGGAGGAAAATGTTATCTAGGTCAAGATAATTTCATTTTGTGAGTGTGTACATGTGTAGGTAGACATGTGTATATAGGCACACAGGGGTGTGTATATGCATATGGGGTTCAGAAGACAACTCCAGGTATTCCTCAGAATTCATCCACCATTTTTTATATTTAAATTATTTTAAATTGCAATTATAGTGGATTTTTACTATTTTCTCTCCACTACTGCCCTACTTCATTCCCCTCCTCCCACTGGGAACCTGCTTCCTTCTTCCTTTCTACCCAGTGTCTCTTCTTGTGTATATGGCCCACTGGGTCCAATAGGGGATGTCTGCTTTTATGTGTTCCTGAGTTCAGTGGAAGTAGCACTGATACATGAGAGACCACGTCCTCTGCCCAGCTCTGAACATCTAAGATCACTCCAAGAGAGGAGAGTTTTTAAATTCCCCCCCCCCCCATTCACTGTGCTATATGATGTTGGGCCCAATCTCACAGAGGTCTGGTGCAGGTTAACTTATTTCCCGTGTGCTCATGGTTGTATTCGTTTTATGACTAGGGTTACTGTTCTTCTATGTTCTTCCCCCTGATCTTGTTCTTCCATTTCTTCAAACCCCTCCTCCATGATGTACTCTGACTTTCTCTCATGAGAGGGGATTCAAAAGCATCACAAGTACTGTTTATGGTTAAATACTCCTTAGTCACTGACTTTCGGTGCTTAAATCACCTGTGGTCCTCTGAATTGACCAATTTCCATCCACAGAAGTCCTCTTGGATGTAGGCTGAGAGTTACATCGTTCTATTAGCTTAGAGACAAATGTTTGGAAAGTGGTATGTTGTTCATGTTTTGCTTAGCGAAACAACAGTTGTGGGTTGTCGTCTAGGGCCTGAACTTCCCCTCTAAATTCTCTCAGCCACAAGAGCAGCCATGGGTTTCCTCCTGATGAACGGGACTTAAATCCAATTGGAGAGCAGAGAGTTGTTCCCACCACTCATGTCACTATGAAGTAAATGCCATCTTTTATTTGAGACAAGGCCTCGCACTCATCAAGTAGGCTAGGAAATCCCAAGGACCTTCCCATCTCCACCTCCCTGCCACTGGCATTACAAATATGTCATGTCATTCTGCCCGACTTTTTGCTAGTTCTTGGGATTGAACCTGGGACTTCATGCAGGCCAGGCAGGTCCTCTACCACAGAGCTACAACCCCAGCCACGTACTCAGCTTTTATGCAGGTTCTGAGGGTCAAACTTGGGTTCTTATACTTGGGAGCCAAGCACTTTATCAAAATAAGCTATCTACTCAAGTCTTATCCCTTTTTTGAGCTAAGGTCTCATACAGACCAACTGGTTTTAAACTCCCTGTAAAGCTGAGACTGGCCTTGAATGTCTCCCGCCTCTATACTTCTCCCAAGTGCCAGATAAAAAAGCATATGTAATGATGGTTGAACCCAGAGCTTTGGGCATACTAGGTAAGCATTCTATCAAATGAACTACATCTCCAGCCCTGTGTTTGCTTTTCCTTTTTTTCTTTTTTCCATTTCCATGCATGTGTGTGTGTGTGTGTGTGTGTGTGTGTGTGTGTGTGTACAGTGCATTCATGTGCATACACACACAACAACAACAACAGTTCAAGCTTGTTTTTCCATGTCATCATCTCTCAGGAACTATGGGAAATCTGATAAAACCTACAAACATTATTGTTTCATTATTGCTTTTGCTTGTTTTAAATTAATAGCAATCTTAGGTGTTAACTGGTTAGAATATTCTAGACAGAGATAAATTTTAAAATGGATATAGCAAACAGAATTAGGGTAGCCAGCCATGTTTCAAAAGGGCCCTTACCTCAAAAGGATAGTAATTTCATCTCCTCCAATAATTCTTAGGGAAAAACAAATCAAATCAAGACAAAATAATTCAACTCAATTTGTCTCTTTTTAGCTTCAGATCTTCTAAGGTTGTAAAATCCCCACTTATCTGGGTCAGATCTTGTGCTAATTTATTGCACTATCAAATTCTACAAAATACACTTGAATGAATGTCCAAGAACACCACCTTTAATTTCTATAAGGGCTGTTTGTAGAAATCATTTAATACTTTAACAAAGGTTATTAATTCTCAGAGCAATGTTTGGAGTTGGTAGGAAAAATAAATTATGGAGGCACAGTAGTCTTGAAAAAAATATTTTTTCATTAAAAGTAGCTCAGTAAAGTAGGGTAGCTATGGTAGAAAACAGCTTGATAGTTCCTTTATAAACTAAAAATAAAATTACTGTGTGATTCAGCAATTCCTTCTACATATGCTCCAAAGAAGAGCAGCTAAGTAAAAATTTGCAAGCAGTTGCTCATAGCAATAGAAGTCACAATTGACAAAAGTGCAAACGACCCAAATGTCATGGTGAATGGATGAACAAAATGTGGTATAGCCATACATACAAGACAATATTATTCTGATGTTAAAATGAATAACGTGTGGATACGATGTAGATGAAACTTATAAACATTATGTTAATAGAAAAAATCCTGAAACAAATATTATGATTCAATTTATACTAAGTGTCCAGAATCAAAAGTGATAGAAAGTAAATTGGTGGTCTTTCAAGGTCTTGGGGAAGAAGCCATAGAAAATATTCAACAGATACAGGGTTTTTGTTTCTAAGTGATAACAATGTTCTGGGATAGTTGTGATAGTCACACAATGGCATGAAGTCCTTGAATGTTAGTTGCATTCTACTACAAGGTGCAAATTGAGTTTAACCGTCATGTTTCTTAAAGGGTATAACTTCGATCCTCCCCAAAATTCAAGAAGGAAACTTGAGACTGCTTTATGGCCCCTCAGCCCTGAGGGCCCAGAGGAATAAGGTTCATGTCGAGCTGTCTCTTCCTATCCATGACATGAGCTTTGCTCCTTGTAGACCTGAATATTTCCTGAGTTCTTAGGTCTTCTCTCAACTCTCCTGATCCTAGATCAGCTCAGCTGCTTATGAGTCACTCGTCATTGCCATCAAATGACAATGTCGTGTCACATCTGTTTGCTCGTCTGTCTTGGTTCCCCTCTTAGACTCTATATATGTTGCAATAGGTCATTTCAAGTGGTCTTTGTATCCTGTCCTGGCTCATGGGAGGAATTCTAGAAACTACTCTACCTCATATAATGCATACTACTCCAAAAGTAATAATCTGTGGCTGGAGATTTGGTGCAGGGGGGTTAAACTCTGCTTTGCAAACAGACGGACCTGAGTTTAGAACCCAGATCCCACATAAAAACACCAGGCAGAAATGACTACCGCCTGCTGACCCTGGAAGGTAGAGCCTGGGAAACCCCAGAGCAAAGCAATAGGGAGGCAGAGAAATCCAGGGTGATTCCCAATGTCACCCTTCGGCCTACTAGTACCCAAGTGTCTTCTAGTACACACACACACACACACACACACACACACACAGTTAATCTGATAATCCACTAAATAGTCATTCCTCACAAGGACATGCCAATTTCCTTTCCATGGCACTTCAGTCCTTTTCAGAACAGTGTTTGAAGCACGTAGATATAACGGGTGCCATCCCTTAGGGTGAGCACACATGGCATCAGAGGACAAGTGGCTTTTATATAAGGCTCTTAGAATCATTCAAATATGGTGTATTGTGTGCAAGTATTGTTATAGAAAAAGTGAAATTTTACGATGCTTTTGTTCTAGCTCTTGATACTAAATCCTGTCCCAAAAGACTTTCTAACAAGAGCAGACACAAATCGAGTTGGAGCATTTAGCATGCTGCCTACGCTGGTCTGTCTGTCACAGAAATACCTATGCTGGTTCTGTGTCTGGACTGGTGAGTGGTGCTGCCTTTGAGATCCTACCTGAAGATGTATCTGCTCTCATGCAGTATGGGGGAGGTTGTAGTAAAACTATATCCTGTTTGTATGACACAGTCAGTGGCCCTCAGAAGCCCAGTGGCTGTGGTAACCTATAGAATATCATGGCTGGAAGTCACAGCGATGAATTCAATGACACAAGCAATGATAGCCAAGTCGACAGTAGTAGGGATGGGGCAGCCAGCATTTCCTCAGAGAAGGACCCCAAAGGTCTCATTAGACCTTCACCTGAGACTCCTGCTTGCCTTCAGCTGAATGTGCTTTTGGTAGTTAGAGACCATAAGACGTGAAAAGTGAAAAGTTTACTTAGAGTTACCCCTAGTCCTATAAGTAACCTCAATAAACCCATAGGTTCAGCAAACTGGTCTTGGAGAGAATCTTTTCCTTGGTCTGTTGGATATTGTCATATTTCTTTGCTTTTTCTCAGCAAATGTAAGACAGTAGATGTAAACATGTTTGCTGCTTTTCTTCTGGTATTTTCAGTCATGATATAGACGGTTACTGTTAACAAATTTAGACACTCTAGAATGGCCTGGAAGTAGGTCTTTGGGCTTGAGTGGTGGTGGGGGGGGAAGCATTATCTTGGTCAGGTCAGCTGAAGTGGGAAGATTCACCCGTTGTGTGAGGCAGGCATCCTGGACTGTAAGTGGAAACTCTAGTATTAGTTCATTACTCTTTGCTTCTTGACTATAGATGAACGTGACCAGCTGCTTCAAGAGCCTGCTTCTTGACTTCCTGCCATACTAGATTGAATCTATACTACCGTGTGTTGTGTCCTCCAGGGTAGTTTATCATAGAACCAGAAAAAGAAACATGATTCTAACTAAATAAAATGGGGCTAGCAGGACAGCTCATTGGATAAGGAGCGTACTCATAAACCTGGTGACCTAAATTGGATCCCTAGAAGCCTGAAAGATGTAAGGAGAGAGATGACTTCCAAAAGTTGTCCTCTGAACTCTGTGTGCCACGGCATGCAAGCGTGCCCCCCTTTAACTTGAATGAGTAAATAAATAGAATATTAAAAACTAAAAAAAAGATGCTTTTGTTCTAGCTCTTAAGATATAATCAAGACCCAAAGTATGACTCGAAAGGTCTGTCCTGCTATGACATCTCAGTTGACTGCTCCAGCCGTGCTTAGCATCTTACTCTCCCCTGAGATCCAGTCATTTCAGCTGCTCATACTGCCTTTCACATACCATGATTTGTTTACCTCTGGTATCTCCCTTGCTCAGTCTCTCTTTCTAAGACATCTGCTTCTTCCGCTCTTTCCTCAACCTATACTTTGAAAGTCACCTGTCTTTCTGACGCCACATCCAGGCCAAAGTGCTGCCGACTGACTCTCTGGGCACTATGAACATTCCCTGATACATATTTATCGTATTGCTTTATAATATCTTTCTGAGTTATCTGTTCCTCCACACCCGCAATCTTCTCTGGTATAAGCTCCATGGGAGCTATAGCCTCAACTTCCCTGTCCGTTATTTCACACTGAGCACCCACCAAGATGACTATTTCAGTGCCCACACTGGACACATACCTAAAACAACATCTGCCTCCTAGTAGACACAAAAATAAAACCAAAGAGGAAAGATATCATCAGACTATTAAACTCATGCTGTTAAATGAAGTTACTCCAAGGCAAAACTACAAATTGCAAAGAATTTAAAGTAATAATTTTCCTTGTTGTTGCAGTCAGACTGCATGGTTGCTGATAAATCACCATCAAATGGCTTGAGGGAACAAAAGGTATATTTTCTCTTACAATTTTCTGGTTACAGTTCTCAGTCCAGTTAACTGGAGAGCTCACACCAACACCAGGGCTGAGGGAACTGGCCACACCATCTACACAATGGCTGAGAGAGGGATGATCCTTGCTTGCCAGATTGTCTGACCAAGTGTATACAAGGATGCTGACTCTCTCAACAAGCTCTCTGTATTTTATTCCAGGGCCTAATCCCACCCACCATGCGCTGGGCCTTCCCCATCAGTTAGACAATCTCCTGCAGGTTTGCTCTGTGCTTAACTACATCATTAATTCTCTACAAATATGCCCAGAGGCCCTCAACTATGAAGTTGACATCTGTGCCTAACTATGACATTTGTCTTCTCTCCAATTTCTGCCCTCCTTAATTGGTCACTGTGACACCCACACTCATGGTCAGTGTTTTCATAGCATCACTTAAGATAACTGACACACAAAAAAAAATTGGTGACAACTTTGTTTCAAAGGGTTTTCCTCCAGCCCAACCACCCCGGAGCCCCACGGGTCCCTGCGGCGAGCACCCAGGCCTACTCCGGCTTGGCCTGCGCCCGGGCCCTGACGACCCCAGCCCTCTCCACCCCCACCGCCAGCTGCCCAAGGTGAGTGAGAGAGCCCAGCCCAGCCCTGCCCCCCACCCGGGAGCCGCCGGGCCAGCAGCACCTCCCCCCGAGGCCGCCCGGCTTTGCCCCCAGGGCCCTGCCCCCCACTGCGCCGACCTTCCCAGGTCGCAGGTGAAGAATTCTGCCATCAACATCAGACCCTCTGCCTCTCTGGCCCACCGGGGACCTACGCACGTGGCCACGGAAGACACACAGCTACTCAGAATTCAATAGAGCCCAAAAAGGAAACTCAAGCAAAATTCTAAGGAACAAAGGGAACACAGGCCATACATCTGGACTCCACTACAATCATTATATCAAGTGGGCAAGATTCTTCTCATCCAACCCAAAGATAAGTAAACTTTTTCTTTTCACCTTACTGATCCTTTAAAGTATCAATGCTGTAGATCAACTTTCTCATACAGCCACCCCACAACATACAACTCCAGGGAGTACACCACTCACCCCCACATTTCACCAAGATACTAAATCGTAAAAGTGCACTACCAAACTAATATTCACCCTCTGGTAACATAACCTGAATTAACTGACGTACTAACAGCTTAGTAGCCTCATCTAGGATATAACGATAACAATACACAAACATACCCAATCCAAGGCAAACACTAGTAATAACTGGCAAGTGTAACAATACCAACTAGGTGGATTCAGTGAAAAACACACAGAAACTGAAAGGTCCTAAAAAACAAAACAACAATGTACAAGTCAAAGTGCAGATCCACGAGAAACAAAACCCAAGAAGACCAATCTCCTGCTAAAAGAATCAATCCCATAATGAGGGATTCCAACCAGAACAAATCCACAGAAAATAGCCATGAAAACCAGACCCAACAAAACGACTTTCAGAGTATGATCATTACCATGATTAATACTATGAAAGAGGAAATCCGAGAAGAGTTAAACAACCGTATCAACCACTTTGAACAGGAACACAACAGGCACTTGGAGGAGTTGAGAAAAACAGTTCAAGAAACAAAAATAGGTATAGAGCAATTAAAACAGTCTCAGGCAGAGTTTAAAATGGAACTAAAAGACAAGTTATCTTCAACCCAAAACTCAACAGAGAGTCTTATCAGCAGAACAAATGAGGCAGAAAATAGAATTTCAGATCTTGAAGACAAAGTGGGAGAATTAACCAGCTCAATGGAAGAGATTGTTAAAGCCAAAAAGATACTGGAGAGGAACATTCAAGAGATATGGGACACCCTGGAGAAGCCTAACATGCGCATTCATGGAATACCAGAACAAGAATCCCAAAATACCACACCGGAGGAAATATTTCAATTCATCATAAATGAAAACTTCCCACAACTAAAGAATGAGAGGCCTATCCAAATACAAGAGGCATTTCGCACTCCAAACAGATATGACCAAAATAGAAAATCGCCACGGCAAATAATAGTCAAAACACTCCACATTCAAGACAAAGAAAAGGTGCTGAGAGCTTCAAGAGAAAAAAAGCAAGTCACTTTTAAAGGTAAACCTATTAGAATAACAAATGACTACTCAATGGAAACAATAAAAGCAAGAAGAGCTTGGAGAGACATACTTCAAGTATTAAATGAGAATAAATGCCAAACCAGACTGATATACCTGGCAAAACTATTTGTCATGATTGAGGGAGAAAGAAAAGTTTTCCAGCACAAAGACAACTTGAAGGGATACATGTCTACCAAACCAGGTCTTCAAAAAATCCTAGAAATGATACTCAAGATTGAAGAAAAGAACAAGTGTATCCAGGAGGACAGAAGGGAAGAATAATACCACCAAAACATAAATATCAAACAACATGCTTATAAAATCTACTAAACATAAATAATGTCCAAAATTAAAAATAATTTCTCCATTATAACATTAAATGTCAATGGTATTAAATCGCCGATTAAGAGACACAGATTACAAACTTGGATTAAAAACCACAATCCAACAATCTGCTGCCTTCAGGAAACTCATCTCACCACAAAAGATAGGCACATCCTAAGAATGAAAGGCTGGTCCAAAATCTTGCAAGCTAATGTAACCAGGAAACAGGCAGGGGTAGCAATTATGCTTTCAGACAAAGTGGACTTCAAACCAAAGAAAATCATAAGAGACACAGATGGATACTACATTTTAGTCACAGGTACAATTCACCAGGAAGACTTCACAATCCTGAACATTTATGCACCCAATACGGGCCCTTCCACATTCATTAAGAAAACCCTACAGCGTCTAAAGCAAGAAATCAACCCCCAAACGATAATTCTTGGGGACTTCAACACCTCCCTCTCAACATGGGATAGATCAACAGGTCAAAAGCTTAACAGAGACACTTTGGAACTTAATCAAACCCTGAAAGAAATGGACCTTACAGATCTCTATCGAACTTTTCACCCACACACGAAAGAATACACATTTTTCTCAGCAGCACACGGAACTTTTACCAAAATAGATCACATATTGGGCCACAAAACGAATCTACACATATACAAAAAGGTTGAAATTCTAACCTGTGCCCTATCAGACCACAACGGCCTAAAGCTGGACATCCACAACACAACAAACAAGAGAAAATACAATAACACCTGGAAACTTAACAATATGATGCTGAATGAGAACTGAATTCAGGAAGAAATTAAAAAGGAAATTCAAGATTTCCTGAAAGTGAACGATAATGAAAATACAACTTACCAAAATCTCTGGGACACAATGAAAGCTGTCCTAAGAGATAAGTTCATAGCTCTTAATGCCTACATCAAAAAAATGGAAACATCAGAAATAAATAACTTAACAATGCAGCTTAAGGCTTTAGAGAAACTTGAGCAATCTGATCCCAAAAGTAGTAGAAGAGAGGAGATTAGCAAAAAAAGGAGAGAAATATCTGAAATCGAGACTAAGAAAACGATAGAAAAAATCAACCAGTCGAAAAGCTGGTTCTTTGAAAAAATCAATAAGATTGATATACCCCTAGCTAAATTAACCAAAAGCAAGAGAGAGAAAACCTAAATTCACAAAATTAGAAATGAACATGGAGTTATCACTACTGATACCCAAGAAATCCAGAGAATTATAACATCATATTTCAAAAACTTACACTCAGTGAAGTTTGACAACACAAAAGAGATGGATGAATTTTCTAAGTAAACACAACCTACCTAAATTGAATCAAGAAGTTGTGAATTACTTAAATAGCACTATAACATATAAGGAAATTGAAGAAGTAATCTCGAATCTTCCCACCAAAAAATGTCCTGGACCAGATGGATTCAGCATAGAGTTCTACCAGACATTTAAGGAGTTAATAACACTAATACTCCTTAAACTGTTCCATCAAATAGCAAAGGAAGGAACACTACCAAATTCCTTCTATGAAGCTAATATCATCTTAATCCCAAAACCTAATAAAGATTCACTTAAAAAAGAAAACTATAGGCTGATCTCCCTGATGAACACAGACGCAAAGATTCTCAACAAAGTCTTAGCAAATTGGATTCAAAAACATATCAAAAAGATCATTCACAGGGACCAAGTAGACTTCATCCCCGGCACACAAGGTTGGTTCAACATACGCAAATCAATAAATGTAATTCATCATGTAAACCAGTCCAAAAAGTCCAAGACCACATGATACTCTCGATAGACACAGAAAAAGCCTTTGACAAGATCCAACAGCCTTTTATGATCAAAACGCTAGAGACAGTAGGAATGGAAGGAACCTTTATCAATATAATCAAAGCTGTATACAACAAGCCCACAGCAAGGATTATGCTCAATGGGGAACAATTGGAAGCATTCCCACTTCGATCAGGAACTAGACAAGGCTGTCCACTCTCACCACTTCTATTCAATATTGTACTTGAAGTCTTAGCTGAAGCCATAAGACAAGAAAGGGACATAAGAGGGATTCAAATCGGCAAGGAAGAAGTCAAGCTATCCCTATTTGCAGATGACATGATCTTATACCTGAGGGATCCCAAAAACTCCACCAGGAAGCTCCTGGAACTAATTGAGAAGTTCAGCAGGGTGGCAGGATACAAAATAAATGTGCAAAAATCAGAGGCCTTCCTATATGCCCAGAATGAAAGAAGTGAAAAAGCCTTGAGAGAAACAATCCCATTTACTGTAGCCCCTAAAAAAATGAAATACCTTGGTATAAACCTAACCAAGGATGCAAAAGACCTTTACAATGAAAACTTTAAAACCCTAAAGAAAGAAATTACAGAAGACATCAGAAGGTGGAAAGACCTCCCATGTTCCTGGATTGGCAGAATCAACATCGTAAAAATGACCATCCTACCAAAGGCGATATACAAATTCAATGCTATACCAATTAAAATCCCAAAGCAATTCTTCAAAGAAGTTGACCAAATAATCTCAAAATTCATATGGAGGCACAAAAGACCCAGGATAGCAAAGACAATCCTGAGTAACAAAAACACTGCTGGAGGTAGTATTACCATACCAAACCTTAGTCTATACTACAAATCCATAGTTATAAAAACAGCCTGGTACTGGCTCCAAAATAGACACACAGATCAATGGATAAGGGTTGAAGACCCAGATATAAGCCCACAAAAATACAGCCATTTGATCTTTGACAAAGGGGCCCAAAAAATCCAATGGAAAAAGAACAGCATCTTCAACAAATGGTGCTGGCAAAACTGGATCTCCACATGCAGAAGATTAAAGCTGGACCCCTACTTGTCACCATGTACAAGACTTAATTCCAAATGGATCAAGGACCTTGATATCTGGCCAGAGACTATAAAAACCATAGTTGAAAGGATAGGGAACTCCCTCGAGCTGATTGGGCTAGGCCAACATTTTCTAAACAGACATCCAATGGCACAGTCACTGCTACCAACTCTCAACAGTTGGGATCTTGTGAAATTAAAGAGCTTCTGTTCAGATAAAGAGATTGTAACACGAGCTCAAAGACAACCCACAGAATGGGAGAAAATCTTCACTAACCACATATCTGATAGAGCTCTACTGTCCAGAGTGCACAAAGGACTTAGAAAATTAAACACCAAGGAAACCAATGGCCCAATTAAAAAATAGGCCCTGGAACTTAAAAGAAATTTTACCAGAGATGAAATTAAAATGTCTAACAAATATCTTAAAAAATGCCCTACTTCTTTAGCCATCAGGGAAATGCAAATCAAAACCTCCCTGAGATATCATCTCACCCCGGTCAGGATGGCAAAAATCCACAATACAAACAACAACAAGTGCTGGAGAGAATGTGGAGAGAGGGGAACTCTGCTACATTGCTGGTGGGAATGCAGGCTCATACAGCCATTCTGGCGAGCCGTCTGGAGATTCTTAAAGAAATTAAAAATTGAAATGCCATATGACCCTGCTATTCCACTTTTGGGAATAACCCCCCATGCAGCAGAGGTTCACCTCGATAGCACAAGCACGACCATGTTCATAGCAGCACTGTTTACAATAGCAAAGTCATGGAATCAACCTAAATGTCCAACAGTTGACGATAAGGAAACTGTGGTACATCTATACAATGGAGTACTACTCAGCCATCAAAAATGATGAATTACTGGAATTTGCTGGGAAATGGATATCATTAGAAACAATTATATTAAGTGAAGTATCCCAAACTCAGAAAGTTAAGCGCCGTATATACTCCCTAATAGGTGGCTCCTAGTACCAAACTCACCCAGCCCACATTGAGACACTCAAGGGTAAACCTATGTAATACAGTAATTGCAAGGATTGTGAACAGGAGGGATGGGGTTGGAGGGCCACACCAGACACAAGGAGAGAGGGGACCATGTTACAGCAGAGAAAATCGGCCTCCAAGGAATGCAAGTAAGTAATGTGACACCTGGTTAAGTTCACAGACATTCGTTCCTGATCATGTACAACTGAGGGGATATGATCTCACCAGAAGGGGAGGACATATAGTCTGGCAGATGAAAGGTATCATTTTGCAAATGGGTGGTTGACCCCTCCCTCACCGAGGTTTCCTGCTTTTATTACATCTACCCTTGAATGTGCTATTATAACAAGACTCCAATTTAAAAGTTTTTTGTCTCTGACCAGGGGGTGACATACAGTGCCCATCAGGATGGAGTGAAGGGCACTTCAGGAGCAGCAAAACTGCAAAAGAAAATCAACAAACCACAATCCAGAACTTCAGAGACTCTATATCAACCACATAGAACTAAGCCAGCCTAATCTCCCCCCATCCTGAAGCTCAGGGACATTTGCGGAGGAGGGGGCGGTAAGATTATAAGAGCAAAAGGATGGGAGGAGCAATGATTTGAAGATTCTCCACACTAGTTAGGGCTGAAGCAATCATAATAGGACTTTGCATGCCCTGCGCAATGTCCAATACACTATTGACCTCACAAAGTCTATAACATCGGCTAAAGGCACCAAGAGCCTTGGAGGCAAGGGATCCTGTGCTTAAGGGGAACATGAGAAAAGGTTCAAGGAAATGCCACTGGGTCCTTGTACGTCATCGGAGAGGAGGACCAAGATGAAAGTTAGGCATACACAATAAAGGACTCTCTGGGAATTGGGGTGGAGGCACTGGGAGATGGGGAGGGAGGGAGGGGGAGCAGGGGAAGAGGGGGGAGGGAACTGGTCTACCTATTAAGTTTGTATGAGCGGAAATAATAATAAAAAATGTTAAAAAATTAAAAAAAAAAAAACAAAGGGTTTTCCTAAAAGCACTACCAGGAGATCCAGGAGATGATGATGATTAATGAGAAAGAAAAGAGAGAAAGAATGAAAGAGAGAAAGAGAGAAAGAAAGAGAAAAAGAAAGAGAGAAGGAAAGATCATTTTACCTTCAGCCGCTGGCTCTAGGAACCAGCACTTCAAGCCTGGAGACATCCATGACTCATGTGATATCCCAGCTAGCCCAGCTCAGAGCTGACGCATGAGGTGTCCTTCCACTGCTACTGGAGATTCCCTGCAGGAAGTAGCTTAGGGGAAATGACAGCTTAGGAAGCAGGACAAGGGTGATATTCCCAAAGGCACAGGCCAGCTTTGCTGATATTCTTTAGATCCGTCACCCATCAGCAACACCTTCAGCTGACTAATGGAAGCTTCATGAGCTCCAGCTGCGACAGAACCTGGCAAATTTTGACTCATAAACTCCCTGACATCAGGTAAACTGTGAACCACACAGCTGGGTGCAGTTGGTAGATGTTGGTAGATCTGGAAGGACATTGGCCCCACTCTTCTCATCTCAAAACCTTGAGGTTCTTCTTTGCCTGGCAATTCCTACCTGAATCCTACAGAAGTTTAGAAGACTTAGCAAGAATCCTGAACACCAATTTAGAAGTTGTTTTTATGGAAACTCAATTTTCTGGCTGGTTTTATAACAGTTTTTTTACAAGTTTCCTAAGTTTCCCTCTTATAAAAATTTAAAGGCCGATCAACAGATTGCTGTTTTGCTGCTAGTTAACTCTTGAGACTTTTAAAAAAAAATAGTTCAACTCTACTTCATACAGTTGCTGAAAAGTACAAGGGCTTCTCTGATAGAATCAGAGTCGTTCCATGGACATGTGAACATTCTTTATTTTGTTTATTTATTTTCTAGTTTTACAAGCATATTGAGTACTTATCCCTGCTTCCTTCCAGCCTCTTCCCTTCCCCTCATCAATCCATTCCACTACCTTCCACCCTTCTGCCTGGCTGCTTCTATGGACTCCCTCTGGCTTGTCTACTCTTGTAGGGGTTCCCCTTCTCGGGCCACCCCACTGATTGGGGCATTTCCCTTTACTCATCTAGCTCTAGTCCCTAAGGTTTCCACTCTGTGTTCTTATCTCTCTTGAGTGACATGTGAACATTCTTATGAGCAACAAGCATTGAGAAATATTTTCTATAGTCAGAACATTTTTTTGTAGCATTCCAGGGTCTTCCAGGGCTCAGAACAAGATTCTTCCCAGACAAGTCTTTGTCTGATACATTTGAGTGAATTTCCTATTGCATAGGGGAAGATTCTCACTAAAGGCCCTGTAAGAGTTATTCTTAACTATTACTGTGAGAGAATACTCAAAGTCAAATAACTTAAGGGAGAAAAGGAAATTTATTCACCTTAGGGATTCAGAGGGGAAATACAGTTTTTCATGGTGGAGGTGGCATAGCTGACTGGCCAAAGCTGGAGACAGGCTATGGTCACACCCATCCAAGTGGCTGAAGGCTGGAAGATTCCTGGAGAGTCTATCTTCTCTCTTCTTCCCAGTCTTCTATCTGTGGCTGCTTTTGTCTGGTCCACTACTTTGAAGGTCCAATGAGATTTATGAAAGTTCTGATCAGATTTAGGGCTGGTCTTTGTATTGTAAATGTGTTGATCAAGATAATCTCTTCAAGTAGTCTCATCTGATTTCAGTTAATGCCAGTTGTGTCAAGTTGATATCCACAATTAACCATCATAGGCCCCAAATGATGTCTCTGAAGTCCTGCACCCACATATTTACAGATGCCATCAGACAGTGCCCCAACATGAATCTTATTCCAAGAGCTTTTAGAGAGTTGAATATGTCAGTTTAGATAATGTGTAGGGACAAGGAACTGACCCCCCAAACAAAGGTGGCTTAAATGATTGTGTTTATTGTTATCACTATCACATAACAAGACAAAACTGGACAGAGGCAAGTAGCCTCAAATTTGACTCCAAAGTCATTGATTGATGTGGTCAAGACATTGCTTCTCTGTATCTTTCTGTCTACTCATCCCCCCAACAGGTCTAAGTCTCTCCCACCCTGGTCTGCAATTGACAAAAGCTTTCTGACTTCAAGTGACAGTGTCTGCAAAGAAAGGAAGAAGCTTCATCTCTTCTTATCGTGAAGAAAGAACATGACTTTCAGAACCCTACACCTTCCCATACCCACTCTCGGTGAACTGCCCCTTATATCCCATAAGACAGAACTGTGTCTCAAGAAGGGATGGAGAACGCAGAATTGTCACTCCTTGTCTCTACCTTGAATTTGGGTGCTTTTGCTAGGAACGAAGAATGAGTGAAATGCCTGTCATAGGCTGTTCTAATAGATACTTTGACAGTGTTCTAAGTATTTTACAGACCATAAATAATCCATTGCTTTTACACAACAGACCCATATAGGTAGATGTGACCATTAGCATTTCATAAACAAGTTAAGTGAACCACAGAGATATTACATCAGATAGTGAGGAGGGGAAGGAACCAGAATTTCAACCACACTGTCTGAATGCAGGGATACACTCAAGACACTCAATGTTGAGGACATTGCATTCAGCCAGCAGTATCCACTTCATCAAAATGCCTCAAAAATCAGCGATGTAAGAGTTCTGAGTGGTGCTTGTCTCCCTCTGACATGTAGATGTGACATTTGCCCCCAGCTGCGGGATGGCGCTCCAGAAGAGCAGAGAGGGATCCTAGAGTGATGAGAGTTCTCCCTGTCATCAAGGCTACGGTTGATGCAGCAGTGGTCAGGATAAGGATTGGGCCCTAGAGAGTCCACTCACTAGGCCAGATGAGGGGATCACTAGCAGCTAGTGCTGGGCTAGACAGCATCCAATCACAGAAGGCACAATCAGAAGCTTCTAAATCAGGGTCATTTCCACCCTCTCTATAATTCTCAAATGGGAAAAAAATAGACATGTATATAGGAATCTGTCCAAGTTCACCCAAATAGCTTACATAGATTATGAGATACAAAACTGAAGGCTTTTATCCAGGTGGACACAGTACTTGGAAGCACGTCTTCAGTGGATACTTCTTTGACTTTTGCTAAAGCAACCCAAACACTTCATATGCACCTCTACTATAATGTTTGTTGCAATACTGAATTTGTTTATTTGCCTCAGGCCTCTTTCACAAACCTGGATGTGAATTTCAGCAGTTTCACTTGCAGCAGAGTAATCCGTAGCAAATAGTATCACCTCTAGGATATTTATTCTCTTCTTCTATAAAATGAGAAAAGCCATAGTGCCAACTTCAAAGTGTTGTTTGGACAGTCTGGTTAAACTACACGTAGTGCTGCATGCCAGGCACATGCAGGGACTGAAAGTGTTAATTATTGATTGTATATCTCTCCACTGTCTAGTCCCATGCTTAGCAAACCAACTTACCATTCCACAGAGACGTCACTATCAACAGAGCACATAAGACATAAAGATGTAGGGTGGAAGACTCACAAGGAATGTCCAAGCACAAAGGATGCTACAATGCTGTGGAACTTAAAGTGTGGGAGGAAGAAACACCAAAGTAGAAGATTCTTCATTATAAACTCTCTAGAACCAGAAGCTGGAGAGATGACCACTTATTGGTCAAGTGCTTTCTGCAACAGTATGAGGACCTGCCCAGATCTCCAGCAACCATATAAAAGCAGGTGTACTAACAGACAGGTGTGTAGCCCCTGTGTTCAAGGTGTGTGGTGGAGTGTTGTAGATCTGAGAAGCTTGATGGACAGCCAGCCTAACCAAAGATTCAGTAAGAGACCTTGTCTCAAGAACTAAGCTAGAAAGTAGTAGAGGAAGCTCTCCAACACTGGCCTCTCCATGTGCCCAATACATACACATCGAGCCCCACACATCTACATACACAAGCACATGCACATACCCAACAAAAAGTCTGTGAAACTATCTTTTCAGGCCCTTCAGCAAAGGTCCTCAAATTTTAAGTAAGGCAAGTATGAAGGCATACATAAAGCATACAGTGACCCCAAGAACAGTCCCCCACACTCCTACAATCACTGTGAGGAGTTCATAAGCTGATGCAAATGCATTCCTTGTCACCGTGGATGGCCGGGGAGTGGTGGATGACATCACTGCTAGTTCTATTTTTGTCCCTACCTCACACACATCCTCTTGCACCCGAGATGGTCAAAGAAAGATGGCAGCACCATAGCTTGCAGAAGTGAATCCTCCTAACCCATGGCATCCATCAGTACAGGTAGCAGAACCCGCAGGGATAGCTCTAACCCATCTTGGAGTTCTGTTTCCCCCATCCACTTTGTTCAAGTGGATCATGACCAAGCGATGGGCCGTGTTTCCCATCCTGCCTTCATTCACAGCATGAGCGAAGAGGGGGTGGCAGCCTCAGCAACAACCGCAACGGCTCGGAGAGAAAGCAGCTGGCACAGGAGGGCCGTGTGCCAGACCCGGACCCAGGGGGCCTCCAGCAGAGATTACAGCGGTAAATAAGCAGAGCTGGTGGCAGCGCCGCCGAGCCCTGGAACCTGCCAGGAAGGGACGGGGCGGGGGATGGGTTTTTGTAATTACACTAGCGCAGGCAGAGTTCTCTAGAGGGTTCTCTACCACACATTCGTCTGTCCCCAGGCTGGGCTCCACAGCAGCACCTGTTCCAGCAGAAGTCGTTTGGCCAGACAAACAAAACGTGATTCATGCAGGCCACCTGTAAAGGAATCTGAGGCCTTAACAACCTGTGCGAAGCTCCTGATCGTCATGATTCATTTGGCACCTCTTCACTAGTGGGTGTTTGGCAAGGACCACAGAAAGGCCATTTCCTGCTAACATGTGCTCCCCCATAATTTAACCCTATGAGAAACTGTGCCATTTGAAAACCGCAAGCATCATATTATTTTCACCCACAAACCTGCTTTTATTGACTCTTCTTTGGCCCTTCTCTATCTCTCCCTTATAAACGTCTTAACTTCCTTTGGGTTATGCAGTTATCGCTTCCCTGGTGCATAATTTCAGTTATAGTTATTTTCTCCTTTTCCTCTCCAGTTGGCCCTAGTCTTGGTGACTTCCACCTCATATGTCTTTAAAATGTCACACTATTGCCCTGGTTTGTTTAAAGATCCTAAGAAGAGGGGGAACTTTAACTATGGGAGACCCAGCCTCACATCTCAAAAAATCCCATGAGCCACCTCTGCCAGGATTATTGCAGCAAACTAACACCACACAGGTAAGGCCATGTCAAAGAAAGACAGAAAAACAATCATCTGCCCTTTGCTACTTAAGAAAATGATTAGAGATAATAAAGCAGAAATAGAGCAAAAGCATTTAATGATAATGTCCTATGCATCAAGCTCTATTGATTAGGACTTCCATGCATCAAAGATACCTTGGAGACAAAGGAGGTTTCTTTTTCATTATGTTTCTGTATGTGGGGGCCTCTATAAGATAGTGTGGCCCTGTTTTGTTTTGTTTAAATCTTGAAAAGATAGAAGGGAAAAATGAGAAAAACTTTTCAATAAAATAATGGATAATTTTTCTTTTTAGTCTGACAATGTGAACATCAATACATTCACTTTTAGGAGTCCTCTTTTGAGTGTCTTTCTTTTGATGTCAATATAGTACATTAGCAAAATAATTCAATTACATAATACAAACCAATGTGAGAAAACAGTATTCTGTAAGGAATTGAATGATGAATCACCTTGGTATTTCCCTGTGTCATCCGCACCAATTTTAGTATATGTGCTGGGTGGGAGGGGAAACGAGCAATTTATAAGCATTAACCTTCAAAATGCACCTAAGAAAGCTGTCCCATTTAAGCAGAAGCTTTTAAAAAGAAAAGGCAAGCAAACCATAGGGAATATCACCAATTCTCTCCTATGAAGACCTATAACTAAAATGGATAAGCCAACAGAAAACCTGATTTGCAAGTATTATTTGAGCTAACCATCCACCTACTTTTAAACTAAAAGCTCAGAGTTCCTAGGAATCCAGCCGTCAGACGCCAGGATACTGCAACTCATTGGACAGTGTCCTGAAAGTGGGTAACAGCCTAACTTTACATAGGAAAGACATTAATTACCAATGGACTAGAGTAACATAATGTGTTCATGGGGTGGGTGGAGGTAACTAAAATTTGGTGCAGAACAATTCTTAAATCCTCACACATGACTTGACGTCTTAATTTTTTTATTTTCTAGAGCTTGACCCCAGGACTTCACACAGGCACTATGCTACACTGCCAGTCTGAACATTTTTAAAAGAAATACCAGGTCTCTTCTGTTCTCTTCTCTTTTGTCTTCAAGAACTAATATTTCTTTTATGTATTAAGATTGCAAACATAACAATCTTAATAGCAAATAACCACCAAGGGGGAAAGTGGAGATGGCTCAGGAGTTAAAGACTTTGTCTCACAAGCAAAAGGACCTGAGTTTGGATCCCATATCCTCTGTAAAAAAAAAATGCCAGGTGGATATAGCAACAATCTGTTATTCCGACTATGGACGGCAGAGCCCAGTAAACCACAGAGCAAAGCAAATAACAAACCAGGATGATTCCGACTCACCTTGGAATTCCACAGGCGCACACACACACATACTCAAGTGCCCTCTTGTACACAATCACACACACATTCAAGTGCCCTCTTGTATACAATCACACACAAACACAAAAAAAATAAAAAATAAACCACTATGAATACCAATTATATCTTGCAATTATTTTTATTAATTTTATTTTTGCAATAAAAAGGCAGCATTCTAGTATACAGATAGATATGTTAATGCAACAAAAAGAAATATTTAAATGCCTACGTTAACAAAACAAAAGCATTGTATTAAGAATGGGTAGGTTATGTCATGACTCTCAAATTTGAATCAACTGAGGCAAGTGATTTATGTAAAAGGACTGAAGAATTCCACGCATCTCAATGGCACCAAGGCCTAGAGCGCATGACTACATTCTCCCCACCAGTGGGACACACTTAAGGCAATATACCTCAAGGGCATGGTTGGAACTCAGCAAAAGCAATCTTCAAGCTAACAAAAGAGAGAAAGGTGCTCAACAGGCGGACAGGCGAAAAATAAATAAAGCAAATTAAAAAAAAAAAAAGAAAGATGCATAGATTCTGAAAGTCGCTGCAATGCCCAGCAAAGGAAGGGAGCATGGACCAGCCAGCTGGATCAAGGCACTCTGAAGCTTCCGTTCTTCCTCCTCCACTTTCATTCACTCTTCCTCAACCCTTTTTCTCCCCCTCTGCTTTCTTCTCCTTCAAAAGAGAAAAAAAAAGGTCAACCAAAAAATGTCAAAAGACAATGAATATCATTGCAACTTGATAACGGGCTTCTTAGTTGGTTTTTCCTGTTAGCTCCAAGCTGTCAAAGCACAGGTAAAACACTCCTAATGCTAATGTTAGGATTGTTTCAAAGCTGTCTACATCATATTGAGGGTTTGGGGTTGCTGCAGAATGGTCTATGTTACCCACAGGGCTCCGACTTTCAACTAGGCATTTCCACATCCCAGATCCATGGAATTTCCACATCCCAGCTCCATCTCACTCTCCTCCGAGTTTCGGGATTTCGCAGCCATCTGCATCTCCTGCTGCTTCTTCAGCTGCTGCATCTTCATGTTTAAATCCAGCAAGGTCCTGGCCAGCTGATGATTTTGGAAGCGCAATTCCAGCTAAAATTTACAAAAAAAAAAAAAAAAAGACTGTTAGTTTGAGATACGGATCAAATGAAACTGCTCTCTGACTGCACAGAGAAAAAGAGTTTTGAAGGAAAAGAAAACAAGGTATCAAGAAAGATGCATTTTTTCATCTTCTTCTTCCTCTCTGACTATTCGACCTGACTATAAAACTGACTGTCTAAATGACAAGGTAAAATCCGGATAGATGAATAGCTTTGGAAATGGCCTTGAAATGAAACAAAAATCGCTGATGTACAAAGCTGTCCCCGTGAAGAATACCTATGCAGGAAAGGCTGTTTTCAAGCAACGGCATGTGAGCCAAGATGAAAGCATTTATCTTTATGAGCTTCCCGAGCCCTGGCATAACTGCCTGAAGCCACATGAGTGTTCAGGATCTAGGCCCATTTACTTGATTGCTTGTCATTTCAAGTTTTCAGGGTTTTAAATGGCCTCCCTGCCAAGCAAAGACCGTAATGACACCTCAGAGGCACATGTACAGTTATGTGTACTTATATAATCTAACACTCTTCACTCTTGGATGAAATCTGAAATAGAGAAGACTGATTTCATGGCTTCCTCCAATGGGTGCCGATGAAAGTCCTTATGTGTGAAAATGAATTTTTTTTTAAATAAGGTACATCTCCAAGGGCAGGTTACCTAGGAAACAGCCCAACAAAGCTTAGTCCAACCTAATCTTATGGGATAACCTAAAACTAACAATCAGTTACCTGCAAATGTCTTTAGCTGAGCTTTCTTAATGCATCTCATAAGATACTAGGGTAACATCCCTTCATGATTTTAACAGTTGTTACCCCAGGATATACCAGCGTATTATGTTAGTGAAAAGCAAAATGTGTGACTAGTAGTGCCTTCTCAATGTGCAAGATAAAACTGCTGGATAAGTTTATCTTTCAATTTTTCTTTGCTGCTTTTTTTGTTGTTGTTGTGCATGGGCACCCAGAACTACTTCTGTGAGCAAGAATTAGACATGATGATGGAGACAGGCACCCAGCTAACAAGCAGGACCTAACACATAACCACCACCATAGAAAGCCCTGCAAGGAGAGATGCCATTCTCCAATGCAGCCCCAGGTTCTAGAATTCTGCCCCACTCTTCCAACTTCTTTTCCTGGCTCTTGCTCCTATTACAGGTGGTCAGATCTGCAGCCAGTTCCTGAGGAAAAGTCATGTTTGCTAGGCCTCCATCTGCCTCTTGCTCCCTTTGCCCTTTCCCTTTCCACCAAATGCAAGGAGAGCCCACCGTCTTGAGAAGCCCTGTATAATTTCAGCAGACGTCACTGCCCTGTTCCATATTTCCACAGTGGTTTGTAAGCATGCTTCTCCAAAGTACTCAGAAAACTAGTTAAGGGCAAGATTCACTCCCTCTTCATCACAGTATCTGCAATTGCCAGTGTACTGCCTAGGCCCAGTACTGCTAGGAGGCCGAATGAATGAAGGAATAAACGAGTCAACTGATGAATAACCACCTTCCACTACCAAATAAAGAATCAGGGGATAAAATGATTGATCATGATCTGAGTAAAGCATATGTAATTAACACTCATTTAGGAAATTCAAACACCCATGGTTAAAACTTCTTTCATCGTGGATCACTTTGACAGTCCATTGGAAGCGCTGAAATTTCTGAGGGGAAAAAAAAACAACTTTATATACATACCAACCTTTAGATTTCATTCCAAAATCTACTCTAAGACCTAGAAATCAGTGTCTTGTACTAGGAATGCCAAGTCAAACAGAAATAATATGAACTATTCTCGCTGATTCTAACTGAATTTGTCCGTCATTGTTTCTTCACAAAGTCCACTCTAATACATGACCCTATCTACATGGATGTTCCTCTACTCAGGAACATTCTCAAAAGTTGTTGAGCTGCAAATGTTAGCACAGCTTGGGAAACGGAATCCTGAAGGGAGTTGGGGGGAGGGGAACCTTTGAAAGATCAGACTTGGAAGTCTATTCCCTACATCCTCCATCTCCCCAATGTATTCCTTGTCTAAGCCCCTTACTGGTGAGAACTTGGAGGAATGATGAGTAGGAAAAGGTGTCTCAGAGCTTGCCAGCATGACCCCAACACGAGTCAGCAGAGGTGGTGGGCCAAAGGGGGAGGCGACATCTCCCAGCTCTGCAGCTGAAAGGGTTGGTCAGGCCTAGGCAGTCTGGCCCACAACACCCACCCCCGGTATCTAGTGAGGGAGCTCCGCTATCCAGCTTCTCCAGTTCATTGTTTAGATCGGATGGAAACCACGTGTTCTTTCCTCCTGGCAGGATCAGATATAATGCAGCCCTTATCAAATTCGGATATTCGACATTGCTAAAGTTGGGTTTACTACCAGATCGCTCTTCGTAAGCCTAGAAATAAATCACGGTCCTGTGGGGATTCCAAATTCATTCTAAAGCAGAGAGGTTAGTTGCAATATTCAACGCAGAAGTGAATGTTCTAAGTCTCCATTACCCAACATTCACAGCACCATTTTAGTCTGAATTGCTTCTATAGTTTGTCCTTTTGAAATGTGCAACTCAGAACATTCCATTAAAAAGTCATCTTTATATATATTTCATGAAGTTCAATTCCCACCTAATCTGCCGATCGTTTTACAAAATATCTTATTTCCAGTTTTCTGTATGTGTACCGAGAGAAATAAAAGTAATTTGTTGATAGAGTTTCTGGTAGATTCACACCATCCTACCCAAGAGAGCTGAAATATACCTTTCCATGCTCTAAACATATACATGCACACACTAGGGAGTCCTGTGGAGAATTTTCTAGAGGTAGCAACTACGGAACCCGATTGGGGAGGGATCACTGGAGCCTTGGACCAGTCAGTGATAGACACGGTCCTGATCAATCCCCGGAAGCTCTTTTCCCTCCCAGATTGCGCCGCGGCCTAGGCAGCATCTACATCGGGTCCGCAGGAGACCCGGCGCCCTGGAAGGTCTCCCCCCGTCCCGGGGGAACGGGACTCCCCATCCGCCTCCCCGAGTCCTCCGCTGGGCGGGAAGCGAGGACCGAGCGGATCGCGGCCCGCGCTCACCAGCTCAGCGCGCAGCCCGGCCAGGGCGCACTCCATGCGCGCGCGGCTCCGCTCCTCCCGCGCCGCCGCCGCGGCCGCCGCCGCCGCCGCCACCGCCTCCCGCGCGCGCCTGGCGCGGCCGCGTGCCGCCGCCCGCTGGAAGGCGCGCTCGAGCTGCCGCCGGAGGTGCTCCAGCACGGGGCTGGGGGTCCGGGCCTGCTCGGGCACCTCGATGCTCCAGGCGCCGCAGGGGATGCGGTGCGCCGGGAAGGGCGCGGGGACCCAAAGGCCCGCTCCCCCCTGGACTCCGTGGAGCCCGCGGGCCATCCGCTGGCGGCAGTGGCTGTAGTCTCCCAGGCCCATGGTGGACGGAGCAGCGCACGAGCTGGAGCTGGCGGCCGCTTCGCAAGCCCGAGCTTTCTAAGTCGGCGGAGGCGGAGACGCGAGCATTTAACCCAGCAGGCAGGACCCGGGCCGGGGACGCGCCCACTGCTCGGCCACTCAGGACGCTCCTCTGCTGCTGTCCTCCTCTCCTTCTCCGTAGCAACCAGGGAAGGAGGCCCCGTGGGCAGAGGTTCCTGCTGAGTCGGGGTTTTCTGGCCCCTTGGAGGCTGGCCTTGGAGAAGGCGTGGAGCTGGGACGCTCGACGCACACAGGTGCAAGGGAAGGAACAAGTCAAGAGTTTGGAACCATGGGAAAGCGGTTTTTTTTTGACACCGTCTTCCCATATACAGTCCTCATATATATATAGATGACTTTCAAACGATCTAATGGCTCAGCAGTGCTTGCAGGCAAGCCTGACTACCTTAGTTTAATTGCTTGAACCCACAAATTAGAGTTGTCCTCTGACCGCCCCAACGTGCACGGTGCAGCTTCTCTCTCTCTCTCTCTCTCTCTCTCTCTCTCTCTCTCTCTCTCTCTCTCTCTCTCAATGAATGAGTGAATAAGTAAATAATTTGAAAAGTTTCCGTTCTGACTTTCTACAATCTTCCGGCCCTGGGCCATGCGTCGCTAAGAGAAAATCTAATTAGACCCTGTTATTCTCCCCGGTTTATCGCTCACAATCAACCGGGAGAAGCTCTGCGTGCCTTGCAGGTTAGAAAGAACAGTCTGTCTAACCCTGTCTCTCAGAGCCCAGTAACTTCTGGTCGGTACTGAGGAACGTTCTGTTCTACCTCAACCTTGATTTCTTGCCTTGTCCATAGAGTTGAAAGAGTTCAAATGAAGTCAACACTTCTCTTATTCCAAAGTGTGTGATTTCAGAATTCCCACTTCGGAGCATCATGAGCCAATATTACTTATGTGCCATGTACCAATGAACATTGTTCTACTGACTCCGATCAAAATTTTCTTTAAAGAAATAAGCTGTCATAACTCCTGTGATCATAGGCAACAATTCCAAGGGAGGAAACGAAGAAAATCGCAGTGGCAGATATTTGCACAATTCTTGCAGCTGAGAATTATTTATTCCTTTAATAAAGATTTCTAAGTCACCTACGATGTTCCAGAGTCAGCCGTGAGCACCAAAGCAGGCAGGAACTTATTAGTATTTACTATAGGGTAGGCACTTTCTACGAATTTAAGCTTTACAACCATCGAGTGAAGCAGATACTAATAGTTTCTGAGTTTTTCAAATCTGGAAACCTAAATGCATGTCCATGATCACAAAGCTAAACAGTCAGCTGGGAATTTGTACCTAGGAAGCCAGACTTATGATTCAAACCACAAAGACACACCCCACTCCTGAAAGGGGAAAGGGTGATTCCATTTATGTGTTTGCATGAGTGAGAGCTCAAGTCACTGTGCTCCACAGTTCAGTTCTGCTGAAATGGTTGAATTTCAGGCTCCTACAGATAAACTAATTCAATACCTCCTAAGAGTTCAGTCCAAGGACAGTTGTTCTATAATCCTCTGTAGTCTCTAGGAACATGAGAGGATGTGTTCGTGGTGGGAAGTCAGAGGTCCAGGAGCTGGGGAGATAGGTCAGCTGATAAGCAACTTGCCCTGCAGCAGGAGACCTGAGTTGGGATCCACAGGCCTTAGGTAAAAGCATGAAAGTGTGGAACCTGCCTTCCTCGCCTGCAATCTCGGCATTGGAAGGGGAGACAGGAGGATCCCTGGGGCTTGCTGGCCGTATCAGAGCACTGAAAGTTCAGCGACACATCCTGTCTCAATTATTAAAGTGGAAAAATGACTGAGGAAGATGGCCATGTCAACTTCTGACATCCACATGCATGCATGCACATGCATCTGCAATACATAAGTAAGTACACACACACACAAATGCATACAGTCTGCCACTCACCAACAGTTAATGATAGTGTTTGCACAGGCGTAGGACGGGAGGAAGGTTTTTTTCTTTTCTTTTTTTTTTGATGATGATGAAGATGATAGGTTATGGCTCTTGAAAATCAGTTGTCAATGCTTATAAACAATAAACAGCAAAAATGCTTTAAGACATTGGAATTGGTAAGGACTTTGATTGTGGACAAGATAAGCAAAAGAAAGGAAATATGTATTTTACTTCAGTCTGAGGAGTTTTGTAGTACTTTTTTATGGCAACAATTCTCTTTCCTTAATTTGAAAACCTGTTCTTTAAGCGAAGTTCTTTCTGTGTACCCTAGGGTGGCCTTGAACTTGTAATTCTAAATATTAAAATTATAGGCCTGGCTTTGATTTTTTTTTTTGAAGAATTATTTTTTGCTGGGCAAGAAATCTATGATTTTTTTTTTTTTTTTTTTTTTTTTTTTGCTCTCTGCATTTGAAAATACCACTCTACATGTTTTCTACAGGAAATCAGAAGTCACTGAAATATTTAGAACATATATATAATATATATTTTTTTATTTCAGTGATGATTTAAAAAGTGCCTGCAAATCAAAAAGTGAAACATACACACTCACACATTCACACAGTGAATCACATTCTGCTCCTTTTGGGTACGGCTTTCACTTAGACTTAGGCTAATGAATATGATGTCACAGTTGGGCCTCAGCAAGCAAAGCCTCCATGTCTCCCCTGATGCCTCTTGTTTTGAGAGCTTTAGCTCAAGCTGTACCTGGATAGAAACTGAGGCCCTCACTTAAACACCAGCAATGTCTTAAAGCATTTTTGCTGTTTATTTTTAGATTTTATAGCAACTGCTACAATGAAACGCTTGCAGCAAATTATAGAAAGAAGGGGTTTCTTTGGTCCTCAGTTTAAGGAGACAGTCAGTTCCGTGGTAGAGGGTACGTGGTGGTCGGAGCATGAAGCAGCTAGTCACGCTGTGTCCCCAGTCAGACAGCAGCCAAATGGCTGATTTCCCCTTTCCTTCAGTCCTGGAGCTACCCACCTCTGCGAGGTGGCAGGGGTGGGGAGCAGACAGTCTTCTTACCTCCGTTAGATTTCCAGAAAATGTCCTCACAGACACACCCCAAGCTTGACTTTCTAGGTGATTCTGAATCCTGTTAAATTGACGATTAAGGTTAACTAGGACAGATCTTCAATTCTATACATTTACTATCTTGAGCTTGCATTTGTATATGGTGAGAGATAAAAGAAACCTTGACTTACATTTAAAAAAAAAAAGTGGCTTCCTAAAGAATATTTTTATTTTGTCATTTATGGTCTGTGGTGAATGTGGATATCATATATATGACTAGTATGCCTTAAAGATTTGTGGGATTAATAAAAAGGACATTGTATATGAAATGGTACAGCAGTATCACCAGATACACTAAGAAATCTTAAAGTATGTATTTTAACCCTAGAGCAATCATAGAGAAAATAATGTAAAGAGGTACAAGTAAAAAGCCAAAACAACATATATGAAAAGTCTCAAAATAAGGTTGCAACACAGAAGATCAAAATACGGAAGAGGGAAATGAAGCAATCAGTATGGATAGACCTAGCTTAGATTATCATTTTTCAAAAATACATTAAACAATCACGCACTAAATGCTCCAACTAAAAGGCAGATATGTCAAGCTAGATTAAACAAAAGTGGTAACAAAGCATTCCTTCAAAAAGAAGCGTTCCTTAAATACAAAGGCATGGCTTCTTTATCTTTCAAAGATGGACTGAAATGTACCCGATTTATCATCCTGCCTGAAACAAACAGAAACGCAGCATGCATGAGAGAGCAAGATTCAAGACTCCCAGAGGGGGGGATGTGGGGGTGGTAATCCCTGAAAGAATGTTCTCTCAACATTTTTCTGAGTCCTGTCTGCTGGTTTCTGTCAACCTTAGAACCTTTACATTTGGAATGTTCCAGGCTCCCAGACTCTCTTCTTGGGTTTTTTTTTTTTTTTTTCTGTTTACTTTTTTAATCCCCTTTCAAAGTTATTTCATCTTATTCCAAGAGTTTGACGTTTTATTTTTAATTCAGATCTCTCTTCTTTTGCTTCTTCTCCTTTGGCATCCAGTTTACATCTCCTTCTAAAATTCTGACTTCTCCTCCTCCCTTAATCTGTTCTCTTTTTTCCCCAATATGCGATCAACAATCCAGTCTCAGGCTTTGGAGTGTGTGTAATATGTTCCCTTCTCTTTTGCTCTACATGCAATTCATCAGCACTTCCTGTAGATTCTGCGTACACCACACCGAAAACACCCAAAACGTCTAATTCCCCAAACTAGCCCCCACTTCCTCCTGCTAATGCCCCTACAGTGGTTTTTGACATGTCTCCTACTCCCACAGTTTAACTTTCTTCCTAACTTATTCTCCTGACAGAATAAAATGCAGCCTTCTACCATCACCTTCAAGACCACCCTGACTTACTCCCTGCGATATCCCTCTGTTTCTTTGGTCCACTCTCATCCCCTTGCTTACTCCTCTCCAGCCTCCCTGGACTCTTGGCTAGCCTCATCTCATGGCCTTTGACTTCTCCGTGCTGTTCCTACAGAATTCTCCTCACCCAGATATGTGGGTGTCTACTGTTTCCCTGAGTTCAAGACTCCACTCAAATGTCAAAGCATCAGTGGCTTTCTTTAACCTAAGCTAACAACTATGTACCCTCCATTCTTAAGTGTGCTCTCTCTCTCTCTTTTGCTCTCTCACTCTTACTCTCTTTCACTCTCACTCTCTTTCACTCTCACGCTCGCTTTCTCTCTCGGTCTCTCATCTCTATCCCTCTCATGTATATGTGTGTGTTATGTATATGCATATGGATGTGTTCCTATGTGTGCACGTGTATGAGGATGTGTGCTCACATATGTATGGAAGCCAGAACGACTTCAGGTGTCTTCCTCTGTTGCTTTCCTCTCTTTTTGTTGTTTTTGTTTTGTTTTAAGAAATCTCACTGGGGGCTGGAGAGGTGGCTCAGGGGTTAAGCCTCCGCCTTGCAGACGGAAGGTCCTGAGTTCGGATCCCAGATCCCACATATAGACGCCAGGCGGAAGCGGGGGCGGCCTGCGCTTCTGGCCCTGGTAGGGCGGAGTCTGTGAATCCCAGGCAGAAGGAGGTGGAGGCGTCCATGGTGGTTCACGAATTGTCCGTGGTTCTACACACACACACACACACACACACACACACACACACACGTGCGCGCCACATACACACACACATGCACACAGTTGAATAAATAATAATAATAAAAAAAATTAAAAAAAAAAAAGAAATCTCACTGAACCTAGTGTTTACCAATTCAGTAACCCCAGCTGGCCAGCAAGCTGGGGATTGTCTTTCTCCACCTGCCCATCACTGAGGCGCCTGCCACCATCCCAGCTTTTCATGTGGGTGCTGGAGATCTAAACTCGGGCCTCGGGGCATGTGAGTCAAGCACCTTTCTTTTTTCAATTTAATTTTAATTTCTTGTTCTTTTAGAGTTTTACGCACGCATATAGGGAATATATGATATTTTCACAACCTTAATCCTTAAATCCACCGCCTCTCTTCTTCCCATTCCAACCCTTTTGCTTTCCTACCAGCTCCCTCCTATTTTCAGGTCTTTTCACATGTATGGCCCACCAAGTTTCACCTGGGTTGGCTGCCTTTGAGGGCATGTGAGCCTTTCTGATTAAGCTATCTCCCCAGACCCCAGCAATCATTCTCCCAGGCGATGGGCTCTGAGTGTTCTCTCTGTTAACAGAGTGACCTTGGACACTCCTTTCAGAAAGAAACAAGTACTTCTCCAGGCTTCTGGGAAAGGAAATCTTCCTTCTAAGCTTTAAGATAAATATTTGAAACATTTTTTTCAGGAACAACTTAATAGCTCGGGCTATTCACGAGTCTGTGGGGACCATGACTGCTTCATTTTCTGACTAACTTGAAAACAGCCAGCAAAAAAATTGCTCTGTGTCTGTGGAATACTCAAAATAGTGGCTGTCTTCCTCACTTGATTTGCAGAGTTGTGGGTTAAAGATTCCTTCTTGCATCCTAGCTTTACCCCAGGCCAATCATGTGACTTTGTATAAACTCTGTGGGTTAATTTATTTACAAGTAAGATAAAAGCTAGAGCTCTTTCTTCTTACCCAGTTAGGTAGGTTAACTAAAGCTGGCCAGCAAGGCAAGGCGCCATGTTCAGAACTATTCACGAGTATGTATTTAAATAAATTCACAGTGTATTTAGAAATTGTATGTATTTGTTATATAATATATGCTATAGTATTAGATTTAAAGGCATTTTTCAAAGCTGATTTTCTTCACTCAAAATAGCAGCAATATTTTTGGTATGAATCAGGAAACATCTGTGTTTTCAGGTGTACCTTATAAACTAAGACATAGATTTATCACCAGCAAAGACAGATGGAAACAGGCGAGCCAGATGCATCACTGGGTGGCCTCTGCTTCTCTCTTAACCAGGAGGCGACTATGTCTTGCTGGAAGGCTTACAAAAGTGCAGGCTCACTGGAGGAGACTACACGGCAGTAACCAGACACGAAGCAATAACACCAGGCTCTGTCATTCAAAGTTTAATCTGTCCCTTCGAATTCATTTCATAGAGACAAATTTTACAACAGAATCTCTGATAAATTCACAAACATCTCTCTGGTAATTCTCGTAACTGTCCATTACATAGCTGTTCATTGAACTTTGGGATGTTTCTCTTTTTCATTTTCAGTGCCTGGGATTGAAAATGTAGGGCCTTGGACATGTTAGGCAAATGTTTTATTCTGAGCTACTATCTCAGTCCTTGATTTTTTTATTATTATTATTTATTCAATTGTGCGTGTGTGCGTGTATGTGTACGTGTGCGTGTGCATGTGTGTATGTATGTATGTGTGTGTAGAACCACAGGTGAATTCAGGAACCACCATGAACCACCTCTACCTCCTCCTTGTTTACTCTGCCCCGGGATTCACAGGCTCCGCCGGCCCTACCAGGACCAGAAGTATAGGCCACCCCCGCTTCTGCCCGGCGTCTATACGTGGGGTCTAGGATCTGAACTCAGGACTTTCGCCTGCAAGGCAGAGGTTTAAACCCCTGAGCCCCCTCTCCAGCCCCCTAGTCCTTGATTTTTTTGAGACGTGGGGTCTAGGATCGGAACTTAGGACCTTCTGCCTGCAAGGCAGAGGTTTAAACCCCTGAGCCCCCTCTCCAGACCCCCAGTCCTTGATTTTTTTGAGACAGGGTAGCTCAGACAGGCCTTTAAGCTCCCAGTTGGGAACGACCGGCCTCAAACTTGAAATCCTCCTTCTCTATTCTCCAAATGCTCCCTTATGGGATTTTACCAACTGAAGACTCCTGCAAGCCATGGCTTAATGTTGGACTTGACTGTCAAATTTTATGAAATGTTTTCCTATCTTCTCTACTTCCTCAAAATTCACTTTGTCAAAAGCTCAATGACAATGCCTGACACCTAGTTCTATGATCACAAGTGACTCATCTAAAATGATTTTGCAGGCTAGAGAGCAGAACGTCCAACTGGGGAGCTCATATTCACAGGGCTAGTGGCCGGACATCAAATTAAAACTGGGTCACGTTGAGAAGGGCAAGAAGAGCTGTGTTCAGAAGTGTGCCCAGTGCCACACCGTGGAGAAGAAAGGCAAGCACAAGACTGGGCCAAACCTCCATGCTCCATTTGAGTGAAAACCAGGCCTGGTGGCTCGATTCTCCTACCTGGATGGCAACAAGAACAAAAGCATCCCTTGGGGAGAGGATATACTCATGGAATATTTGGAGAGTCTCAAAAAAGCACAACCCTGGAACAAAAAGGATCTTTGCTGGGATTAAGAAGGGAGAAAAAGCAGACTTGATTGGTTAGCTTAAGAATGCTACCAATGAGCAATGACCATTGTGACTTTTAATGTAAAACTGAATTCAGATCATGAAAGGGAAATGGAGTATTTTTGTTGGGTGGTCATGATTTAAAGTAAAATTGGCTTATAGTAAATTGAATATGGTCTTTTTTAAAAAGTAGTAACTCCGCCCAGCAGAATGGAGTGAAGGGAATTGCAGGAGTAGCAAAACTGCAAAAGAAAATCAACAAACCACAATCCAGAACTTCAGAGACTCTATATCAATCACATAGAACTAGGCCAGCCTAATCTCTCCCCATCCTGGAGCTCAGGGACATTTGCGGAAGAGGGGGCGGTAAGATTGTAAGAGCAAAAGGATGGGAAGAGCAACGATTTGCAAGATTCTCAACAATAGTTGAGGCCAAAGCAATCATAATGGGACTTTGCATGCCCTGCGCAATGTCCAGCGCACTGTTGCCCTCATAAAGTCTAGCATCTGTTAAGGGCACCGAGACCCCTGGAGGCAAGGGATTGACAGCCATAGTAGTGATCTTATGCTTAAGGGGAACAAGAGAAAGGGCTTATGGAAATGCCACTGAGTCCTTATATGTCATCGGAGAGGAGGACCCAGTGGAGAGTTAGGCGTACACAATAAAGGACTCTCTGGGAATTGGGGGGGAGGCACTGGGGGAAGGGGAGGGGGAGGAGGGGGTTTGGAGGGAGGAGGGGGTTCGGGGGGAGGAGGGGGGAGGGAGGGAACTGGTAAAAAATTTTAAAATGTATAATTAAATTTTTAATAAAAAAAAGGAAAAAAAATTAAGTCATAATCCCTTAAGTATTGTACAAAAAAAAAAAAGTAGTAACTCCAATTCAGTCACATATTATTACGCCTTTTTCTTTCTAAAGATGTGATTGGACTTAAATTAGTAATGTTCAACTTTTCACAAAGATGAGGAATGCTACCTCAAAATCTACTGGAGACTGATTTTGTACTTAGATTTATGTAGCAGGTTATGAATATGTTTAAGCAATGGGAAAATTTCCTTCCTGTCTCAGATCCAAACAAGATTTGCCTGTGTTTCAATTTCTGTTCATTAGTCTGATACAGGCAGTGATTAAAAATAAGGAAATATGTCTGAAGAGATGATTCAGATGTTAAGATTCTGCCTCGCAAGCAGAAGGACCTAAGTTCTGATCCCAGGTCCATGTAAAAACGCCAATGTAAGAACTGGAAAAGGTAGCAGTCTGACCATCCGGCCCTGGTGGGCAGAGCCTGGGAAATCCCAAAGCAAAGCAAAAAGGAGGTAGAAACAATCCAGGATGATTTCTGAAGTCCTCTTTGGCACTCCACAGGGACAAATAGGGCCCTTTGATACACACACACACACACACACACACACACACACACACACACACACACACACACGGAAACAATTGTCTATATTGTCCTTAACTATGCCAATTTCATTAGCATTCCCTGTATTGAAAAATGATTGCCTTTCACTTACTGAAAGACATTTTAGTGTGGTTGGGGTAGATAATGTCAAATGAAAAATGTTTAACATTTTAAAATAAAACCATTTCAGGGTGGCACTGGCAGAGACACTCAGGCCCAGTGTGGCACCTCCAGTGCCACCATTGGGAAGAACAGATAGGTCTTCAAAGCACGAGGGCTTACATGGATACTTTAAGCAAGTAGATTATCAATAGATAATTTAGCCAATTGGAGGCCCACAGGCAAAAGTTTTTAGTGATCCACTGGCTGCTACACAGCATTTCTCCCAAGGACACACATTTCCCAATTCTCCTGGGTGTTTTCAATGGTTTCTGGACCATCTGTGGGAAGTCCTGACTCCTTTGTGTGGAGCTTGATGTATGTATCCACAGTTAAATCCACATCATGCTTTATGTCAAAAGTTTATGTTGAGCAAAGCCAAAATACCTGAGCTGTGCTCTGACAAAGTGCTCATGAGTGTGCTTTGTGATATTTAGACCTGTTTCCATGGCGCCCATTCCTAACCTACATCAGAAGCTTACACAGGAGCTTCACAAGGCATAACATGAGGAAAAAGCTTGGTGTTGGGCAGTCACGAGTCTTTCCATTTCCACTTGATCCTTCAACACCGAAGCCCAGCTGACCGCAAGGACTGAGTCGTTCCCATCTGTACACACTAGCATAGAGTTCCTCTGGCATGTTGAATCTAAGCTGTTCCATGACAGAAGGACCAGAGAGAAACAATTTTTTAAAATTTTACTCTATTTATTTTTGTGTGTAAGTGTGGGTGTGTTTCTGTGTGTGTCTGTGTGCATCAGAGGGCACTGTATGCATCTGTGAAGGCTCAAGGTTGGCCTCAGGAATCACCCTGGATTACACCAACTTCGCATCTTTCCTTTGATCTGGAGTTTTCCAGGCTCTACCTTTCCAGGGCCAGAAGTTCAGGCCACCACCATTCTTCCTGGTGAATTTTTTCCATGGGATCTGAGATCCAAATTGAGGGCCTTCTATTCACCAGACAGAGGCTTAATCCCTGAGCCCTCTCTCCAGCCCCAGAAAGAAGCATTTAAGGGCTCCCAGGTGCTGTTCTGAACATGTCTTCAAGTTCCACAACAGTGTGTGCCACTGTTGGGACACGTGGGGCTTCCTAGCACAACTCTTAGGGGTTATCTGAGATTGCAGGTTCCCTTGCTGAGTCCTGCAGAATTTCTTTCTGAATGCTTTGGTTCAATATCATGTTTGCTGGTCAAATTTGTTGCCTTCTCCAACCAAACCTCATGATAAACTTCAGGATTTTCCATCTCCTCACTGAGTGAATAAAGTTCTGCAGTCATCAGAAATTTGCCCCTGAAGATTTTTCCCAAAGGCCCTGGCCCTTATGAAGACCTGTTTCCATGGCACCCATTCCTAACCTACATCAGAAGCTTACACAGGAGCTTCACAAGGCACAACTCTTAGGGGTTATCTGAGATTGTAGGTTCCCTTGCTCTGTGTGTGTGTGTGTATGTGTGTGTGTGTGTGTGTGAATGTGTGTATATATATATGTGTGTGTGTGTGTGTGTATGTATATAAATGGTGGGCCAGCAAGATAACTCAGCAGATAAAGAAGTTTCGTATGCTTAATGCTTTTATATAGAAGATTAATAAATGTTTTCTTTTTTAATTTTTTTTATTTATTTCTTCCACTCATACAATGTTGATAAGTACCCCATTCCCCTCCCTCCCTCCACCCCTCCCTAGATTCCATTTGCTTCCTCCCCCCTTTTCTACTCCCTTTCTCCTAGTGCCCCCTCTCCCCCCCATTCCTGGAGCATCCTTTAGTATGCATGGCAAACTTCCCTCTGGGTCCTCCTATCTGACTGAGTAAGGACTCAGTAGCATTGCCTAGAACTCTTTTTTGTGTTCCCCTTTATTATAGGAACACTACTATGGCTGTTAATCTGTTGCCTCTAAGGATCATAGTGCCTGTGATCCATGCTGGACTTTGGGGTTCAATGATATGTTGGTCATTGCGCAGGTCATGCAAAGTCCTATTATGATTATTTCGGCCCTAACTTGTATGGAGTATCTTGTATATTGTTGCCTCTCCCCATCTTTAGGCTCTTACAATCTTACCGCCCCCTCTTCTGCAAATTTCTCTGAGCTTTAGGATGGGGAGAGATTAAGCTGGTCTGGTTCCAGGTGGTTGATGTAGAGACTCTGATTTTCTGAATTATGGTTTGTTGATTTTTTTTTTCAGTTTTGCTTCTCCTGCACCACCCTCGGCTTCATCCTGATGGGTATTGGATGTCACCCCCTGGCCAGAGATAAAAGGCTGTTAAAATAGAGTCTTATTATAAGAGTAGATTCACAGATAGATGGAATAAGAGTAGGAGACCACTGTGTGTTGGGGGGGTGTCAGTCTCCCATTTGCAGGATGATTACTGTTGCAGTCCGCCTGCATGGTTGCTGATAAATGACCATCAAACGACTTAAGGGAACAAGGGTTTATTCTCTTACGATTCCTGGTTACAGTTCTTAGTCCAGCTTGACAGGAGAGCACACACCAACACCAGGGCTGAGGGACCTGGCCACACCATCACTGCATAATGGCTGAGAAATGGACAATCCTTACTTGCCAGACCAGCATGTCTGGCCAAGTATACAGAAGGATGCCAACTTTCTCAACCAGCTCTCTGTGATTTATCCAGGGCCTAATCCCACCCACCCACCATGGGCTGGATCTTCCCCATCAGCTAGACAATCTTCTTCAGGTTTGCTCTGGGCTTAACTCAACCATCAACTCTCTACAACTGTGCCCAGAGCTCAAACCCTCAACAGTCAAGTTGATACCTGTGTTTAACTATGACAATTACCTTCTGTCTGTCAGACTCTATGCCCTCCCTTTCTGGTGAGACAATACCCCATCAGTTGCAAGTGACCAGGAAGGAAAGTCTGTGAGCTTAACCAGATATCTCATTATTTACTTCAGTCCTTGATAGTGGCCTATTTTCTCTGCTGTAGCATGATCCCCTCTCTCCTTGCTTCTAGTGGGGCCCTCCTTCCCCTTTCCTCCCTGCTTATAATCTTTGCAATTACTGTAGGTATTACAGAGATTTATCTTTGAGTGTGTCACTAAGTGGATTTGGTACTTGGATCCACCTATTAGGGAGTACATACAGAGCTTAATTTTCTGTGTCTGGGATACTTCACTCAATATAATTTTTTTCTAATTCCATCCATTTCCCAGCAAATCTCATTAATTCATCATTTTTGATGGCTGAATAGTATTCCATTGTATAAATGTACCACATTTTCCTTATCCACTCATCAACTGTTGGATATGTGGGTTGATATTATGACTTTGCTATTGTAAACAGTGCTGCTATGAACATGGTCGTGCTTGTGCTGTCAAGGTGAATTTTTGCTGTATGGGGGATATAGCAGGGTCACATGGCATTTCAGTCTTTAACATATTTAAAAATCACCAGATGGCTCATCAGAGTGGTTGGATAAGCCTGCATTCTCACCAGCAATGTAGGAGAGTTTCCCTCTTGCCACATCCTCTCCAGCATTTGGTATTATTTGTATTGTGGATGTTTGCCATCCTGACCAGGGTGAGAAGATATCTCAGGAAGGTTTTGATTTGCATTTCCTTGATGGCAAGGATGCGGCACATTTTTTAAGATATTTGTTAGACATTTCAATTTCTTCCCTGGTAAAGGTTCTTTTGAGTTCCAAGGCTCTTTTTCTAATGGGGCCATTTGTTTCCTTGGTGTTTAGATTTCTAAGTTCTTTGTGCACTCTGGATAGTAGAGCTCTATCAGATATGTGGTTAGTGAAGATTTTTTCCCATTCTGTGGGTTGCCTTTGTGCTCCAGTTACAATCTCTTTATCTGAACAGAGGTTCCTTAATTTCATAAGATCCCATCTGTTAAATGTGGGTTGTATTGACTGTGCTATTGGATTTCCGTTTGAGAATTGTTGGCCTAGTCCAATCAGCTCGAGGGCATTCCCTACTCTTTCGACTAATGCTTTTATAGTCTCTGGCCTTATATCGAGGTCCTTCATCCATTTTGAATCAAGTCTTGTACATGGCGACAAGTATGAGTCCAGTTTTAATCTTCTGCATGTGGATACCCAGTTTTGCTAGCTCCAATTGTTGAAGATGCTGTTCTTTTTCCATTGGATTTTTTGGGCCCTTTGTCAAAGATCAAATGGCTATAATTGCATGAGCTTATATCTGGGTCTTCAACCCTTATCCATTAATCTGTGTGTCTATTTTGGAGCCAGTATCAAGCTGTTTTTATAACTATGCATTTGTAGTATAGACTAAGGTTTGATATGGTAATACCTCCAGCAGTGTTTTTGTTACTCTGGATTGTTTTTGTTATCCTGGGTCTTTTGTGCCTCCATATGAATTGTGAAATTGTTTAGTCAGCTTCTTTAAAGAATTGCTTCAGGATTTGGATTGGTATAGCACTGAATCTGTATATTGCCTTTGGTAGGATAGTCATTTTTATGATGTTGATTCTGCTAATCCAGGAACATGGAAGGTCTTTCCACCTTCTGGTGTCTTCTGTAATTTCTTTCTTGAGGGTTTTAAAGTTTTCATTGTAAAGGTCTCTTACTTCTTTGGTTAGGTTTATACCTACGTATTTCAGGTTTTTAGGGGCTATAGTAAATGGGATTGTTTCTTTCAGGGCTTTTTCACTTCTTTCATTCTGGGCGTATAGGAAGGCCACTGTTTTTTGTACATTTATTTTATATCCTGCCACCCTGCTGAACTTCTGTATTAGTTCCAGAAGTTTTCTGGCAGAGTTTTTGGGATCACTCAGGTATAAGATCATGTCATCTGCAAATAGAGATAACTTGACTTCTTCCTTGCCAATTTGAATTCCTTTTATCTCCCTTTCTTGTCTGATGGCCTCAGCTAAGACGTGAAGTGGTGAGAGTGGACAACCAGCTTTTTGACTGGTTGATTCTCTGTATCATTTTCCTTATCTCAATTTCAGAAATTTCTAGTTCCTGATCGAAGCGGGAATGCTTCAAATTTTTCCCCATTGAGTATAATCTTTGCTGTTGGTTTGTTGTATACAGCTTTTATTATATTGATAAAGGTTCCTTCCATTCCAACCTTCTCTAGGGTTTTGATCACAAAGGGCTGTTGGATCTTGTCAAAAGTTTTTTCTGCATCTATCAAGAGTATCATGTGGTCTTGGATTTTTTTTTTTTTTTTTGGTCTTGGATTTTTGACCGGTTTATGTGGTGAATTACATTTATTGATTTGCGTATGTTGAACCAACCTTGTGTGCCTGGAATAAAGCCTACTTGATCCCCGAGAATGATCTTTTTGATATGTTTTTGAATCCGATTTGCTAAGATTTTGTTGAGAATCTTTGCATCTGTGTTCATCAGAGATTGGCCTATAGTTTTCTTTTTTAAGTGTATCTTTTTTAGGTTTTGGGATTAAGACGATATTAGCTTCATAGAAAGAATTTGGTAGTGTTCCTTCCTTTGCTATTTGATAGAACAGTTTAAGGAGTATTGGTGTTATTAGATCCTTGAATATCTGGTAGGATTCTGTGCTGAATCCATCTGGACCAGGACATATTTTGGTGGGAAGATTCAAGATTACTTCCTTGATTTCCTCATATGTTTTAGGACTATTTAAAGAATTCAGAACTTCCTGATTCAATTTAGGTAAGTTGTGTTTACTTAGGAATTCATCCATTTCTTTTGTGTTGTCAAGTTTCACAGAGTATAAGTTTTTGAAATATGACATTATAATTCTCTGAATTTCTTGGGTATCCGTAGTGATAACTCCATTTTCATTTCTAATTTTGTTTATTTGTGTTTTCTCTTTCTTGCTTTTGGTTAATTCAGCTAAGGGTGTATCCAACTTATTGATTTTTTTCAAAGAACCAGCTTTTTGACTGGTTGATTCTCTGTATCATTTTCCTTGTCTCAATTTCAGAAATTTCTCCTCTTATTTTGCTAATCTCCTCCCTTCTACTGCTTTTGGGATCATATTGCTCTAGTGTTTCTAAAGCTTTAAGCTGTATTGTTAAGATATTTACTTGTGATGTTTCTATTTTTTTGATGTAGGCATTAAGAGCAATTAACTTACCTCTTAAGACATTGTGTCCCAAAGATTTTGATAAGTTGTATTTTCACTATCATTTCTTTTCAGGAAATCTTGAATTTGCCTTGTAATTACTTCCTGAATCCAATTCTCATTCAGCATCATAGTGTTTAGTTTACAGGAATTAGTGAATTTTCTGTTGTTTGTTGTTTTGTGGATGTCAAGCTTTAGACCATGGTGATCTGATAAGGTACAGGCTAGAATTTCAACTTTCCTATATATGTGGAGTTTCAATTTGTGGCCCAAAATGTGGTTTATTTCTCATATGCTGCTGAGAAAATGTGTATTCTTGGTGCGTGGATGAAAAATTCAATAGAGATCTGTAAGGTTCATTTCAGTAAGAGTTTGGTTAATTTCCAATGTATCTCTGTTAACTTTTTAATCTGTTGATCTATCCCATGTTGAGAGGATGGTGTTGAAGTCCCCAAGAATTATCATTTGGGGATTGATTTCTCACTTTGGACTCTGTAGGGTTTGCTTAATGAGTGTGGAGGGGCCCGTATTAGGTGCATATATGTTCAGTATTGTGAAATTATCCTGGTAAATTGTACCTGTGACTAAAATGTACTAACCATCTGTGTCTCTTATGATTTTTTTTTGGTTTGAAGTCCACTTTGTCTGATAGCATGCCCTTGCCTGTTTCTTGGTTCCATTAGCTTGCAGAATTTTGGAGCAGCCTTTTATTTTTAGGATGTGCCTATCTTTTGTGGCACATTGACATTTAATGTTATGATGAAGAAATTATTTTTAATTCCAGATATTTTTTATGTTTAGTGGCTTCTGTAAGTGTATTATTTGGCTTTTAGGTTTTGATGGTATTATACTTCCCTTCTATCCTCCTGGATATGCTTGTTTTTTCTTCAGTCTTGAGTATCATTTCTAGCATTTTTTGAAAGGCTGGTTTGATAGACATGTAAGTCTTCAAGTTGTCTTTGTGCTGGAAAACTTTTCTTTCTCCCTTGATCATGACAGATAATTTTGTGGGGTATATCAGCCTGGGTTGACATTTTTGCTCATTCAATACTTGAAGTACATCTCTCCAAGCTCTTCTAGCTTTTACTGTTTCTGTTGAAAAGCCATTTGTTATTTTAATAGGTTTACCTTTAAAAGTGACTTGCTATTTTTCCTTTGAAGCTCTCAGCACCATTTCTTTGTCTTGAATGTGGAGTGTTTTGACTATTATTTGCCATGGCAAGTTTCTATTTTGGTCATATCTGTACAGAATGGGGTACAGAATGCCTCTTGTATTTGGTTGGGCCTCTCCTTCTTTAGTTGAGGTAAATTTTCATTTATGATAGTTTGAAAATTTTCCTCATGTGTGGTATTTTGGGATTCTTGCTCTGGTATTCCATGAATGCACATTTTAGGCTTCTTCAGGGTGTCCCATAACTCTTGAATATTCCTCTCAAGTATCTTTTTGGCTTTAACAACCTCTTCCATTGAGCTGGTTAATTCTGCCACTTTGTCTTCAAGATCTGAAATTCTATTTTCTGCCTCGATAGTTCTATTGGTAAGACTCTCTGTTGAGTTCTGGGTTGAGGATAACTTGTCTTTTAATTCAATTTTAAACTCTGCCTGAGCCTGTGTTTAACTGCTCTATGCCTATTTTTGTTTCTTGAACTGTTTTTTTCAACTCCTCCAGGTGTCTGTTGTTTTCCTGTTCAAAGTGGTTGATGCAGATATTTAACTCCTCCCAGATTTCCTCTTTCATAGTATTGATCATGGTAAGTATCACGCTTTGAAGGTTTTTATCTTGGGCCTGGTTTTCTTGGCTATTTTCTGTGAATTTGTTCTGATTGGAATCTGTCGCTATGGGGTTAATTCTTTCAGTGGGAGATTTGTTTTCTTGGGTTTTGTTTGTCATGGATCTACACTTTGACTTGGACATTGTTGTTTTGTCTCTTGAGTCTTTACAGTTTCTATGTGTTTTTGACTGAACTGATTTAGTTGGTATAACTGCTCTCTGGCAGTTTTTACTAGTGGTTGCCTTGGAGTTGGGTACATTTGTCTAATATTATTATTTCCAAGATGAGGCTATTAGACTGTTAGTACATCAATTAAATCAGTTTTAGTAGACAAGGGGTGTCTTACATGGTCTGCGAGCAAGCGAGTGTGCGTTCACAGTAGGTAGAAGGGGAGAAGGGGCTAAGGATGATAGGAGGGCTTCACCTGGGACCGGGGGGCATGGCCAGTAGTCCACCCAAGCCCTGGCCAGCTTTGGCACTGTTCAAGCTGGGTGGTGGGAGGGACTGGGAGGAGCAAGTGACCTGGGTTCTAGTGGGGAGTACCTGGGAAGCAGGGTGCCTTACCTGGACAGCATGAGCAAGCATGCGTTCAGGGCCAGCGGAAGAGGGGGTCAATAAATATGTTTTCTTGCAGTTGTTAATCACCACCAAAAAAAAAAAAAGTTTGCCAACAAGCTTGATAACCTGTTTGCTCCCCAGAACTCATGATGGAAGAGAACCTGCCCCTGCCAGTTGTCCTCTGATTCCACATTCATGGCATGGCACTTGCGTGCACACACACAACACACACACACACACACACAGACATACACACATAGACACAGACATGCATGCATGCATGTATGCAAATATGTGTAATATGTATTACATACGTATAAATTCAATTTTTCCTAGAACAATTCATAACGCCACAGGTAATGATCTTACCAACCACATACTTGAGGCAAAGGAAGAGCAGCAAGTGTAAGTAGCTGGGGACATATCTCTAAAAGTCTAAAAGCTGCAACTTTCATGTTGGAAAAAAATAAGTCTACTAGATACAATGTAGGCCTGACCATGGATGGCCACAATATTCCATGTTTAGTCTCTGCTTCTCACTTGTTGTAATGTGAAGTGTTATAGGCAGTCTGTATAGCATGAGGCAGGCAGCCCACTGATTTCTCTCTCGGTTATAAGAGGTTATGAGATTTGTTAGCAAACCTCATCAGCACAGGTGGAGGTTCTTCCTCTGCTGCGTCCACCATGTCTGCTATGATCATAGAAAAGACATGTGAGTCTCTCACTTTGTAGTTCCTTCCAGAATACAGCTCTCACACATCTATCTGTATCATCTGTTTCTCTGTGTTTTGCAACTGAGTAAATTTCCTCAAGACCATCTCAACCAGAACTCCAGTCAAGCCTGAACGGTACCAAGGCTTTAAAAAAAAAAATACCAGTAAGACCACACATTGTTTGTATTCCATTGTTCCCTTCAAGGATAAAAATATCAAATATCCTAGGTACTCTTTGTTTTCCTTCTCTTGAAGAGTTAAAGTGAGGCATCTCCATCCTGCTGACTACCCACATCTGCACTGGGCTTCTGAATATCACCATTTGTTTCATGCTCCTGTTCAAAATTTTTGTCAATTTTTTTTTTCAGTTTCAGTGTCCTGATTTCATTTTCACTCGATTCTTTTATTTGTTTTCTGTGTCTGTGGTGAGGATTGGTTAAATACTGGTAAGACCACATTGTTGGTATTGCATTATCTCAAAGAAATTTCTGTGAGGACTTTCCAAATGGCTTCACTGACATCTGTTTCAAATAATTTTGAGAAATAAAATCAACCAATTATTCTTTAGCTTTCTGATGTGTTTGCATATAGCTATTGTCATAGTTCAGTACAGGTGTTAACTTGATGGTTGAGGGTTCGAGCTCTGGGAACATTTGTAAATAATTAGTAGTTGAGTTAAGCCCAGAGCAAACCTACAGGAGATTGTCTAGTTGATGGGGAATGCACAGTCCATGGTGGTTGGGACTAGGCCCTAGACAAGTGAATAAAATGCAGAGAGCTGGTTGAGGACGTTGGCATTCTCCTGTATAATTGGCCAGACGTGCTGCTCTAACAAGTAAGCATCATCCCTCTCTCACTCATTATGTAGATATTATGTGTCCAGTTCCCTGGGCCTTTAGATGATGGTGCATGCTCTCCTGCCAACTGGACTAAAAACTGTAACCAGAATATTGTAAGAGAAAACTAAGTCCCTTGTTTCCTTAAGTTGTTTCATTGTAATTTTATCAGCAACATGTAGAGTAACTGCAACAGATGTACAGATCATGCAGGCCTCCATGTGTTTGATATGTAGTTAATCATGTTTACTTGATCAAGTGGCTTATCTCCTAAGTCTGCTCTCTTACAATTCTCCATCCACTTCTGGCAGCTGATAGGTGGTGTGGGAACCTGAGGAAGGCCAGATGGAACCCAGCAGTTTCTGATCATTCAGAAGTTCATCATGATCCTCCTTCCATTCAAGCCCAATCCTCCCTTCTCTGACTCGACTGAGGGGCAGAGGTCATCAGTACTGTCAGGGGCAGAAGGTTTCCTGCCATGGCAGCTCATGGACTTCCTCCCTCTGACCTTTCCACAACTCAGAATGATTCACAAATAGTACTTCCTGTTTCTTATACAGGGATGTGGTGGAGGTTGTTGCTGTCACAACTGGTTACCAGACACTTTACATCAGCAGATACCGCAGAGTGTTGTATCTAAAGATGCATTGGTATCTCTTCACATTGGGATTCCAAGAGAAACCAAGTTGCATCTGAACTACAACAGCAATACTAGAATAGCTAGTGTCCATTCCCTGTGGGTTGGACAATCACTGGGCATTGCCTGTGACCATATGCAACCATTATAATTTTTTCTCTCTTCTAAGTGTGTGTGATGAGTTGTAGTGTTGCTCATATGTTGTCTGCCTCTCCCAATAGGCAGATCATATTTCTCCATTTTGTTCCTCCCAGGCTAGGTGGTGAATTTGCTCCTGTCTGACGTTGCTGTGTAATTTTAGACTGTCCATTTGTTTCCAAGAAAACCACCACAGCTTATTTCTGCACCAAACACAAAAGGCTGTGCTTCTTTAAAGAAGTTTTGATCATTTATCTCATCTTTCAGCTCTTCATCTCATGACATTTCAATTAAAGCCCATAAAGGCTATGGTGGAACTTTTATCTACTATGATAGTCAAGAGTTCTGAGAATTGTCAAACCTATACACAGCAACTCTGACAACCAATCTATAAAACATATTTGCATTTTAACATACTCAAGTAACTCTTTATTTTCATGACTTCAGCTCTGAATTTCTATATACTTTGCAGACAGTGCATGCCAGGGGACATCATTACCTTGCTTTACATTTGAACTTTCTTTCAGGAAAATTGAACTATCATCCACTATCAATGAGCATAGCATGATGTGTTGTTCAAAGACACACAAGCTGAAAAGCTGAAAAGAACATCAACAAATGCCTTCTTTCTGTGACCAATGACACATGTCAAAACCTAAAAGGTTTGAAAATGCCCAGGGTATTTTTCAGTAATTGAGTCATAAGTCTCTAATTTAAGCCCCAGGGCCCTCTGCCTGGATCTGGTGACTCAGTGCCAACAGAGAGTAGAAAAGACATGGAATAGTGTGTCGTTTCTGAGATTGCCAGCTTCCCCTTACTCCTGTTGTTTTGCTCACTTGTTCTGAAGGAAGCCTGCTGCTATGTTCTGAGTGCCCTAGGGAGAGGAATGACCTGGACAGCAAGGACCAGAGCGAGGGCGTTGGCCAGCAGCCAGCCAGACACTGAAAGCCTCAGTCCAGTAGGCCATGAACAACTGACCCCTGGTTCACGTAGGAAAGTGAGCGTCAGGCAAACTAGATGAAACACTGTGGGCCACACGAGTGAAAAGACTTGAAAATAGGAGGGAGACTGGCAGGAAAGATGAAAGGTTATAAGCAGGAAAGGAGGGAGAATAGGGTTGAGGATTAAGAGGTGAAATATCATAAATATAAATCACTATATTCATATATGTGACACTTAAAAAAAGAACAAGTTTAGCTAGGAGTTTTCCCCCAGAGATGTCTTCACATGATCCAAAACTTTGCATCCTCAGGAGAAACATTTGAGACTGAGTTTCCAGCAAGGCCACAGTAAGATCCCCAAACACTCAAATCTTGAGATCATAAATGTTTATTAGTTTTAGTCTCTATGTCTGGGGTAATCTGTTACACAACAAGAAACAGTTTGTGCAGCATATTTAAATATTAGAAATATTTCTCTTTATCCATGGGCAGTCAGTAAATACTTCTTGAGGTCTTAATATGCATCAAGACTGCAAATGGAATGTGCAAATAGATGGACCTATTTCCTGGCCTGAAAGATTTCACAAACTAGTGAGGAATGTGGCTGTGGGGACAATTTGCAGTATCACATCTAGCATTCCGCAACGGAACTTGGCAGTCTGGTTTGCAGATGTCCAAGTGCACCACTCTTTAGCACTGGCACGCTCCACTGACCATACCTCTGCACATACTGTGGATCACTGGGCTGTATTGACTGGTCTCTTTCCATTTGTCTCTAGCACCCTCAAGCAATACCAAATTCCATTTTAATGAAGACTGTATCCTCCTAACACTGCAGTGACAAGCAGTTTGGAACTAAGAAATAACATAATCTTGTATCCAACAACCAGAACACATTCACTGTCACATGCTAGGTGACTATCATTTGCCTATTAATTAAACTGAATGAAGTAGGGGTCTTCCCCCTCTAATTCCTTGACCTTTGTTTTTACCATTGCTTCATTTTGGCAGTCTATGAGAATTTATTGCTGCTTAGCATGTCTTTAAAGACCTGAATGCACGAGAAGCTCTGCAAACTTCGTTGTGAAATTTTCTCCATCCTTTCTTTTTTTTTTTTAAGAAAAAGGGATGGGCCTAGAGAGATGGCTCAGAAGTTAAGACTGTTTCACAAGAAGGTCCTGAGTTTGGATCCTAGGTCCCATGTAAAAACACTAGGCAGAAACTGCAGGTCTGCACTTCTGGCCCTGGTGGCGGAGCCTGGGCAATCTCAGAGCAAAGTAAGAAGGAGGTAGAAACAATCCAGGATGATTCCTGAAATCACTCTTGGACCTCCACAGGGACACACAGTGCCCTCTGATACACACACACACACACACACACACACACACACACACACATACGGGGGAAAAAAGAACATATACCTAAACACATTCCTTTTGAATTCTTGGTAAATAGAGGAAGCTATTTGAAGCCTTCAGCTACATTAATGCCACCAATATAATGACTCTGACCAAACACAACAACACTACAATATTTAGATGAGCTGGTTCTGGAAAGAAAATACTAATTATATTCTGTATGTCTACAAAACATTTTCAAAATGCTTTTAACTGGATATTTTTCAAAGAGGGAGTTGGAAAACCCCAGGGCTGAGAGCTACTTCTTAAATTTTTGAAAAGAATGGAAACATACTTTCATTTGTTTTATTATATTCTTTATAGAATCAGTCCTGATTGAGTATTAAAAGCAAGGTATATATATATATCCTGAACATATGATTGTATCTAAAAAGCTGGACTAAAATTTTTAGTACCCATTATACTAAATTTAAATTAACATTAGGGCCAGCAAGATGGCCAGGATGGGTAAAGCATGTATGCAGCAAGAATGATAACCTATGGTCAATGCCTGGATGCTGTGGCACATGGCTGTCATCCTGACACTCCAGTGGGAGGCGAAGGCAGGAGAATCACAGGAGCCCACCAGGTTCCTGTGTGACACTCAGCCTGCAGTGTGACACTCCTCAACAAGAATCTGGAAGGAGAGAACCAACAACAGAAAGTTGTTCCCTGACCTCCATCTGTTCCCTATGGCATGCACATGCACGCACACACGTACGCACATTAACATTATATGTTTAAAGTATGGTGTTAGTTTTCTAGTAAGAAAACAAAAAATTACATTTGACTACAACTAATCTAGTAATGCTCAGAAATAAAAAAAAAACAAACAAAAAACAAAAAACAAGAAGGGTCTACTAGGAACACATAAAATATTGGAAAGAGTTTTAAAAGCCATTTCTTCTGTCAGAGAACTCTACTTTTATCTAAACCAGCATCAGTTGATCAGAAGAAAACAATCAGAATTTTTCAAAGCATATATCTCAATCATTGTTGATATTTGTTTCATTTTGTTCTCTTGGACAGATGGTTTGGCTTTAAATTCATTCCGCGTCCTCTTTCCATGGGCATGAGCCGCCATTTCCAGTTGCCACGACTGCTTTATGAGAATCTTGGATGTAAGGAAATCGTTATGAGTGATTACAACACTGGCAAACTCTGAGAGACACAGAGTGGAAAAGGAAGAAACGGTGATGCTTGCAACAGAGAAAAACCGCTGCATATTTTCTCTGGGCATGACACCAAGAAGAAACCTACTGAGTTTAAACTTATAGTTTGGGCTTTAGGAAAACCCCTGGGTCTCAAAGAGGAGAATCTATTCCTGTGTATTATTAGATTGACATCAAAAAATCATGCACAGGGGCTGGAGAGGTGACTCAGGGGTTAAGCCTCTGCCTTGCAGGTGGAAGGTCCTGAGTTCGGATCCTAGATCCCACGTATAGACGCCAGGGCGGAAGCGGGGCGGCTTGCGTTTCTGGTCCTGGTGGGCGGAGCCTGTGAATCCCAAAGCAGAGTAAACAAGGAGGAGGTGGAGGCGTCCATGGTGGTTCCCGAATTCGTCCGTGGTTCTCGAATTCGTCCGTGGTTCTACACGCGCACACACTCACACACACACATACATACGTACATACACACACATGCACACACGCACGCACACACACAATTGAATAAATAAAATTTAAAAAAAATTTTAAAAAATCACGCACAGCAATTCACAAAGATTTCATTGTACCTGGAGATTGGGGACAGCGCAACATCACTCCTTCCTCAGGCACTATTCTGGCGTCCCAGTTGTTCTGCTGCTGCATATAACCCTTGCTCTTGTTCCTGTTAGAATTTTTAATTATAACTTGATCTTCCCACTACCTTTCTTTTCTTCAATCTTACTAAATCCACACTTGAAGAACAAATGAGTTTGCCCATCCAGAAAGACATTGATCCAAAAATCCATGTATGTGTTCGAAACCAGTGATAAGACAACCTGAATTCTAATGACTACTCAAATATTTTCACCAGGACCTGGCTTGCTGCCTAAGGATAACTTGCTTTAATTGCAGATACCACATTCTTTGGGACAGGCCAAGCACTCAGATATGAATGATAAAAAAATGAGACTTTGGAGTGAATTCTACTTACTGGTAAGACAATGAGGACGCTTGCTTTCAAATGATTCTTTTTTTAATGATTAAAAAAAAAAAAAAACAGCCTAAATAACAATAAACCAAAATTAGAAAACAGGAAGAAAGTAACTTTGGAGAAGTGATACTTAGACAAAGAAATAAAAATATGGTCTATTAATTGCAGACTCGGTAGCATATGATCCATGGCTCTCGTGGTACCACAGGAAAGAGACTTTCGAGTCAGGAAGCACCAGACCTCTACCAATATAAGCTCTTTCACTCGCTCGGGTTAGGACTCCATGTAGTGCAATTGCCCTCTCTGAGTTCAAATCCAAAGATGAAGCACAGACCGAAGCAACCCCGCAGCTTGCTGCTTTCCTAGGACCTGGGAGCCCCCTGCTGCCCAAGAAGACAAAACACTATGCAACCTCTCCCCAAGGTTGGGCAAGGACCACGTGACCTTAAAGCTTATGCTCTTTCTGGCCTGGTTCATCGTAATCACCTGTTTTTATCAATCCTCCTCCTCCTAAAGCAGTGGGATCCTTCAGGATTTTCAGGTTTTCCTGAACTATCAGAATCCAGATCACCCTGAATCCTTGCTCATTGCTCCTTCCTTCTTAGTTGTCTCTCCCACAGTATCACTGTCATTACTGCCAAGCCCTTCACTAAGTGCTTCCTATGTCACTGACTTTCTCAATAACGCTCTAAAGACAGGCTACTGGGGGTCATTCCAATACAAGAAAAAAATGAAGTTTAGGATGGCTCAGTAACTGGCCTGAAGTTACACACATGGCAAGAGCCAAGGTTGGAGTTAGAGCCAGGAATTCTGACTGCAGAGGTCTTCACCGTTGCTAACTTTGGAATCATTATTTTTTCCTGCATTCATCCCGAATCCTCCCCCTCAAACCCACAGCACCTGCAATTCATCTCACCCATTCCACATATTCCTCACCTCCTAGAAGCCTCTCTAGCATTTCGCCATTAGGGTTTGCTAACATGGCTAACAGACCTGCATCAAAATAGCACATGAGACACGCTTGCATGCCTGATTCCCCTGCTTTTGCTCATAGTCCATCCTAGGAGAAGATTTCTGATAATTCTACCGTTATTTTGTTCTATTATTGCTCTGGACAGTATTCCTCATAAAGCACAGATGTAGTAGCTGAAGTTTCAAGCAAGAAAAGATTCTTAATTGAGGTTTGTTGGCTTGACATAAACTGTAGCTACAGTTTTGACCCTAAACCTCTACTTATATTAAATTCAACTCTGTTACCCACCTTACCTCAGATTCAGAACTCAAATCTCTTTAATTTAATAAGTCACATTTTTCTTCAGCTCATGCAATTTACTTTATGATTGACATCTCCTTAGATTGATTTTTATCTATCTTCAGATATATTAACACACATAGCTTTATTATTTCCTTCTCTGACTAAGTGGAATCTATTCTTACTTAATGAAATATCCTACCTCGCTAAATGATATTCATGAAGTATTATAATCAAACTAGCATAGAAATAGGACACATCGCCGTTGTTTTAGAAAATGAAATAGGGTAAGTTTTAATCATGGATAGCATTATTTTATGCATACGTCCAATTCTTAATAATCCTGATTTTTATTACTGCTAAATATGCTCCTATAAAGTCTTTTAAAACACAATAAATTATTGCTACTGAGTTATATAATCTCAAACACTTGCTAGCAAGACAATTTTATTTCATGGTCCAAGAATCATAAGTATCAATTGAAAAGTATTTAATTCTTACAATAGTCTCTGGAAAACCATCTATGACTGATAATTTTTCTATTGGAGTAGTAATGTCCTGAATCCAGTGAATTTTAGAACTATAAGATAAAGTAGTGCTGTCATTTGAAGACTCAGACATCATTAATAAGTTTTGGATATCAAATGTGCAGAGAAAGTTCATTTGCCCTCAAACTAATGCTGTGTTATTAATTTTTGTGTGTACATGTGTGTGTGAGTGTATGTGTGTCTATGTGAACCAGAGGGCACTATATGTGCCTATGGAGGCACAAGGGTGATTTCAGGAATCATCCTGGATTACTCTACATCCTCTTTACTTTGCCAGGGTTGGAAATGCAGAACACTACTATTCTCTGCCTGGTATTTTCACATGCGATCCAGAATCCGAACTGAGGACCTTCTGCTTATGGAGGCAAAGACTTAACCCCTGAGCCAGCCCTGTAACGCTGTATAATAATGAGCTGCATTTTTGTTTAATGCTTTGATAAACCAAAAGAGCCACTTATTAATTTGCAATGGAAAACTGTAAATACTGGCCTAGGAATTGGCTCACTGGGTGAAAGCACTTGCCCTGCACACATGAGCACCTGTGCTTGAATCCCCAGAACTCATGTAATGCTGTGTAATGCTGGACATGCAGAGTACACGTCTATAGTCACACTATTCCTATTGGGAGATGGGAGGTGGAGACAAATAATTCCTAGAACCTCAAGGGCCAGCTAGTCTGACCTATGTAGCAGAAAAACAGAGAGACCCTCTTTTAAACATGGTGGTTTTAAGCAATCCCAGGATTAGCATTATAGGCAGACCTCTATACCTGACGTCTATGAGTGAGGACTAACATTCTAGATTGCCCTCTTGCCCTCCATATGTTTACACTGCATTCACATACATGGATTCATGAATACACATTCACATGCATGCATTGTATACACCCATAAAGAGAAAAAAGAAAAAAAACAATTATCAAGCCAATCAGAATGTTCTTATAAGTTAACATATTATCTAAGAAGAAAATAAATCTAATTAGGAAACTGAACTGTTATATCAACTTGTACCACACAGAAGGTATTCTACTAAGTGAAGTTTTGAGAAACCTACATAAATGCATATCTCTTCCACTTTTGGGCTTGATACTCATTAGTAAATGAGACTATCAAAAACCATTAACAGAGTTCAGATAGTAATCACCTTGGTACTGCATTCTTGAAATTTCTTGGCACAAATCAAGCTTTCACAAACAAGAGTGGGTTGAAAATATTTAAATTATATTGAATGTGTTTGAACAGAATACATAAATATTCCCCCCAAAAGAGATCTGCTTCCAAAACAAACCAGATTCATGGCATCAAAACACAATCATATGATCTTACTCTTCTTTTTAATCGCCTTCTTTGAATGAGGATACATTTCCTCAGTATCATCTGGCTAAGCCAAAATTGATTGCACCACAATTCCAATATCTAGCAAGGCTGTTAGATCATCAGAGTGTTGAACTTGTTTTTACTGGCTTGAAATAGAATCTTGTTAACACCTGCGTTATTTCTTCTTTTGTCTCAGCATGCTCCTGAACACCTGTTTTATCATGAATGATCATGTTGCCTGAGGGAACAGTTTTTCTGATCCTGCATTTATAGAACAGCAGAATGAGAAGCATCTATGCACATGAGTGTGTGCATACACACATGCCTGAACATATAAGCTTTCTCTATACTGCCCCCCAAAAAATACATGCCTGAGATCACCAAGAGTAGGGAGCTACATTTGAGTTCTTTAACGAGATTGAATCAGAATAAGTTTTTCTTTGTTTTTAACACATCTTTTTTAACATTTATTTATTTACTTACTTAGTGCATGTGTGTGTGTGTGTGTGTGTGTGTGTGTGTGTGTGTGTGTGTGCATGTGTGTGTATGTGTCTCTGTGGAGGACTAAGAGTGACTTTGGGAACCATCCTGAATTACTTTCCTCCCTTTTTGCTTCACTCTGGGATTTCCCAAGCTCCACCCTCCAGAGCTAGAAGTACTGACCTCCACTGTTTCTGCTTGGTGTTTTTACATGGGACCTGGGATCAGAACTGAGGACCTTCTGCTTGCAAGGCAGAACCTTAACTCCAATCCTAGAACAACTTTTTGAAGTCTGTATTTTTTATAGACTTTATTATCTTTGAAAGAAAAATTGTCCGAAAGCTCATATGAAGCTGACCCCGATTTTCTGGATTTATTCCAGACCTCCCTGTGAGAAGAAATTAGACTTATTGATAAAATAAATAAGCATTTTGTCCACAAGACGGCTCAGCAGATAAAGGCACCTGCATGCAAATCTGGTGACCTGATTTGGATCCTCAGAAACCCACATGGTGGAAGGAGAGAACTAACTTCTGAAAGTTATACTTTAGCCTTCACAAGCATATTCTCTCTCTCTCTCTCTCCCTCTCCTCTCTCTCTTTCTCTTTCTTTCTCTCTTACTCTTTTTCTTCCTCCAAAACATAAAATGCTTACATTTCTGATGCATTTTATTGAATTTACACAATAACAAATTAAGCTCCAATTCTGTCTTTTGCAAAAATATCCTCATCAACACTAAATACTAGAATTGGTGGTCTAGACATCTTCCCCCAGTATCCTGTTCAGAATTATAGACCCTGAATATTTTTAGCTTCAGCATCTCCAAGTTTCCAGGGGGTTTGGCAAGTCACAGCTCAGAGGAATCTCCTGGTGAAGATGGCAGTGTGACAAGTGCCAGGTAAGAACCAGCAGTGCCCCATGAAGACGGAAGGAGCATGTTGAAAGCTAAGGGCTGGTTTAACACATGAGAAAGTGAAATTCATGGAAGTTTGATGGCTACTTTATGAACCATTCTTCATTCAACATTTTTTTAATCATTAGCTTTAATACAGCTTCCATTTCCTACCTGATTTTCCTAGAAGTACATTACTTCTATCTATACTGCAGCTTAAACAAGCTTTTGTGGCAATCGCCTGGGAATTTAGTAACTATGGTAACACTACTCTTAGGGGGAAAATATTACTGACTGTAAATGAAATATCATAGGTGAATATTTGACACATTGATAAAATGAGATTTTCTGTGAATCTGTATGGGATAATATAAAAGGATGAAAATATTCCTTACATTTACTCCACTTCATTTTGTTCTGTGAGATTATTCACAGTAAACTATGCTCTTATTGGTGAACTGGTGTCCTGGGCAGGTATCTAGAAACTAGAAAGGAGTAACATACCAATAACATTGCCACAGCAGTTAAAATTTCAGCTGCAAATCAATCCACTGACATTCTGCTACATGAATTTATGTCTTTAAGTTGCATACTGATATGCTAATGCTAAAGTTACACACCTACACACAGCAGTAAAATCAACTTAATTACCTTGGCACTTCTAATTTTTATTGCCTCCATATTTATTGCTAATGATTTGGTAGACCTGTAGCCAAACAATGTTTCAGATGACACACACAGGTGGTAAACTCATTCATAGTCCATCTTGACAGAAAAGGTCATACCAACACCAAGAGCTCTGGCCACACCATATCCACAGAAATTTCTGAGAAAGAGGCAAACCTCCTGACTTGCCAGATTTCAAGTCTGCAAAATGTGCTGAACCACCTCCCTCCATCTCTCCATCAGAGAATGAGCCCACCCACAAAGACTGAGTCTTCCCACGTCATTTAGATACTCTCCTGCAGGCCTGTATAGAGCCTGCTTTAACTATCAGTTCTTTAGAAATGCCAAAGCTCAGCATTCAGTTGTGAAGGTGACAAGTGCATCTAACTAGTACTTCCTTAAATTGCTTTTCACATTATTGTTTGAAATGAGGATCTCTCAGTGACTCTGGAGCACACCTGGATTCAGCTGGATTGACTAGTCAAATGAACTTCAAGCTCCTCTTGGCTGCCTTGCAAGGGTTAGGATTACAGGCAAGCAATACCAAGTCCACTTTACATGCATTCTGGGACTCAAACTCCAGTCCTCACACTTACCTGGCAAGCTCTTCGATGACTAAGCCCTCTCCAGAGCCCCACTATTTTTCTTGAAATACAAAAGGTGATGTCTTGCTCAAAAAAAAAGAGTGTCTGTGGAGTCTTCGTCTGTGCTTGCCATCTGGCAAACGCACTAGAAAAGATTAAGATCAGCTCACTTGGGCTGACTTCAGCTTGACAGTCTAATAACTGGGTCAGTGATATGAGCTACTTACTAATTCTTGTCTACATCATCCCTCTGTTAAAAGAGTCCAAGAAAGACAACTCCTGAAAGTAAAATAGGATAAGAATCACCTAATTAAAACCATGAACAAACTGCAGTCTTTGCCAAGACCAAACTCCACCTGGCAGAAAGGACTTTCTCCATTGGGAGGGGGGCTCATTGTATCTTTCGTTGTATTCTGAATTTTAACCATGGTCTATGACCCTGGAGATCTATGAACTCTTAATTCAACAGATAAGAACTAATACCCCATTCCTCCTGCTATTTAAAAATAAAAGATTCATTTGCCTCTAAGCTCAGAAAATTTCACATAGCAAAAACCTCCTTGGCGCAAATCAACTAAGAAAAATGACATAAAAGTCTATATTCTTTCCCACTTGGAAACTTTTAACTTCTGGGATGAAGGAAATTACTGAAATTTCCTATAAATGTATGGATTCCAGGATGTGAATGCGGGCACTATTAAATATATCTTGGTGGAAATGCTGGGAATTATTGCTGGCATAACTTTTACTTACATTAGAAAACCAAATCTTCCTCATGCCCTACTGTATTTCAGGAGAAAAACCACTTGGCCTCTACACAGCCTGCATCTGGACAAGTCACCGGAATATTAAATACAGTCTGGGTAAGTTGTGAAACCGCTCAGTGTTGAGATCGTACAGTTGGAAGGAGATGTTGACTTTTCCTCCAACCTTTGGACTTCAGAGAGCCACTTATTCCCTAGAAATCCTGTTGATGTTAGGAAAGACCTGCAGGGTGCAGCAAAGACCATTGACAGAATCAAATTTCCAAAACCTAGGTAGGATTCAACTACAATGAAGCCTTTGGATTATATCCCAGGTAGACCTCAAACCAAGAGTCTGCCACCTATGAGCATATACTGAAACTGCCAATCATTCCCAAGTTTCCTCTTATGTGAACTGATATTATAAATAGTGTTTATGTTGGATCGAACAATTTCTGGTATAAACATACAGTATTTTTTTTTTTACTTCTTTCTAGAAAATAAGCAGTCAACATGTCTGCTTTTACTTATACTTAATCAAAGTGTCTTTAATAAACCAAATGGGGAGGTGGCTTAGGGCTGAAAACCTTTGTCTCACAGGCAAAAAATCCTGGGTTTGGATTCCCAGATCCCATGAAAAAATGCCAGTTCCAATTCTGGAAGGCAGACCCTAGAAAATCCCAGAGTAAAGCAAGAAGGAGGCGAATCAGTTCAGAATGATTCCCAGTGCTACTCTTGGGTCTCCACAGGCAGACACACACTAAAATGCCCATGAAATAAAATAAGCAAAAGTAATTATAACTGTTGCTATTATTATTTGTCAAGAATTAACAATATTTGTCTACCAATTTAAAATTAGAAGAGAGAATGTGTGTGTGTGTGTGTGTGTGTGTGTGTGTGTGTGTGTGCTCGCACATGCATTTTAACCCAGAGTTTCTCAATTCTAAGTTACATTTCCAGTCCACTGAGGTTTAAATATAAACCTTGCCACTCCCTTATGCTAACCATGGGAGCATTTATAAACTTCTCTGTTGTCAGTTTCCCTGTCTGCATTTATTACTCTTATGGCTACTCTATAGAGCACTTTGTTTCCTAAAAACATAGTAGGGCATGAAGAGCATTGGTTTTCTACCATGGAGTTGGAGGGAGGGGCCGTAATAATCTCAATGTTTCCATCAAGATTATAATTAGTGCCTGCATCCAGAGAGCCAACTACATAAATTCACAGGAAATTACTTCATGAGTTTTTCAGCATGAGTAAATAAATTAACATAAGAGAGTGCTTAGATAGGTGCCTGGCACACAGAAACACTGTAAAAACAAAGACTTCTATGAGCAGAAAAACAGAGTTAGGAAAATTTCAGGATAAATGCAAATTATTCTCTATGTCCCTGAGACAGACAAGAGATACCATCCAAGTTCCCTGTTCAAAGGAAGTCACAACTTGAAAGTAACTCTTGAAGACTATGAATCCTGGCCACACACTATGCAGCATATGAGAACAACTTTAATTATCTTAGTTTTTCCAGAACACACCCAGCACCTCATCTTTTCCACTTTGACCTCTGTCGCTCATCTTTTCCACTTTGACCTCTGTCGTAGTTAGGTACAGGTGTCAACTTGATGGTTGAGGGTTCAAGCTCTGAGCACATTTGTGGATAATGAGTAGATGAGTTAAGCACAGATCAAACCTGCAAGAAATTGTCTAGTTGATGGGGAAGGCTCAACCCATGGTGGGTGGAACCAGGCTCTGGACAGGTGAATAAAATACAGAGAGCTGGTTGAGGAAGTTGGTATCCTTGTGTGCATTTGGCCAGACATGCTGCTCTGGCAAGTAAGGATCGTCTCTCTCTCTCTCAGCTGTTAAGTGGATATGGTGTGCCCAGTTCCCTCAGCCCTGGTGTTGGCACGTGCTCTCCTGTCAAGCTGGACTAAGAACTGTAACTGGAATATCATAAGAGAATAATCCTGTTCCCTTAAGCTATTTGATGGTGATTTTATCAGAAGCTCTAACTGTTACTCTTAACTATTGCTGTAAGAGAATACCCAAAGTCAAATAACATAAGGAAGAAAAGGAAATTTATTCACCTTAGGGTTCCAGAGGGTGGATACGTTCTTTCACAGTGAAGATGACATGGCTAGTGGCTGAAGCTGGCAGGCTAAGTCACTCCCATCCACATGGCTGGATGATTCCTGAAGAGTCTCTTCTTCCCAGTCTCCTGTTCTATGGTACCTTTTATCTGGTTGGCTACTGGGAAGTTCCAATGAGATCTAGAGAGGTTCCTATGGGATCTAGGGCTGGTCTCGTGTTGTAATGTATTGATCTGGATAATCTCTTCAGGTGATTTGACAGCTGACCTTAGTTAATACCAGGTGTGGTCAAGTTGACACCCAAGATTAATTATCACAGCTGTCATGCAGGCTAACTGCAACAACCTCCTAATTTTATCCAGGAGATGAATTATTCCTGACTTCCTTTCCTGTGGCAAGCTTCCTGTCCCATGTCTCTCAAAACCCAGCTGTTGGGTAAATGGAAAAACATCAAGAGGACTCACTTTCCCAAATAAAACTGAAGTTAATTTTACCTCTTCGATGATGTTGAGGAAAATTAAATTGTATGTAATGTACTCAGTCACCTAGTTCATATGGAACAATCCATGAGACTTTTTTGGAAATATGTGAATAAGAACTTGGAGAATAACGTCAGATCCAACAGACTGTGCTGGATGAAAGCTTTTTTATGCTTATGTTGGCATTTAGTTTTAGGTGTCAACTTGACACTTGAGAATTGACCCTTTGAAGAATTACTTAGTTAAGGCAAGCCTGTAGGATATTATCTAATTGATGTAGGAAGGTCCAACCTATGGTGAGTGGGATTATTCCCTGAGCAGATAGGTAAGATAAAGAGAGCTGGCTGGATGTTGGCAGATGTTGCCTTGGTCCTTGTTCTCTTTCAGTTCTCCCTTGTGGATACACTGTAATCAGCTCACTTGGCTCCTTCTAGTAACTCACCTGCCATGATATCAAGTGTAGCCAGAAGCCTAGAAAGCTAGGTTTAACTGTACCCTAGTGAGAAAGAATAAAACCCCTAGTTTCTCTAAATTTGGGGGGGTCAAGTGTTCATTATATCAACAAAAACATGAGATTAAGACAATTTGGTCCCCCATAAGTCAGGAATTGTTGTAAATGTATCTTTGACAAATCAATCAGCCCTTTTCCATCATAGCATCACAACTCTTTCCACCCTAAGATCAAGTCCTTCATTAAAGACAACTAAAGCAATGAAAGCTATTTCTCCTACTGTAACCAAAATAATTACGTTGGCAATCTGTCTGACTTCATTCAATGGTTTCTTATTCACTTTATAATAAAAAGCCCAAAATTCCCAACATACCACACAAGACATTCCACATGTGGGATAGATATAGTGAAATAAATGAGTTTTGGTTGGATGAATTTAGTCACATACGAAAATGTGCAAACTTATCTATGTTAAATGTGTATACTGAAACATATAAGAGGTTAATTTAAAAGTCAAAGGACTCCAGATGTTCTAGACCCTCAATAAAATATGCCTACTAGTATCATTGTCACTAATATGATTATCATTTTATTGTTATTGACATGAGAAAGATATTTAATTTTTCCCTAATTTCTGTAGAGCAAATGGCTCCATTTTCCATTATGGAGGGTTTGTTATATAATGGCATTTAAAAATTGAGTCTCTTATGCTCATGTTTCTTTGTATGAGACTCAGCTGGGAATTGGCTTCTATTTTCTCCATAGAATCTGGGGCCTCATCTGAGTAGTGCAATTGGCTGAAGGTGAATGAGGTGACTGGCACATGCCATGCCTCGGTAATCTTGATTCTTTTCTACAGTAGCTGCTGGAGCTCTTAACTCCAAGATGACGTCACTTGAATTACTTTCTCCACATAGCCTTACTACATAGATGACTGAAGTTCCCGTACACAATGATAGTCTCATAGCACTTAATCTTTCTTTAGAGAAATTCCCAAAGAATATCTTAGGAAGTTTATGATCTTCCTTAAAAACCCTGAACATCATTTCCATTGTACTTTTTGCCAGGCCAGATTCAGGACAAGGAGAGAAATAGATTCCAGGTTTCAATGATGGAATGGCAAACATATATGCAGCTGAGGGGGACAACTGGTGATGGCCATTCCTGGAACTACCTCCTTGCTGCCCTCTGCCTCGACGGTCTCTTCTCTTTTGACTCTTAGATGTCAAGCATTTGGGCATCCAGATTTCTAAGAACCATACTTTTCACAGAACCACATGAATAATAATCGGAAAATAGCAAAAACTATATATCAGAAACTATCCCAAACATTTCTACACATGAATTCATTTCATTTTCAAGCATCCTGAGATGATTTTATTACAGAGATTTTTAAAGAAGAGACAAAAAACGAGGTACATAAAAGTTAACCTTGGGCAACAAATTCTACTGGTAAAGTCTGAATTCAAATGTACATGATATTGCCTAAAAACCAGCTCTTTAAAGACTACACCATATTATGATAGTATATTTTTATTTATCTTTTATATTTTATTTAGTTGTCTGCAAGTTTTTTAGGCCCTAGAAATGCAGCAGTAAATATAAAGACAATCATTGGCTAATGTGTGAACAGTGAGCAGTAGAGTTCAAACAATGTTCATGTTCAAGGAAACACAACGAGTCAAGTACTAATCTATTCAAATTTCTTTCATCAAGATCAGAATAGTTGTATCTAGGGAGAAATGAAAGCTACTTTACAAAACAGTGGTCAGAAGAGACCTCTCTGATAAGGTGATTTTTTTTTAGTAAGATCTTCAGAGTGAGTTAGCGAGTCTTCAGATAGCAGAAGGAAAACTATACTCAGTAGCTGGAACAATAGGTATGAAGATATCAGAAGGCCCATTGTAGAAAACAGACAAGAGATGCAAGGAGGCCCCCACAGAATAGGTTAGAAAATGCAACTTTGCTGTTCCTAAGGGTTGCCATGCTAAACAGGAGTATACTTACTGACCCATGTCCTTTGTATAGGTTTTTCCTCAACCAATCTTTATGTGTTCCACTTGGTCCTCAGGTTAATGTATAATTACAAAGAATTAATTCTTTTAAATATTGCTTTTATCTCCAATAGAACTGATAGTCTAAAGTTTTGTGCATCTTTTGTGAGGGTGGACTTCTTTGTCAAAGGAAATATGTCAACGTCAATATGACTTTGTCAAAGTCACATTGAGTTTTCTCACTTCCAGTCTTCATTAAAAAAAAAGAGAATCCAAATGGTCTTAGAGAAAAATCCAAATATTGTGGGAGGTAATCCCACACTTGATGATAAAATGTTGGTCAGAGGGGTCTCAAAGGCCCTCAAACATTATAGGGTTTTGCCATTGTTCTTGGTTGCTCTTCAAAAAACTGTCAGTAAGACCCTATTATTGAACATGCAACGCATATGGATCACCCAGAACATGGGCAAAATATATCTATTGGAACTGATCTAAGAGCTTCTTCTTTGCTGGATAAAGTTGCTGGATAGCTGCTGCTCTGTAAATATCTGTTATTATACTCATAGATTAGAAGAACACTCAACACTCACTCAGCCTAAGAAGTCTTCTTCTAAAACAGAAGTAGAGGATCTTACCATGCTGACAAGATGGTAGGGCAGTGGAAGAGCAGTGAATTGGACAATGGCCACCAGAATGCAGAGTATCAGCGATTCTGCAATGGTCACCCAGAATCAGGCCAATGTAATCTCTCACCATCCTAAGTCTCAGGGAACCTTGCAGAAGAGAGGGAGGAAAGATTGTAATAGCCTGAAGATGGGAAGGTTCAACGTTGGACAAGACACTTCATTCAAGGCAGGGCTGCCGTATCCAGCAACTCACAGCAGTGAGACTTGTCCTTATCAGACCTGCATAAAGACTGACATACCAACATGCCCCTATCTCCGTGGAGATAATTACATGCAATGGAAACCTTGGAAACTAGGGCTGCATTAGTGATTAGGAATGCTCCTGTCAGTGGGGTGGCTCAAGAAGGGGCTACTTGGTATGCCAAGAGGCCTGAACCCCCATAAGAGTAAAGAAGCCAGAGGAAACCTGGGGTCCATAGAAGGGCATGAGCAGGAGTGTGGGAGGGAATAGGATGGATTTATGAAGGGAGGAGAGGAGGAATGGGAAGGAAAGAGGAAGTAAGGAGGCAGGAATAACTATTCAATATGCTCGTAAAACTAGGGGAAAATATTTTTAAAAGAGAGAATCAATGGCTGGGGAGATGGTTCAGGGGTTAAGATTCTGCCTTACAAGTAAAAGGTCCTGAGTTCAGATCCCAGATCCCATATAAAAACAATGGTGGAAATGGTAGTGATCTGTACTTCTGGGTTCTGGAAAGTGGAGCCTGGAGACCAAAGCAAAGAGCAAAGACCAGAAGAAGTAGAATAGTCCAGGGTGATATCTGAAATCATCCTTGGTCCTCATGGGCACACATTGTGCTCTCTGATACACACAGATGCATACATACATACATACATACATACATACATACATACATACATACATATATACATACATGTCAAAGTGAGGTTGTTTATTATTCTCCACTTTTAAAATACATTTCAAATACATTTCTCCACCTTTAAGGCACACATCGCCTTCAGTAATGAATCTGATTTTCTTCAATTTTAATAACAGTGTTATTTTGAGAATGAAGTTTGTTGTTATAATTCTCTAAAAGAATTGTACAAATAAAAAAAATTATGACTGGCTAGGCATGATGGCAATCAGGCAACCAGGCCAGGGGAATCACTGTGAATCCAAAACCAGCTTGAATGTCACAGCTAGATATTGGTGTCAGCTTGATAACTGAAGGCTTTCAGTTCTGGGCACAGTTGTAAGAAATTAGGAGTTGAGTTAAACCCTGACCAAGCCTGCACAAGATCATCTAATTGAAGACCCAGCCCAAGGCGGGTGTGAGCATTCCCTGGGTAAGTCGGTAAAGTGAGGGAAGGTGGTTGACAGATTTACTGCCTGCTAAGTGAGGATTACCTCCCTCTCAGCAATTCTTGTGAATGTGGTGTAATCAGTTTCTTTGGTCCTTGTGTTGGTGTGGGCTCTCCTGCCAAGCTGGACAACTATAACTGGACAATCATAAGAGAAAATAAAAACCCCTGTTCCCTTAATCATTTGCTCATGGATTTATTGGCAACAATGCATGGTAATTGTAGCACTGGGCTATTGTGCTAGTTAGATATGGGTGTCAACTTGACAATTGAAGGCCAAGCTCTGGAAACACACGTGAAGAATCAGTAGCTGCATCAGGTCCTGAGCAAGTATGTAGGAGATTCACTGATGTTAGAAGACCCAGTCCATAGTGGGTTGGAGCATCCCCTTGTCAGGTTAATAAGATGTAGGGAGTTGGGCCAATATGCCGCATATTTAGACAGACTTGTAGTCTGGTAAGTGAGTTTGCCCCTTTCTCATCAATCCCTATGAATCCAGTACAGCCATTTCACTTGACTCCTGGTGTTGGTATGCGCTCTCCTGCCAAACTGGACTATGAACTGGAATGGAGACTCATAAGAAGGAATAAAATCCCCTAAAGCTGTTTGGCTCAGAATTTATTGGCAGCATGTAGACAAACTGCTACATAGCGAGTTCAAATCCAAGTGAGACAAACAGAGAGATTCTGCCTCTAATAAAAAAATAAATATGGATTTTATGATAATCTTTTTCAAAGAGAAGGAAAAGGAGAGAAATACTAAGCCAGAATATGGCTAGTGGCAAGAATATTATTTCAAAGCAGAGTAGCTTCTAATGTAATGGTTTTAATAGGTTTGTCCTTGCATTTCAAGAAGCATACACTTATTTGGCCAAAGGGTTGTTTCTTCTTCTCCTCCTCTTCCTCCTCTCCTGCTCCTCCTCTTCTTATCATTCTCCTCTTCCTCCTCTCTGCTCATCCTCTTCCTCCTCATCTTCCTCCTCCTCCCGTCCTCCTCTTCCTACTCTCTTCCCCCTTTTCCTCTCCCTCTCCTCCTCCTCTCCTTCTCCTCCTCTTCTTCCTCCTCCTTCTCCTTTTATTCTTATTTCTCCTCTCTTCCTCCTTCTACTTTTACTAGTACTGAGATTAAACCTATGGACTTGTGTATGCTATTCAAATTCTATCTACATCACCCAGTTATGAAAATATTAGTGTGAATTCCATCATCTTAGCTTAAAATTGCGTACGATGTTTGCACAGAAAACCAAACAATAGATTGCTTGGGAGTTTTCTCCTTTTGGTAGCTATGCATCTCTGCCACAGGATTGTCTCCCTCAGTCATGCAGGTCCCTTTGCTGTTGTTTGGTCTTTCCAGGGAACCCACCTCACTGTCTTTGCATATTTTCTCCCTTCCATAGGACCTTCCTTTTAGATTCCCACAGCTGCTCACCTCCCACAAGTCTTCACAAAGATATGGCTTTTTCAAGAAGGCCATCTTGACACCAAGTGCTCTCCACTCTCATCCATGCACTGTTCTCTCTTTTCTGCATTCATCCCCTTCAAATGTACTGTGTGTTTCACTTTTGTAAATATTAAATAAGCATGTGAAGGTTGGGATGCTGGTGATATCTATTTCACTGGGGTGGATTTTACAGGATGGGTGTGTATATACAAGTGGCAGCCTTTTATTTCAATGCATAGTTATTGTGGTATGATGCTGAAACAAAAAACTTGAAATCTCCAGCTTTCTGAAGCTTTTGGAAAAAATATTCCCTTTCTCTGGTGATCTATTTCTCCATTTATTTCTGGGGACTTGATCCTAGAGATGCAATCTGGTCCCAGTTCTTGTTCATGATGGTTAGTAAGTTTCTTCTTAAATTATCTCAGTGTTTCCAGTTGTATCCAGTTTCCTGATGAATACAGCATTGTATCCTCACTTTATAAGAAACTCATGTAATTGACAATCTTAAGTAACTAAAGCATATCAAACTCAAGTTCATATGATTCCCCAAGCAAAATTTATTCTAGATTACAAAGGATGTTGATGAATAGCAAGTGGAGAAATGCAGAGAAGCAGAGTAAAAGGCTAAGGTTTGCTCCACGCCCTCTTGATTGTCATCCTCCACTCTCGTCGTGTGCATTTTGGCTTTATGGGGAGTTCTTTTTTTTTTTAATTTTTTTTATTATTATTATTTATTCAACTGTGAGCATGTGCGTGTGTATGTGCCCGCGCATGTGTGTGTGTGCGTGTGTGTGTGTCTGTGTGTGTGTAGAACCACGGACGAATTCGCGAACCACCATGGACGCCTCCACCTCCTTCTGCCCCGGGATTCACAGGCTCCGCCCTACCAGGACCAGAAGCGCAGGCTGCCCCCGCTTCCGCCTGGCGTCTATACGTGGGATCTGGGATCCGAACTCAGGACCTTCCGCCTGGAAGGCGGAGGCTTAACCCCTGAGCCACCTCTCCAGCTCCATGGGGAGTTCTTATTAAGTGAGTTTTACATTATTATTGGTATTGGCTTTCAACTTAACCTTCTGGGGGCTTAAGGCAAGAGCTGGAATTTCAGATCCTCTAGTCATGCTTTGACCTTTGAGGTGTCCAAACCTCACCTTGAAGCTACCTGGTGGCTCCTATCCACAAGTCACCTCATTAGCGTACCTTAAGACACTCCTTGCTGTCAAGATCCCAGTGATTTTTAGGAGTACTATATCAAGAAGCTGGGGCAAAAAATCAAGTATATATTTTATAATATCATGAACCTTTCCAGTCTTCTTCCAAGGCTCAGGATAATTTAAAAGAAAATTTCCTCAGGCTAAGTAATTCCCCATTCTAATTTCTCAGAAACATGGAATTTTGGAACTGGTGCATAAAAAACTCTTTCCAGCCCAAATCTGCTTTCAGAAATATTCTGCACCTGTTACCAATGCTTGCTAAGGGTACTCCCAAACTACAAGAATATCTTGCATCTCAATGTAGAGTGTTTTGCATAATGCATCATGTATAATATTTAAGGAATTTTAGAGAAATATTACGCTGAGAAACTCACATTAAGTCACAAAACTCAGATGTTTGGTTATAAAACATTCATTGTAAGTTTATGATACACATTAGACTCAAGTCTTTCTGTCGAAAATGGCTTGTTTTCTCTTTCATATTTACTTAGTTGATGACTGCGTAATTTGGGACAATCAGAGAATGTGAAGCTAGTTGTTGCTTGCTATAAAGCAGTCCATATTTAGTAAGGTTTTATGAATTTCTTTTCAGCTTTGAAACTAAAAGTATTTTTAAGAGCAAATATTATCTCAGAAGAAACATCACGGATAGAAAATTGTCTCTATTGTTTAAATAAAATTGTATGGACAACTCAAAGCCAGACTCTTCTGAAGAAATACAGGAAAATTCTGCTGTAAAAAAGCAAATATAGTCAGAATGATTAGAAAATAAAAAAGTTAACATTTTTATTCAGTAGCATTTGAATATTAGCAAGACAGAGTCATCAAATAACACATAGATTAATGATGGTGTATTTTTATCACACTACAGTTTTCTACTTACTTAAAGATATTGCATTTTCAAAAATAGATCCAAAAAAGTACAGATGAAAGGAACAGTCTTTTTAAAGTCATGAGCTACATAATGAGACATTGTCTAAAAGTCACTATAAAGAGGGATTCTCTTTTTACAAAACCAACATTAAATTCTCCATTGATCAAATGGAAAGCATAACAACAACACTGAGACAGGCTCTTCGTAGGGATAAATACAACAGCTTATTGGACTGAAAAGACAGGCAGGGAAAGAAAGAATAAAATCTGTGATGCTATTCATAGAAATTATACTTTTAAAAGGATTTTAAGACAGAGAACTACAGCATAAAATACTATTACATACAACATTGCCTTAAATGCATCACTTAAACTATAAATAAATAACCCCAACCATGTGCCAGATGGATCAGGGCAGAGGAATTTTGGCAAGAGTATATGGATTGCAGAATTACCCTATTCTAAGCAGAGTTGACCAATTAATAAGGTAGGAAAAGAAAATCTCAGAACCTCATATTTGGATCTGTATGATTTCCAGAGGAGCCGAGATTATAGATTTTGACTAATGGTTACATTTCATAGCATGACACATTTCTATTAATTGTTGATCCAAAATGGCCTGTCAACAATGATGCCTGCTGAATACAGAAGTGGAAAAAAGCAATTCATTCTTCCTTTTCTTGTCTATATGCTACCTGAAGAAAGAATTGCCATCTTCCAGCCATGAAGCAACAAGACAATCCTCTAAGAATTATAGTTCTGAAAAATGCAAGTGGATTTGAGCTCTGAAGGCTTCCTCTAGATTTTTTTATGTATGAGATGATGAAACAACTTTATTTTTTATTACAGAAATGACTTACTGGAGCCATTTGTTACTTGCAACAGAAAACATTACTATTTTATATGCACTAGAAGGAAGAGTCCATAGTTTTTCAAGGTCCTCAAAAATAGCCAAGTGTGATTTGAAACCTTCACTATAACACCCCAGAAAATTATACCCACTTGTTGAAATAATTCTTAATTTAATAGAGCTAAAAACTGCTCACAACATAAAGATCTGAAGTGCATTTTTACTTTTCTGAGCTGTGAGCTTACTATACTTTCAACTCACAAAGTTCAGTACCAGAACAACATATGTTTAAAATATCTGCAAATGCATCTGATAAACAGTTTAGGATCAGAAATATTCAGAATTCACAGAATTTGAAAGTTTTTAAAATTCCAGTATAAAATGGGCAAATGGCTTGAGGAGATTTTTCTTTCTGTGAAAAATAAGCAAATGGACAAGAAACACATGAACAGATAGATGCCCAATGATAGTTGGTCGCTATAGAAAATCAAACTGAAGTCCCAATGACATTGATTCTTCTCCACTTTGATGAATGTGATAAAACCAGAAGAATAGAAAATGTTGGTAGGTATGTGGAGAATTGGAATTCTGATACATTGCTGGTGGGACATACAATGACACTGCTGCTGCAGGAGGGAGTTTGAGTGTTTCTTAGTAAGTTAAACATAGAATTGCTGTACAACTCCACAAATCTACTCTTTGTTTTATAACCTAAGAGTTGAAAACCACTGTTCAAAAGATGTACACAAATGTTCACAGCAGCATGATTTGTAATAGCCAAAGGTAGAGAAAACCAATGGCCGTCAAATAATAAATGGATAAATAAAATGTGGTAGAGCCATACAATCAAATACTCTTTCATCATAAAAAAGAAATGAAATAGAAATATATATTTGAATGAGGATATAAACTAGAAAATGAAGTGCTAAGCAAAAGAACCCCAAGCCAAGAAAGTCATATATTGTATGATTATATTTATATGATGTGTTTTTCAGGTTTCTGCTGTATAAAAAAAAAAAGGTAGATTCATTTAAAGGAAAAAATATTTATTTTAGTTCCGCTGTCTAAGAGTTTAGTCTATAGTCACTTGGTCTTGCTACTTTTAGGTGTGTGGCAAGGAAGTACATCATGGAGGAAATGTATAAAAAGGAGAGCAGCTCACTTTGCAATAGCTCAGAGTCAGAGAGAGTACTTTCTTTAATAACAAGACTCTTCCTCCAAAGTCTTTTAGGTTATGGATATATCAGTTCATTAATCCATTGATTGATTGGTCGGAGTCATCATGATTTAATCACTTCCCAAAGGCCTTTCCTTTGAATAGTGTTGTGTTGAGGACCAAACTTCAGCAAGTGAACTTTAGAGGGACAGGTTAGGATTTGCATCTGGAACTGCAGGTTCACATTCTGGGTGCTTGTTTCCTAGCTTGTGGTACTATTTTGGGAATCTATGGAACCTTTAGAGAATATGTCACTGACAGGAGGAACTCTAAAGGTAATACCCAACCTCTCGTTCCTGAGGCACTCTCTACTTCCTGTTGGTCATGGTTCCATTGTCATGGTTTGACAATGTGGTAGACCCATACAGCCTCATGCATTTGAATCTTCAGATGTTTGGGAAGGTCATGGCATCTTTAAGAAGTGAAGCCTTGCAGGTGGATTAGTTCCACCCCACTTCCAGGAGAGATCTGCTCTTACAGCTGGCAATCTTACAGCTCTGAACCTCCTGGATGGATGTGACCTAGGCCTCCTCCAGCTTCCTGCACCAGCCACACCACTTCCACTATGAAAGACTGCATCTTCCCTCAGGAACCACAAGCTAAATAAATATCCCTTTTTCCCCTTAAGTTGCTTAACTTTGGATGTTCACTTATAGCAACAAATAAGCAACAAAATGCTGTAAACAGTTAGTTACAACTCTCCCACTCACTTCTTAAAAGCACAGGACAAACCAACTATGGATTGAAATCATTTGGAACTATGAGCAGAAATAAATATTTTCTCTCTTGTTTCAATTAGATATTTTTAACACATTGACACAAAAGATAGATACAGAATATTTAAGATGCAAACAATACCATGAAACATACAGAATTGTCAAATCTATAGGTAAGTAGCTGCCTGAGGCCGCAGGAAGGGGAGATGAAGAGGGACTGCTTGAGAGATAAAGGGTACCCCTTGAGGATAATAAAAATGAGCTGAAACTAGATAGTAGTGACTGTTACAACAGCATTGCAAGTATACAAAATGCTGTTAAATTATAGAATTTGACATGATCATTGTGGTAAATTTTATGTAATGTGCTCTTTACCACAATAAGAAAGAGAGAGAGAGAGAGAGAGAGAGAGAAACAGATTGACATGGCTCAGGGGTTAAGATTCTGCCTTTCAAAACTGTATCTCCACATGCAGAAGATTAAAACTGGACCCATACTTGTCACCATGTACAAGAATTAATTCCAAATGGATCAAGGACCTTGATATAAGGCCAGAGACTATAAAAACCATAGTTAAAAGGATAAGGAACTCCCTCGAGCTGATTGGGCTAGGCCAACATTTCCTAAACAGACATCCAATGGAACAGTCACTGCTACCAACTCTCAACAGTTGGGATCTTGTGAAATGAAAGAGCTTCTGTTTGGATAAAGAGATTATAACACGAGCTCAAAGGCAACCCACAGAATGGGAGAAAATCTTCACTAACCACATATCTGATAGAGCGCTACTATCCAGAGTGCACAAAGAACTTAGAAAACTAAACACCATGGAAACTAATGGCCCAATTAAAAAATGGGCCCTAGAACTTAAAAGAAACTTTACCAGAGATGAAATTAAAATGTCTAACAAATATCTGAAAAAATGCTCCACTTCTTTAGCCATCAGGGGAATGCAAATCAAAACCTCCCTGAGATATCATCTCATCCCCGTCAGGATGGCAAAAATCCACAATACAAACAACAACAAATGTTGGAGAGGATGTGGAGAGAGGGGAACTCGCCTACATTGCTGGTGGGAATGCAGGCTCATACAGCCACTCTGGCGAGCCGTCTGGAGATCTTTTTTTTTTTTTTTACATTTTTTATTATTATTTCCGCTCATACAAACTTAATAGGTAGACTAGTTCCCTCCCCCCTCCTCCTCCCCCCGAACCCCCTGCTTCCCCTCCCTCCCTCCCCATCTCCCAGTGCCTCCCACCCAATTCCCAGAGAGTCCTTTATTGTGTATGCCTAACTCTCCTCTTGGTCCTCCTTTCCGATGACGTACAAGGACCCAGTGGCATTTCCCTGAACCCTTTCCTGTGTTCTCCTTAAGCATAGGAACACTACTGTGGCCATCAATCCCTTGCCTCCAAGGATCTTGGTGCCTTTAGCCGATGTTAGACTTTGTGAGGTCAATAGTGTGATGGACATGGCGCAGGGCATGCAAAGTCCTATTATGATTGCTTCAGCCCTAACTAGTGTGGAGAATCTTCAAATCATTGCTCCCCCCATCCTTTTGCTCTTACAATCTTACCGCCCCCTCTTCCGCAAATGTCCCTGAGCTTCAGGATTGGGGGAGATTAGGCTGGCTTAGTTCTATGTGGATGATATAGAGTCTCTGAAGTTCTGGATTGTGGTTTGTTGATGTTCTTTTGCAGTTTTGCTGCTCCTGCAATGCCCTTCACTCCATCGTGATGGGCACTGTATGTCACCCCCTGGTCAGAGACAAAAAAACTGTTAAACTGGAGTCTTGTTATAATAGCACATTCAAGGGTAGATATAATAAAAGCAGGAAACCTCGGTGAGGGAGGGGTCAGTCACCCATTTGCAAAACGATCATTTTTCATCTGCCAGACTATATGTCCTCCCCTTCTGGTGAGATCATACCCCCTCAGTTGTACATGATCAGGAACGAACGTCTGTGAACTTAACCAGGTGTCACATTACTTACTTGCATTCCTTGGAGACCGATTTTCTCTGCTGTAAAATGGTCCCCTCTCTCCTTGTGTCTGGTGTGGCCCTCCAATCCCATCCCTCCTGTTCACAATCCTTGCAATTACCGTATTACATAGGTTTACCATTGAGTGTCTCAATGTGGGCTGGGTGAGTTTAGTACTAGGAGCCATCTATTAGGGAGTATATACGGCGCTTAACTTTCTGGGTTTGGGATACTTTGCTTAATATAATTGTTTCTAATGACATCCATTTCCCAGCAAATTCCAGTAATTCATCATTTTTGATGGCTGAGTAGTACTCCATTGTATATCTATCCTTATCCACTCATCAACTGTTGGACATTTAGGTTGATTCCATGACTTTGCTATTGTAAACAGTGCTGCTATGAACATGGTCGTGCTTGTGCTATAAAGGCAAACCTCTGCTGCATGGGGGGTTATTCCCAAAAGTGGAATAGCAGGGTCATATGGCATTTCAATCTTTAATTTCTTTAAGAATCTCCAGACGGCTCGCCAGAATGTCTGTATGAGCCTGCATTCCCACTAGCAATGCAGCAGAGTTCCCCTCTCTCCACATCCTCTCCAGCACTTGTTGTTGTTTGTATTGTGGATTTTTGCCATCCTGACCAGGGTGAGATGATATCTCAGGGAGGTTTTGATTTGCATTTCCCTGATGGCTAAAGAAGTGGAGCATTTTTTCAGATATTTGTTAGACATTTTAATTTTATCTCTGGTAAATTTTTTTTTAAGTTCCAGGGCCCATTTTTTAATTGGGCCATTGGTTTCCTTGGTGTTTAATTTTCTAAGTTCTTTGTGCACTCTGGATAGTAGAGCTCTATCAGATATGTGGTTAGTGAAGATTTTCTCCCATTCTGTGGGTTGCCTTTGAGCTCGTGTGACAATCTCTTTATCTGAACAGAAGCTCTTTAATTTCACAAGATCCCAACTGTTGAGAGTTGGTAGCAGTGACTGTGCCATTGGATGTCTGTTTAGGAAATGTTGGCCTAGCCCAATCAGCTCGAGGGAGTTCCCTATCCTTTCAACAATGGTTTTAATAGTCTCTGGCCTGATATCAAGGTCCTTGATCCATTTGGAATTAATTCTTGTACATGGTGACAAGTACGGGTCCAGCTTTAATCTTCTGCATGTGGAGATCCAGTTTTGCCAGCACCATTTGTTGAAGATGCTGTTCTTTTTCCATTGGGTTCTTTGGGCCCCTTTGTCGAAGATCAAATGGCTGTATTTTTGTGGGCTTATATCTGGGTCTTCAACCCTTATCCATTGATCTGTGTGTCTATTTTGGAGCCAGTACCAGGCTGTTTTTATAACTATGGATTTGTAGTATAGACTAAGGTTTGGTATGGTAATACCTCTAGCAGTGTTTTTGTTACTCAGGATTGTCTTTGCTATCCTGGGTCTTTTGTGCTTCCATATGAATTTTGAGATTATTTGGTCAACTTCTTTAAAGAATTGCTTTGGGATTTTAATTGGTATAGCATTGAATTTGTATATCGCCTTTGGTAGGATGGTCATTTTTACGATGTTAATTCTGCCAATCCAGGAACAAGGGAGGTCTTTCCACCTTCTGGTGTCTTCTGCTATTTCGTTCTTTAGGGTTTTAAAGTTTTCATTGTAAAGGTCTTTTACCTCCTTGGTTAGGTTTATACCAAGGTATTTCATTTTTTGAGGGGCTATAGTAAATGGGATTGTTTCTCTCACGGCTTTTTCACTTCTTTCATTTTGGGCATATAGGAAGGCCTCTGATTTTTGCACATTTATTTTGTATCCTGCCACCCTGCTGAACTTCTCAATTAGTTCCAGAAGCTTCCTGGTGGAGTTTGTGGGATCACTCAGGTATAAGATCATGTCATCTGCAAATAGGGATAGCTTGACTTCTTCCTTGCCGATTTGAATCCCTCTTATGTCCCTTTCTTGTCTTATGGCTTCAGCTAAGACTTCAAGTACAATATTGAATAGAAGTGGTGAGAGTGGACAGCCTTGTCTAGTTCCTGATCAAAGTGGGAATGCTTCCAATTGTTCCCCATTGAGCATAATCCTTGCTGTGGGCTTGTTGTATACAGCTTTTATTATATTGATAAAGGTTCCTTCCATTCCTACTGTCTCTAGCGTTTTGATCATAAAAGGCTGTTGGATCTTGTCAAAGGCTTTTTCTGCGTCTATTGAGAGTATCATGTGGTCTTGGACTTTGGACTGGTTTACATGATGAATTACATTTATTGATTTGCGTATGTTGAACCAACCTTGTGTGCCGGGGATGAAGCCTACTTGGTCGCTGTGAATGATCTTTTTGATATGTTTTTGAATCCGATTTGCTAAGACTTTGTTGAGAATCTTTGCGTCTGTGTTCATCAGAGAGATCGGCCTATAGTTTTCTTTTTTAAGTGAATCTTTATTAGGTTTTGGGATTAAGACAATATTAGCTTCATAGAAGGAATTTGGTAGTGTTCCTTCCTTTGCTATTTGATGGAACAGTTTAAGGAGAATTGGTGTTATTGACTCCTTAAATGTCTGGTAGAACTCTGTGCTGAATCCATCTGGTCCAGGACATTTTTTGGTGGGAAGATTCGAGATTACTTCTTCAATTTCCTTATATGTTATAGGGCCATTTAAGTAATTCATAACTTCCTGATCCAATTTAGGTAAGATATGTTTACTTAGAAATTCATCCATCTCTTTGTGTTGTCAAACTTCACTGAGTATAAGTTTTTGAAATATGATGTTATAATTCTCTGGATTTCTTGGGTATCAGTAGTGATTACTCCATGTTCATTTCTAATTTTGTTTATTTGGGTTTTCTCTCTCTTGCTTTTGGTTAATTTAGCTAGGAGTGTATCAATCTTATTGATTTTTTTCAAAGAACCAGATTTTTGACTGGTTGATTTTTTCTATCGTTTTCTTAGTCTCGATTTCAGATATTTCTCCCCTTATTTTGCTAATCTCCTCTCTTGTACTACTTTTGAGATCAGATTGCTCAAGTTTCTCTAAAGCCTTAAACTGCATCATTAAGTTGTTTATTTCTGATGTTTCCATTTTTTTGATGTAGGCATTAAGAGCTATGAACTTACCTCTTAGGACAGCTTTCATTGTGTCCCAGAGATTTTGGTAAGTTGTATTTTCATTATCGTTCACTTTCAGGAAATCTCGAATTTCCTTTTTAATTTCTTCCTGAATCCAGTTCTCATTCAGCATCATATTGTTAAGTTTCCAGGAGTTAGTGTATTTTCTCTTGTTTGATGTGTTGTGGATGTCCAGCTTTAGGCCGTGGTGGTCTGATAGGGCACAAGTTAGAATTTCAACCTTTTCGTATATGTGTAGATTCGTTTTGTGGTCCAATATGTGATCTATTTTGGAGAAAGTTCCGTGTGCTGCTGAGAAAAATGTGTATTCTTTGGTGCATGGGTGAAAAGTTCGATAGAGATCTGTAGGATCCATTTCTTTAAGGGTTTGATTAAGTTCCAAAGTGTCTCTGTTAAGCATTTGACCTGTTGATCTATCCCATGTTGAGAGGGCGGTGTTGAAGTCCCCAAGAATTATGGTCTGGGGGTTGATTTCTTGCTTTAGACGCTGTAGGGTTTTCTTAATGAATGTGGAGGGGCCCGTATTGGGTGCATAAATGTTCAGTATTGTGAAGTCTTCCTGGTGAATTGTACCTGTGACTAAAATGTAGTATCCATCCGTGTCTCTTATAATTTTCTTTGGTTTGAAGTCCACTTTGTCTGAAAGCATAATTGCTACCCCTGCCTGTTTCCTGGTTCCAGTAGCTTGCAAGATTTTGGACCAGCCTTTCATTCTTAGGATGTGCCTATCTTTTGTGGTGAGATGAGTTTCCTGAAGGCAGCAGATTGTTGGATTGTGGTTTTTAATCCAAGTTTGTAATCTGTGTCTCTTAATCGGCGAGTTAATACCATTGACATTTAATGTTATAATGGAGAAATTATTTTTAATTCTGGACATTTTTTATGTTTAGTAGATTTTGTAAGCATGTTGTTTGATATTTATATTTTGGTGGTATTATACTTCCCTTCTGTCCTCCTGGATACGCTTGTTCTTTTCTTCAAGCTTGAGTATCATTTCTAGGATTTTTTGAAGGCCTGGTTTGGTAGACATGTATCCCTTCAAGTTGTCTTTGTGCTGGAAAACTTTTCTTTCTCCCTCAATCATGACAGATAGTTTTGCCGGGTATATCAGTCTGGGTTGGCATTTTTGCTCATTTAATACTTGAAGTATGTCTCTCCAAGCTCTTCTTGCTTTTACTGTTTCCATTGAGTAGTCATTTGTTATTCTAATAGGTTTACCTTTAAAAGTGACTTGCTTTTTTTCTCTTGAAGCTCTCAGCACCTTTTCTTTGTCTTGAATGTGGAGTGTTTTGACTATTATTTGCCGTGGCGATTTTCTATTTTGGTCATATCTCTTTGGAGTGCAAAATGCCTCTTGTATTTGGATAGGCCTCTCATTCTTTAGTTGTGGGAAGTTTTCATTTATGATGAATTGAAATATTTCCTCCGGTGTGGTATTTTGGGATTCTTGTTCTGGTATTCCATGAATGCGCATGTTAGGATTCTTTAGGGTGTCTCATATCTCTTGAATGCTCCTCTCTAGTATCTTTTTGGCTTTAACAATCTCTTCCATTGAGCTGGTTAATTCTCCCACTTTGTCTTCAAGATCTGAAATTCTATTTTCTGCCTCATTTGTTCTGCTGATAAGACTCTCTGTTGAGTTTTGGGTTGAAGATAACTTGTCTTTTAGTTCCATTTTAAACTCTGCCTGAGACTGTTTTAATTGCTCCATACCTATTTTTGTTTCTTGAACTGTTTTTCTCAACTCCTCCAAGTGCCTGTTGTGTTCCTGTTCAAAGTGGTTGATACGGTTGTTTAACTCTTCTCGGATTTCCCCTTTCATAGTATTAATCATGGTAATGATCATACTCTGAAAGTCGTTATGTTGGGTCTGGCTTTCATGGCTATTTTCTGTGGATTTGTTCTGGTTGGAATCCCTCATTATGGGATTGATTCTTTTAGCAGGAGATTGGTCTTCTTGGGTTTTGTTTCTCGTGGATCTGCACTTTGACTTGTACATTGTTGTTTTGTTTTTTAGGACCTTTCAGTTTTGGTGTGTTTTTCACTGAATCAACGTAGTTGATATTGTTACGCTTGCCAGTTATTACTAGTGCTTGCCTTGGATTGGGTATGTTTGTGTATTGTTATTGTTATATCCTAGATGAGGCTACTAGGCTGTTAGTACATCAGTTAAGTCAGGTTATGTTACCAGGGGGTGAATATTAGTTTGGTAGTGCACTTTTACGATTTAGTATCTTGGTGAAATGTGGGGGTGAGTGGTATACTCCCTGGAGTTGTATGTTGTGGGGTGGCTGTATGAGAAAGTTGATCTACAGCATTGATACTTTAAAGGATCAGTAAGGTGAAAAGAAAAAGTTTACTTATCTTCGGGCTGGATGAGAAGAAACTCGCCTAGGTCATACAATGATTGTAGTGGAGTCCAGCTGTATGGCCTGTGTTCCCTTTGTTCCTTAGAATTTTGCTTGAGTTTCCTTTGGGCTCTATTGAATTCTGAGTAGCAGTGTGTCTTCTGTGGACCACGCGTAGGTCTCCGGTGGGCCAGAGAGGCAGAGGGTCTGATGTTGATGGCAGAATTCTTCACCTGCGACCTGGGGGAGGGTGGAGGCCCGCGGGGGCAGGAGGGTGCGAGGGGCTGGGGTCCAGGGCAGGGCCTCGGTGCTGCTGGCTGGGCGGCTCTGGGGTGGGGGGCGGGGCTGGGCTGGGCTCTCTGGCTCGCTGGCTCACCTGGGAAGGTCGGAGGGGAGGGGGGCGGGGCCCCGGGGGCAAAGCAGGTGGCTGCGCTGCGCGGTGCTCCTGGCCGGGCGGCTCCCGGGTGGGGGGAGGGGCTTGGCTGGGCTCTTTTGCTCCCTGGCTCAATGGCAGAATTCTTCACCTGCGACCTGGGGGGGGGCGGAGGCACGCGGGGGCTGGAGGGTGTGAGGGGCTAGGGTCCAGGGCGTGGCCTCGGTGCTGGTGGCTCCGGGGTGGGGGGCGGGGCTGGGCTGGGCTCTCTCTCACTCACCTTGGGCAGCAGGCTGCGTGGAGGGGGCTGGGGTCGGTCGTCTGGGCCTGGGCGCAGGGCCAGGCCGGAGTCGGCCTGGGTGCTCGCCGCCTGGACGCGTGGGGCTCCGGGGTGGTTGGGCTGGGCTGGGCTCTCTCTCTCTCTCACTCATCTAGGGCAGCGGGCGGCGGGCCTGGAGATTCTTAAAGAAACTAAAGATTGAAATGCCACATGACCCTGAGATTCCACTTTTGGGAATAACCCCCAATGCAGAGGTTCACATCGATAGCACAAGCATGACCATGTTCATAGCAGCACTGTTTACAATAGCAAAGTCATGGAATCAACCCAAATGTCCAACAGTTGATGAGTGGATAAGGAAACTGTGGTACATCTACACAATGCAGTACTACTCAGCCATCAAAAATGATGAAGTACTGAAATTTGCCGGGAAATGGATGTCATTAGAAACAATTATATTAAGTGAAGTATCCCAGACCCGGAAAATTAAGCGCCGTACGTACTCCCTAATAGGTGGCTCCTAGTACCAAACCCACCCAGCCCACCTTGAGACACTCAAAGATAAATCTATGTAATACCTACAGTAATCCCAAGGATTATGAACAAGAAGGATGGGGTTGGAGGGCCGCACCAGACACAAGGAGAGAGAGGACCATGTTACAGCAGAGAAAATATGCCTCCATCAAAGACAGCAAGTAAGTAATGAGACACCTGGTTAAGTTCTCAGACGTTCATTCCTGATCATTTACAACTGAGGGGGTATGATCTCACCAGAAGGGGAGGGCATATAGTCTGGCAGATAATAAGTAACAATTTTGCAAATGGGCAATTGACCCCTCCCTCACTGTGGTTTCCTACTTTAATTACATCTACCCTTGAATGTGCTCTTATAACAAGACTCCAGTTTAACAGCTTTTTGTTTCTGGCCAGGGGGTGACATACAATGCCCATCAGGATGGAGTGAAGGGCATTGCAGGAGCAGCAAAACCGCAAAAGAAAATCAACAAACCACAATCCAGAACTTCAGAGACTCTATATCAACCACCTAGAACTAGGCCAGACTAATCTCTCCCCATCCTGAAGCTCAGGGACATTTGTGGAAGAGGGGGCCGTAAGAGTGTAAGAGCAAAAGGATGGGAGGAGCAATGATTTGCAAGATACTGCACACAAGTTAGGGTTGAAGCAATCATAATTGGACTTTGCATGCCCTGCGCAATGTCCAACACACTATTGACCTCACAAAGGCTAGCATCTGCTAAAGGCACCAAGATCCTTGGAGACAAGGGATTGACAGCCATAGTAGTGTTCCTATGCTTAAGAGGAGCACAGGAAAGGGTTCAGGGAAATGTACGTCATCGGAGAGGAGGGCCCAGAGAAGAATCTGGCATGCACATTAAAGGACTCTCTGGGGATTAGGGGGGGAGGCACTGGGGATGGGGAGAAAGGGGTGAGGGGAGGGGGAACAGGGGGTTCGGGGGGAGGAGAAGGGAGGAAGGAAGTGGTGTACCTATTAAGTTTGCATGAGCAGAAATAATAATAAAAAATGTTAAAAAAAAAAAAAAAGATTCTGCCTCTCAAGCAGAAGATCCTGAGTTTGAATCCCAGGTCCACATAAAAACGCGAGGTGGAAACAGCAGGAGCCTGCACTTCTGGTAAGCAGAGCCTGGGAAATCTCAGAGTGAAGCAAGAAGGAAGTAGAAGCAATCCAGGATAATTTCCAAAGTCACCCTTAGTCCTCCACAGGAACACACAGGACTATATGCCAGAGGACTGATACACACACACACACACACACACACACACACACACACACACACGCACGCACACACACAATCAATCAATAAAGTTTTTTTTAAAAAAAGATTATAGAACGGGTGTCAATCCCTTGCCTCCAAGGATCTTGGTGCTTTTAGCAAATGCTAGACTTTGTGGGGACAATAGTGTGTTGGACATTGCACAGGGCATATAAAGTCCAATTATGATTGCTTTGGCCCTAACTTGTGTGGAGAATCTTGCATATCATTGCTCCTCCCATCCTTGTGCTCTTACACTCTTACCGCCCCCTCTTCCGCAAATTTCCCTGAGCTTCAGGATGGGGAGAGATTAGTCTGGTCTAGTTCTAGGTGGTTGATATAGAGTCTCTGAAGTTCTGGATTATGGTTTGTTGATTTTCTTTTGCGGTTTTGCTGCTCCTGCAATGCCCTTCACTCCATCCTGATAGGTATTGCATGTCACCCCCTGGCCAGAGATAAACTGTTAAACTAGAGTCTTGTTATAAGAGTATATTCAAAGGTAGATGCAATAAAAGTAGGAAACCACAGTGAGGGAGGGGTCAATCACCCATTTGCAAAATGGTTACTTATTATCTGCCAGACTATATGCCCAACCCCCTCAGTTGTAGATGATCAGGAACGAAAAGTCTGTGAACTTACTTAACCAGATGTCTCATTGCTTACTCGCAGTCCTTGATGGAGGCTTATTTTCTCTGCTGTAAAATGGTCCCCTCTCTCCTTGTTTCTGGAGTGGCCCTCCAACCCCATCCCACCTGTTCATATTCTTTGCAATTACTGTATGACAGAGATTTATCGTCGAGTGTCTCTAGGTGGGCTGGGTGGGTTTGGTACTAGGAGCCACCTATTAGGGAGTACGTACGGCGCTTAATTTTCTGGGTCTGGGATACTTCACTTAATATAATTGTTTCTAATGACATCCATTTCCCGGCAAATTCCAGTACTTCATCATTTTTGATGGCTGAGTAGTACTGCATTGTGTAGATGTACCACAGTTTCCTTATCCACTCGTCAACTGTTGGACATTTGGGTTGATTCCATGACTTTGCTATTGTAAACAGTGCTGCTATGAACATGGCCGCACTTGTGCTATCGAGATGGACCTCTGCTGTATGGGGGGTTATTCCCAAAAGTGGAATTGCAGGGTCATATAGCATTTCAATCTTTAATTTCTTTAAGAATCTCCAGACGGCTCGCCAGAGTGGTTGTATAAGCCTGCATTCCCACCAGCAATGTAAGAGAGTTCCCTTCTCTCCACATCCCCTCCAGCGTTTGGTGTTTGTATTGTGGATTTTTGTCATCCTGACCGGAGTGAGATGATATCTCAGGGAAGTTTTGATTTGCATTTCCCTGATGGCTAAGGATGCGGAGCATTTTTTAATATGTTTGTTAGACTTTGCATGACCTGTGCAATTACCAACATATCATTGAACCCTCAAAGTTTAGCATGGATCACAGGCACTAGGATTCTTAACAGCAAGGGATTAACAGTCACGATAGTGTTCTTATACTAGGGGAACACAAAAAAAGAGCTCTAGGCAATGCCACTGAGCCCTTACACCTCATCAGAGAAGAGGACCCAGAGGGAAGTTTAACATGCACACTAAAGGATGCTCCAGGAATGGGGGGAAGGGAGCACTGGGAGAAAGAGAGGGAGGGGAGAACGGAAAGAGAAAAGGGGTGAGGGAACAGGGGGATCCAGAGAGGGGTTTAAGGAGGGAGGAGAATGGGGTACTTATCAATTTTGTATGAGTGGAAGAAACAAATAAATAAATAAAAACTCTAAATTAATTAATTAATTAAGTGAAATCAGAAAAAAATATTCCCCATATACCTTCACCCCATATACCATCAGCAACAATCAATTCAGTCAATCCCACTATTATTCTCTTTACATCTTTACCCAGTCATTCTGTTTCTCTGATTTTGAAGTGAATTTCAGACCGCATTTTACTTCTAAATATTTAATAAATATCTAAATATATCTTTAAAGGATAAGAACATTGTTGCAAAAGATAGTCACAAACCATATTTCACACAAAATATGCAATACATATTAATATCATCCTATTTAACTTGAGTTTCCACTATGTAGTCTTCAAAGAGTTTGGTCAGTGTGTAAATGTTTATTCTGCTACTTAAAACCCTTTCACTAGATGGAAGTAACACTGAATTCAAATAATTCCAGACAAGAAGCATACAGTGCATAAGAAAAAAGAATGGTTTTATTTCAGATGTGACTTTGCCAAGGAAGAGTAATTTATTTTGGTTCATCCAAAGAAGTTATTGTTAACCTAATTAAGCCTGCCAAAGAGAGAGATGCTAGTGAGAAAAAATAACATCATAGGGTTGGGCACAGACTGCTTATACAGACCTGACCTGGCCAGGTGTTACTGGATCAAAAGTAGCACTTTGGAGAGAAATAAGATAACATCCCAGAAAACATCAAATACTTTTTATTTCTGATAATATAGAAATGCTACCTTCAAGAGAAATATAAAAAGTATTGTCAAAGAGTCATAAGTCTAGAAGGGAACAGCAAGTCCTGGGATGAAATATGTAAGTTTACTTTTTCACTGCGAAGGTAGTGAACTGATTATGTGAGTGCCAATTTACTGTTCTTGATTTTTTTCCCTGTGAGGTTTTAAATGTTGTATTTTAAAGGAAAAAAAGGCAAGAAAGACTTGGAAAAGGTTTGTGGAAGACTTTCTAGCAAGATGAGAAGTAGCGCAAGGAAAGAGAGTTGCTTGAAAGAAGTTTTTAGGAGATAAAATTTTTCTAGTGCAATTATAAAGCTTATTCAAAGGAAGGCAATGGATAATGAAATAAAGATGGAGCTACTTATAGTTAGCAATCAGATGCTCATTTTTGTGTCCCTTGAATCTTATAATCTGTTAAATATTATATCTGTACAAACAGATAAAATACACAGCTGTGTTTAACAAAACAAAATGGGATTTTATATTTTATGAAAATAAAGAAATCTGAAGGTAAAAACTTGAAGGCTTAAATGATATCTCCACAAAATTGACATGGATTAGGTTTTTTCTATCTCATTGACTCTCTATTCTTAGTTCCACCTTTACCCTTATTGGCTACTTTGGCTGCTTGGGGTCTTTCAAATCTATGTAACAAGTAATAAGAGAAATGAAGGAGAAAACAGCCTGCTACTTAATTTTTCTAAATATATTTAATATTATATATATTAAATATATAGAACATCCAATTAAAACCTAATACAACATAGTCTGGCTTACTTTAGCACCTTCATAGTATGCACAAGTTCCTTCATTAAATCCCAGTACAGACTGGCGAAATGGCTCAGAGGTTAATACTCTGCTTCAGAAGCAGAAGGACCTGACTTCAGATCCCAGGTCCCAGGTAAAAATGCCAGGTGGAAATGACCCTGGTGAGTGGAGACTGGGAATTCCCAGAGCAAAGCACAAATGGTACATTAATTACTTTTCCTAGGGAAACAACCATCTTCCCACTCCATATAGTCTCACAACAGACCAATGTGATGACAAACCAACAAGTTTATTGGAATTACTTAACAGGGTAGGGCAGGGGTTACTTACAGGACAATTTAAGGGGAGCTACATCACCAGAAAGCCTTCCCCAGCATGGATGAGACTTGTGGAAACTGCACCCCTATAGTTCTCTGCTCCTGGGCTGCTCTGAAGTCTTTCTCCCAACGTTGCTCCAGGTCTTCAAACTGCTCTGGCTGACTTCACCTCAGACTGCTTGGCTGTTCATCAGTCTCTTCCAGGCTTCTTCACTAGGCCCGGGGTTGTCTTTAGACTGCCCGCCTGACAGGAGAGTCTCTTCCCTCACCTGTTGTTTACTCTTTTCCCATATTCTGAGGGGAGCCCTGCCCCTTATCATGTTATTATCAGGAACTTCCTGACCCTCTGAGCTCATTGGTACACCACACACACACACACACACGCACACGCACACACACACACACACACACACACACACGGAAAAAAATAAATCCCCAGTACCATTTAAAATATTGCTTTGACCACAATTATTTACAAGGTAGATTGGGAAATGCTCTCTTAATTAGCTGGAAACTATGTGCCAATAAAAAAGGCAAATATGCTGAGAGGCCACTTTCTGCTTTTTGTCTTAGAATTCAATACACAATGAAGATTCATAGTGAAAGAATCAATAGGTCCTAGGAGAAAAATAGTAAATACATTGAGATTAGTTTAGCTTATGACTTACCCATAGCAACAACTGCAATAATAAAAAAAATATTTACCAAGTTCAAATAGTGTTCCACATGTTATTCTAGAAGCTTTACATTCACTATCATGTTTATTACATTATCACATATCATTTATCACATATTATTATCACATATCAACCTTCTAACACTGAAGGGACAGATTAAAATTAGTCTGATTTTATACATGTGAACACTCAGCCTCAGAGAAGTTGAACAACTTGCAGAAGATCACTTAGCTACTTAAGTGGAAAGTTTGATCTATTTGACTCCAAAGTCTATTTTCAAAAATGGTGTTGCTGTAGTAGAAGACTCAGAATTTTCTGGGAACTGCTTTTAAAATATAGTCTCAAGTCCACCCAAACTCTTCAATTTAAATTTGATTGACCTCCATTTACCCCACCCCGCTCCACCAGTCAGGACGCTCCCCGGCGACCAAAGTAAGCTCCGCCCGCGCCGGCCCACCAGAACCCCAGGTCAGCCCAAAGGGACCCGGGTCTGACTCCCGCCATCCAGCCAGAGTCGCGCTCAGGGCCAAGGGAAGAGGAGGACCTCCCCCTGGACCCGGCCCCGCCCCAGCTGCCCTCGGGTTAAATAGCTCCACATCGACGCCCCCATCCTCCCATTCCCCACCCCGCTCAAGCTGGTCGGGTTGCGCGCGGTCCAGCTGGGCCTCACCCGCGACCTAGGTAGGTAAGCTCTGTCCCTGCCCACCCCCAGAACCCCAGACCAAATAATTCAGTTTAATGAAATTGAAAGATCTTAAGAGTTAAAACGACAATGCCAAAGTCAAAGTGCAAATCCATGAGAAGCAACACTCAAGTAAACAAATTTCCCGCTGAAAAAATTAATCCCATAATGTTAGACTCCAACAAGAACAAATCCGCGGAAAAAAGGCAAGAAAACCTGACCCAGGATAACGACTTTCAAAATATGATCATTACCATGTTCAATACTATGAAAGAGGAAATCCGGGAGGAATTACATAATCGAATCAATCGCTCTGAAGAGGAACACAACAGACATCTGGAGGAGTTGAGAAAAACAGTGCAAGAAACAAAAAGTGGCATAGAGCACTTAAAACAGACTCAAGCAGAGTTTAAAACTGAGCTACAAGACAAGTTATCTTTAACCCAGAACCCCACAGCGAGTCTTATCAACAGAAATAACGAAGCAGAAAACAGAATTTCAGACCTTGAAGATAAAGTGGGAGTACTAACCAGCTCAATGGAAGAGGTTGTTAAAGCCAAAAAGATACTTGAGAGAAATATCCAAGAGATATGGGACACCCTGAAGAAGCCTAACATGCGTATTCATGGAATACCAGAACAAGAATCCCAAAATACCACACCGGAGGAAATTTTTCAAACGATCATCAAGGAAAACTTTCCTCATCTAAAAAAAGAGAGGCCCATCCATATACAAGAGGCATTCTGCACCCCAAACAGATACGACCAAAACAGAAGCACCCCACGGCAAATAATAGTTAAAACACTCCACATTCAAGATAAAGAACTGGTGCTGAGAGCTTCAAGGGAGAAAAAACAAGTCACTTTTAAAGATAAACCTATTAAAATAACAAATGACTTCTCAGTCGAAACAGTAAAAGCAAGAAGAGCTTGGAGAGACATACTTCAAGTATTGATGAGCAAAAATGTCAACCCAGGCTGATTTTAACCTGCAAAACTATCAGTCATGATTGAGGGAGAAAGAAAAATTTTCCAGCACAAAGACAACTTGAAGGGATACATGTCCACCAAACCAGGCCTTCAAAAAATGCTAGAAATGATACTCAAGCGTGAAGAAAAAAACAGGCATAACCAGGAGAACAGAAGGCAAATATAACACCATTAAAAGCGAAGCAATATACTTATAAAAACTACGAAACATAATAAATGTCTGGAATTAAAAATAGTTTCTCCATTATAACACTAAATGGTAATGGAATTAATTCACCGATCAAGAGACACAGATTACAAACTTGAATTAATAATCACAATCCATCAATCTGCTGCCTGCAGGAAACCCATCTCACCACAAAAGATAGGCACGCTCTAAAAATAAAAGGCTGGTCAACAATTCTACAAGCAAATGGAAGCAGAAAACAGGCAGGGGTAGCCATTATGCTATCAGACAAAGTGGACTTCAAACCAAAGAAAATTATAAGAGACATGGATGGATACTACATTTTAGTCACAGGTACAATTCACCAGGAAGACTTCACAATACTGAACATTTATGCACCCAATACGGGCCCCTCCACATTCATTAAGAAAACCCTACAGCGTCTAAAGCAAGAAATCAACCCACAAACCATAATTCTTGGGGACTTCAACACTGCCCTCTCAACATGGGATAGATCAACAGGTCAAAAGCTTAACAGAGACACTTTGGAACTTAATCAAACCCTGAAAGAAATGGACCTTACAGATCTCTATCAAACTTTTCACCCACGCACCAAAGAATACACATTTTTCTCAGCAGCACACGGAACTTTCTCTAAAATAGATCACATATTGGACCACAAAACGAATCTACACATATACAAGAAAGTTGAAATTCTAACCTGTGCCCTATCAGACCACCACGGCCTAAAGCTGGACATCCAAAACACATCAAACAAGAGAAAATACACTAACTCCTGGAAACTTAACAATATGATGCTGAATGAGAACTGGATTCAGGAAGAAATTAAAAAAGAAATTCAAGATTTATTGAAAGTGAATGATAACGAAAATACAACTTACCAAAATCTCTGGGACACAATGAAAGCTGTTCTAATAGGTAAATTCATAGCTCTTAATGCCTACATCAAAAAAAATGGAAACATCAGAAATAAACAACTTAACGATGCAGCTTAAAGCTTTAGAGAAACTAGAGCAATCTGATCCCAAAAGTAGTAGAAAAGAGGAGATTAGCAAAATAAAGGGAGAAATATCTGAAATCGAGATTAAGGAAATGATAGAAAAAATCAACCAGTCAAAAATCTGGTTCTTTGAAAAAATCAATAAAATTGATACACCCCTAGCTAAATTAACCAAAAGCAAGAGAGAGAAAACCCAAATTAACAAAATCAAAAATGAACATGGAGTTATCACTACTGATACCCAAGAAATCCAGAGAGTTATAACATCATATTTCAAAAACTTATACTCAGTGAAGTTTGACAACACAAAAGAGATGGATGAATTTCTAAGTAAACACAACTTACCTAAATTGAATCAGGAAGTTGTGAATTATTTAAATACTCTTATAACATATAAGGAAATTGAAGAAGTAATCTCAAATCTTCCCACCAAAAAATGTCCTGGACCAGATGGATTCAGCACAGAGTTCTACCAGACATTTAAGGAGTCAATAACACCAATTCTCCTTAAACTCTTCCATCAAATAGCAAAGGAAGGAACACTACCAAATTCCTTCTATGAAGCTAATATCGTTTTAATCCCAAAACCTAATAAAGATTCACTTAAAAATGAAAACTATAGGCCGATCTCTCTGATGAACACAGACGCAAAGATTCTCAACAAAGTCTTAGCAAATCGGATTCAAAAACATATCAAAAAGATCATTCGCAGCGACCAAGTAGGCTTCATCCCCGGCACACAAGGTTGGTTCAACATACGCAAATCAATAAATGTAATTCATCATGTAAACCAGTCCAAAGTCCAAGACCACATGATACTCTCGATAGATGCAGAAAAAGCTTTTGACAAGATCCAACAGCCTTTTATGATCAAAACGCTAGAGACAGTAGGAATGGAAGGAACCTTTATCAATATAATAAAAGCTGTATACAACAAGCCCACAGCAAGGATTATGCTCAATGGGGAACAATTGGAAGCATTCCCACTTCGATCAGGAACTAGACAAGGCTGTCCACTCTCACCACTTCTATTCAATATTGTACTTGAAGTCTTAGCTGAAGCCATAAGACAAGAAAGGGACATAAGAGGGATTCAAATCGGCAAGGAAGAAGTCAAGCTATCCCTATTTGCAGATGACATGATCTTATACCTGAGGGATCCCAAAAACTCCACCAGGAAGCTCCTGGAACTAATTGAGAAGTTCAGCAGGGTGGCAGGATACAAAATAAATGTGCAAAAATCAGAGGCCTTCCTATATGCCCAGAACGACAGAAGTGAAAAAGCCCTGAGAGAAACAATCCCATTTACTGTAGCCCCTAAAAAAATGAAATACCTTGGTATAAACCTAACCAAGGAGGTAAAAGACCTTTACAATGAAAACTTTAAAACCCTAAAGAAAGAAATTGCTGAAGACATCAGAAGGTGGAAAGACCTCCCTTGTTCCTGGATTGGCAGAATCAACATCGTAAAAATGACCATCCTACCAAAGGCAATATACAGATTCAATGCTATACTAATTAAAATCCCAAAGCAATTCTTCAAAGAAGTTGACCAAACAATCTCAAAGTTCATATGGAGGCACAAAAGACCCAGGATAGCAAAAACAATCCTGAGTAACAAAAACACTGCTGGAGGTATTGCCATACCAAACCTAAGTCTATACTACAAATCCATAGTTATAATAACAGCCTGGTACTGGCTCCAAAATAGACACACAGCTCAATGGATAAGGATTGAAGACCCAGACATAAGCCCACAAAGTTACAGCCATTTGGTCTTTGACAAAGGGGCCCAAAGAATCCAATGGAAAAAGAACAGCATCTTCAACAAATGGTGCTGGCAAAACTGGATCTCCACATGCAGAAGATTAAAGCTGGACCCGTATGGATCAAGGACCTTGATATCAGGCCAGAGACTATAAAAACCATAGTTGAAAGAATAGGGAACTCCCTCGAGCTGATTGGGCTAGGCCAACATTTCCTAAACAGACATCCAATGGCACAATCACTGCTACCAACTCTCAACAGTTGGGATCTTGTGAAATTAAAGAGCTTCTGTTCAGATAAAGAGATTGTAATGCGAGCTCAAAGACAACCCACAGAATGGGAGAAAATCTTCACTAACCACACATCTGATAGAACTCTGCTGTACAATGCACAAGAAAGGACTCTCTGGGAATTGGGGTGGGAGGCACTGGGGGATGGGGAGGGAGAAGGGTGGGGAGGGGGAGCAGGGGGTACAGTGGGAGGAGAAGGGAGGGAGGGAACTCGTGTACCTAATAAGTTTGTATGACCTGAAATAAAAAAAAAAAAAGAAAAAGAACTCTGCTGTCCAGAGTACACAAAGAACTTAGAAAACTAAACGCCAAGGAAACCAATGGCCCAATTAAATGGGCTCTGGAACTTAAAAGAAACTTTACCAGGGATGAAATTAAAATGTCTAACAAATATCTGAAAAAATGCTCCACTTCCTTAGCCATCAGGGAAATGCAAATCAAAACGTCCCTGAGATATCATCTCACCCCGGTCAGGATGGCAAAAATCCACAATACAAACAACAAATGTTGGAGAGGATGTGGAGAGAGGGGAACTCTCCTACATTGCTAGTGGGAATGCAGGCTCATACAGCCACTCTGGCGAGCTGTCTGGAGATTCTTAAAGAAATTAAAGATTGAAATGCCATATGACCCTGCTATTCCACTTTTGGGAATAACCCCCCATGCAGCAGAGGTTCACCTCGATAGCACAAGCACGACCATGTTCATAGCAGCACTGTTTACAATAGCAAAGTCATGGAATCAGCCCAAATGTCCAACAGTTGACGAGTGGATAAGGAAACCGTGGTACATCTATACAATGGAGTACTACTCAGCCATCAAAAATGATGAATTACTGGAATTTGCCGGGAAATGGATGTCATTAGAAACAATTATATTAAGTGAAGTATCCCAGACCCAGAAAATTAAGCGCCGTATGTACTCCCTAATAGGTGGCTCCTAGTACCAAACCCACCCAGCCCACCTAGAGACAGTAATTGCAAGCATTATGAACAGGAGGGATGGGGTAGGAGGGCCACACCAGAAATAAGGAGAGAAGGGACCATGTTACAGCAGAGAAAATAGGCCTCCATCAAGGACCCAAATAAGTAATGAGACATCTGATTAAGTTCACAGACTTTTGTTCCTGATCATTTACTACTGAGGGGTATGATCTCACCAGAAGAGGAGGCCATATAGTCTGGCAGATAAAAAGGTAACCATTTTGCAAATGGGTGATAGACCCCTCCCTCACTGTGGTTTCCCACTTTTATTACATCTACCTTTGAATGTGCTTTTATCACAAGACTCTAGTTTAACAGCTTTTTGTCTCTGGCCAGGGGGTAACATACAATGCCCACCAGGATGGAGTGAAGGGCATTGCAGGAGCAGCAAAACTGCAAAAGAAAATCAACAAACCACAATCCAGAACTTCAGAGACTCTATATCAACCACCTAGAACTAGGCCAGCTTAATCTCTCCCCATCTTGAAGCTCAAAGAAATTTGCGGAAGAGGGGGCGGTAAGATTGTAAGAGCAAAAGGATGGGAGGGGCAATGATATGTAAGATACTCCATACTAGTTAGGGCTGAAGCAATCATAATTGGACTTTTCATGCCCTGCGCATTGTCTAACACACTGTTGACCTCACAAAGTCTAGCATCTGCTAAAGGCACCACGATCCTTGGAGGCAAAGGATTGGCAGCCACAGCAGTGTTCCTATACCTAAGGGGACCACAGGAAAGGGTTCAGGGAAAGGCCACTGGGTCCTTGTACGTCATCAGAGAGGAGGGCCCAGAGGAAAATCAGGCATGCACAAGAAAGGACTCTCTGGGAATTGGGGCGGGAGGCACTGGGGGATGGGGAGGGAGGGGGATGGGGAGGGAGGTGGGGAGGGGGAGCTGGGGGTAAGGGGGGAGGAGGAGGGAGGGAGGGAACTGGTGTACCTATTAAGTTTGTATGAGCTGAAATATTAATAAAAAATGTATTAACAATAAAAAAAATAAATTTGATTGACATAAGACCCCATGAAAAGTGGTAAGACCCTCCAAATTAGAAATATGTCACTTTCAGCTGCCCATCATAAATGCATTGGAACTCTGATAATAAAACAGAAACTTTATGATGTCGATACGGAGCAAGTCTTCACACTGATATTAATTCCTCTCATGTGATTTGAAAATAGAAGGATGATTTCCAAGTGGCATAGAAGATTCACTGGTTCAGGTATGATTCTTTTTTAACCCTCATAGCACATTAAAACTTTTGCTCCCATCAAGCACGATAACATTAAATTTCACAGTGGCTCTTGGCTGACTTTAAAATGCTTCCTGTTAGGGTTTCATTTATCACATTTTTGTGAAAACTTAGCTGCCTCTTTGCAGTTTTTTTACACTGCTCCCATCAAGCACTTTCATTCAGTCTTTGTAGTAAAATATGATAGTTGCTGCATTGTTTCCTCAGTTAGAGGTAAATTATCACATTTTTCTAAAGTTTGCTAAAGCATTTCCTTAACATAATTGGCACTTGTATGGCTGCACTGGTTTTAAGAGCTCACCCTTAACCCTATTTTCCCCATTTGTCCAAAAATTTTCCTAAGCCATTTATTTCATATAATGAAAGGAAATGTGAATGAAAGGAACAATGTCTACTGCATTAAAAACAACAACAAAGTGCCTGAATTCTCCAGGGAGCCCAGAGGATTTCCGGGCAAACACTGTCCATTAGCTTACATTGAGTAGCTGTTATTTTAAGAGCTCAGTACTACTAGGAAGATGTAATTCCCAGCTAAAGAACTAGAAATATTCTCCATATTGAATATGGTATTAGTACAATGAAAAGAAAATTCCCCTTTTTTGGCACGTGTATGAGTGGGTGCATGAATGTCTGTGAGTATGTGGGCACACATTTGTGTCTGAGTGCACAGGCATATGTTGTGCAGTATATGCACAAGAGTGGAGGTCTGGAATTGACATCATGTAATCTCCTTTATTGCTCTCTGTTATTTTTACTGAGGTGAGGTCTCTCACTTAAATCCAGAGGCGGTCAGCTAATCTAAGTAGTCAGTTTATTCTCAGGATCCCATGGTTCTGCCTGTCAATGAGGCAATAATGTAAAAGTTTGGCTTTATATGGGTTCTGAGGATCTGAACTCTGGTCCTAACATTGTGTGACAAGCTCTTTATCCATTAAACTATCTTCCCCACTCAAAATAATGAAATCTTCTGAGAAAAGTTTAATGATCAGCATAGAACCTGACTTAAAAAGAGTTTCCTCTGGTCTGGTACTCAGTAGCTCACAAATACACATCAACAAGCTCATCCTGGTGACCTTCCTTTGCAGGTAATACCTTCTGGGGTAGACATTTTAGATCAGCATTTTCAGTGATCTTGGAAATTACTTTCTAAAAGAATGAGTCAAATCCCTGTTTTTGCTTGAAGTTGAGGATGCAACTATGAACTTAAACAATCTAAGGCTTATAACACATTAGTATCATTCATTTACTTAATATCTAGTATTGTGGGCTAGGAATGTAGCTCAATAGATAGAATGCTTGCTTAGCATGCAGGCAGCTCTCGGTTCAATTTCTAGCACAGCGTCAGACTGAGTACAGAGCCAGAGAGATGGCTCAATGAGCAAAAGCACAGGATGCCAAGTCTGACGACTTGAATTTCATTCCTGGAATCTATATGGTAGAAGTAAACTGACTCCTGAAAGTTGTCCTCTGACCTCCACATGTGCATACCCACACTCACATGTATGATTTTAAAAAATAATAAATGTAAAGAAAAAATTGTGCAATACTGGCATTTGAGATTTGAAAACAGGAGAATCTAAAGTTCAGGATTCTCCCTGGCTACATAATGAGATCAAGACTAGCTACATTAAGAACCTGGCTCAAAAAATTACATTGATATTTCAAATGATGAGTTTCATCTTTACTTCTCATGTAATGTGCCTAATTGTGACCTTTTTACTTTGAGTTTTAACCACACATTTTCCTTCTAATCACATCCCTTTTAGGGTTAAACAAGATGTATATTGTTGTCCATTTTCCTCTGCTTACCCCAAATCTTTGTACTTTTCACTCTTTATGACTTTATGGCTTTTCTATGGGCAGTTTATATTTTTATTTTTCTTCATTCAAATGAAAAACTTTAAAGTTCTGATGTAACACAGTGAATAATGTGAGACTCCCAAGACTCTATCTTTTGCTTTATTCTTCTCTTAATCTAAACCTTCCTAGCTGTCAAAACCTTTTCTTTATAGAAAATCCTGCTCTAATAATTATCAGTAGGGGAAATAAGGCAGCAAAACCGTGCATAATTCTAAGCTGAAATTTGTTGCTTTTTATAATCTCTTTCCATATCTGACAAGTGAAATAGACTAATAGGCAAAACACAACTGGTTTTCTAGAAATACTTGAGGCAATGGCAGTATCTAGTTTCTCAATGATTATTCCAAATCACACAAATCATCACCTGAGTCATCAGAAAAGGAAAACACATCATTGTCAAGTGAAAGAAGACTCATCCTATAATTTAGACCTGTCCTTTCAATGGTTTTAGTCAAATTCGCTGCCACTAAGGTTGACAAATGCACTTTCATCAGATAAGTATTTCCAAGTAGAGAGATTCTGTCAGCAGCTGGCTTCTGCAACAGGAAATTTAACCTGACGTTTTAGCACAAGGAAAGGAGTGCATTGATAGGAAAGGATGCTGAACCAGAAGCTGGATAGCATCCAAAGCAGCTAATTTAGGGGACTGAAGTTGCACACAGCGTATGAGAAACCTTACGGAAATCCAAGAATTAAGAAGGGATAAGGATGGTGAGCTGCGCGTAAAATGGGTGTACACTCAGAAACTTGATGCAGCGAATTATTTCTCCATTTATATGTGCCTCCACGGTACAACAAAAACTTCTAAGGTTTTTAGGATTCCTCCCCAGCTGTTTCACAGCTTCACGAGGGCAAGTTATTACCTGGGCCACGTTCGTTACTATTTCCTAGAGCCTAGGTGATCTGAATCAATGAGTCCAAATATTTTAGGCAGCTAACATAAGGGGGGGGATTGTTTCTTTCTCTTTCCTCGCTATAAATTCACGAAAGTGCACGTTGTATCTCACACGAAACGGTGCAACGGCAGTTTTCCTGCCTCACACCCAACGCAACAAACCTAAGCCAAATTTGCTGGAGGCGCGTGCACCGCCGCTCAGCCCCGCGACCCTCCCGCCGGCGAGCCCTCGCGCACGCGCAGTACCCGCTGCCCGGCCATGGGGGCGGGCGCCCGGGGACCGGAAGTGGCTAGCGCGCCTGCGCCGCTCCCTCCTGTGGCTCCAGCCGGCCGCGCAGGCGCACAGGGACCATTTTGACCGTAAACATCCTGCCGATTTGAACCGAGGATTTGGGCGGCCGGAAGAGCCGCGGCGCAACGGCCGCCATCTTGTTTGTTTGAGTGAATCGGAAAGGAGGCGGCGGCCGTGGTGGCGGCGGGAGCGGCTCGCCAGCTACAGCTCACCCGGGGCTGCCCCCCTCTCCCCGCCCCCTTCCCCCGACCCTTTTCCCCCCCTCTCCCCGGGCCGCCGACTCCCCGCGGAGAACCAGGTGAGCGATCGGCGCGCACCCTTCCTCGGGCTCCGCGCCCTCCCGCGGCCTCGCCCGCCGGGCTGCCGTCCGGGTTCGAGGAGCGAGCGCGGGAGGCCGAGATCGCCGCGCCCCCCGCGTGCAGCCGCCCCGGGGGCCGGGAACGAAGGCTGCACCCCGCGGCCGAGCGCAGCCGCCGCCCGGCGCGCGCGTGGGGCGCCGACACCCCGCGGGGCGGAGGAGGTTTGAACGAGCCCGCTCTCGGGCCCGGGCCGCCTCCCGCGTGAAAACTGCTGGGCCGCCGAGCGCCCGGGCCAGCGCCGCCTCCGCCTCCCGCCGCCCGCTGGGCCGTAGACTTGGAGGGGGTGAGTCGCGGTGGGATCGCCGCGGAAAGGGGCTCCTTCCGGCTCTTGGGGACCCGGGGTAATTGGCTTTCCGCGTCGCTAAACTTTTTTTTTTAACGGGTGAGGATTCGGGAGCGCGAGGACGCTCTGATGCGTGGGCACCTTATTGCATGGTGGAGAAAAGGCTTCGGGCAGGCACGGCGCGTGTGCGCGCTGACACCGTGGGGCCTGCTCCAAGTTCCAAAGAAGGCAACGCCGGTGGGTTTCCCCGGCTCTTCGCTGTTCCCGGTCGTCGGTGTCGGAAGGGTTCTGGGAAGGGCTTGCGCTTATTTAAACTTGTCTTTACAAACACACACACTAAAGTATTTCCTTCCCCCCGTGGAGCGTTTTCAAGATCATGTTGACAACACAAGAGTGCCAGGAAACTGAGCATGTGTCGAATTTGGGAGACAAGTTGAAGCAACTTTCCTTAAGTTTAAAGTCATCAAGTAACTTCCATGAGTGTTGAGAGCAGTTTTCCTTTTGCGGGGAGGAGTCGTTGATGAGGACCTAAGCTGCGTCCAGTGATTAAATCGAGTTCGTGTATGTAGCTGGAGTGACAGGCGCATAACCAATACGGTGCTTTCTATACTTGCCATAATTACTTAGCACAATCTGTACTTTTTTCTGAGTAAAGGCAGTGGATTACTATGCCGTGAATTAAGCTTTCTTCGTGAAGGTGCATATAATTAATTTTCAAGTTGAGAATTTATTTTCAGATGAATTCTTGTTTAACAGAACATGCCGAGTAATGTGGGAAACCTTCCAGTTCTTGAGAAATAAAAGTTTTTGTTGTTGTTTATTTTTTGCTTTGTCCTGTAAAAGGCATGGCAACCCGTAAGGTGTGTTTCAAACCTAGTATGTGCATCTATGTAATGTCATCCCTTCTAATTTTCATAATCCTCTGTGAATGTTATCCTCACTTTTTTTTTTAAGTTAAGGCTTTTAGTCAGGTTTATGGTTGTGTTTTTGCTTGGAGCAGTGGGATCTGATTATGTAGCCATGGATAACCCTCAACTTCAGGAATCCCAGGAATAACAGACTTATTACCTGACTTGTCCTGAATTTTAAGATATTAGGTGACTTCTTAAAGCTTTGCAAACAACTATTATAAGGAAGGCATTGACTTGGAAGCCAGAACTGTCAGGTTGTGAAAACCCTTTGTGAAACTGTTAGAACTAAAGGAGATTGGTTGAGCTTCAGTGTGTAGCCTTGGAAATTTCTTTCCCCTTTCTCCACTCTTCTCCCTAGACAAGTACTTTTAGGGGAAGAAAACTAAGGGGGGAGGTGCATGTTCTTTGTGAACACACATGTGGGCAGGTACACGTACACATGTGGCATGCAGGGGCTGGAAGTTTGACACCAGGTATCTTCCTTAGCTGCTCTCCACTTTATTTTGTTGAGGCAAAATCTCTAAATTGAAGCCGGAGCTTGACAATTGTGTAGTCCAGGTAGCTATTTTGTCTCGGGTATCCCCTGTCTCTGCCTTCCAAGTACTGGGGTTACAGTTGGCAACACAAAGCCTGCCTGAATTTTACATGCTTTGTGACATCTGAACTCCTGTCTCCCCACACCTTATTTAATCCCCCCTCTCCCAGTCTTCTCCCTAGCCTGACAGCTCCAAGGATAACAAATTACCAAATATTACCCTTCCGTGTTTTTATAGTAGGGAAACTGAACTACATAAAGGGTAAGTTTATGGCAAAACATGATTCTGTATCTATTCCCTTGGTGGTGGTTTCTGATTTGAATAGGTGATATATGTGTATGCCCAATCTTTAAAATATGAATGCATGTCTCTCTCTCCTTTACACACACACACATTTGTATGTATATGAAATTTCAAACAGTACAAAAGAAGCAGGCCTGATCTTTCTTGTAGACTCATTTTCCAAGGTAACATTTGTCACAGGCTTCATGAGTGCCCCACACATTTTAACTTTATTCAAGTGCTTGCCAATGCATATAGAATTGGCCTTCCATGTCTGTAGGCTCCACAATAGGAGGATTCAACCTGAAAATGGATCTATACATCTTTTTCTTACCCATCACATTTACCCTATGCCCGGTAAGCATATCGGCACCATTTTTCCAAAATTTAGATTGCAATTAGCGTCTTTGTAGTAATAAAGTGTTATTTATTTGAGGGGCACACATTGTTTTCTTACACATAATGCTATTGATAGACTAAAACATAACTTTCATGTATACTGGTAATCCAAAACCTGTATGACTCAAGTAATTGAATATGCATATATTCATGTAAAACTTGGGAGGACCATTCTCCCTTGATATCTATAGGAGATAGTCTTAGAGATACCTGGGCCTCCTCAGGGTACCAAATTCTGTGTGCTTAAATTTCCTTATTTAAATAGTATAGTGTGCATATCCTGAAGTCATACTCTAATACACTTTATGGTCTCTGGATTACTGATAATATCTATTACAGTATAAATACGTGAATGTAGTGGTAATGTTATATTGTTTAGGGAATAATTTAGAAATCAGTTTATGTTGAATACAGACGCACTTTTCAAAACCATTTTCTGTTACAATTGTTTGAATCTGAGATTTTGGATCCTGAAGAATATAAAGGGCCAATTATCCTGGAGCATTTTCCTATTACAGTGTCGATGTCATTGTTCAAAGTTGCTTTATCTTCTGTTGTGTAGATGCATGATTACAGTTTTCATGTGGCATATTGATAGTCAAGTAGTTTGTTTTATTGTTTGCTCTGGAGGCAGCATGGTGTTGGAGTTACAAAGTGTGGGTACTTAAGCTTAAACTGCATTTCATTGATTGTACTCTCAGCCCTATTTCTCCGATGTAATATGGGCTAGTATTTGCCACATAGAATAATTATTAGGAAATTGAATACATGAAAATATTCTTAGTAGCCTGTGTTTTACAGGTCTCCAAGTGTGTCTGTCAAACTGATTGGCAGAAGTGTAGCTTATGTCCAGAATTCATGAGTATATGAAGTTTTCATAAAACCTTACCAAGTTATTCTTTAAGAGGTTGTATTGCTTTACTGGCTTTACATCTTCATAGTGATCTCTTAGTAATTACTATATTCTATATTTTGCATCACTGTATATGTTCTGAAATACCAATCCTTAATTAAGTTACTGCTTTAGGGGAAAGTTGGTTGAGAAGTCATGAAGTTGCCAAGGTCTGTTCTGGTTTCAAATACAGTTCTTTGGTAAAGGATCGTCAGAATTTAGGATCATTGCACCCTTCGAATTAAACAGCGTTTTTTTTAAGTTAAAGACTGTTTCTAACAAAAAAAAGACTTAAAAAAGTGACAATGATTATTTTTTCCTCTTTGTTCAGGTGTAGGCTAGTAGTTGACCCTTAGCTGACTGCTTCCCAGATTAATTTTAGCACTCTTCTGGTGTACTTGCCCTCCTCCCTCCCATGCCAAGACGGTCTCTGTTTAAGAGTCTCTGCCTCTGCATAGTTGGGATAGTTTGGGCATGGTGCTTTGGAGCAGCAGCTGAAGTGTTGGCCATAAACTACTGACACCTGTTGAAAAATGCCAGCAGTTTTAATTTCTGAAATCACTAGAAATTTTTACATTTGTCAACTATGAGATCACTTAGTATATCCTGTTTACTTGGCTAATTTAGCTCATATTTAATGTCTTGTTTCGTATTCTTACTGCCACAGTAAATACATGGCTCAGTTTAAGAGGCACAATTTCTTCATGATCATTATGGCAGGAGAGTGATACAGAATCAGGCAGAAGCTGAGGAAGAACTAAGAGAGGGACGTACTTTCCAGCTTGCTGGTAAGTCAAGTTCCCGCCTTCATCTTACCCACCTGCCAGAGGATGGTCCCATTGTGGACTGGGTTCCCATAGATCAGTTAGATAATTTGCTTACCTTAACCAGTTCTTCATAGTAGTTTCTAAAGGCTCAGTTCTTGATTGTCAAATCGGCATGCAACTAACTGCCAACTTTGGTCATTGTCACATGGAAAATACTGTCTCAGGAGGTTTTTGTTTATTTGGAACAGTGTTTTCCTTCCATGCTGAAACTTGGTTATTACAGGTATGGTGAGTACATTTCTAAGAATACATTGCCATATTGAATTACTATAAATTCTTTAGGTTTTATTTGTACCCCGGTAAGGACAGGTTAGGTTTTACTGTAACAAGCTTTTCAAAGCTTGGAACACTGATTTGGGAATGTAAGTAGTTTGATTTGGAAAGTGTATTTGAACCACAAAGTATTAAGTAGCAAACATGAAGCTTGTTATTTAATACTTAGATCATATAGCATTTGGTCTGATTTCTTTCTGGTATATTATTTATTTCATTCATTTTTAATTTCATATTCGATAGAAAAATTACAATGTTAGACAATTAGTGAAGCCTTGTTTTTTTTTTTTCCTTTCAGAAAATTTGCTAGTTTGAATTAATGATCCCCAAGAGCATTAGTGTCAGAATCATTTCCACTTCACTCATTATTAAGTGATGGAAAGTGGGGAGCTGAGGCAAACCTGTACCACATTCCATCCCATATACTGACATAATGTGGGATCTCTTCGATATTTTCAAATTTTCTTTTCATCATCAGAAAAAGTGGCATGCTTTTAATAAAAAAGGGAGCAAATTATTTTTAAATTGTAATTCTATTTCATGTAGAAATGTAAAATTTATGGTTTTTCTGTTTTACTTTTTAAGCTAATATGAAAGTTTAACATACTTGGCAACATTTGGATTGTCTTTGCTTTTTTTTTTTTTTTAAACCCAGTTGTAATAAGAGTGTGTTGATAACACATTGGACTTAAATTTGTGTTTTCCTGATGGCTTTGTAATGATACAAAACATCTTTCCATGCACTGTAAAAATTCTTTCTTTTCTTTGGTTGATTTTTTTAAATAGATTTTTTTAATTGAATCAAGAGTTCTTTATATGTTGTGAATTCAAATTCTTCCCAAATAAATATGATGTGCAACTATTTTTTTCCTAGTTCACAGCTGTGCATTCTCAACAGAATTTTTTGTGTAAAGCAAAAGTTTTTCCTTTTTTTAACTTTGCTAGTGGAGGTCAGAGGACGATTTGCAGGAGGCAGTTATCTCCTACCACCATGTGGAGCCCAGAGATCCCACTAAGTCATCTTGCCAGCCTAAGCAAATGTTAAGAAAAGTTGATAAAGGTGGATTATTTTATTAATTTTTTTTACTGTAGCATGAGATCTTTTTGTTGTTGGGTTTTGTATTTTGGTTGAGGGCATTGAAGACACCCATCCCATTTGTTGAAAAATTTACCCTTCTTTGACTCCTCATATCTTTGTAAAAATCAGATGGAGTTACTTTTATGGTCAATTTATATGTTTTATTAATGTGTTCCACTGATTTCTATGTGTCTTTCAGCCAATACTACAGTGGTGGTGATGCTTTATGTGTGTATATTCTTTTTTATATTGCTATTTTTTAATATTGTGTGAGTGAATATTGTGAATTTGAATATAAAAATAAGATTAAAAACCTAACTATCCAATTGCTAGCAATCACACCTTATAATGTTTGACATAGAGAAAACTTGTTTACGATAAATTGGATACAATATTTACAGCAGCTTTGTAATAGTAGCTCAAAACTAAACTAAATTGCCTCATTATAATAATTGTGATTATGCCTTCCACAAAGAACTACTCAACAGTGAAAAGGATATGCTATTGATGACAACAAATGAGTGGATCTCGATAGCATTATGCTCTTACGTATGTATTTGTTTATATAAAAAAAATCTCAAAGTGACAAAATTAAAAATGTGGAAAAGTATTAGTTCCCAAGACTTGGAAATAATGTAGGAGTAGAAGATGGACATGTTATATATCTTATGGTACACATCTACACATGTGATACAATGATGTAGTTAGAGAAGACATTAAACCAATATTATTGTGTTATTTCAAAAGTAATATTGTAGTTGTATAAGATAACCACTATTGAGACAGTTCTCTGAATTTATTTTTAAACTTAAAAGATTAAAAAATTTACTTGCATTTTATTACAGGTATTTTTAATCTTTATTTCTGAAAAAATTTCACTTAGCATGTATTAAAAATGTTTAATCTGAAAAAAATTAATATAAAGCAAATATCAATTCACAATTAATATACTCACCCAGATTAAGATGTTCAGGCTATCTTATATATTAATGTTAGCTAACTGAAAGGAAATAACCACTGAAGTAAGATTGAGTGGACAATTACTTTTTAAGTTCTTTTTAAAAAAATATTTATTTGTGTATGTGTGTATGAGGGCACTGTGTCCCTGTGGAGCACCAAGAATGACTTACAGAATCATCCTGGATTGTTTCTACCTGTTTTGCTTCACTCTGGAATTTCCTGAACTCTTCCCACCAGGACCAGAAATTTAGGTCATGGCTTTTTCCACCTGGCATTTTTACATTTTTATGTGGGACCTGGGATCTTCTTCTTCTGCTTGCAAGGCAGAGTCTTCACCACTGACCCATCTCTCCAACCCAGCAAATTCTTCAAAGAGGGGAAAAAAGCATGCTTTCCACCTATAAAGTGGGATGGACTATGAAATGATCAGCATAGCACTTGTACTATAAGGGTGATCTTAGGAACATTTGCTGAGAATTTCGGTTTTCAGTAGTTCTGAAAATGGAATTTCTACATTGCCATGTATGCCCGAGTACCTTTCTACTCTCTTAGATGTTTTTCTTTTGTGGTGGTGGGACTAACACGGGGCTCACATAGCTAGGCTTAGACTTTTGTTTTATTGTTCTTCAGTTTTTAACCAGTAAGCAGTCAATTTGTGCTGTCAGTAGTCGGGGATGGGAATGGAAATTGATACTTGGTTTCTGATGACAATCTCCAGTGGTGAAGCACAAAACCAATTTTACTTTTGTGCCATGTTCCTTTAGCTCTTATATTTGGGCATCTGTATTCTTGCCCTCAAAATTAAAACAATAGTGTGTTTCAAAAAATACATGATATGCTTTCAGGTCTTGTTTTCTCATGTTTAAATAGGAAACCAGTTTTCAGATCTTTTACAGGTCTTGGAAGATATTTCAGTTCTCACATGGAAGTTAACTTTAAGTTTTTTCTTCCCTCAGGTTTCTTTCTACATCATAGCAAACCAGAAAAATGTTCTACGCACATTTCGTCCTCAGTAAAAGAGGGCCTCTGGCCAAAATTTGGCTAGCGGCCCATTGGGATAAGAAGCTAACCAAAGCCCATGTGTTTGAGTGTAATTTAGAAAGCAGTGTGGAAAGTATCATCTCACCAAAGGTATGTTTGATGTTGGTGTTTTTATATTTTGCTTATTGATAAATGAAGTACAATTTATAGTTGTATAATGGAAGCAAGGAAAACAGTATTGTCCAGTTTTCCTTTATTACTTCATTTTTAATGTCTTTATGTGCTATGGATATAAAAATATCTTTTTAAGTACACAGGTACTCTGATTTACACATAATAGCACATAAGAATAATGTGCATTATTACTCAAGTATTTTACATTCAACTTTGTAGATGGTCTTTTACTTAAGCTTAAGCAAATAGGCTAAGATATTCAAGGTAAGAGACTCACAAATACTGCAATATGTAGCATATATTATTCACCTAACCACTTGCTATACCTCGCCCTCACGTGTCTGTTGGCAGTTTTTTGAAACAGCCAATCTTTTTCCTTATCACAAACTTTTGCTACAAGCCTTGCCCTTTCCAAGGAACGTTCTTCCATTGAATGCTTCCTTTCCCTCTTGCACTAGGATGAAAGCCTCATGAATATCCTTATTTTACCTGCCTGCAGAAGCTGCTGTTGATGTCCTTTAACGTCTCTGGAGCCATGGCTTCCACACTTGGGTTTCACAGATAGCAAGGTCCTAGGAAATCTTTTTCTTCTTCAAGAAAGAGTCTTTAAAGCACCAGAGATACAATTACCATTTCATTGAAGGATAGTATATATACCAAGATTGGATGTGATGGCTGTGCTTTTTAATCTCAGTCTTTTGAGAAATTAAAGGCAAGAGTATCGGGTTTTAGATTAACCTGGACTACATTAGCTTTACTCAAAAAAATAAAAAGCAAGAAAATATGAACAACTAATCTCGAGTAGATGAAAAAGTACTTGAGTATAATTCTGTATTATAAATTTAAAGGTCCTTTCAGTTTATTTTTGCATGCGCATGCTCCCACAGTCCTATAGCAGAAACTCTTCAGATCCTAACTGTGGGCTGGCATAGAGAAAGACTCCTAGAATTGTTTTCTTGACATACCTTACATAATGTAAGTTGCTCTTTAGTTCTGGAAGAGTGAGGGAATCTTAGGAATAGTGCTACAGGTGTACCAGAGACTCTTTAAATGTTGTATGGAATGGGGTATTTTAAGAGCAATCCTGAAGGGCATTGCAGGAGCAGCAAAACTGCAAAAGAAAATCAACAAACCACAATCCAGAACTTCAGAGACTCTATATCAACCACCTAGAACTAGGCCAGCCTAATCTCTCCCCATCCTCAGGGACATTTGCGGAAGAGGGGGCCGTAAGAGTGTAAGAGCAGAAGGATGGGAGGAGCAATGATATGCAAGATACTCCATACAAGTTAGGGCTGAAGCAATCATAATTGGACTTTACATGCCCTGCACAATGTCCAACACACTATTGACCTCACAAAGTCTAGCATCTGCTAAAGGCACCAAGATCCTTGGAGGCAAGGGATTGGCAGCCACAGCAGTGTTCCTATACTTAAGGGGACCACGGGAAAGGGTTCAGGGAAAGGCCACTGGGTCCTTGTACGTCATCAGAGAGGAGGGCCCAGAGGAAAATCAGGCATGCACAAGAAAGGACTCTCTGGGAATTGGGGCGGGAAGCACTGGGGGACGGGGAGGGAGGGGGGAAAGGAAGGGGAACAGGGGGTAAGGGGGGAGGAGGAGGGGGAGGGAACTGGTGTACCTGTTAAGTTTGTATGAGCTGAAATAATAATAAAAATGTATTAATAAAAATTAAAAAAAAGAGCAATCCATGAAATTTTCTAGTATCAAACCACTGCAACCATGTTCTAAGACATAGGTAATTTGAAGTATTTAATAAAATAAAATGTTTGACAAACAAGAGGAAAATAAATGACTAACACTATCACCTAAAGAACCCTTTAGTGATATTTTGCTGTGGAGTTTGTGTTAGCGTGTTCCTAAAAGTTGGTTGTATGGTTTTGTAATTAACTGAATTCAGGAAGAGTTAATGTTTATAGCTCATTTAGTTGTTACACAATATTTTCTCCTATTTAGATTTTGAAAGACTTAACCTCAACTGAGATAAAATTAAGTATTCCTAATAGCACTGTAGATGCAAATGTTTATGATTATGGAATCTGTTCAAGAACCTCATTGTAATACTGCAGTATGTAGCATATATGCTGTGTTGCCTTTAGAAAGTTTTGAATCTAAAACACAGAATGTACAATGGAAGAAAAATGGTCTTTCCAGTAAATAACACTGAAGTATTTGGATATCAACATGAGAGAAAATAAATTTGGAAGCAGACCATACTTCTTCCAAAAAAAAATTAAAATGGCTCATAGACTTAAACATAAACACAAAGCTATGAAGCTCCTAGTAATGCAGTAGAAAATCTAATTGCCTTGACTTTGGCAATGTCTTGTAGATGGCAGCACCAAAGAAAGAAAGAATCTATCATAGAACTTAAAAGATAACTTTCAATAAAATAAATTTTGTAGGGTCAGAGGATGTATGTAGCTCAATAGCCAAACGTGTACACTGTTGTGCCATCTATTGAACTCAAAGAAATACAATTCAATTTAACTGAGAATAGAAAGACAGTTCAGTCTGGTAGTAACTTTGTTTTAAAAAAAAAGAAAAGAAAAGAAAAAAAGACCTGTTAATGGACTGTTGTGGTCCTACCTACAAATTTGGAGACTCAATTAGGGGGAAAACTGTTTTTAAAATGGGCCAGACATTTTCTTTTAATTGGACATTTTATCCCAGAAGATACACAAAAGACAAATAGATACATTAAAAGGTGTTTCTACTTGTACTCCCAGGCCCTACTATCTACTTACTAGAATGGTCAGAATACTGAGAGCACTCAGTGGTCATGTAAGTAAGAAATAGTAAAAACTCATTCATTGTTGGAGGGGAATGTGAACTACTTCAACTGCTTTGAAAGTTTGGTATTTTCTTTGGTATGTAAACTGCCCTGTTTCTTCTTACTGACTCAAAAGTAACTGACACTTCCTGTAATGACTTTTAAATGGACACTCACAACAGCTTTACTTGTAGTTGTCCAAACAAATAAGGCAATTGTAATGTCCCCAATAGGTAAGTGTGTAAACAGGTATAGACAGACAATAAAAGTTATAGAGAATTATGAAGCTAAGAGAGGTTCCTAATGTAGTAGTATAATTATGTAAATTCATCAGTTATGAATGTACTACTCTGGGGGAGGTTCTGAGTGTAAAGAGATTATTCCTGAAGTATATAGGGAGCCTCAACCCTTCTGTTCGGTTATTCTGCAAACCTGAAGCTGCTCTAAGCTTTCTTGAAAGACATTGATGCTAGACTTCTGAACAGGGCTTTTCTTAATATAGTCTTACAGTAGTATAATCCAACACAAGCAAAATTGTGTATGTGTAAACACAACTTATAAAATACATGCATATTGGGCTGGGAGATGGTTCGGTGGTTAAAACCTTTACCTGGTAAGCAGAAGAACCCGAGTTAAGATCCCTGGGTCTCTCGAAAGAGCTGGATGAGTATGGCTGCCCACCTGGAATTCTGATCCTGATGCTGGGAATCTCCAGAGCAAGCTGACTAGCCTGAGTAGCCCTAATGGTGCGCTTTGGATTTAATTAGAGACCCAAGCTCACAACAGTAAGTTGGAAAAGTGATGGAGGATGATTCCCAAGATCGCTCTTGGGCTTCTGCAGGCACACTCAAGTGCACTTGTGTGCATGTATCCCAACACACCTGTGCCTACCCACATGCAAGACACACATACATGAAAGAAGTCTTAATGATGTTTAAGAATGTAATTGTTGAGCTAAGTGATATAATTAACATTAAGGAGAACTACCTGGAGAGGTCTAGGTTTGTATTTACTTATTTTTTCAGTAAGTTCTTTTTTTGGCCTGAAATTTTAATTTTTTGTTTTGTTTTGCTTTGTTTTCCATATGACTTCCAGTTCAATGATAGGAAATAGTGAAGAGTGGTGGTTTAGAAAAAAAAAATAAGGAAAGGAGATATTTACAGAAGTTTAAAGGCAGTTCCATTCTGGGCTCACTGATCAGCTCGTCCTCTTGTACCATCATAGGTACTGGGTGACCAAGCAGCTTCATTCCCTTTCCTTAAAAGCAGGAAGTGGGGAAGGAAGATGAGATTCTTTCTTTTTTCAAATGGCTCCGAGATTCTCTGGCAAACTCGTCCTTGATTGCCTAAAGTATGTTAGCATGCCACTGGACAAGTTTTAACAGATGGGAATGAGATAGTCTTTTTAGGCCAGGAACATTTGCTTCTGAAACAAAATTCCCAATTTATATTGTCTTTGGTATGGTAATGTTATAGTCCTAGATTGATTTGGTTCTGTTCCTAACTATTTTTATGGCTCAAGACGGTAAGAAATAAGATGTACCTATCCAAACAACTTTAAATGATTAAAGGTATAAGAAAAAGTGAAAATTTCTAAATAGCACAGGATACAAGTTTCAAAGTATGTGCAAAAGAAAATTAACAAACCACAATCCAGAACTTCAGAGGCTCTATATCAACCACCTAGAACTAGGCCAGCTTAATCTCTCCCCATCTTGGAGCTCAGGGAAATTTGGGGAAGAGGGGGCGGTAAGAGTGTAAAAGCAAAAGGATGGGAGGAGCAATGATATATAAGATACTCTATACTAGTTAGGGCTGAAGCAATCATAATTGGACTTTGCATGCCCTGCGCATTGTCCAACACACTGTTGACCTCACAAAGTCTAGCATCTGCTAAGACACCAAGAGCCTTGGAGGTAAAGGATTGGCAGCCACAGCAGTGTTCCTATACCTAAGGGGACCACAGGAAAGGGTTCAGGGAAAGGCCACTGGGTCCTTGTACGTCATCGGAGAGGAGGGCCCAGAGGAAAATCAGGCATGCACAAGAAAGGACTCTCTGGGAATTGGGGCGGGAGGCACTGGGGGATGGCGAGGGAAAGGGGTGGGGATGGGGAGCAGGGAGTACGGGGGAGGAGGAGGAAGGGAGGGAACTGGTGTACCTAATAAGTTTGTATGAGCTGAAAAAAAAAAAAAATGGAGCAGACTGAGAAAAAAAAAAGAAAGTACAGTGAGAATTCAACCCTGCTTGCTTGAGGAGCTCCGGTTAGCTTCTAATGTGGCAAGAAATTGGCTTTTGTTAAGAAGTTACCAGCGCGCTGGGAAGATGTGGAAGCATTGGAACAGCTCAGCATGAGCCAAGAAACAAGTAAACCCTGGGCTCCTGCTGCATATTTTTAACTTTATTTTCCCTTTGAAGTTAATGTATAATATTTGTATGTGTATGTCATAGTTAGGCACAGGTGTCAGCCTGACAATTGAGGGTTTGAGCTCTGGACACATTTGTAGAGAATTAGCAGTTGAGTTAAGCCCAGAGCAAACCTGCAGGAGATTTGTCTAGCTGCTGGGGAAGGCCCAGCCCATGGTGGGTGAGACTAGGCCCTGGAATAAAAGACAGAGAGCTGGTTGAGAGAGTTGGCATCCTTGTGTGTACTTGGCCAGACATTCTGGTCTGGCAAGTAAGGATCGTCCCTCTCTCAGACATTATGTAGAGATGGTATGGCCAGTTCTCTCAGCCCTGGTGTTGGTGTGAGCTGTCCTATTAAACTGGACTGAGAACTGTAATTGGTCAGTCATATGAGAAAATAAATTCCTTGTTCCCTTAAAAAAAAAAAAAATGTCTCAACTTCAGAGGTTACCGTTATGAAAAGTAAAGACAAACCATGTGTCCCAAGAAAATATCTATCTATGAAGCATCTATTTCAGACGAAATTTGTACCCAGAATGTATATAGAATTCTCAAATAAATAAAAAAGAATGATGCCAGCAAAAATAAAAGAAAAAGAATCAAGAAAAAAAAAAACAAGTTTCAAAGTATGTTTACCTCCAAAACTATAAAAATTGATTGCCAGTATTAACGTTGTTTATTCAAAGGTGAAGATGGCATTGCGAACATCAGGACACCTTTTACTGGGAGTGGTACGAATCTATCACAGGAAAGCCAAGTATCTTCTTGCAGACTGCAATGAAGCATTCATTAAGATAAAGATGGCTTTTCGGCCAGGTATGGTTGCACTTTGTCTTTTTTAATCTATGAAGTTCCCCATAGTTCATGTGGGAAAATGCTAAACACATACTCTCAATCAGCCTGTTTCACTTTTCTTTGTACTGTGAAGAGCCCTTCAAAGGGAAGCTCTGCTGGCTTGCTTCTCTTTAGCAGATACGGTAATTTTTTATGCTTATTTTCAGAGGCTGAAGTGTCAAAAACAAATAGCTATGTGACAAAATTAAAAGACCTCAAATCCCTGAGATTTTTATTTCCTAAATAGTTTTACTGTATCTTTAATGTCAAATTAACTTTTAGACTTTAAATTAAATGCCCTTTGTACTTTTTTTTGTGATGACTACTTTTATTTGAATAAGGTTTGGGTCTAGAAGTAGATTCTCCCAAGCATGAGAACCTGATTTCCATCCCCATCACTCATTTTTTAAAAAATAATCTGGGTCGAGATCCTCAGTACCCACATAAAACAGTAGGGCTGAAACATATTGGTAATCGCAGTGCTGGAGAGACAAAAAGAATTCCTGGGGCCCACTGGCCAGCCAGCATTACTCCAGGTTCAGTAAAGAGACTCTGTCTCAAACAGTAAGGTAAGGAATGACTAAAGAAGATAACCCAACATCTACCTCCGGTCTCTGCCTGCACACACATACTTACAAAATAAGCAATTCCTATTACCTTTATTATATTCTTTCCTGCCATTCTTATTTCCTCTGATAAGTTTCACACAATGGTAGTGGTATGTATTTGTTATCATGTTCTTTTGTGCATAACCAGTGCTTTGTCTTCTTTTTTTAAAGCAAGTAGTATAGCTCACAACAGTATAAAAGTACTTGTGATTCAAGTTACTTTGCATAGGTTATCATCATTTCTGGACTATAAGCTCAGGACATTGTGTTTACCTCACCTCATTCACATGTAATCTGTGATGTAGCCAGGCCTTCAATTCACTAATTTTTTTTTTTCAGGTGTTGTTGACCTGCCTGAGGAAAATCGAGAAGCAGCCTATAATGCCATTACTTTACCTGAAGAGTTTCACGATTTTGATCAGCCACTGCCAGATTTAGAGTATGTTTCTTTCCATCTCATTCTTGGTTCCTCCCTCTTTTCTGTCCTTCATCTTTTTAAATAGTTAGCTTGGTTTGCAAAAAGCATATTTATTACTGGCTTCCAAAATGTATTCTCTTCTTACCTAAAATGCATATACTTTAACTTAGTACACTGTATAAATATGAGATGTTTAACTTAGAAAGTGTTCCTTCTGTAAGAAAATCATGCAGATGCCAATTTTTAACACACTTGATTAAAGAATCTGGTATAGTTAGGCCAAAACTTATATAACCTGAAGAGTTATCTAAATGTGTTCTTTACATTAATGATATACTAATGTCATTAAGTTTAATGAGCTTGAACTGTTACTCCAGGGTAGCTTTTTCATAGAAATATATTAAAGTCATTTAGTAGTTATCCTAGGCCTAAGGTACTGAGAGCTGCAGTTTTTTAAGATGAGTATATGTGGTGAATTATATCATCCTATGAAAAGAAGAAAGTGTGGAAAGTTACGTGGAGATGACCATCACAGCAGAATATTGTTGTATATCATTTGCCTCCTTGCCAGTCCTTAAGATCCACTATTACAGTGAGACTGATTACACATTGACATCCATCCTCTACACAGAAGTTTCTTCTTACTTCCCCACAGCTTTCTTTGCTTGTTGGAATGATCTCTGACTCCTGGTTGAAATGTAACTATGTTTGTATTGTGTTTTAAGTTCAGGACACTAGCTGCAAATGTTGCCTTTCTTTCTGTCTCCTTAGAGAGATCATTACTATTAGGATCCTAAGTTAATCCCAATTTTTAAGTTTACCTCCCATGCCCTACTGGACTACTTAACATTAAATAGTAGATGATCTCCTTTCATCTCTAATGCTTATGTGTGTCTTCATAGGCAAGGAATTTTTAACCATATCCACAATGATTCTTTAGTATATCCAGTCAGCATATAAATGTTCCCAGTTGTCCCATAGTACCCCCTCCCCCTTTTTTTGCTAGGTTTTGTGTATTTTTCTCTTTGAATTGGAGTTAAAGTCTGTACATTGTATCATGGTTGTTATATCTAGTAAACATCAGTCTTCTAATGTTAGGATAGCTCTGTATCCATCACATTTTAAATTTTTTTTCCTGGTCATACATTTAGTGAGTAGATCGTGTGTGCGTGCGCGTGCATGCATGTTTGTGTGTGTGTGTGTGTGTGTGTGTGTGTGTGTGTGTGTGTGTGTGTGTGTGTGTATCAGAGGGCACTGCCCCTGTGGAGGTTCAAGGGTGACTTCAGGAGTCATCCTGGATTGCTTCTACCTCCTTTTTGCTTCACTCTGGGATTCCCCAGAGTCTGCCCACCATGGCTAGAAGTACAAGCAAGCCATTACTGTTTCTATCTGGTGTTTGGTTTGTTTTGTTTTAACATAGGACCTATAGATCTGAACTCTGAATCTTCTGCTTTTGAGGCATTCTTAATCCCTGACCCATCTTTCCATCCCAGCATTGCTTTTTTTTAAAACTTAATATTCCTAAACTGTGATTTAGAGAGGTGGTGATCATGTGTGCAATAGATAAACAAGTTTCAGAAGGCTGAGAAGATTCAGCCTTCATGTAGACTTGTAAGCTTCATATTAGAAATGCTTATTAACCCACCATTTCTTTTTTCTGTGCAGTATATACAATATTTCCTTAGATAATAGTTTCATAGCTTGCTGGTCATGAATGGTTCCAAATTTTTAAATACAAATTAACTTTCCAGTTGTTGGCTGAGCAGAAAAAAAGACACTTGCCTGACAACCTTGATTACCAGAACTCAACATGAAAGGAGAGAATCATTTCGCCAAGTTGTTTAATGATTGCATGGCATGAAACATACATGTCTACACATGCGAATAAATAGTAGATGACTGATAAATTGCTTTATTGGGTTTTTTCAGACTTACTGAATAAATTATATGTATAGAAAATTTGGCATTTTTTCCCTTTGTACATGTATATGTATACATATGTATATACATACATATATTATAATAAGGTTTCAAACTAAAATGTATTTTCATTTCTTTTAAAGTGACATCGATGTAGCCCAGCAGTTCAGCCTGAATCAAAGCAGAGTGGAAGAGATAACCATGAGGGAAGAAGTTGGGAACATCAGTATCCTACAAGAAAATGATTTTGGTAAAAGAAACAAATTGCTAACTACTAGTTAACTTTATAATTACATTGTTACACTGCTGATTATTTAAAATTAAGCTTAAAATTACTTTTATGTTAACATAAAAGCTTCCCATTAATTCATTTCTTCTGGAATGTGCCATGACTGTCAACATATAACGTTCCATGTGTAGTTTGTGTCTTGCTACTCTTGCTCCTCTTGGCAGTCATAAAGCCTGTGCTTAGTTTGCATGAAAAGTCCCAGTCTTGTACTGTTCATTTTTAAATTAAGCACCTTAAAACTATTAATGACATCATTTGTAACCTTGGGAGTTCAAATAATAACATATTGTAACAAAGTTGAAGTCTACAAATATCAACATCATGACTCCAGTGTGTTTTTAGGTTTGCCTAGTAGTTAGAATAAACTAAATTTAGATCCAAGTCTGACTTTTCCTAGTCATTGTATAGAGTTAAAAAGTTTAAATTAACTAGGAGTTTTAAAATTTGAAAGTAAGTCTGATAGTTCAGTAAGTAAATATAAGGTAATTGTAGTGAATTATCAGCTTTCAAAGCAGTAATACTTACAACTTTTCTCAACTGATGACTTCCTAAAATGTAGGTGACTTTGGAATGGATGACCGAGAAATAATGAGAGAAGGCAGCGCTTTCGAAGATGATGACATGTTAGTGAGCACCAGTGCTTCTAACCTCCTCCTAGAGCCTGAACAGAGTACCAGCAATCTGAACGAAAAAATTAATCATTTAGAGTACGAAGACCAATACAAAGATGATAACTTTGGAGAAGGAAATGATGGTGGAATATTAGGTAAGTTATTTTGTTATTTTTTATAATTGTGCTGTTAAACAATCATTAATTCTGAGGTGTGACAGCTCTCTAGGTACAAATGTGCAAACTGATCAGTTGGCTTACTGACAGTATTATGGAAAAGCGTCCTAAAAATGTAAAATACTTACATTAGATGTCCTTAAAGAAAAACAGACAAATTGAACATAGATTAATTTAATGCTATATTAGCATAGTTTTATTTTTCCTGGATTAGTTGTTATTTTGCCATTTTTTTTCAAATTTTGCTGAATTACGTTTCCTATTTCAGATGACAAACTGATTAGTAATAATGATGGAGGTATCTTTGATGATCCCCCTGCCCTGTCTGAAACAGGGGTCATGTTGCCTGAGCAACCCGCACATGATGATATGGATGAGGACGATAACGTATCAAGTAAGCCTTTATATCATCGATTTCTAGGGGTGATTGTGTGGCATCCTACAAGACACTTCACGTGGAAGACTGTATAGAAAGTTCTACCTTTTAATAAACCTACAGGTGCCTGACCAGTGTGCTTCTGGTGGATGACTAGCTCTCATTCTCTACACAGAACCATTCCCCCTTGTTCATACATTTGAGTTAAACTATGGAGGGACTATCTAGCCAAAAAGAAGAATGTATTCTCTTAGTACCAGTGGGATTTCTTTAAGTTTCACAGAGGGATTTTTTCATCCATTTGTAAGTAACCTCATCCTATTATCACCATGTTTGTTTTGTAGTGGGTGGGCCTGATAGTCCTGATTCAGTGGATCCCGTGGAACCAATGCCAACTATGACTGACCAAACAACACTCGTTCCAAATGAGGAAGAAGCATTTGCTTTGGAACCCATTGATATAACTGGTAAGCAAGTGTTTAGATTGGTTCTAACTTGCTGCAAACAATAACGACTTTGCCTCTCACGTCACACTCATTCTAGCAGTAGTTTGTCGGGTAGAATAACTATACAAATTGCTTGATAAGTTTTCTTGACCTGTGTATTTTAATCTTGGAGTTTCCCAGAATGTAAGCACCTTGTATATAACAGTACAAAGCTTTGTAGGACATTTTACAACAACATACAAATTGACTAGTCAGCTATCTTCAAAGTTCTAGATTGTGTATGATTGGGCTTGAATCTAAAAAAGCTGAAAGTATTCTTAAACTGAAAAATGGCAGGTATTAAAATGAGTAATCTTTTGATTAGCACTTGTAGTTAGACACCGTTTAATTGGATAGCTATTTCTGAGCGAAAAGCAATTTGAGGTATGCAGATAGCAGCTTGATTTTTAAGTAGAATAAGCTTAACTTGATTTTCTGTTGACAATCAACTTGATTTTCTGGTCTCTAAAAGAAGCCCTTATTCTAATGCTAACTAGGAAGTGTGGCTCTTAAACTTAGACATATTATAGAGAGCCTACAGATTGAATACAATTTACTGTAGTGGTGAAGATAAAAGAGACGAGGGTAGATCCTTGCTACGTGAATGACAAAAGGTATGGAGTGAGAGACAATTTGAGAATATGGTGTGCATACTAGCCCTGTGTATGCTTTATTATAACATGTGACAGGGTAAGATCGTAAATTTAATCCCCAAAGTCTCTAAAAAATTGAGGTACCTATTTTGCAAAGGGAAAAAGATTCTAAACAAATACAGAAAGTATCTAAGATGGTGTTTCAGGGCTCTTTGCCTGGGCTTAGACTTGCTTCCTTTTTTTGTTTTTTTTGTTTGTGTGTGTGTGTGTAACAAGCAGCTTGTCCAGCTGACAAATTCTGCAATAAAAATGATTTTTGAAGGACAATTCAGTCTATGCTTGTCCTAAGTGAATAGTTTGCTACTTTGAGTCTATTGAAACAAAGAAACAAAGCAGAGTTAACTTTTTCACAATCACACTAAAGAATGTCAGAATGTAGTGCTTCAGCTCTGGCCTGAATCCAATGTGATGTGTGTGCTGTTTACCTTTAAAGCAACATGAACTACAATTTATTGACTCCTTGTAGTAGTTGCTCATTTTAATAAAAGTGTATATGCATATTTATCTATTCAGCAAATTTCTGTTGAACTCCCTATTCTAATTAATGCTTGAAAATATTGTTCCTTCATGAGGGCTTTCATTTGAAGTCTTGTGTATGGAGAAAGAATGGAAGAAAGAAGATACTTCGGGCCAGATCTAGCAAAATGCTCCATGCAGGTCTCTAGAAATAAGCTTTTTTTTTTTTTTTTAAACTCTAGTCAAAGAAACAAAAGCCAAAAGGAAGAGGAAGCTGATTGTTGACAGCGTCAAAGAGTTGGACAGCAAGACAATTAGAGCTCAACTCAGTGATTATTCTGATATTGTCACAACTTTGGATCTGGCACCACCCACCAAGAAGCTAATGATGTGGAAAGAGACAGGAGGAGTGGAAAAGCTTTTCTCTTTACCTGCTCAGCCTTTATGGAATAACAGACTACTGAAGGTGATATAGGTTGAAGGGTTTTTTATTTCATGTTCTTTATGACTCATGTTCGATGAAATACTTTTCAGCTACATGACACTCTTCCCTAAGTCATAGGATGAGCCTTGCCTTACCTGAAATAATGAAATAACGCATTTCTAAAGGACAGGTTTAAAATGAGTTTCCTTGGTATTTAAAAACGAGGGAGACATTTTAATGATGCTCTCTCCTCAGCTTCCTATAATAATTTGCTTAATTACATTGTCTTAATGCAGGTTATTTTTTATGTGTTGTTTTTTAAAACACAAGACTGCTGTTTTTTTAATAGAATTGTCTTTGAAAATTTTTCATTTTACTAATTAGCTGCTTTCTGCTTATATGAGTTCAGCAAATAAGTTTCAGGGCATCTGGGATGTTTGCACAGTACATTGACTATTACTCTTTTTTAACCTGATTTACCATAATGCAAAGTATTCCACAGCAGCAACATGGTAAACCTGCTTTTTACTGCAAGCACTGCCATGTAGTACTTTCAAAGATGATTTTTAAAAATTGTGTTTGGGGAGATACTTTCCTCAGTAATAAAGCCACTGGTAAAATGTCCATTCTGTAGCTGACCTCTTTACTACCTCACCATGTTCATGCAAGCAGCCCTAAGTAGCCCTAACTAAACTCAGTGGGTTACAAAAACAAAACAAAAAGAGAAACATGGAAAGTAGAGGGGTTAATTGAGAGAGGATGGGATTGGAGAGGATGGGGTTCATTGGTAGTAATAGGAGTGTAGGGTAATGGAGGTGGTGAATATAATCAAAATACATGATATACATGTATGGAAGCATGGAATCAATTGGGTATAATTATTACATGCTGATTCAGAATGTGGGAAAAGCCATTTTCTGTGAAAATATTGATTATGTTACCATTTTATAATTTCATTTTGTTTTCATTCTTTGATACATTCATACATAAAATGGATTCATGGCTATTTATAATTTTAAAGATGAGAAACTTAAATTATTACAAAGAAGAACAATTATGAGCTGCTCTTCATGTGAGATAATCACATATGGTGCATACACATGAATGTTGTAGTTATTAAAAGAATTTTACATGTTATTAAGGTTACCACTGTATATTAAGTGAAGAAAAACACAATATAAAAATATTTAGTAGCCAGTTACCCATTAATGTAAAAATAACTGCAGAAAAATAAATTTGAAACTTTCAAGCTTCAATAATAGATACAAGTGTTAATACTAAATTACTTTAAGATAGAATGAAATATAAAAACGATACATTAGGTTGAAAAATGATAAATTGTCGGTAGACTAGATACTGATTGTGAATATTAAACACTCCAGAGTGAAATTAGAAAGATAAATCTTGGTGGGCTTTCAGTTAGTATCATTTACTAATTGATATTTTCCTTGCCCTTTGATAGCTTTTTACCCGCTGTCTTACACCACTTGTACCTGAAGACCTCCGGAAGAGGAGAAAAGGAGGCGAGGCAGATAATTTGGATGAATTCCTCAAAGAATTTGAAAATCCAGAGGTTCCCCGAGAGGAGCAGCAGCAGCAGCAGCAGCGGGATATTATCGGTCTGTTCTGTTGGGAAAGTCCCCACGTGAACTTAGGAGTATTTGCCAGAAAGTTTACCTTTGTGTTGCCAAATTAGAAGAAATGAGAATTGAAAGTGTGCTTAAGTTTTTGGAAAAGGAGGTATTTTCAATCTATTTACCTTAATAAATTGGAAGCTTTGTTCTTCAGTGAGTTCATATTCAGGACTGGTTGAATTGAAATAACTTAAAGGATTATCTGCGTTGGACTGTGGGGTGAAACTTGAGACCTTCCCCCAACCCATTTATCATTATAAATGGAGTAATCTTTGCAGAAATGAAATTTTGTCTAGTCTTCTTTGTTAGGAAGATTACCTATGTCTTTGTCATCATACACTAATTTTAGAAGTAAATTGTAAAATATTATTCATACTTAACTGTTTTCTTGTGATAATTGCAGATGAGCCCATTGTGGAAGAACCAAGTCGCCTCCAGGAGTCAGTAATGGAGGCCAGTAGAACAAACCTGGAGGATTCAGCCATGCCTCCACCACCTCCTCAGGGAGTTAAGAGAAAAGTTGGACAAGTTGATCCAGAGCCTGTGGTACCTGTAAGTCAGGGAGCTTGGGAAATGTTTGTGCATTTATTGGCAATTGGCATTTAAGAAGCCCTTTGGAAGTGCCTTGATTTAAGCAGAGTACATAGCCTTTACAAAATGAGCAATGTGAAACAGCATAGAACAAGTGGCTGCAAACTTGGGTTTTACTGTCACCAGTGATGGGCGGTGTACACTTGCATGACTGAGAAATTGAGTAGTAGCTGGCCACCTCACACATTGGCTATCATTAAGTCTAGCTCAACTAGGAAAATTGAATATTAAAGGAAGCCTTAGGTCTGGAATGGGGCATCCCAATGTTAAGTTCGAAGTAACAATTCAGAAAACAGGCTTTTTAGTAACATTGAGTTCCTGTCAGTCTCCCCCAGGAGAAAACTGGCAGAAGAAACCTTCCCAGCCATAAGAACTAGTTCTCTGTGACTTTTGGTGACCTCTGGCGGTAAGGACCTGTCAGAGGAGCCTTCTCTATGAACTCAGAAATCAACAGAGGTAGTAGATGAGTGACTCTACTGATTCTCTTCTGGTAGTTGCTTAAAGATTTCAGTGTTCTCAAATGTTTAGATTAAGCTCAAAATGACAGAAATACCACAGATGGGCCCAGAGAAAGAATATCATTTTTATTATTTGTTGCCATAAAAGTTGCAAAGCTCTTACTGAAAATCACAACTTAGGATTTCAAGTCATATTATAATATCTAAGTAATTTATGCAGTAATACTAAACTATGAAGGTTGGATATATGACTCTGAGAAAGTGTTAAGATAGAATATGTTTCAGGGTGATAGATAATTTCAGAAAGTCCTTTTATGTTACAATTTAAAAAACCTGAATAGTAATAGTCAATATTTGACTGAAGAAGTATGGAAATATAAATCTGATATTTCTATGTATCTGGAGACCTTAACCATCCAGAAAGAAGGCTTCCTTAAAGAAGCTATCCTTAAAATATGTATCTTGAATGACTTTTTGTGATTTTTTTTTTTAAGCCTCAGCAGGTAGAACAAATGGAAATACCACCAGTAGAACTTCCCCCAGAAGAACCTCCAAATATCTGTCAGCTAATACCAGAGTTAGAACTTTTACCAGAAAAGGAGAAGGAGAAAGAAAAAGAAAAAGATGAAGAGGAGGAGGAGGAGGTAAGGCAATTGTTTCAAAGACCCAATGAATGGATTTTCATTTTAGAATTAGCTCTTTTACTTCACCAGGCTGTTATACTCATATTGTAACTAAGTTAAGTGATAGGTGTCAGAATGATGAAATATGTTCAGTTAGAATAAAATGTTATCTTAAGTCTTAGTTTCTTAAATGATCATCGAGTATGTGAAACATGCTATGCTGAGTTCATAAGTTCCCCTGGTAGGGGTTAAAAGGCAAGGAACTGCCCTTGCCCTTGTTCCTTGATTGCTAAATTACTTAGAGGTGTTTTTATTATCCTGTGGATAATCAGATACTCACTTGTTGTCCATGTGCCTTGTCTGTTTGATTTTCTTTTAATTAGAACAGAGTAAGGCATGACTTAATCTGAGGAAGGTTTAAATGTAGAAATGCTTTAGAGATGTTTTTCCTGGGAGCTGGTTTTTTTTTTTTTTTTTCTTAGATCCTTAAAGCGTCTCCCTTTCTTGTTTCTGTATCATTAAGATAATAATTTAAAATAGGTATTTTTTAGGTAGCTGAAAAGGAAGTTATTAAAACTTCTCCCAGGATAACTATATATAGACTGAATACATTCTTACTAGCACCTATATATATCTAATTTATCTTCCTGTCATTTATGGTAGTTGATACTTATCTTTAATGTAAATATTACGTTACAGCCATAATTTATTTTCCAACCACTTTGAGTTGAAATGTGCCGTTACCTCAACCATAGTACTGAATCAGTATTAAAGTTGTGCTTTGTGCTAAGTATAAAGCTGCTGGCCCTGGTTCTTGGACCATGACATGTACCAGTATAGCTGGGGAATATGGCAGCTCCTGCCCTACACTATTGTTAGAGTTCAGAAAGTCATCTAGACAGCTGGTAGAAAGTGAAATGTATATTAGGCATTAGTAGTCCTATAAACCAGTACTAGACACTCAGCCAGTGTGCAAGCTCTTCAGTCCTGGTTCATGATGATAGTAGTCTGCCAAGATAAGTCATCTAGAAAATCATATTACAAAAAACAACTTTATATATAGTCGAAATCAGCATCATGCTTAATGAATGCCATAGTGATTTATGTTATAACGTAAGTTCGTTAACCCAAGACCTGAAGTTCAGTCCCACATTCTACACCTTAGACCACATTCTTAAAGTATGTTGCGGAACTGAACCTGCAAACAAATGTTTGTTTGCAGGTACTTTGCTTTTTATCCCAAGAACTTCTAATGTCACGATAGATGGCAAATGGTTTTCAAAAAGCAAGATCGAGTTATATTTTTCTGTGATTCAAGCTACATTAACTAAGAACTCTTGGTAGATAAAGAAATTTGGTTCATTTTCAGCAGCACAACACATTTTTGTAAACTTCTGAGAGGTTATTTTTATTCAGGATGAAGATGCTTCAGGGGGTGATCAGGATCAGGAAGAGAGGAGATGGAACAAAAGGACTCAGCAGATGCTTCATGGTCTTCAGGTAGGTTGGTGAAAGAAGGTTTGCAGAAGTCGTTATCGTACGGCCTTAGTGTTACAGGAGCAGGCAAGACTTCTTGGGTTGTTCAACAGAAATCAATTAACAAACTTTGATGTTGAATATTTCTTTTCTTGTTCAAACTCATTAGGTGCTAGTTGTTGCTATTCCATCATTCTAGATGTCCATAGAAATATATTTTGATCTATTGTAGATCTTTGAGCTTTCTTTAGCTGTTAGACATAAATACAATAATATTTTTTAGGCCTTACCTTCTTGGTTAACATGGGAATCAATAGTACACTATTAACAAATCTAGACTTAGCTTTCAACAGAATATAGTTTACTTTTTTCCAATATCAAAATTGGCATCGTATGGTTACTGTATTTTATTATGTGGAATACTTAAATTCAACTCTTTTGCTTTGTTTTATTTCAGCGAGCTCTTGCTAAAACTGGAGCTGAGTCTATCAGTTTGCTTGAGCTTTGTCGAAACACAAACAGAAAGCAGGCTGCAGCAAAGTTCTACAGCTTTTTGGTGCTTAAAAAGCAGCAAGCAATTGAGCTGACACAGGAAGAACCGTACAGTGATATCATCGCAACACCGGGACCAAGGTTCCATATTATTTAAGGAGCTAGAAGCATTATAGCTAGTGTTTATTCACTAGTGCATATAAATTGCCCCCGTGCGTAGGGCACCGAGAACCCTTAAAAAGAATTTTTAGATTTTTGTCTGTACAAAACCTCTGCCTTTTCTTTCTTCATTTTTTCCATTGTTTTTTAATATGTCCATTTCATTTTTTAAGGGAAACTGCTTATGTGGGTTGGGTTTGTGTTCCAGTAAAGGAAACAGTGTTCCCAAAGACCCAGGCCTATTTTAACAGTTCAGAACATGTGTGCAATGTTGATGCATTCAGTAATGTTGAGGAGCAGTCAAGTCCTCATTACTATCTTCATTTTCCATTACTGTATTCAAAAGGAAAACCAGCCTAGGAAAATGGCTGACTATTTTAAAACTTTCAGTTTATGTCCTTTGACAGGAAGAAAAAGTAAGACTGCAGTCTGGCTAATAATTATACTTAGAAATAGTACGTAAAGCAACAGGGATTTTCCTCAGATCATGTTTAAAGTCCTAATTCCAGTAATGTGCAAGAGTTTGTGAATTTGCATTGTGACTGGTCCCCTTCAACTACAGGAAAAACTAGCTGGGTTGAAAACGTTGTGAGAATGATTCCTTTTGAGTGGTCATTAACTTTGCTGTCCTGAATTCTGTTTAGTGCAGCTCCAGAATGATCAGAAATAGACTTGGTACAGTGGCCTGACTACAGGGGCTGTAAATCAGTTTCTAGAAGATGTTGAAATGTGTGTGTTTGAGTAATCCAATCATGAAAATAGAAACCCCCTGCCTGCTAAGGGCCGGACTAATGGAAAATTATACACCAGGTTGACTTAACCTTTAAGCAAACAGTGCTGTAAAAACTAATTGCTTCTCTGATATTTATTATAAATGGTAGTACTGATCTCTTTCCAGTGCTGCACACTCCTGTGTTTGGAACTTTTTATCTTACTAGCTTTGCAACTGTACTCCTGTATCCAGTTTCCTATAATTTAAATGAAGAAAAACATCCAGATAAAGGCTTTATTATTAACAGATCAGATAGCACCAGAAATCATGTGACTGTTATATCAAAATATGTCTTGACTTTTTAGGACAAAGTTATGCTGAAAGTTCTAGCTTAAGTGTTGGCACTTTTGTGGGGAAAAAAAAATCACTTAAAAATTCAAGACTTCCATGTATACCCAGTAATTTAAAATTATGTGAAATATTTTAAATTTGTGAACTCGTAATTACTATTTTAATGATTCAGTTTCTTGAGAATGGTAAATGTATAAAATTGCTATTGCAGTTTTATTTTCAATATAATGTGCCTGTAAACCATGGGTTCCCCTTTTGTACAAAAACAGTGTAGATAATTGAATGTTTGATTATAGAAAGGTCATTAGTTTCTTGTTACACATTTTGTTAGTCTGGTTTTTGTCGCTTATTGGGTTTAATATTGTTCTTGAAAATAGTTGATGCTATGTTATGTATAACTTTTCTAATAAAAGTTGTGTTATAAGCTGTATGTTTTGGAATATATTCACTGGTGTTTCTTAGGAAAAAAGTTCACTGAGTCACTTTATTTAATACTTTCATTTAGAGATAGAGATGTATTATGTGGGTTTTCAGGAATAGAATTCTTCTGTGCTTACAGTTAACATTAAATCTCAAGTCTAGTATATTGAGGTAGGTTGCGGTATAGGACAATCAGAATAGGTCTCAGAGAAAGTAAGGTTCTAAGCAGTGAGAGACTTGGAAGAGGTTTAGACAAAGGGATAAAAGGGGCAGAATGTTGCAGATTCAGGAACCTTACAGGAAAGAGGCCTGCTGGGCCCTTGAAGAAAACAAGATTAGTGTGGCTGGAACAATGAAGGCAACAAGTAGATACACAGGAGATGGTACAAGCCAGATCTTTCCCAGCAGACATCCCTGACATCTTGCCCATTTCAGTCACCCAGGAACTTTCACACACGCCAGCTAGAAGGGTCCATTCCCTGCCAAGTGTCCCTACTTGCTCCTTTTTCATTATGTAGGAATTTTGGTGGGTCTCCTACCACCCCCATGGGAATGCTTCTGAAAGGTGTGTTTTTACTTTGACGATGTAATTAAGAACAATTCCTAATGTGTCACTATTATCTGAATTTGAGACTAGGTCGACTTACAGTTAGAACGATACTTTTAGCATCAATTCATTCTTGGATCTCAATTTTCTGCATTACAAAATTTGGTGCCACATTTGTGATCTTGTAAAAATTCATAAAGTAAAGAATGCACACGGAGTGCCCAAAACTGGGTATTCAATTTAATGTTAATTGTGATAAACAAGGGATTCATGACAGAAGAAATGAGGACCATGACAGTGTGGGGTGCCAAGTAGACTGGGGAGTCTCAGCCACATGCCTCTGAATGCCCTCTGAGGCGCTGGTCTTCCAGAGTCCGCAGTGCTCTTGGCCCTGCTACTACCAAAGCTTTCTCACCATCTTAGAAAGCTCCAGTTTTCAGATCTCTTGAAATTCTTCCAAACATTTATACGACTTAGTACTAAAATGTAAAGTAATCCCAAATTACAATTCTGTGGGGAGAAAATCCTAGCCTGGAGAGTGTACATCTACACCCTGTTAGAAGCATGAGTATTGTTTCTGGGATGATAGGATCAGCTGATGATGTCACCTACAACAGGACTTGAAGCCGTGGTTAAAAAATAAAAGGATATCACATTAAAGTCTTGATATAAAGGTGATTTTGTCTGTATTTAAAGCCTGACTCATTTATCACTGGTGGGTCCTAGGTGAGCCTATTTGTGTGTGAAAGTTAATGTAGTGCATGTGTCCTGTGGCAGAGGTCAGAGGACAACTTTTAGGTTTCCCCTCCTGTACTGAGGCAGTGTCTCTCATTTCTGCCACTAGCTAGACCCTCTCTATCTCTGGCATTTCCTCCCATCCTTTGTAGGTTCCAAAAATAAAAAACAGGTCATATTGTTGACTACGCCTACTTTATTTCATAGAATTTCTCATTCATAGCCACAAATGACAGGATTTCACCCTTTCATGGTTGAGTAAATATTTCATTGTTTATATGCATGTCCATTGTTGGCCATAGGTGATTGCATATCTTTGCTATTGTGAAACAGGTTTTCTCTAGGGTGTACAGCAGCATCTGCCCGTTTCTTCATTTCTGCTTCCATTTCAGCTGTGCTTCATTCTGGTATGAGTGCTAATGGCGGGCGTTCCGGAACTCCGTCCACTGACCTTGCGTGACTGTTGCTGTCTTAAAGTCAGTTTACATGGCCATTGCTATCTTAAAGTCAGAACAACTGTGCCTTTGTTCATGAGACCCTTACAAAAGGGACCCCACTAATCTTCCCTTGTGAAAAGTGTGGTTAATGAGGTTAAGGCAGGTTTAGAGTAGCTATGCTGGGACCTGGGACCAGTCTTTGAAGATCTTTGAAATTCCTGGAAGTCATCCCCATTACTGAGAGCACTCCAAAAGGAACACCCCCTCCTGAGGAACTAACTCCAATACTCCACAAAGAAGATGGTCAGCCTCCCTATGAAAAGATATGGGGATGAGCTCTCCATATCAAAGAACCGATCAAAGAACCAGTTTGATCTCCAGTCCCACATGGGCATAAGATCAACTGGGTTGGGCCCTAATATGAGCTAACTAATGAAGAAACCATTTTTCCAAGGCTTATCTAAATGTATAAACATACCTGACCTTGGCAGCCATGCTCCTCGTGTCACTCCATGTCAGGAGTCCATGATTTATTTTCCAGCTGCTGGCTCCTCCTGGATTCCATGCCTGAAGTCCATGCCCTAGCCCCTCATGGCACTCCACATCTGGAGTCCATGAGTTGCATTCTTTCTGTCCTCTAATAAACTGCCTTAATCCTCTACACATGTTTTGGTTTCACTCTTTGACTCCAACACAAGAACCCCGCAACAAGGTAACAGTGCAGGCCTCCACGGAGGGTTGTTTATAGTTTAGCTGGGGGATAACATTTGGTATAGTTTCTGTAAGTGCCAGTACTGTAAGCATCCCTTCACCCTTGATCTGTAGGTAAATCCAATTAAACTCATTCACCAAGCTAGACTTGGGCAGAATTATTTCTTTGGTCTGTTGGTTACCCAGTCCGGGGTGGTCAGATGGTTGGTTCGCATCCCCTCAAGAAAAGTTGTATAATCATGGTCCAGTCAGGTCAGTAAGTGCAGTGAGGAATAAAGCGGTGGGGATAAGTTGGAGGTGAACTTGATGAAGAGGTGGGGAACCAGAAAAGCATCTGCTGAAACTGCTGCTGTGGTCAACCACGTGTGGCTGTGTGACTTGGCTTCCTTTCCTGTTGCTGGGGTGAAATATTCTGACAGAAGCAGCTTAAAGGCGAAGGGTTTATTCAGACTCATGGCTCAGAGGTCCATCACGGGAAGAGCCTGCAGCCACACAGCACTCACCCCTGGAAGCAGACAGCAATGAAGAAAAGATTCTTGGTGCACAGCCTGGCTTGGTTTACACAGCCCAGGAATCAGTGGCCCTGCCCACGCTTAAAAAGGGTCTTCCCACCTCAGTTAATGGGATGAGCATAATCCATAGACATTTTCAGAGGCTATGGATAGTACCCAAGTGTCACCAAAGGCTCCCCTCTCTTGGTGAAAGAGTTGTGGATTAACATTAACAGATCATACTGCATTTGAAAATTAGTAACTAAACAAGAGTAGGAAAGGCTGTGTTATCTCATGGTTCTGGAAAGGACAGTGGGGAAGCGAGAACCATTCTGATGTAATGGGCAGGGACCCCACGTCCCAAAGTTTTCACAACATACTGCAACACAAGGACATGTCACATTCAAACACTACAAACACCTTACACTGCTGGAAATGTTAATCTAGTCACTATGGAAACTGAAAACTGAACCACTGTACATGGTGGTTTTGTTTTTATTCCAGCTGTAGCATTACTGAGTATATATCCAAAGAAACTGAAATCTGGGCGTTAACAGACATCTGCAGCAGCACATTTACTGTAGCACTATTTGTAATAGGCAAAGCAAGGGGCACAACCTCTAAGTGTCCATTGACAGGCAAATGGGTAAAAAAAATGTTCTTTATATATACACAATGGGCTATTAAGCTGTAAACCAAACAGAATTCGGTCATTTGAAGCAACATAGAGGGAACTAAAGGACATTAAATAAAATAAGGCAGGTACAGATAAACAAATACTGCATGTTCTCATGTATAGCAGCCAAAAGGTTCATCCAAAGAGTAGAGAACCTCACTGTTCCCAAGCCTGGGAGAAGCACAGCAAGGGAGGATGTCAGCAAGTTTGGAGGTGCAGCTGGATAGGAAGAACAGCGTCCAGTGTTCAGGAGAACTCTAGATAGCATCTTTAATCATATTAGTTGGATATTTGAAGTAAATGGCTAGTAGGTTCTTGAGCTTTCCCAATAAATGATTTGTGTCTGAGGTGACGGGCGTGTCATTACATTATTAACATTTGATCCAGATTCTTAGGTGAAGACTTCTGATTTTTAAGCATGATATATGAATGGTGTGTGATCACAAATACTTCTAAAGCTACAGGACCAGACAGATCCAGCCCGGAGTCCCATAGCGTGTGTTTGTTTTATTTGTTTTTGACAGGGTGTCATTTTAACCCAAATTGGCTTCAAACCCTTGATACTCCTACTTCAGCCTTTCAAGTGCTAGGATTACAGGTGTACCACCACACCCAGCTCAGTCTCTCACTGTGGATTCTGTTGAGTGTACAGTGTGGGTTACAAGGAAGTAATTTCCACAAAAGGATATATTGACCTTTTCTTCAATCACTGTTTGAAATGTCACAGCCCAGCTGACTGTCTCATCCCCCCTTCCCCAAGATCTTTATTTTATTTTCCAGATCCACAGAGAGAAAGCTTTCCTGGTTTTATGCAAAACTCTGTGTGATGTATTAGGATTTTTTTTGGCATATGGGTGTTCATGTGTGTTTGCATGTGGGTGGGTGTACATGTGCGTGTGTAAGAGGGCACTTTTGAATGTGTCTGCCTGTGGAGATCTAAAGGCAACATCGGAAATCATCCAGAATCCTTCTACATCCTTATTTCTTTACTCTGGGGTTTCCCAGGCCACCGCCATTTCTGGAAGACTGGGATCCTAACTCAGGTCCTTGTGAGGCAAATGTTTTAAACCCTAAGCCATTTCTCCAGCCCTGATTTTTTTTTTTTTAGATGAGCCTACCAAATGATGAATTTTATCAGAATATCTCCACATGTGCATTTCATGTGTCTAATCATATTACAGCAGCCAAAAGGTTCATCCAAAGAGTAGAGAACCTCACTGTTCCCAAGCCTGGGAGAAGCACAGCAAGGGAGGATGTCAGCAAGTTTGGAGGTGCAGCTGGATAGGAAGAACAGCGTCCAGTGTTCAGGAGAACTCTAGATAGCATCCTTAATCATATTAGTTGGATATTTGAAGTAAATGGCTAGTAGGATCTTGAGCTTTCCCAATAAATGATTTGTGTATGACCCTACTGTATTGTTAACTTTTCCCCATGGCATTTCCGGAAGTTAACATTCTGAGCCTAGTAGGACACGAGACATGAAAACCTAGAGAGAAAATTCTCATCTCAAGTCTCAAAAGTAAAAAAAAAAAAAAAAAAAAAAAAAAAAATGCAGTGATTCCAGATGTTGCCGAGCCCACAAAACATGTGGAAGACATTTGAGTCTGGTAGGGTTGGTGCCAAATGCTCCTTTGGTTCTGAGGCAGGCCTTCCTGGATGACATGGTCGGAAATGGAAATTAGTCTTCAAGAGTTTCTATCTCAAGTGCTTGACTAACTGGTGTGAGGATGTGTCCTCCAATCAGCTAGGCATGGTGCCCTGGGACCAGTGAGGCCTCAACTCGCTCACAGCTGCTGTGGAGAAACTCAGGGGTGCAGTGAAGTCTGCCAAGTTGAGCTGGTACCATGGCATCTCCAAAAGGCCTGTGGCCAAGAGAGGATTATCCCAGCTGCTGATGGACTCCAGGTGCTATGGAAATGAATGACGGCGCAGTAGTAGTTACTCTGCATGGCTGCTGATAAAATCATGACAAGACTGCTTAAGGGAACAAGGGGTTTATTTTCTCTGATTGTCAGATTACAATTCCCAGTCCAGCTTGGCAAGAGAGCACACACACCATCACCAAATGGCTGAGGAACTGGCCACACCATAACCACATAAGAGCTGACAGAGGGACAATCTTCGCTTGCCAGATCAACATGTCTGGCCAAGTGTACACAAGGATGCCAACTTTCTCCACCAGCTCCCTCCATCTTATTCACCTGCCCAGAGCCTATTTCCACCCACCATGGGTGGATCTTCCACATCAACCAGACAACATCCTGCAGGTTTGCTCTGGGTTTAACTACTAATTGTCTACAAATGTCCCCAGAACTCAAATCCTCAACCATCAAATTGACACCTGTATGTAACTATGACAGGCATCAATGGGCAGATGATAAGCGCATCCACTGCGACCTTCAGAACAGCATCGCAGCTTGTCAAGTGAGCTTGGGCTCTTATCGAGAACATAGAATTGAGAGAGAGAGAGAGAGAAAGAGAGAGAGAGAGAGCCCTGTGTGTTCAATGTAAGCTTGGCCTCTAAGTAGAAAACACAGCAAATGGCTTAACTTCTGGAGGCCTTGGTCTCTTTGGAGGAAACTTTCAGCATGACTCTTGGAAAGCACCAATCATGGATTACGAGCAGGAGCCCCATGCCTGGCTGCTGGCTGTTTTCCAGCTGCAGATTCTTCTGCATGCTTTACCTTGAGCAGGATGGACGAGTGCCAGGAGTACTGATGTGAACAGAACAGATGCAGTATTTCCCTCTGTGGGGCTTATGGTTTAGTAAATACAAGACAGTTGGCTTCCCCAAGACTTTGGACTTTCCTTAACATCACCCAAATTATTCCCCCATCTTCTTTATTTCCACTGAGCCTTGTGTATACCTCTGCTGGAAACATCACAAGCCTGCCATTTCTCTTAGGTACTTGACGAGGAGCTTTTGAAAGCTGTATGTGTGTAATCACAGAATCACCTGTCACTGCATATGCTGAGCATGAGGAGATCTGATTAGATCCACCAGACCACTGGCACAGGGTGGAAATCCCTCCCGTGAAACCAAAGCCTGAAGATACTGATATCGAGAGCAGAATGTAAACATTTTACAGATTTGAACTCTCCTTTTGAAAAAAAATTTAAAAAAAAAAGGAAAAGGAAATATAAGAGAATTATCTGTCTATCCGTGTTCACCTCCTGGCCGCCAAGTGTCCTCCATGAACATTACTGGCTCACTATCCATTCAAGAATCACCAAGCAGAGCCCTGCCTCTCTCATCAAGCCAGAGGCAAAGGTTTGCCCTTTTGATTTTAGGTTAGAATGAGTGACGGGGGGGGGGGGGTGGAGGAACAGGTGGCACAGTATCCCATTTGGAAGAGAGCCCCACAGAATTAAATTAAGCAGAAAACTACAGAATCCTTGAATTGGGATATCAAATCCCCATGCTCATTACTGGGATGAAGTTTGTTTTCAGAAAACAACAATGCTATTTTTTCCTCCTCCTCCCCTCCCTCTGGAAGATAACAGCACCTGGTAAATTTGAAATTTCTTCCCTCAGGCCATCCCAAATTTGTTTACATTGACTCTGAGACGCACCAGGCAGCGGGAAACACCTCATGGCATGAACTGCCAGCCTTGTGATCGTCTAGGGCACTACTAGAGGTAGTATATGTACATAAACTGATCTAGAAAGATGGAGTTATGTCAGCAACAATGCAGCTTCCTCAGAATGAAGAGTTGTGGTGTCAGATGACGATGTTGGGCTCTAAGTCTATGTAGCAAGGTAGGATGACAGCATGGTGAAGGTTGATTTGTCTGTGAATGTTAGCTTAGATGATCGGGTGTAATTCCCACACCTATAGGGGTTCTGGAAGGGTCTCTATAGCAGAAGCAACTTCCATGAACTTCCTGAAAATTCATCCCAATTGATGATCTCTATGAACATTTCCTACAAGATAAAATTAATGAAGATTTTGATGCAGGGAAAGGGTCTTTTGGCTGTCCCATCTGGGGTGTCAAATGTTTCAGGGACAGGAAACAACCGTCCCAGTGTTGCAGAGTTCTTGTGTTCCAGAGTCAAAGATTGAAACCAGAACACATGTAGAGGATTAAGGTAGAGTTCATTAGAGAAGAGAAAGGTTGGAACTCATGGACTCCAGACGTGGAGTGCCATGAGGGGCGAGGGCGCCGGAGAACTCATGGATCCTTAGCATGGAATCCATGAAGAGGCAGGTAGCTGGAAACGGACTCATGGCACTAATATGCCATGAGAGGCTAGGTCACACTGGAGAACTCATGAGAAGCAGGCATGAAACTAGAAAGAACTCATGGCACAAGTGCCACGAGGGGTTAGGGCATGGAAGAACTCATGGACCCTTGGCATAGAATCCATGAGGAGCAGGCAAGAAGCTAAAAACGGACTCATGGCACAAGTGCCACGAGAGGCTAGGGTGCGGGAGAACTCGTGAGAATGAATAGCTGGAAAAAGAACTCATGGCACCTTGAGTACCATGAGGGGTAAGGTGCCAAAAATGGCTGCCAGGGCCAGGCATATTTATACACCTAGACAAGCCCAGAGGAAACTGGCTTTTTCCCATTGGTTAGTTTCCATTGAGGCCCAACCCGGTTGCTCTTGGGCCCACTAGAGGTCAAGTTGTTGGATATGGAGAGCTCATAATCCCTTCATAGGGAAGTTGGCCATCTTATCTCTGGGAGGATTGGAGTCAGTTCCTAGCATGGGTGTTCCTTCAGGGTGATTCCAGCAGTGGGGGATGACCTTCAGGAATTCCAAAGACCTTTAAGACCTTGAGAGATCCATCCCAGCTCTAATCCTGCCTTAATTTCAATTTAATGTTTACTGTGTTAAGGGTTGGGACCATTTGAAGAAATAATTCTTTCAATGATGTCTTCAGAGCTAAGGAGGATAGACATTTGTGTGATGTCCCTCGAGGAAATGTCTCACACTGCCTATAAAGCATATAAAGATCTCCAGCTTTTCTTAGCAATATGGTTGGTGGTCTGCAAAGAATAGAGGACTGTGAACACACAGCTCCAGGCACAGCTGATCCTCCTCTTCGAAGTCAGATCATTTAAAAAGAAGACACTAAAATATCAGAGAAAGTATGAAGTGGTAAGTGGAAGCTCCCAAGTCTTTTAGGTACCTTTTAAAATTCTTCCAGAAAAACTCATGAGTAACTATATATGGATATCTTTCAAAGAAAGTATATAGCTATAGATACATAATTCTTTGATAGACAAGTGTAAAGTTATTATAGTCATGCTGGCAACTTTTTAAATTTTGAAAATATGTGTTGAGTACCTCTCCAATGAATATATATGATGCTGGTTTGTTTTCTTAACCCCATGCTGCGATTCATCTGCATTTTTGCTGATAAAATCATGACAAAACTGTTCAAGGGAACAAGGTGTTTATTTTTCTTATGCTTGTCTGGTTACAGTTCTTGGTCCAGGACCATCACCAAAGGCTGCACCATCTCCATATAACAGCCGAGAGAGAGACAATTCTTACTTGCCAGACCAGCATTTTATTTCCCTCTCAGGGGTCTAGTTCCACCCACTATGGGTTGGGCCTTCCATATCAACTAGATAATCTCCTGCAGGTTCACTCTGAGTTTGGCTTAACTACTAATTGTCTACAAATGTGCTCCTTTGAAAAGCTCAAGCCCTCAACCATCAAGTTGACACCCGTACCTAACTATGACAGGCTACATGCTAGAATGTGCATCAAAGTTATTTAACCCATACTATATGGATCAATAGGTATGTCAGTCATTACTGCATTGTGTTAATCAAATAATTTGATTCTCCAAGAACAACTGCACTTGATATCCTATTCTAAGATCTTGAAAACACCTATTCTTTCAGAGAAATTCATGCTCATCTTTCCACTTGTTTAAAGTAAGCTGTTCTTTATCACAAATCAAATGTGTTGATTGTATAGTTAGATGAGCAAGCATTCTTGTACAGTATAATGTTTAAGTTGCTTTGTTTGTTTGCAGCGCTGAGAACTGAGTTCAAGACCTCAAACATGCTAGGTAAACTCCTTGCCACAGAACTACATCCTCAGCCCTTTCAAATAGATGTTTGTCCAAATTTCTACCAGCAGGGCATCACGTAACCCGATTCTTCTTTCTGCTCTTCCTGAGACTCCCTAAGATGGGAAATAATTCTGTGGCCAGTGATTACTACCCATATAGTTGTGCAGATAAGTCTCCAGCTTCAAAACTCTTCCATGTACTATCATTCCCTGGACCAGTACTTAAGCTTCTAATGACCTACTTAAGGATTGCATGTCAAATTCTCCACTCATCCAGTCCCTCAGTCTCCTTGAGTTTAACAATTAGCTATATGCATATAAGGTAACATATAAGCCCTCACTTGGAAGTTTGTGTTCAGTCTGTTGGTTATAGGTGTCACTCTTATATCTGATTCAGAGATGGCTGCTCTCAAGAATCAGATATTACCAGACCATGTGTTGCTTGCCATGTAGCAGTCTAGCCCAGATGTGATAGGATTGTGAAGAGCAGTAAGGAAGGGCATAACCCACTACAGGGCTTGTTTCAAAACTCAGTTTTGTGATCAACATGGAATCAATAGCCAAAGCAAACCTAGTTTCCAAGTCACAGTCAGCATGAGGAGAACTCCACAAGCAGTGTGGATTCAAGGATAGGGATTGGTGTGGACATTTGAAAAAGAATCTAGCAGTCTTGCTTTAAAAAAAAAAAAAAAAGGAGGGGGGGAGACTCTTTGTACTGTAATTCTCCCCAAAGTAGTTTTTATCATAATTCAGGATAACCCCCAGGGGGGCAGGGTACATCTTCATGCATGATTTTACAAGAAAATAGTTTTTAAAAGATTGTTTGAATTCTGTAGTTCTTAATGTCACTTTTATCTCCCTAGCATCTGTTCCTTTGGCAGGTCCACTCGCCTTTCAGGTTGTGGTTATAATGGGTTGTGAGGCATGAAGCCACATCCCAGCCTCTCTTGCACCCCATGGCTCAGATCTGGCTGAGATTTAGAAGCCAATTCAAGGAGAGAACACACATGCCCAGTGAAACCAGTCAGCTGCCTTCACTGGCTATGACCTATGGAATAGGGGCGTGAGGGTTTGTCAACCTGATCCTTAGCAGGCAGCATCTGGACACACCTAAGAGGGCTTCTCTAAATCAAAGTTGGCTTCAGGACATGCCTGTGAGATGGTCTTTATTGTATTCATTAATGTGAGGACCATCCCCTGGGCAAGGAATCTAGGACTGTATATAGACAGAGTTGACCAGCAAGGATGCCAGCATTCACCTGTTGCTTTCTACTCTGGCCTGTGACTATGGCACGACCAGTTCCCACAGGCTCCTGATGTTGTGACTTCCCTGCCAATGGGGATTATAATCTGAAACTGTGAGTAAAGTCAACCCTTCCCTCCACCCAAGTTGCCTGCATCAGGTATTGTGTTGCAAGAACGAGTAATAAAACTAAAACTAGGAGAGAGGGAAACCTTTTGTGTTCTGGAAGATGTGAATCTGGAGCTCAAAATCAAGAGCCCTGTTTCTCAACACATAGAGACATCTTGCCTACAGAATGAGAGAAATCATGTTTTTTAAAAAGCGAGGATAAAGAAGGCCATGCATGATGGCTAGTATTGATTGTCAGCTGTCAGGATCTAGAGTCATCTAGTAGACAAATCTCTGGGCCTGTCTGAAAGGGAGCTTCTACATCGGGCCTATCAAGGTGGGAAGAACCACCCTAAATGTAGATGTAGCCACTGCATAGGCTGAAGTTCTAGGCTGAATAAAAAGGAGCTGGACAACAAGATTCAGCTTTCCCTGCTTTCTGAGTAGAGATACATCTACCACCAGTGCCGTCTCTACCATGATGGACTGTACCCTTGCACTGTGAGCCAAAATGAAACCTTCCTATTGCAGTTACTCTGTATATTGCTAATAAATCACAACCAAAAGGCTTATGGGAACAAAGGATTCTCCTTTGGCTTACAATTGTCTAGTTACGGGTCTTAATCTAGTTTGGCAGAAGAGTCCATACCAACACCAGAAGCCAACATCATATCCTTTAGACTGCTGAGAGAGGAGCAAATTTCTCTTGCCATATCCACATCTGTATAACTCTGCTGAAAAATGCCAACTTCATCAACCAACTTCCTTCATCTTGTCTACCTGCCCAGACAATAGTCCCATCTACCATGGGTTGGGTCATGTCCCTCTTTTTCCCCCTCCCCCACCCCTTTTTAATTCGACAACCCTCTGCAGGTTTGCTCAGGGTTTAATTCAACTGCTAATTCTTTACAACTGTGTCCCTTCATTTGCCACGTTGACACCTGAAGTTATGTGCCACACTTCCTTAAGTTGTCTTTCTCAGGTATCTTGTTACAGCAACAAGAAAAGTAACTAATACACAAGAACCTAGAGATATTGAATCCCAGTGTTTATACGATGCTTGCTATGTTATGTAGTTTATGAAGTTCCCATTCCCAGGGCAATTTCTTCCATTCTACTTTAGCCTAAAATCATTTTCTGGTAAGTGATCCTGTGCATCTCTTTCCCTTAAGCTAACTTGAGTTTCTACCATTTGCAAACAAGAGTACATCATGACAGATTTGAAGCCGTGTAGTCACTATTCTATCAACTCATCTTTGTATTCTGGTCCAATCTCCACCTTCAGCTGTCAACTCGTGAATGCTTCGCTCAAGCAAGTACTGTCATGAGGGGCCATGGAGGAAGAAAGAAAAGAGGCTGAAGAGAACGAACGGACCTCTGGGATAAGGAATCTGACAGCATGAAAAATTACCTCTCAGAATAGCCTGACAGGAGAGGAAGGAGACAGACAAACGGGAAGCTTCTGGCAGCTGAGAAAGCAAATGAAAGCATAAGAAAGATGACACAGAATAAATACCAAGAACAGTATTACTTGAAACCCGGGGGCAGGGGTGGGGATGTGGTGGGAGTGTGGGGGAGCTCCCCCCTGTGGCTAAGTGGTGTCAGGGGTTGCTTATGATGATCGTGAAGACAGGAAAAGAGGGGATGAGCAAGCTGCTGCATTGCACATTGAAATGAAAAATGGATCGTGCAGAGAATATCCTCCTGATGGAAGCATTGCCCTGTTGCCTCCAAAGTCTGGTGTTCCATCAAAAATCCATTAAGATGCCATAGGCTTACACTCACAGGCTGAAGCGCTGCTGTATGGACTCTTCCCCCAAGGAACACAGTGTCTAATGTAATCTTGGGTAATTAGGCACCAACATCCTGGTCCTGTGTCGTGTTCTATTACACTGCCTATATTGTTCTCTAGCATCACCTTCAGTTCTGTTCTCTCTGCCTTTTTTTAAATGTTTGTTTGGCAGTATCTCCCCGGAGCTCCACTCACCTGTGTCCACTAGCCAGAACAGCCCAGGTTTTTGTTGTCCAACAAAACACTCTTGTTCTGACCCTGAAGCCATTTCAACTCTGATTTCCAAAGAGTGTAAGCACTCTACTCAGCTGCTGCCAGGAGCCGGCCCGGTAACTGTGTGGTGGTGTGCAGTCCTTCAGCCAGAGATAAAAGGGCTCTTGAGGGCCTGGAGGGAGCAGGATTTTGCTGAATGTCAACAATCTCTAACTAGAGCAAGTACAGAAGCTCTGCTTATGCAGCTGGAGTTACATGACTACTTAGTAAAATCATATATTTTTGACATGAATCATTTCTTTTTTAATTACTTTATTTATTTTGTGTGTGTGTGTGTGTGTGTGTGTGTGTATGAGGCACTATGTGACTCTGTGGAAGACCAAGGGCGACTTCAGGAGTCATCCTGGATTGCTTCTACCTCCTTTTTGCTCCGCTCTGGGATTTCCCAGGCTCTGCTTACCAAGGTCTGCCATGCAGGCCACTGCCATTTCCACCTGACGTTTTTATGTGGGACCTGAGATCTGAAAGCAAGACTTCTGTTTGTGAAGCAGATTCTTAACCCTTTTCTGATGCATCTAGCCCACAAAGCATTTCCTATATGTGAAAATGCTTTGCAAAGTAAAGTAAAGTAATCTGGGTATGGTGATTCAATCTTATAAACACAGGAAGCTGAAGCAGAAAGACTAGAAGTTCAAGGCCAACCTTGCCTATATAGAGAGACCCCCACATCAAAAAGTAAACATCAACAAAAAACCTTCAAACTATAACAATAATGGTACCTATGGCTATGTCCTACTTTGCTGGCCTATTGAGTATATCTTGTTCCTATGGTATGGAGAAATCTGAGTTCTCACAAGACGATAGTGCAAGAGTAAAGTCATATATGACAGCCTTTTCTAATAGCACTGATCTATCAGCGGGAGCTAAACACCTCCTGTATTTCCTGGTTTTCTCCTCACTATGACAAAATGACTGACGAAAGCCACTAAAGTAAGAAGGGGCTTGTTTGGGCCCATTTGTTTGAGAAGTGATTCAGTCCATCATGGTAGGAGGGCATGGTGGCAGGAGTGTGAGGCAGGATCACATTGTATCCACTGTGAGGAAGCAGAGAGGAATGCTGGGGCTTGGTTGGCCTCCTTTCTACCTTTTCTATTCAGCAGAGGACTAAGGTGTTGCAGTTTGCCTGCATGGGTTGCTAATAAATCACCATCAAACGGCTTAAGGGAACAAGGGGTTTAGTCTCTTAAGATAGACTAGTTACAGTTCCAACTTTGCAGGAGAGCTCACACCAACACCAAGGCTGAGGGAACTAACCATACCACCTTCACGTAGCAGCTGAGAAAGGGACGATTCTTACTTGCCAGACCATCATGTCTAGCCAAGTATACACAAGGATACCAACTTTCTCAAGCAGCTCTCTGTATTTTATTTTATTCCAGGGCCTAATCCCACCCACCATGAGCTGGGCCTTCCCTATCAGCTAAACAATCTCCTGCAGGTTTGCTCCAGGCTTAACTCAATCACTAATTCTCTACAAATGTGTTCAGAGCTCAAACCCTCAACTGTCAAGTTGACATCTGTGCCTAACTATGACATGAGGTCTACAGGATGGTACTGCCAAACTTCAGGGTTGGTCTTCCCTCTTTGGTTAAATCTCTCAGGAAATGTCCTCAAGTAGAAGACGATAGCACATCTCCAAGTGTTGTCAATCCAGCCTAACCAGGGAGGCTTCCTTCACATCTCACTACTTACGCTATGGCACTGGGGGTTAACATTTCAGCAGTGAACTCTGGGGGGCACATTCAGACCACTACAGGCCTTCCAGCAAGATGAGTGAAGGATTCTGTGAATTTGTTGAGGACCTGAAGTCAGCAGTGCCATAGGGCCAGACCAGCGAACCACTTGGGATTCCACCTTCACAGGTTCCAAATGGGCTTTTTCCACCTGTCTGGCCTTCAGCAGCAGTCAGCTTCTGACTTCCTTGGGTTTCTTTACACAGGGTCATTGAAGGAGGCTCTAGGGAAAACTGAGCCTGCTTCCTCACAGAGGATCCTAAGAATTGAACCATAGGATTAGTGACCAGACTAAATGGGAAGGTTTTGAAACTGTAACTGACCAGTGACAACTTCTGAATAGTCTCACTAGGTCTATGAAACGGCCCAAATATCTGGTTTTCCAAGCTTCCAAAATGACTACCTGTAATTGACTGTGAAGAATCATAAATTTCAATTCTTACTAACCCCAAACAAATTGAACTAATAATGAACTTAAACTCCCCTAGCTCTACATTAGTTAGGACTGTCTAAAGAGACAAAGCCAATAGGACACATAGTACATTAGTCGAGGACACAGGATTTACTGAGCAAGTTGGCGCATGAGGATGGCAGGGGAGAAGTTCACCAGGTGCTCGCCAGCTGGAGACCTTGGGATACCAGTAACCGGGCTCAGTGTGTTTCAAAGTATCAGTAGTAGGAAAGCTAATGAGTTCCTCTATTTGAGGCCAGACAAGAGAGTGCCCATGGAGAGGGCCACTGGTATAAAATCTGTAGTCCAAGATAAGTGCATCTTTGTTCTCAAGGGAGGGATGCCAATTTGCCATCTGCGTTTATTCCCCATGGCCCCTAATCCATGTTGTGATGGGTCTTCCTACTCCTCCCACTCCTCCCCAGACTCATGTGCTAATAATCTTCTCGAAATGTCTTCATAGACATACCCAGAATGATGCTTTCTGATTTTCTAAGGATTCATTATTCCAGGCTAGTTAACACCAAAAATTAACCAGCAAAAGATCTGTATTTGGTTTTCCCACTTTGGAGATAGAACTTAGCTCCAAGACTGTTGTTCTTTTCTCTTTTAATTCTATTACAAAAAAGTGATTTCATGAATCATAAATGATAACTGAGACTTGGGTCTCAGTTTTGGAAGCAATAGGGAACTCCAGTCTCCAAAAATTCACATTTCATCTAAAAGGGACAGTACCACTCAACACTAGCTAGTGGTCACCTTGTGGTAGTACAGGCCCACTTCATTTGAAGGCAGAAAGAGCCAAGAAATTAGATTTGCAGAAATTTCCAAATGTGTGTGTGTTCATGTATGTGTGTGTGGTGTGTATGTGTATGTGTGTGTGTGCAGGTACCTGCACATACTCGCATACTCTGGTGAGTAGGCATTGGAAGCCAGAGGTCAGCCTTGACTTCCATTGTTTGTTTGTGTGTGTGTTTGTTTGTTTGTTTGTTTAAACAAGGTCTCTCACTAACCTAAGACTTGTCAAGTAGGGTTGGTTGCCTGGCCAGTGATTCCCAGGAATCCACCTGTTTCTGGCACCTTAGCTTGGAGTGTAGAAGCTTGTGCTGTCATGCCTGGCACACCCTATCGGTACATCTGTAATTCCATGTATTTATTTATTTATTTATTTATTTATTTAAAACGAGTTCTAGGTGATCAAGCTGAGTTCTCATGCCAATGGAGCCACACCCATATTTCCAAATTTTCAAATGTCCTGAACTCACGTGATTATTGGGAAGAAACAAGTTCATATGCAGAATCCACACAAGCACAGCAATTGGCTAACACTAGACTGAGATGTCTTCAGTGGGCTAACACATCTGCCCCCATAACAGGAATCATGGGACACCAGAACTAATCATTGCCTTTGTGGGCAGGCGTCCCCAGGCTAATCCCCCGCACATGTATAAAACCACCCCTGAAGCTTTCCAAGCATGGACATTTTATGTTGAATGAGAATGAGAAAAATTGATGTCTGCAGTTGCTCAGGAACTAAATCATTACAGAAAAACTAAAAAATTTTAAAAAAGGTTGGTCCTTATGACACAATTATATGAGAAAACAAAGACGGGTGCAGTAAAATGTTCTCAGATGACACTGGCTGCAAAATATTTTCTTTGGGTTAATCTCAGAAAAAGAGAATTCTGGGTCCCAGAGGCTCGTGGTGGAAAAAACTCAGCAGACAAGATTTGAGACTTCAACTCCACAGTGACCTCACTTTGGGTGTGACTCCTTGTCGGTTCCTTTTGTCAAGGAGTGAAAGCTGATAGCTTGTCTCAGCAGGGATTGGCGAAGCCTGGTAGCTGGAGTCCAGCAGTCTCCTGGCAGCATATCTGGCACAGCTGGAGAGAGAGCAGACCGAGGAGGAGGAGGTTGGGGAGGACAGAGGTAGGGACCAGTGAGCAGATATACAGGTCATGAGCCCCAACACAGAAGACAGAGCCGGGGCTGGTTAAATGAAAGCAGGCCGCAAGCCAGAGTGTCAGATCCCGTGATGTGCAAAGTCTTTTTGACACCGGTTCATCGGGAAAGAAGAGAAGAGACCCCTCTGTCATCATTTGAGTCTTGCAGAGAAGTGTCTGCCCCCAAACCTAGTGAACGGGCTCCTCATGGAGAGCGACACATCAGACCAAACACTGCTGGCCTCCCGCAGCTCACCGAGTCTAAAATGAGTGCAGAAGGTCAGACCCTCTGAGAGTCAGGTTACATCCTCCATCTTCCAGCTGAGGTGCAGCTGGAAATGAAAAGAGTGACTGACTACCTCCTCTTCTCTAACCAGGAATGTCGTAAAGTGTGTTTGAAACAGGGGCTTCTCATCTGTTTGACCCCTCTAGTCACCCAGAAAACTGCTTGTCGGAACCATATATGTGCATAGAGTAAAATGCTCATGGCAAAGAAAAAGAATTATATGAAATATAATTACCAGGATTTAAAAAATATTTTATTTATTTACTCTCTCTAGCTCTCTCGCTGTGTGTGTGTGTGTGTGTGTGTGTGTGTGTGTGTGTGTGTGTGTGTGAGAGAGAGAGAGAGAGAGAGAGAGAGAGAGAGAGAGAGAGAGAAGGCACTGTGTGTCTCTGTGGAGGACCAAGGGTGACTTTGGGAATTATCCTGGATTGTTCTATCTCCTTTTTGCTTTGCTCTGGGGATTTCCCAGGCTCTGCCCACCAGGGCCAGAAATGCAGGCCACCGCAGTTTCTGCCTGGCATTTTTTACATGGGACCTGGGATCTGAACTCAGGACCTTTTGCTTGCAAGGCAGATTCTTAACCTCTGAGCCATCTCTCCAGTCCTTATACGATATTTTTTAATGATTAAAGTTTCTCATTAATGAATTTAAAGAACTAGTGCCAAGTCTAATGGTGTCTTAGTTTTGGAGTGATAGAAAATAGCAATCAGCATAAATAGTGCTTCTGCCTCCATTCATGACTGGAGATGAAAAACCTGCTATTTATTCCTGTTGGTGAAGCCACAGACTGCTGGCACTCTTGGTGGCTCCTCGCAGGTGTTTGTAATGGAAAACAATTCTACATTGCAATCAGAAGCTAATAATGACACCTTTTTTTCTCCTTCAATTACAAAGATCTGTTAGAAATCTGTGAACTTCAAATTAAACATTCCCATTTTGAGATGATAGAAAGGAATTTCGTTGGTTCCAACCTGCCCCCCATCCCAGAAATTCTCTCAGCTGAGAGGAAAATAGCTCAACTCTTCCATCCGTTCTACTTGGGAAGCTAAAATTTGCTAGCCCTAGGTCAGAATATTTGTAAACAGGTTAGAAGGATTTCATCTAAATATATAAGAAATATTTGTTTTCCACAGAATGATCTAATTTCCAACTCAGCTCTTCATTTAACCAAGCTAGTAAGAATTGTGTTAGTTAGTCTTACTTGTTTTTTTTAATCCAACAGCTCCAGACACAAGTCATAACTCTAAACAAAATCAAAACACAAATTAGAAAGAAGAAAAGTTTTATATTTAAAAAGGAGACAATCTCTATAATATATAATACATAAAGACATTCAGAGATGGGAAAGTCTAACAGCACAGTATGGAAAAGAAAGGATAAAACACACAAGGAAATCAAGCAAATTAAAGTGGCAATTAAACAGAATACAATTTTCTTAACCTCACACATAGTAAACAAATATAGGCTAAAACATCCCTAAGAGATGCTCTCTTCTAGTCTCTCTCTCTCTCTCTCTCTCTCTCCTCTCTCTCAAGAGAATACAGCAGCTTACAGATCACTGGGCAGCTGAGGGAAAGGGTACATGAGAGGAAGAACACAGATTAAAAGAGGCTTCTGTTTTTTAAAATTTAGTCTAATAGCTGAGAAAAAAATCCAGGTTTCAATGGAGAGAAGGAAAACCCCAGAGGAGCCTGCCAGACTCACTGGTGTTGGGTCACCTTCAGAAAGAGGACCATGCAAGGAAAGAACTGCAGCTGAGTGTGTTCAGCTGAGACTAATCAGTGCACATGTGTACCATGTGAGCAGAAAAAGGGCCATGCAAAGTGAGCAGCGTGTAATACCAAGTCCATACAAAGATGGAAATAGTTTGTGTTCCATCATTACCATCATCATAATAATGGCAAATTTCATAATCGGGGGAGACTGACTAGGTAAATACCTGAAGAAGGTTATTGTCTCAGGTATTAGGGGGAAAATGGTCTAAGACCAAAAGATTATTCTGAATCTACCTAATAATATTTAAAAGGCTCAAAAGAACAAACTGTACCCACGGAGCACAAATGCATCTCATAAGAAAGGTCCAAGCACTGATCATAGTCACACAACCTGTAATCCCAGCACTTGGGAAGCTGAGGCAGAACAGTAAATACCAGGAGAGAGAGAGAAAGAGAGAGAGAGAGAGAGAGAGAGAGAGAGAGAGAGAGAGAGAGAGAGAGAGAGAAGAGGTGATAGAGGAAGAGAAGGAAAAGGAAGGAAAGAAAGAAAACTTGAGAACATAAGAATATGAAAACAGTCAACATTCAGTATAGCAAATCCATAGGAGCAAATCCAAAACTTTAAGACTTGACCAGAAGGGGGAAGACAATCATGATAAGTTAAAATAATGCTGATAGCAGAATTCTTGGACAAAGACAATAAAAGGGCTGATATGACTATGTCCCATATTTTAAAGAATATAAGAATTGCACATGTGACATAAAAACAAGATAATTTTTAAAGACCAAAATGGAACTTCTAGAAGTGGAAACTATAATGATTGGAATGAAAAGAAATTATTGGGTCAGATTAGTAGATTACAAGACAGAGCAGGAGGAAAGATTAGTGCATTTAGAGACATAGCAACAACAAGATCTGAACTAAAACAGCAAATACTGAAAGAAATTGTAAAGAGAATTGGCAATCTCTGGAGGAAACTCAGCCAGGTTAATGTATAAAAGAGAGGGAAGAGAAAAACGTGTGAGAAAATAATGGTGAAAGCCATAAAGCAGCTCAATAAGCTCCCAGTGTCATAAACATGATGAGTTCTACATAAAGATGCGTTATTATCAATTACTTTAAACCACTGATGAAGAAGCAGTCAAAAGATAAAGACTTGCTATGCAGAAGAGATAAAAATAACGGCTATTAATTCTCATCAGAAACACAGCTAGCCCAATTCCTTGCAGCCTACAGAAATCCATCTTCACTACAAGGATACAAATGATTAGAAATAAGGGAGTAGAGGCCAGGAAGTGCTTCAGTTTCTCCTTCTGCTGCTTTGAGACAGCACTCAGACTCAAGCAACTTAAGGGGACAAAAGGAGATTTATTTGTCTTACTGTTCTAGAGGGGATAAGTCCATTATGTTGGAAAGGACATGACAGGTGGCAGAAGCTAGAGACAGCTCCAGGTAACTCTGTTAAAGATGCCACATCCCTCCTAAACATTAACATCACCTAAGAGTGCAAATCCAAAAGCCTGTGGGAGGCAACTCACATTCAAACCATTATAGTGAGATAGTAAATAAAGCACTTCTGCACAAGCGTGAGGACTGGAATTCTGATCCATACATCTGTGTAAGGTCAGACACGGGGCATCTGTCATCCAGTGCTGAAGAGACTTGATCACAAGACAAAGTGGAAAGGTGAGGAGTACACCTGAAGCTTTTTCTCTACCTCCACATGTGTACCTTTGAGTATGCCATTGAGTGGATTTGTAACTAGGATCCACTTATTAGGGAGTACATATGGTGTCTAACTTTCTGTGTCTGGGATACTTCAATCAGTGTGTACCCATACTCTCACACATCAGACACAATAAAAATGAACGAATAAAAAGAGATAGCACATGCAAATACAAACTGAAAGAAAACTATAGTGACTATATTAAAGATTTCAGAGCAGAAAATATTGCCAAGGATATTACCTTTCATAATCATGAAAGGATCATTTTATCATGACCATATAGAATCTGATGGAAGGATGGAGTAGGACTCAACAGTCGAGAGGGGGGGGATCAGTGTCTCATTTGCTGGATGGTTACCATGTCTGCCAGTCCCTATATCCTCCCTGATTGATGAGAACAAACCTGTTCGGTCAAAAGTGACTAGGAAGGGAAGTTAGAGTGAGCTGCACCAGATGTCTTGCTACTTACATACAATACTTGACCATGGCCTATTTTCTGTACTGAAGCATGAGCTCCTATCTCTTTTTTTCTTTTGGGGGCCTCCTGTTTATAATCTTTGCAATTACAGTATGTATTTCAGAGATTTACCTTTGAGTATGCCATTTAGTGGATTTGTAACTAGGATCCACTTATTAGGGAGTAGATATGGTGTCTAACTTTCTGTGTCTGGGATACTTCAATCAGTATAATTTTTTCTAATTCCATACATGTCCTGGAAAATGTCATTAATTCATCTTTTTTGATGGTTGAGTAGTATTCCATTGTATAAAGGTACACATTTTCATTATCCATTCATCAACTGTTGGGCATTTGGGTTGATTTCATGACTTTGCTATTGTAAATAGTGCTGCAATGAACGTGCTTGTGCTCATGTCACTGCAGTAAATTTCTGCATTTGGGGGATTATTCCCAGTACAGGTATAGCAGGGTCATATGGCATTTCGATCTTTAACTTTTTTAGAAATCGCCATACTGATTGTCAGAGTGGTTGTATAAGCCTGCATTCCCACCAGCAATATATGAGAATTCCCTTCTCTTCACATCCTCTCCAGCATTTGGTGTTGTTTGTGTTGTGGATTTTTGCCATCCTGACCGGCATGAGATGATATCTCAGGATAGTTTTGATTTGCATTTTCCTGATAGCTATATTAAGATCGTCATTTACACAGTCTTTTATCTTTGGTTAGAAGGTGACCCTTGATACTGAGCAGGATGCAGCCATGGGTGGTGCAGGAAAAGCAAAACTAAAAACAACGACAAACCATAATTCAGAACACCAAAGACCCTACATTAATCACTTGGAATCAGACCAGCCAAATGTCTCCCATTCTAAAGCTCAGAGAATCTTGCGGAAGAGGGGGCAGCAAGATTGTAAGAGCCTAAAGATAGGGAGGAACAATGATATACAGGATACTCCACACAAGTTAGGGCTGGAGCAGCCAGAACTGGACTTTGCCTGACCTGCACAATGGCTGACATGTCAACAACCCCCCAAAGTCTAGCAAGGATCACAGAGGAGAAAGCTCTAGGCAACAGGATCCTTAGAGGCAAGGGATTGAACAGTCATAATAGAGTTCCCATACTAATGGGGAGCCCAAAAAGGGGCTCTGGTCTATGCCACTGAGTTCTGAACCCTCCCTAGGGTGGAGGACTCAGAAGGAGGATTGGTGTCCACACAAAATGATGCTCCAGGGGATGGGAAGAAGGAAGGGGAGTGAGAGAGGAAGGGAGGGTGTAAAAGGAAGAGGGAAAGGGGGAAGAGTGCAAGGGGAGATGGCTGGGGAGGGAAGAAGGGAGGGAGAAGATGGGGTACCTATTGAACGTGTATAATTAGGAAAAAAATAAAATGTGGGAGAAAAAATATAGAATCTGAAACATTTACAGATCCAGTGTCAGCACATGAACACTTGACATCCATCTGAGAGTAGTCAGAGAGAAATGGGCTAACCCATATTTGGAGTTTGGTAGTTCCTCATCTCTTTCATAAAAACTGTGAAGAATATTTAGACAGAAAGTCACTAACTTGAGCAAGACTGTCAGTTGACTTGACCTACAAGATAATTACAGACCTCTACCATCAACACCAGCAGAACACATTCTTCATACTTTTGTGCAAAGTATTTATCAGGATAAGCAAAACCACAAAAGTTTTTTAAAGTAATGGTTTAAAGTGAAATATATTCTTTGATTACAATGGGCTTACACTAGAAAAATCAACCAAAGATTTGCTAAAATATTATGAAGAAAAATTCATGGGGAATGATGAAACCTGAGACCTACCAGCCACCAGATAAGTTGACAAGTCCCTGGAGAATCAGCCCTTGTGTATCAACAGTCTTGATGAGACTCATCCTATGTTCACAAGGAGCCCAGCTGTCATAGTTAAGCATAAATGTCACCTTCACTGAGGGTTTTGAGCTCTGGGCACATTTGTGGAGAACTAGTGATTGGGTTAAGCTCAGAGCAAATCTGCAGGATATTGTCTAGCTGATGGGGAAGACCCAGCCTATGGTGGGTAGAATTAGGCCCTGAATAGATGAATAAAATACTGAGAGCCAGTTGAGGAAGTTGGTATCCCTGTGTACACTTGGCCAGACACACTGGGCTGGCAAGTAAAGATTGTCCCTCTCTCAACCATTATGTGGTGATGATGTGGCCAGTTCCCTCGGCCCTGGTATTGGTGCATGCTCTCCCGTCAAGCCAGACTATGAACTATAACCAGTAATCATAAGAGAATAAATCCCTTGTTCCCTTAAGCCATTTGATGATCATTTATCATCAACCATGCAGACTGATTGCAACACAGCTCATGCATTCCTAGCCCCCCCAAAAAACGTTGCTTCAATAAAATTTTGTTTTAAACCAAAGAAAAAAATGTGCTGGTCTTTCCCCTATCCAAATCTTAAAAAATAGACTTTTAAATGATCTATTAATCAACAAAGAGTCAAAATAATGAATAATTTTAAATTGGTAAAAATGAAAAAACAGTTACTAAGATGTACAAAAATTGTCAAGCTACCACAGAAATCCATAGCTCTGAAGAATAAAGATATATCAGTGTCCTAGGCTTTCACTCTGAGACACTAGTACTAGAAGGACCAAGGAGACCTATATCCAGTTGTAGGAAAGGAAAGGTAAGAAAGATAAAACAGTAAAGGCAGAAAGAAATATGCAAAAGAAAAGTCACAGAGAAAACCACTAACAATAATGGAAATTTCACATTAATCCCCATAAATATAGATACAAAATTTTTCAAACGACTGGGGAGATGCCTCAGGGATTAAGACTGAATTTTGATCCCAAGTCCCACATGAAAATGGCAGGCAGAAATGGCAGCAGCTTGTATGTCTAGTGGGGGGGGGAGCCTGGGAAATCCCAGAGTGAAGCAAAAAAGAGATAGAAGCAATCCAGAATGATTCTTGAGAGAGAGAGACAGAGAGAGAGAGACAGAGAGATACAGAGAGGGACAGAGAGAGACAGAGAGACAGAGACAGAGACAGAGAGAGGCAAAGACAGAGAGAGACAGAGAGAGAGACAGAGAATATAAATAAGTAAATATATATTTTAAAATGTTCAACAAAATTTAAGCAAATCTGGGGATACAGATAAAGGTGCTTGCTGACAAATCTGGCAATCCAAGTTTGATCTCTGGAAGCCCACATGATGATAGTTAGAACTGACTTCTGAACTTAACCAGATGTCTCATTACTTACTTGCAGTCCTTGATGGAGGCCTATGTTCTCTGCTGTAACATGGTCCCCTCTCTGCTTACAACTGAGGGGGTATGATGTCACCAGAAGGGGAGGGCATATAGTCTGGCAGATAAAAAGTAACCATTTTGCAAATGGGTGATTGACCCCTCCCTCACTGAGTTTTCCTACTTTTATTACATCTACCTTTGAATGAGCTCTTATAACAAGACTCTAGTTTAACAGATTTTTGTTTCTGGCCAGGGGGTGACATACAATACCATCAGGATGGAGTGAAGGACATTGCAGGAGCAGCAAAACTGCAAAAGAAAATCAACAAACCATAATCCAGAACTTCAGAGACTCTATATCAACCACCTAGAACTAGGCCAACCTAATCTCTCCCCATCCTGAAGCTCAGAGAAATTTGCGGAAGAGGGGGCGGTAAGATTGTAAGAGAGCACAAGGATGGGAAGAGCAATGATATGCAAGATACTCCACACAAGTTAGGACCAAAGCAATCATAATTGGACTTTGCATGCCCTGCAATGTCCAACACACTATTGACCCCACAAAGTCTAGCATTTGCTAAAGGCACCAAGATCCTTGGAGGCAAGGGATCGACAGCCACAGTAGTGTTCCTATGTTTAAGGGGAACACAGGATAGGATTCAGGGGAATGCCACTGTGTCTTTGTACGTCATCAGAGAGGAGACCCTAGAGGAGAGACTGGCATGCACATTAAAGGATTCTCTGGGGGTTGGGGGGGGTACTGGGGGATGGGGAGGGAGAGGTGAGGGGAAGGGTAGCAGGGGGTTTGGGGGGAGGAGGAGGGAGGGAGGGAACCAGTGTACCTACTAAGTTTGTATGAGCAGAAATAATAATAAAAAATGTTTAAAAAAAGAATGACTTCTGAAAATTGACCTCCACTTGCATGCCAAGGCACATCATAGCACACATGTACTGTGATACTCAAGTGCCTGCTCTCTCTCTTTCTCTTTGTCCACCCCATTCCTCTCTCTCAAATTAGTAATCAAAATATTTTAAACATTTCAAGTAAATTTAATCCAAGAACATTTTTAAAATCACAGTATGTAACTTCCAAGTACAATTTCCCCCAGGAATGCAAGGTTGTTTTAATATTTGAAAACCAACCAATATCACTCACCATTTTAGCATCAAAAATTATTTTAAAAAACATATGAGTACCTCAGTTGATACACAAAAGCCTGTATTTGACAAAATTTAAAGTCCATTCTTGAGAAAGAAGTTTCCTTAATTTAATGAAAGGCACCTATCAGGACCTGTAGCTGTGTCCGGAGAGGACAGGATTGTCTGTGTAAAATACTCTAGGGAACACATTTCTAAATGCTTCAACAAGGTTATCAGATGCTCTGACAACTCATTGTCAAGATGTCCTGTCCTCCCATATTGATCTGCAGATTCAGTGTAATCCCAGTCAAAAGCTCAGCAAGGCACAGAAATACAAATACTTAAAGTGAAGCTAAAATAATTTGGAAAAATAACAAGGTTACAGGTTTTCAAGCTTTATTATAGAACCATAATTTTCAATACAATATAATTTTTATCATCAGGTTAGACAAGTACATTAAGAGCATTGGATGGCAAATGCTAAATGACACTGATACATGAGTCATAAATGATTTTTTTACCAGGTTGCCAGAGGAATGGGGAAAAGGATAGCCCTTCTAATAAAAGATATGCAGTATTTGGCAGTTGTATTCACTGATGGTGGAAACACAGAGTAGTATCACAACACTGGGGAAAAAATAGCCATGTCTTTCAAAGTTACACATTTGGGTGTGGGAGATGGATCAGAGGCTAAGGGGTTTTCCCTACAAGCAAAGGGACCCATCCTTTATCTCCAGCTCCAGCTTAAGTGTTGTAATCACAATAAGTTACTTTACATTTGTAGAATTCTGCATACATGGAACCTTTCTTATTTACTTGATAAATAGATATGATAAATATATAGTAATTCCTTTCTACTGCTGAATAGTAGTTCATTGTATCAATATACTACCATTTGTGGAGACATGCTTGATAGACAAGGGAGAATTTTTCCCCCAGTTTCTGATCATTGTTCAGAAACCTCCTATGAATATTTGTGTGTATGTTTACATATAAGCACGTGAATTCTCTTGGGTAAATGCTTAGGTATGAATAGATTTTGAAATGTTAAACATCTAGCTTTTCTTCCATTTTTATATGTATATGTGTGTGACACTTGCATGTGTGTTTGCAGCTGAGTGGGTACACATATTTGTTATTTTAAGGCTAGGTCTATAAGCCCAGAGCTTCCCTGTAGTACTAATCTGGTTAGCCAGCTTATTCTGGGGATTCTCAGGTTCTGTCTTCCAAGGTTGAAATTTCAGGAGGAGCCCCTCCCCCTTCTGCTGGCCCTGAACGCATGCTTGCTCATGTGGTCCAGATAAGGCACCCTGCTTCCAAGGTACTCCCCACCAGAACCCAGGTCATCCGCTTCTTCCAGGCCTTCACACCATCCAGCCTAAACAGGGCCAAAGCTGGCCAAGGCTTGGATGGGCTACTGGCCACTCCCCACTGCCAGGTGAAGCCTGCCTATCATCCTTAGCCCCTCCTCCCTTTACACCTGCTGTGAATGCACACTTGCTTACTCGCAGACCAGGTAAGACACTCTCTGACTACTAAAATTGATTTAATTGATGTACTAATAGTCTAATAGCCTCATCTTGGAAATAACAATAACAACAGACAAATGCACCCAACTCCAAGGTTACTACTAATAATAACTGCCAGAGAACAGTTATACCAATTAAATCAGTTCAGTCAAAAACACATAGAAACTGTAAAGATTCAAAAGTCAAAGGGTAGATCCATGAGAAACAAAACCCAAGAAAACAAATCTCCCATGAAAGAATTAACCCCAAAGCAACAGATTCCAATCAGAACAAATTCACAGAAAATAGCCTAGAAAATCAGGCCCAAGATAACAACTTTCAAAACATGATCAATACCATGGTCAATACTATGAAAGAGGAAATCCGGGAGGAGTTAAATATCCGCATCAACCACTTTGAATAGGAACACAACAGACACTTGGAGGAATTGAGAAAAACAGTTCAAGAAACAAAAATAGGCATAGAGCAGTTAAACACAGGCTCAGGCAGAGTTTAAAATTGAACTAAAAGACAAGTTATCCTCAACCCAGAACTCAACAGAGAGTCTTACCAATAGAACTATCGAGGCAGAAAATAGAATTTCAGATCTTGAAGACAAAGTGGCAGAATTAACCAGCTCAATGGAAGAGGTTGTTAAAGCCAAAAAGATACTTGAGAGGAATATTCAAGAGTTATGGGACACCCTGAAGAAGCCTAACATGTGCATTCAAGGAATACCAGAGCAAGAATCCCAAAACACCATACCTGAGGAAATTTTTCAAACTATAATAATGAAAACTTCCCTCATCTAAAGAAAGAGAGGGCCATCCAAATACAAGAGGCATTTTGCACCCCAAACAGATAGGACCAAAAGAGAAACTCGCCACAGCAAATAATAGTCAAAACACTCCACATTCAAGACAAAGAAATGGTGCTGAGAGCTTCAAGGGAAAAAAAAAAAAACAAGTCACTTTTAAAGGTAAACATATTAAAATAACAAATGACTTCTAAACAGGAACAGTAAAAGCAAGAAGAGCTTGGAGAGACATACTTCAAGTATTGAATGAGCAAAAATGTCAACCCTGGCTGATATACCCACAAAATTATCTGTCATGATCTAGGGAGAAAGAAAAGTTTTCCAGCACAAAGACAACTTGAAGGCTTACATGTCTACCAAACCAGGCTTTCAAAAAATGCTAGTAATGATACTCAAGAATGAAGAAAAAACAAGCATATCCAGGAGGACAGAAGGGAAGTATAATACCACCAAAACCTAAAAGCCAACTAATACACTTACAAAAACTATTAAACATAAAAAATGTCCAGAATTAAAAATAATTTCTCCATCATAACATTAAATGTCAAACAAGAGACACATATTACAAATCTGGATTAAAAATCACAACCCATCAACCTATTGCCTTCAGGAAACTCATCTCACCACAAAAGATAGGCATTTCCTAAAAATAAAAGGCTGGACCAAAATTCTGAAAGCTAATGGAACCAGGAAATAGGCAGGGGTAGCCATTATGCTATCAGACAAAGTGGACTTTAAACCAAAAAAAAATCATAAGAGACACAGATGGTTACGATTTTAGTCACAGGTACAATTTACCAGGAAGACTTCACAATACCGAACATATATGCACCTAATACGTGACCCTCCACATTCATTGAGCAATTCCTATAGTGTCTACAGAGAGTAATCAACCCGCAAATGATAATTCTTGGGGAATTCAACACTACCCTCTCAACATGGGATAGATGAACAGGTCAAAAACTTAGCAGAGATACATTGGAACTTAATCAAACCCTTAAAGAAATGGACCTTACAAATCTCTATCAAACTTTTCATCCATGCACCAAAGAATACACATTTTTGTCAGCAGCACATAGAACTTTCTCCAAAATAGACCACATACTGGGCCACAAAACGAATCTCCACATATACGGGAAAGTTGAAATTCTGGCCTGTACCCTATCAGATCACCATGGTCTAAAGCTTGTCATCCACAGCACAACAAACAACAGAAAATTCACTAATTCCTGGAAACTAAACACTATGATGCTGAATGAGAACTGGATTCAGGAAGAAATTACAAAGGAAATTCAAGATTTCCTGAAAGCAAATGATAATGAAAATACAACTTATAAAAATCTTTAGGACACAATGAAAGCTGTCTTAAGAGGTAAGTTCATAGCTCTTAATGCCTACATCAAAAAAATAGAAACATCACAAGTAAATATCTTAACAATGTAGATTAAAGCTTTAGAGACACTAGAGCAATCCGATCCCAAAAGCAGTAGAAGAGAGGACATCAGCAAAATCGGGGGGGGGGGATATCCAAAATTGAGATAAGGAAAATGATACAGAAAATCAACCAGTCAAAAAGATGATTCTTAGAAAAATTCAATAAGATTGATACAACGCTAGCTAAATAAACCAAAAGCAAGAGATAGAAAATACAAATTAACAAAATTAGAAATGAAAATGGAGTTATCACTATGGATACCCAAGAAATTCAGAGAATTATAATGTCATATTTCAAAAATTTATACTCTGTGAATTTGACAACACAAAAGAAATGGATGAATTCCTAAGTAAGCACAACTTACCTAAATTGAACCAAAAAGTTTTGAATTATTTAAATAGTCCTATAAAATATGAGGATATCGATGAAGTAATCTCGAATCTTCCCACCAAAAAAATGTCCTGGACTAGATGGATTCAGCACAGAGTTCTATCAGACATTTAAGGAACTAATAACACCAATATTCCTTAAACTGTTCCATCAAATAGCAAAGGAAGGGCACTACCAGATTCTTTCTGTGAAGCTAATATCATTTTAAACAAAAACCTAATAAAGATAGACTTAAAAAAGAAAACAATAGGCCAATCTCTCTGATGAACACAGATGCAAAGATTCTCAACAAAGTCTTAGCAAATCAGATTCAAAAAGATCATTCACGGGGATCAAGTAGGCTTTATCCCAGGCACACAAGGTTGGTTTAACATACGCAAATCAACAAATGTAACTCACCATGTAAACCAGTCCAAAATTCAAAACCACATGATACTCTCGATAGATGCAGAAAAAGCTTTTGACAAAATCCAACAGCCCTTTATGATCAAAACTCTAGAGAAGGTTGGAATGGAAGAAACCTTTATCAATATAATAAAAGTGGTATACAACAAGCTTACAGCAAGGATTATACTCAATGGGGAAAAACTTGAACCATTCCCGCTTCGATCAGGAACTAGACAAGGCTGTCCACTCTGACCACTTCTATTCAATATTGTACTTGAAGTCTTAGCTGAAGCCATAAGACAAGAAAGGGGCATAAAAGGGATTCAAATCGGCAAGGAAGAAGTTAAGTTATCTCTATTTGCAGATGACATGATCCTATACCTGAGTGATCCCAAAAACTCCACCAGGAAACTCCTGGAACTAATACAGAAGTTCAGTAGGGTGGCAGGATACAAAATAAATGTACAAAAGTCAGTGGCCTTCATATATGCTGAGAATGAAAGAAGTGAAAAAACCCTGAGTGAAACAATCCCATTTACTATAGTCCCTAAAAAAATGAAATACCTTGGTGTAAACCTAACCAAGGAAGTAAGAGACCTTTACAATGAAAACTTTAAAACCCAAAAGAAAGAAATTGCAGAAAACACCAGAAGGTGGAAAGACCTCCCATGCTCCTGGATTGAGAGAATCGACATCATAAAAATGACCATCCTACCAATATACAGATTCAATGCTATACCAATTAAAATCCCAAAGCAATTCTTTAAAGAAGTTGACTAAACAATCTCAAAATTCATATAGAGGCACGAAAAACCTAGGATAGCAAAAACAATCCTGAGTAACAAAAACATTGCTGGACCAAACCTTAGTCTATAGTACAAATCCATCGTTGTAAAAACAGCCTAGTGCTGGCTCCAAAATAGACACACAGATCAATGGATAAGGGTTGAAGACCCAGATAGATATAAGCCCACACAACTACAGCCATTTGATCTTTGACAAAAGGGTCCAAAAAATCTAATGGAAGAAGAACAGCATCTTTAACAAATGGTGCTGGCAAAACTGGATACCCACATGCAGAAAATTAAAACTGGACCTGTACTTGTCACTGTGTACAAGAATTAATTCCAAATGGATCAAGGACCTTGATATAAGGCCAGAGACTATAAAAACCATAGTTGAAAGGGTAGGGAACTCCTTCGAGCTGATTGGGCTAGGCCAACAATTCCTAACGGACATCCAATAGCACAGTCACTACAACCAACACTCAACAGATGGGGTCTTGTGAAATTAAAGAGCTTCTGTTCAGATAAAAAGATTGTAACTCAAGCACAAAGGCAACCCACAGAATGGGAGAAAATCTTCACAAACCGCATATCTGATAGAGCTCTATTATCTAGAGTGCACAAAGAACTTAGAAAACTAAACACCAAGGACACAAATGGGCCAATTAAAAAATTTAAAACTTAAAAAAACTTTACCAGGGATGAAATTAAAATGCCTAACAAATATCTTAAAAAATGCTCCACATCCTTAGCCATCAGGAAAATGCAAATCAAAACCTCCCTGAGATATCATCTCACCCTGGTCAGGATGGCAAAAATCCACAATACAAACAACAACAAATGTTTGAGAGGATGTGGAGAGAGGGGACCTCTTCTATATTGCTGGTGGGAATGCAGGCTCATACAACTACTCTGGCGAGCCGTCTGGTGATTCTTAAAGAAGTTAAAGATTGAAATGACCATGCTATTCCACTTTTGGGAATAACCCCCCATACAGCAAAAATTCACCTCAATGGCACAAGCATGACCATGTTCATAGCAGCACTGTATACAATAGCAAAATCATGGAATCAACTCAAATGTCCAACGGTTGACGAGTGGATAAGGAAAATGTGGTACATTTATACATTTATTCAACCATCAAAAAAGATGAATTAATGAAATTTGTCAGGAAATGGATGGAATTAGAAACAATTATATTCAATGAAGTATCCCAGACACAGAAAATTAAGCTCCATATGTGCTCCCTAATAGGTGGATCCTAGTACCAAACCCACTTAAGAGACACACTCAAAAATAAATCTCTGTAATACCTACAGTAATTGCAAAGATTATAAACAGGAGGGAAGGGGAAGTAGTGCCCTACCAGAAACAAGGAGAGAGAGGATCATGTTATAGCAGAGAAAATAGGCCACCATCAAGGACTGCAAGTAAGTAATGAGACATCTGGTTAAGTTCACAGACTTTCCTTCCTAATCATTTGCAACTGATGAGGTATGATCTCACCAGAAGGGGAGGGCGTATAGTCTGGCAGATAGAAAGTAACCATTTTGCAAATGGGAAACTGACCCCCCCACCACGGTCTCCTACTTTTATTCCATTTACCTTTGAATATACTCTTATAAAAGACTCAGATTCTATAAATTTAACAGCTTTTTATCTCTGGCCAGGGGGTGACATTCAATATCCATCAGGATGGAGCCAAGGGCATTGCAGGAGCAGCAAAACTGAAAAAAAAATCAACAAACCATAATGCAGAACATCAGAGACTCTGTATCAACCACTTGGAATTAGGCCTGCCTAATCTCTCTCCATCCTGAAGCTCAAGGAAATTTGCAGAAGAGGGGATAGTAAGATCATAAGAGCACAAGGATGGGAGGAGTAATGATATGCAAGATACTCCACACAAGTTAGTGCTGAAGCAATCATAATAAGACTTTGCATTACCTAAGCAATGACCAACACATTATTGACCCCTCAAAGTCTAGCATGGACTAAATACACTAGGATCCTTAGAAGCTAGGGATTAACAGCCACAATAGTGTTCCTATACTGAAGGGGAACACAAGAAAGAGCTCTAGGAAATGCCACTGAGTCCTTACACCTCATCAGATAGAAGGACCGAGAGGAAAAGTTTGACATACACATTAAAGGATGCTCCAGAGATGGGAGGGGAGGAGGTGGTGGGAGATAGGGAGGGAGGGGGGAAAAGAAGGGGAAAAAGGGGAGGGAGCAAGGGGGTCAAGGAAGGGGTGGAGGGAGGGAGTGGACTGGTGTACCTATTAAGTTTGTATGAGCAGAAATAAAAAACAAGAAGAAATTACAGAAGGAGTCTGCATGCCAACCTGGCATTTTATGTGGGATCTGTACTCTGGCCCTTTTGCCATCTCTCCAGCCTGAATTCACAATTTGAAAGAACATTTTATTATCAATTCTAATGACAATATTGGGCAGCAGATCTTTAAAACTCTTTGTTTTGGTCTAACTGAAAATTAGCCCATCTGAGCTTGGGCTTGGAGTCTCATCTCACATGTAGGTCTGAGGTCACTGCTCTGCCCCTAAGACTGGCGCTCTCTTAAGGACAGCTTTGCAGCTTGGGTCACCCTCTCACACACCAGGATCTGCCCCAAAGCCCATGTGCCAGCAGGACCCTCCACACCCTGCTCTAATCATTAAAAAACCTCCAAGAGTTTAATAGAGTCCACAGAAACCACAGGTTAGGGACCAGTATACATATACCCGAGGACCACAGAAATCTTGCTATCCAACAAAGAGAATTTTCGCATCTAACCCTAAGATAAGTAACACATTTTATTTTCCTTTTAACAGTTTAAGATTTCGATACAACATATCCAAAGTCCCATATACCCACCCCCTCAGGGTCTTTTTAATTTTTTAATACATTTTTTATTATTTCCGCTCATACAAACTTAATAGGTAGACCAGTTCCCTCTCTCCCTCCTCCTCCCCCCCCCCGAATCCCTGCTCCTCCTCCCCTCCCTCCCCATTCCCTCCCCCTAATTCCCAGAGAGTCCTTTATTCTGTATGCCTAACTCTTCTCTGGGTCCTACTCTCCGATGACGTACAAGGACCCAGTGGCATTTCCCTGAACCCTTTCTCGTGTTCCCCTTAAGCATAGGAACACTACTGTGACTGTCAGTCCCTTGTCTCCAAGAGATCTAAGGTTCTAAAAGCTCCATATCACACTTATTTCTAACCCCTGGCTACTTAACACACCCTATTTTATAATCTTAAAGTTGCTCTGATACTTAACCCAAACCTCAACTAACAAATTTTGATACCCAATCTTAAACCTCTCAGTTGAAATTAGATCAAAACTCTGTCACCTCCTCAACCAGAGTAGGCCTGACATACTTCTTTGCCACTATAATAACCTTGTCCACAAAACAGCACCAAGAAACCCCAGACTAATCATTTTAATACCCAAGAAAACAATTGCAAGTGTGGTAATTTTGTCTGACTCAAAAGAGTCAGAAATGCACACCTAATAAGGATATTAGAGGCCAAACACAAAATGCCAAAGTCACACTATAAATCCATGAAATACAAAAAAAAAAAAAAAACAAGACAAAAAAATCTATAAAAACTGTCAACCCCATACTGATGAATTTCAACTAGAATAACTTCTTAGATATTAGCCAAGAAATCAACAGCCAGATAATGATTTTCAAAGCTCTATTATTAATAAGATTATAACAATGAAAGAGGAAATCCAAGAGGACTTAAATAACCCCATAAGCAAATATGAATAAGAAAATAACAAGCACCTGGATGAGATGAAAAAGTCACTTGAAGAAACATAATTAAGTATACAGCAGTTAAAAAAATCTCATATTAATATTAATCTTGATGTTAAAAACAAGCTAACTGCAATCTAAAATTTTACCAACAGAACTAACAAAGCAGAAAATAGAATATCATAACTAGAAGACAAGATGTCAGAATAGATTTGTTTAATTAAAGAGGCTGTAAAAGCTAAAATAAAATAATTGAGAGGAATATTCAAGGTAATAAGACACTTTAAAGAAGCCAAACCTGAATATTTATGGGATCCCAGAACAAAAAACCCAAAAAGCCATACCAGAAGAGATTTTTCACAGTATTATAAATGAAAAATTACCACATTTAAGGACAGTGATCCCCATTTGTGTGACCTTCAAGAGAGAAAAACCAAGTCACATTTAGGGGTAAGCCTATTAGAATAACAGTTGATTTTTCAATGGAAACAGTAAAAACTAAGAAGAAAATTCAGATAATGAATGAGCACAAACGTCAACCCAGGCTGATACACCAAACAAAACTATCAGTCATGATTGAAGGTGAAAGAAAATATTTCCACCATAAGGACAAACCTGAAAACCTAGACAACCACCAAACCAAGCCTACAGAAGACGCTAGAAAAATCCAGGAGAAAAGGACATACCAAGCAGTAGAAAAATAATACCAACACGCTATACAATATAAACCACAAAACGCAGAAAAGACAGAAATCACAAAATTCTCAATATAATGTCACAAAATCTCCACAAGAACAGCTATAAACGGGAAAAATCACAACCTGGTGCTGAGAGTGGCTCAGGGTAAGCCTCTGCTTGCAGCAAAGTCCTGAAATCTAACCCCACTAGACAAAGAACAGGGGCCTCATTCTGCCGTAGGCAGAGCATGACAGAATCAACACACCATTTCTCAATTACAAAAGTGGAGCTCCAGGTGGTCATGAATTCGCCGTGTTCTCCACACATACACGCGCAAACGCACAACACTATAAAAACTAGTATAATAAAAATAAAATAAATCAACAAAAAAAAAATCCAACCTGGCCTGTGCCCATAGTGCTTTCCTGCAGGTGGCAGCCTCCCGCTAGAATGAGCTGAGCCCAGCATGGACCCCAAGCACAGCTGAGCCATGGCCAGCATTGTGGTAGCGTTGGACTCACCATTGCTGTAAGATTTGCAGACCAATTATGTTTTACAAGCCGTGAAGCATGTGGAACCGCAAGTTAATCAAGTGTTTCAAAGTATTCCAAAATCTGCCTTCAGCAATGGTTATTACAGAGGTGGGTATGAGCCCAAAACGACAAAATGGGAAGCAGCATTAATACTAGGTATAAGCCCTACTGCCAATAAAGGAAAGATAAGAGATGCTCATTGTCGAATTATGTTTTTAAGTCATCCAGACAAAGGAAGATTTTGTATAGCAGCCAAAGTCAATGAAGCTAAAGATTTAATAGAAGGTCAAGCTAAAAAGTAAGTGATAAAATTTAAGTTCCTATTAGTTAATGTATATGAGTACCAATTTTGTAATAAAGTGCTGCAAAGCTACAATTTATGAAAATGGTTTAGCATAAGATAAATTAATGCCTTGGAAGTTCTAATTACAAACAGATAGCATTTGAATATAATCATTGTTCACTCTTATTTAGCAAAGAGTTTGGGGCCTATGTTGCTCTTTAAGGAAAAATTCTTGCTCTGGAAAAGCCTTTCCCATCTAATGAGAAAGAAAGCATTAATTAAATTAGCAATAGATATATTATTTCTTATTTATTCAATAGTGTGTGTGTGTGTGTAGAACCACGGGCAAATTCGGGAACCACCATGCACCGCCTCCACCTCCTCCTTGTTTTACTCTGCCCAGGGATTCACAGGCTCCGCCCTACCAGGACCAGAAACACAGGCTACCCCCGCTTCCACCCAGCGTCTACACATGGGGTCTAGGATCTGAACTCAGGACCTTCCTCCTGCAAGGCAGAGGCTTAACTCCTGAGCCACCTCTCCAGCCCCAGCAATAGATATAATAGAATTAGCACAAAAAAAAAATCAAAACCCATCAATCTGCTGCCTTTAGGAAACACATTTCACGGTGAAAGAGAGGCATGTTCTCAGGACAAAGGTACTCCAAGATAATGGAACAAGAAAACAAGTGGGAGTCGCAATTCTAGTATCTGACAAAATAGACTTCAAACCAAAAGAAATCAGAGAAGAATACTACATATTAGTCAAACAAACAATTTGTCAGGAAGACTTCACAATACTGAGCATATATGCAATTACTATAGGCTCTTACACATTCATTAAACAAACATAACATCTAAAACAAATCAACCCACAAACAATAATAGTAAGGGACTTCAACACCCCACTCTCACCATTGTATAGGTCAACAGGCAAAAAAACTGAACAGAGACACATGCTGGAATTAAATCAAACCACAAATTAAATATACCTAACCGACTTCTACAAAACCTTACAGCCTAACACCAAGGAATACACATTCTTTTCAGCAGCCCATGGAAGTTTCTCCAAAACAGACCACATATTGGGATACAAAAGCAAACCTCTATATATACAGGAAAGTTGAAATTATATCCTGTTCTTTATCAGACCACTATGGAATAAAGATAGACATCCACAATAAGGCAAATGACAGAAAAACACAAATTCTTGGAAATTAAATGCCATGATACTGAATAAGGAATGGGTTCATGCAGAAGTCAAAATGGAAATTCAAAAATTCCTAAAAGTGAATGATAATGAAAACACAATATATCAATGTATCTGGGACATGATGAAGGCTGTCCTAAGAGGAAAGTTTATACCACTCAATGCCTATACAAAAAAAAAAAAAAAGGGAACTTCACAAGAAAATAACATACAGCTTAAAGCTTTATAAGAAACAAGAACAATCCAATTCCAAAGTAGTAGATTAGCAGAAATTAGTAAAATCAAGGAAGAAATATCTGAAATTGAGATAAGGAAAATGACACAAAGAATCAACCAAACAAAGAGCTGGTTCTTTGAAAAAAATTAATAAGATTGATAAACTCTTAACCAAATTAACCAAAACCAAAACAGAGAAAACCCAAATTAATAAAATTAGAGACTAAAGTGGAATTATTACAACTGATATCAAGGAAATTCAGAGAATCATAAGGTCATATTTCAAAAACTTATACTCCACAAAATTTGATATTCAGAAAGAAATGGATGAATTTCTAAGTACACACAACTTACCAAATTGAATCATGAAGAATTGAATTATTTAAATAGTCCTGAATCAAGTGACAAAGAAGTACTTACAAATCTTCCCATTTAAAAAAGCCCAAGACTCTGGAGAGGTGGCTCAGGGGTCAAGCCTCTGCCTTGTAGGTGGAAGGTCCTGAGTTCGGATCCTAGACTCCATGTATAGACGCCGGGCGGAAGCGGGGGCGGCCTGCGTTTCTGGTCCTGGTAAGGCGGAGCCTGTGAATCCCGGGACAGAGTAAAATAAGGAGGAGGTGGAGGTGGTCCATGGTGGTTCCCGAATTCGCCTGTGGTTCTACATACACACACACACACACACACACACACACACACACACACGCATGCACGCACGCAGACACACACGCACACACACGCACAATTGAATAAATAATAATAAAAAAAAAAGAAAAAAAGCCCAAGACTGGATGGATTCAGTACCTCTACCTGACATTTAAAGAACAACACCATTACTCCTCAAACTATTCTATAAAATAGCAAAGGAAGAAACACTTCTAAACTCTTTCTATGAAGCTAATAATGTACTAATCCCAAAACCAAATAAAGATACAACAACAAAACAAAGAAAACTATAAGTCAGTCTCAATGATGACCACTGATGCAAAATCTCAATAAAATTTTGACAAACCTGATTCAAAAACATGTGAAAAAGATCATTCACTATGATCAAGTAGGTTTCATTCCAGGCACTTAGGTTGATTCAACATATGCAAATTAATATATGTAATCCATCATGTAAACAAATACAAGGATCAAAACCACATGATTCTCTCAATAGATGCAGAAAAAACTTTTGACAATATCCAACATCCTTTTATGATCAAAGCCCTGGAGACAATAGTAATGGAAGGAACTTATATCAACATAATAAACGCTATATACAATAAGCAAAGACCATTCTAAACAGTGAAAAACTGGAAGCATTCCCGCTTTGATCAGGAACTAGACAAGGCTGTCCACTCTCACCACTTCTATTCAATATTGTACTGGACATCTTAGCTAGAGCCATAAGACAAGAGACAGAGATAAAAGGGATACAAATAAGAAAAGAAGAAGTCAAGATATCATTGTTTGCAGATGACATGATTTTATACCCGAGAGACCCCAAAAGCTCTCTCAGGAAATGCCTGGAACTAATACATAAGTTAGCAGAGTAGCAAGTTATAAAATTAATGTTCAAAAATCAGTGGATTTCTTCATTAGGGAAATACAAATCAAAACCACCTTATGATATCATCTCACCCTGGTCAGAATGGCTAAAATCTAAAATACATACAACAACAAATGTTGGAGAGAATGCGGGGAAAAGGAACTCCTCATACATTGCTGGTGGGAATGCAGATTTGTACAACTACTCTGGAAATCAGTATGGAAGTTTCTAAAAAAGTTAAAAAATGAAATGCCAAATGACTCAGCTATATCACTACTGGGAATATTCCCTAAGAATATTTCATCTTACTATAGAGACACATGTGCATCCATGTTCATTGCAGCACTATTCACATTAGCAAAATGAATCAACCTAAAGGCTCAACACTAGATGAATGGATAATGAAAATGTGGTACATATACACAATGGAATACTATTCAGCTGTCAAAAATGAATCAATGAAAATTTCTGGTAAATGGATGGAGTTAGAAGATGTTATACTGAGCAAAGTACCTCAGACACAGAAATACTGACATTGCACGTTCTCTCTTATAAGTGGAACTTATAACCTTATAATGACATACTCATGGGGAAATCTCTACAATATCAACTATAACTACAAAGGAAAATAACTTGGGGGTAGGAAAAAGAAGACCCCAAAAGAGTGGAGACAAAGAAACACAAGTAAATATGTAAATGAAACTGTTATGAAAAGCCCATAAAGAAAAAGAAGTAAGGTGAGAGATCTTAATGAGGGGTAAAAAGAGGCAAGTAGCTAAGGGGTAATAGGGAGATCAAGGGCCTATCCCGATAATGAACAATATAAGCCACTATAACTCCAGTAAGAAGAATCTATGGGAGCAACAAAGGTATGTAAGACCTATGGAAAAGTAATTAATCTCTGAATGTGTTCTGATCCCCTTAATGGCAGGGAAACCACATCTGATACTACAAATCTATCCAAATAACAATAGAAGAAGAATAAATGAACAGGAACAGATATCCTCATATTAACTATAAAAGACTGATAATGTAACACCAACTGAATACTCTTCTTTTAACCCTTAGACAAAAAAATCTCTCAGAGCTCAGCCAAGTTGCTCCCTATTGCAATAGAAGATGTTTCAGGAAACCACATCAGGCCAGAGTCTAGTTCATCATCAAATCTGGAATACTCAGCCCTAATCATCCTGTCAAAGTCTTATCCCACATTAAAGCTCAAGAGGGGGCAGTAAGAATTGAAGAGCCTAAAGGCGGGATGAAATTCAACACACTCCAGCCAGAACAGGGCTGATATACCCAGAAGGTCACTGCGATGAGAACTTCTACCCCCATATCTACACAATGGCCAATGTCACAACATTCCCCCAAGGACTAACTAGGATACTAGAAGAAACAACTATTCTTAGAGAGTCTTTCAGGGGGCAGGTTCTAGACAAGGGAAGAGAAATCTCCCCACTTGTGACTTTACCCACTGAAGTGGGTATGTTTCTGTTGAACATAAAGTTCAACTGAAAAATGACTCCCATACCAACACAGACACCCCAAAGGGATTTTTGTGATACACACAAGCAGAGGGACAGGAGGAGAGGGTTGGGGCAGGGATGGATCAGTGATGTGAGGGGAGGGTGGGAGAAGGGTGTATGGGCAGGGACAGTGGAAGAGAAGCAAAGTGGGCAGAAGGGGATGGGGCAAAGACATAACCCAATTTGTTTGTACATAAAGAAGTGGAAAAAAAAGAAAGAAATAACTCAGACTAACCTAAAAAAAAGAAACAATAAGAAAACAGAAAAGAGCCTACATATACTTACCACTGATATTGACATGCAATTCTAATTACACCGCCCCTGCTCCTTACACAAACCCTCCTCCCTAAATCAGTCTTCTTTTTTTCATTTTTCATAACAAGTTTTATTGCAAAAGGACCCTGTACATATTTATTTTTCTACCTTAATAAGTACCAACAAGTCATTAACATACAGAAACATGCATTATGAGAAGCAAGAAATATCGCCCATCTGGTCATTTTCCTTTCCTTGTTCTCTTGAGACATTTTTGGACCAGCTTTCCAGTCAGCCCTGCTCTCCACAGCAACCCTCATTGTTTTAATAATCAGCACCTTCATGTTCTCCTGGAGCACCCACCACTGGGCTCGGCATGTGAATCATTCCTGGGAGCAACGGAGAGCAGAGTCTGTCCCCTGTACCAAAGTGACAACCAGATCCAAGACGCTAGGTTAGATGGCTGCTTCCCATTGGTTGTTCATCCCTCTGCCTGCATGGCTGCTCTGTTGGGACATGCCCGGGGCATGTCCATATGTGTTCAGACTTGTCCACAGCCGGACCTCCTGGATTCGGAAGCCCAGGCTAGGGCCTCCCTGAATAGATAGTGCCACAGACCAGCTGGAAGGTGGTGGTTGTCCTGCAGCTTTCAGAAGAGATTGCAATCCACACCAAAGTCCTTATTGCAGCCTAGTAAACAAACAAACAAACAAACGGCCCATTTGTTCCCAAACTGGAGAACCAGAAACAGTGAAGAAATAAATGAGCTTGGGGCTATGACACGCTTGGATCCGAAGCTCATATGCTGAAGGTGGATCCCCAGTGCAGGAGTCTCAGGGAAGGGACATTGGGACCTGACTGAGTCGCAAGTGCCCTGTCCTCTTGGATGGGTGTGTCCACTGAAGGACCCATAGCTTAGTGCTATGCTAAGATGTGGAAACTTTGGGAGATAAGACTTAGCTGGCCATGGCCTCTGACCTTGTGACATAAAATAAACCTTCCTTCCATGTGGAGGTTTATCTTGATTATTTCATTACAGCAGCAGAAAATTAATGCATTTTTTGGACTCAGCAACAGATAACAAATATAAGAATTAATACTGCAGTAGGTTTCCTGGAAAACTGACACAATTATCAGAAAGAAAAGAAGGGAGACGTGCTTTGGAGGCATTGGGAAGAGCAATAAAGAGGGAGATAATGCAAGGGAGCCCAGGGACTAGACTTACATGATGGAGCCAGAGATTACCATAAGCAATTTAGAATCACGGGTGTCCGTTGGTCTGAGAAATCCAACGACAAACAAGCACTGTGGGAGAAAGACTCTCCACTTTTTCTGCCCCCAATCTGAATTTGATCCCATGAGCACATTCTGAGGCAATAGCTTTGTTCCTGCAAGAGAAGAGTTCTGAAGCCCGCACGCTTCATCACCTGCAATTTCCTTTCATTAACAGTTTCACAGAGAGCAATTTCATACTAATTACTGCCCGGTCTTGATTTCCTGTCATGACTACTGATCGCCTGTAAGAAATTTATGTCTTGAATGAGGTGAAGTCTAGTCCCTTGTTCCCTGCTTGCATCATGGCAAACCATCACTTTACTTTTTTTTTTTTTTAGAATTTTTTTATTATTATTATTTATTCACCTGTGCGCATGTGCATGTGTGCGTCTGTGTGTCTGTGTGTGTGTGTGCAGAACCACGGACGAATTCGCGAACCACCACGGACGCCTCCACCTCCTTCTGCCCCGGGATTCACAGACTCCGCCCTACCAGCATCAGAAGCGCAGGCCGCCCCCGCTTCCGCCTGGCGTCTATACGTGGGATCTGGGATCCGAACTCAGGACCTTCTGCCTGCAAGGCGGAGGCTTAACCCCTGAGCTACCTCTCCAGCCCCACTTTACATTTTTTAAGCACAATTTTCTTTGGCATGTTCTGTAGAGAGTTGCCCTGTTGCCATGCCAGCAACATCGAGGATGGACAACGGTTTCTTTTTCCTCTCCTTTCCTTTCCCCTTCTCTTCCCTCCCCTCCTCTTCACTCTCCTCTGCTCCCCTCTTCTCTCTTCTCCTTTCTCCTCCTCTCTTCTTCTCCGCCCTTCCCTTTCCCTCTCCTCTCTTTCCCTCCCTTCCTCTTCTCTCCCATCCCTCTTCATGAACAGGCAACATCTCTGTTTTGCCCTGTTTGGGAATCCGTGGCAGCTCTTCTCTTTTAGGAACAGCCCCTCTGCTAGAACTCACCCTAATCTCTCTTTCCTGAGAAGCTCCAATCGCTTCCATTCACATCTTCCACTTGTTCCTTCCTCCTACTACTCACAGATACAGCCCCCCCCACACACAAGTGCCCCTTCTAGCCTCCAGCCCCATCTTTCTTTCTTTATTAGAATGACTTTATATTAAATGCAAAATTTTATTTTTATGAGGCAATGCTAGCCTTTAGAGCTTTGAAATTTCACAAACAAAGCAAAAGTATCATAGAAAGGAAGGATTTCACTCTATGAGGAAGACTTTTCTAGGCAATATTTGTCTAAAGTAATTCACAGTTGGAGAGATGGCTTGGGGGTTAAGCGTCTGCCCCCCAAGCAGAAGGTCTTGAGTTCAGATCCCAGGTACCACGTAAACACACCAGCCAAAAAGGGTGATGGCCTATACTTCTGGCCCTTGTAGGCAGAGCCTGGGAAATCCCAGAGCAAAGCAAAAAAAAAAAAGTAGAAGCAATCCAGGATGATTCCTGAAGTCACCCTGCCCCCACAGGGATGCACGGTACCCTCTGATACACACACATGCACACACACACACACACACACACACACACACACACACATGCATGTGCATAAAAATAAAATAAAATTTAGAATATAGAAAAAGAAGTAATTCACGGACAGCCAATGCAAACCTGGATATTTTTCTCACATTTTTATTTTATTATATTAACAATGAATTTATGCATGTTCATCATCCACTACCTGTCCCCATCACCCATTCCATCCCATCCCATCCCATCCCACCTTACCTGCTGTCCTCTCCAGCCACTTTTCCTCCCTCTCTCAGGGCTCTGCCATCCACTGGTCCCATCTCAGGTTCCTGCAGTAGCTACTGTCTGGGCACCTGCCAGGTTGCAAATGATTCACCAGTGGGTAAGTCATGGAGTATAGAGCCCCCCTCCCCTTGTCCAGCACCAATTCCAAACAGTCTCTCAGAGTAATGTCTTATCTCATGGGATCTTCCCTGTTCCATTTGCAAATGGGCCGGTGGAATGAAGATGGTGAGAACAAGCTGAGCATTTGCCAAACAGACAAGAATGGAAATAGCTCATTTAAGATCGCATAGCCCAGGGATGGGTGGCAGGACCCCTTTTAGGTACCAAGACATCCTCTGGAGGATGCAGGCCTCTCTGTGAATTAATAATAATGATGATAATAAAAGCCTTGGGAAAAGAGTCACACGTGTTACTAATCAGTATTCCTGAAATAATACTAGTTTGATGACAGCTCATGTGTCTGTCGAGGTCGCTTTCCAGCCCCACTGACCTAATTGCTGTCATAACCCCGTTCACAGTTGGAACACACATGTTCCTTGTTGCAAACCCTGCCGCGCCTGCGCTGTGGGCTCCTTTGGTTTTGATTTTCAGCTTCTCTTTCCGGGCCATATCATTTCACCAGCATGTGTATCCTGGACCCCCCTCTCTACCTCTGCCCGGCTCCACAAGAGGTACACCCCGAAGGCTGGGTCACTCGCCCCGGGGACACAACTGTCTGCGCCTACCCTGCCGGCAGAGGGGCTGAGCGCATGCGGTTCCCACGAGCCTGCAGTGGACAAACAGGCGTCCTCACACGCCGCCTTGGCTCCGGGACTTGGTGCTCCGGTGGATCATTTTTCCTGTCGGCATGCTCCGCCGTCCCGCAGAGAAATTCTTCTCTCACGCTGCCTGTAACACCCCAGCAGCGCTTCTCACAAGTGTGACCCTCCTTACAGTGCTTTGGGCAATTTGGAAAGACCACTAAACAGAGTTTAGTGATTTTTCTGTGTTTTTCTTCTTGAGTCTCCTCCATTTCTTTAAGACCCACAAGTGTTATTCTTCCTGTGGCTGAGCAGAACCCTGATCTTAGCCACAAAAATCCTTCCAGATAATGGAAAATGATCAAATGAAAGTACTCAAACCCACAGAATTAGAGGGGAACACACACAGCCATCCTCACAAAGCCAAGAGGCTCCACCTGCCGATTCATGCCATTTTTTGTGGGATTGAGAGAGTGACTTTGAATGAGGAGGCATTAGGCAGGAAAAGGGTCAAAGAACAACCCGGGAAGGAGACCCTCAGACCTGAATGCTGGGGGACCAGGCCCTCCAGCTTTCATAGGAGAGAGAGGATAGTGACACACTGAAAGGCAGCTCTCTCCGGGGGCACAGTAGCTTTGAAGGCCAGATAGTGATGTGTGGGTAAATACGAAGAAAAAAAAAAGTCCATGCATAAATGCATGCATAAACATCACATAAACATTCACATACATGGATATGTAAGCACTCTTACATAAGGCCTGTTAAAAAATTAATACGAATTTCAAGATGGTTTGAGCAGCCCAGTAAATCATAGTTGCTGTCAGCCTGCTGCTGTCAGATTGTCCACACTGACACCCACCTGAAAAGACAGTTGCACGGGCAGTGCCACTTAGAAATAGAGCTATCAGTTTGGAGAGATGATTCAGAAGTTCAGGATCTGCCTCAAAAGGTCCTGAGTTCAGATCCCAGTTGTACATGAAAACACTAGGTAGAAACAGTGGCAGCCTGAACTTCTGGTCCTGCTGGGCAGAGCCTGGGAAATCCCAGAGCAAAGCAAAAGGAAGGTAGAAGCAATCTAGGATGATTCCCAAAGTTACCCTTGCTCCTCCACAGGGACACACAGTTCTTTCTAATACACACACATATACATACACACATGCGCACACATGTGCACATGTGCATACAAACAAAAAGTGGGTTTTTTTTTAATAGAGTTATCAACAAAACAAATCCTCTTCTTACCCCATATGCTGTAACTATGTCCACAGTTTCACATAGGCATTCTGGCTACTGGGTTCTGTTAATGGTTACATAAGAATTATTTAACTTGAAGTTTTCATATAGCTGTATCAAGAAAAATTGTTGTGGCAGTTTGCCTGCATGGTTGCTGATAAATCATCATTAAACAGCTTAAGGGAAAAAGGGGTTTATTTTCTTACCATAGTCTAGTTACAGTCCTGCTTGATGGGAGAGCACACACCAACGCCAGGGCTGAGGGAACTGGCCACACCATCACCACATAATGGCCGAGAGAGGGACTATCCTTACTTGCCAGACCAGTGTATCTGGCCAAGTGTATACAAGGATGCCAAGTTTCTCAATCAGCTCTCTGTATTTTATTCCAGGGCCTAGTCCCACCTACCTGGTCCTTCCCCATCAGCTAGACAATCTCCTGAAGATTTACTCTGAGCTTAACCCAACCACTAAATCTCCACAAATGTGCCCAGAGCTCAAACCTTCAACCATCAAGTTAATACCTGTGCCTAATTATGACAATTGTTTTATAGCCATTTTTACTTAATGCTGACAGAAAGAAAGGAAGGAAGGGAGGAAGAAAGGAAGGAAGGAAGGAAGGAAGGAAAAGAAGAAAGAGAGAAAGAAAAAGAAGAAAGAAAGAGAGAAAAGAAAAACTAAGAAGTTCTTTTATTCCTCTTTTATTGCAGATGAAGAAACTGGTCTCTGAGGTCTAGGAAAGCTATCTTATGTATTCAGGATAACTAGCAAGAGACTACAGATGGGAACTTGGTCTTAGTGTGGTAAGGGGAGGGGCAGGCAGAGGATGCACTTGTTATGCTGAAAACTTATGAGGATAAAAAAAACAGTTATCAAGAACACTATTACTCAGTAAAATATTTTAATTAAGCATGTTATGTTGAGATAATTCTAGATTATTTGCCTTTACAAGAAATAATACAGGAGGTTGGAAAGATGGCCTTCCATGCTAAAAGGCCTATGTTCAATCCCAGATCCTACTTAAAAATGTAAAAGTGCGGGTGTCCTTGCCCCAAGTCATGAGTTCTGGTTCCCTTGCCCTTCATGGTACTCCAGGTCTGGAGTCCATGAGTTCTGGCTCCCTTCCCCCTTGTGGGATTCCATTTCTAGAATCCCTGAGTTCCCACCTGACTTTTCTCTCACTCCTCATGAATTTCATGCCTGGAGCCCATGAGTTCTCCAAGGCTCTCTTGCCCCTCACAGATTCACATCCATGAGTTCCATTTTTTCTCTCCTCTAATAAACTCTACCTTAATCCTCTACATGTGTTCTGGTTTCAATCTTCCACTCCCAAACACAAGAACCTGGGACACATACAGACCTTGGGTCATTTGGTGAACATACCCAGGAGGCAGGCAGGAGAGGTAGATTCCACCAGCTAAAGTAAAAGAAAGTCTGAGGTCTATCTCTGCTCACCTCTCTGAGCAGGCTTCTCACGGGGAGGAGAAGGGTATTTTTGAAATGGGAGATGGAATGTGTGAGTGAGTGTCCTAAAGTGGGAAACCTGCAACACCTCAGTGCTTGAATCTATAGCCCCATGGTGAGGTCCTTAAGAGGTTCATAGCCACGGGACTCAAATGGGTTTGATCTATGGTTCTGTGGTGATGATATATGTGAATGATCTCTCATAGAGGGATTCCCAACCTTTGTTTGTCTGTGTCAGATGATGGGAATCGATTTGAGGCTTCATGTCTTATTAGTTAAAGGAGGGAACTTGTAGTGGCATTTGCTCTAACAAAAAAGTGGGATGATGGCCATCCATTTGTCTAAACAAAACAGGGAACTCATATCTGAACAGGAAGCTTCAGTCACTGATGACTGTGCATCTTGTACTCCTTTACCACGGGCAGTGCTGACTGAAGAGGTCAGATGCTGGGTTTACAGCATTGGTTGTCCAGGTCAGCCACTGAATTTATAGCACTAGCTGGGAAGGCCAGCTGGTGATGGGGGGCCTTGCCCAGCCATGAGTTGTTCACCAAATCCAGGTCCTCTAGACTCTAGCTAAGGATAAGTCCCTGTATCCAGGGACTAACTAAAGAATGTTTAATCCTACTAACCTAAAAAAAAGAGCCAATTTATGATATTTTGTTCTCAGACATGGCCTCAGTACATCTTAGAACTAGATCTATTCTGCTGAAGAGCAAATAAATGACAGGGAGGTTCCTACTTTCAAATTTTGTTTTATCTAAATATAAGACCACAGAGATCTCTGCTAAATGTACCAGCTAGGAGCTGGAAAGATGCCTCAGGGGTTAAGACTCTGTTTAGCAAGCATAAGGTTCAGATCTCAAGTATCATGTGAAAACTCCAGGAGGAAACAGTGGGGCCTCCATGAGTGAAGCAAGAAGGAGTTAGAAGCAACACAGGATGATTTCCAAAGTCATCCTTGGTCCTCCACAGGGACACACAGTGTCCCCTCCTTTCTTCCCCCCCCCCCACACACACATACAGGCACACACACAGAGAAATATAAATGAAGTATATAAACAAAAGTATCAGCTAGATATTCCAGACAGAACTTTGTCTCCCAATAAAAATGCCCTCAAAACTAAGATAGAACAGGAATTTCATCCCTTCTATCCAGGGCTTTCCACCTCAGCCAATCTCTTCCCTTGAGACTAAGCAAGGTAACCCTGACCCAGCATTAGACTGCCCTCTCTAAGAGATGACAAGTTCATTCCTGTCAACTCAGGTTGGTGCTCCTTTTTCCTTGCAAGACTTGGCCCAAATTAAAAAGGACTCAGGAAATTTTCTCTGAGGAGCCAGATAAATTTGTAGAAGTTTTTCCAATTGAAAAGGAGGAAAGAGAAAGAACTAGGAAAGAAAAAAAAATCAAAATTTGAAACTAGCCTAAGGCAATGAAATAACAATATCATCAAGGCATGGCCAAGAGACAACCCCAAAAACCCCTTCCAACAGGGAAAGAGAAAAAAAATGCTTTAAATGTGAGGCTGGGCACCTCCAATAAAAACTGTCCAAAGCGCAAAAAGTTTCCACATGGTCCATGTCCTGACTGTGGGGATCTCCATTAGAGGAAGTATTGTCCCCTGGACCCCAAAAACCAGGGGTCAAGCCTCTCTTCTGGGGACTAATGATGAGGCTGAGGCTCTTAGCTTCCCTCAGGTGGGAAAAAAGGATAACTTGCCACTGATACAGTAAAGGAGAGCCCAAATGCCAGGTTGATAAAACATCTCATGAGAACCTGGGTTAACATGCAAGTGAGAAGCCAATTTGTTCCTCTGTTAAATAGACATGGGAGCCAATTTTTCAGTGTTCAACTTCCTTTTTAGGTCTTTACCAACCTCTGATTTAACTAGAACTGTTTAGGACCAGAGGAGTGACAGGTTTAACCAAGTAACTATTGAAGTTCCTTGTATACCTAATGGTATGATCTTTAGACATTTCTTTGTTTACATGCTAGAATACCCTATAAATGTCCTAGGTTTAGACTTAATGGAACCTTTTAGTCCTGTTATAAAGTTGTCCATGTTATGGTTAATCAGGCTATTCTGGAGGAAATTTTAATATAAGCTCCATCTTGGGCATGGGCCTCATCCCAAAATATGGGTCAAGCCATAGGAGTCTCCCCAGCAAAAGATAATGCTCCCACAAAATTTTCCATGTCTGGAAACAGTGTCCCTGTAATCAGAAACTAGAGCAGGACCGATTCAGACTCTTCAACAACTTGAAATTTAAAAGATGTGTTCTTTTGCATTCCTTTAGTCCCAGAAAGCCAGTATCTCACTGCTTTTAAGAACCCATGTGCAAAACCCATCTTATGGTGAGTGGGATCATTTCCTGGGAAGTGATAAGATGGAGAAAGCTGGTTCAGTGTTTTGGGAATGCTTTGGCCAACTCACAGACTGGCAAGTGAGGAAGTTTGCCCCTCTTTCAATAATTTCTGGGCTGGAGAGGTGGCTCAGGGGTTAAGCCTCCGCCTTGCAGGCGGAAGGTCCTGAGTTCGGATCCCAGATCCCACGTATAGACGCCAGGCGGAAGCAGGGGCGGCCTGCGTTTCTGGTCCTGGTAGGGCGGAGCCTGTGAATCCCGGGGCAGAAGAGGTGGAGGCGTCCATGGTGGTTCACGAATTCGTCCGTGGTTCTACACATACACACACACACACACACACACACACACACACACACACACACACACACACGTGCGCGCGCGCGCACATACACACGCATATGCACACAGTTGAATTAATAATAAAAAAAAATTTAAAAAAAATAATTTCTGTGGATACAATGTGGCTAGTTCCCTCTTCTTCTGATGTTCATTGGTATGAAGTCTCCTGCCAAGATGAACTGTAAATGAGACTCATAAGCAAGAATAAAATTCCCTTGTTCCCTTGAAAGAAAGAAAGAAAGAAAGAAAGAAAGAAAGAAAGAAAGAAAGAAAGAAAGAAAGAAAGAAAGAAAGAAAGAAAGAAAGAAAGAAAGAAAGAAAGAATCCAAAAGGGAAAGGAGAGCTAACTTGGATTGTTATGCCCAAAGATTCAGTCAGTCCATATTTTTGAACAAACCTTAGATGTGACCTTGCAGATTTGCAGCTGGCAGAGAAGAAAAGTCTCCTCCAGTATGTAGATTATCTACAGCTCTTTGTTTCTACACAAGACAAAGTAGTGACTATTCCAGGCAAGATAACAGATTTTCTTTACTAACTCTTGTCTGTACCCACAGTAAAACCGCTAAGCTCCTTTTTCTTATCCATCTGCCTTCCCAGTTTTAATGGTTTAACTCTTATGTTTGAATCTTATAGGCTTAATTTATCTGTTTTGTCTCTTCTAGATTAATATCCATAAAGCTTCAAATGTGGGGACCTCTGGACTATCCCAGTATCTCATAGATGAGGACCATTGACTGCTCACACTTTCTTTACCCCAACTCAGCAGGAAGTAGCCAAAGAGATTGTTGATTCTCATCCTCTGAGCACTCAAATCCTCATAAACATTAAAGGGGGAATTAGGTAATTTTAGAACAGCCATGCCAGGATGGTCTCTGAAGGTCTTTGAAGGCTTTCCTGAGGCTGGGATTACCCTAAAGAAATCACCCTATTGATTTGGTGGAGCTGACTCTAATCTTTCACAGAAATAAAATTGCCAAACTTCCCCTAACTCTCTGTTCGTTAAAGAATATGGAAATTAGTAAATTTGTAAATAAGCCCTGAGGTCAGGAACAAGGCCAACTGGATTGGGCCCCAATGTGCACAGACCAATGAGATGTAGAGGACCCGAAATTCCAATTAAGTTTGCAGAAACTGGATTTACCAACGAGGAAAAGTCACGTTTCCTGGGCTTGACTAAGGATATAAATATTCCAGACCCTGACAGCCACCTTTGTATCTTTTGCCCCTCATGGTATTTGCCCCGTGAGTTCTGGCTCTCCACAACTAGAGTCCATGAGTTCTGGCTCCCTTTCCCCTCATGAGATTCCATGTCTACAATCTGTGAGTTCCTATCTGACTTTTCTCTCACCCCTCATGGATTCCATACCTGGAGTTCATGAGTTCTCCAGGAATTTCTTGCCCCTCATGGATTCACGTCTGTGAGTTCTGTTCTTCTCTCCTCTAATAAACTCTGTCATAATCCTCAAAATATGTGAAATATTAGGTAGAAATGGCAGTGGCCAGCACTTCTGGTTCTAGAAGGCAGATCTTAAGATAGCCAGAGCAAAGCAATAAGGAGGTAGGGCAATACAGGATAATCCTTGATGTTAACCTGGGGCCTCTACAGGCACACACAGTGAGTGCCCTCTTCTATACACACCTACACGCACACATACACACTCACACCTAAACATGGAAAAAAAAAAGAATCCAGCTACCTTCTAATCAATTTCTTCTCACAGTAACATTTGAAAAGCCTTACTCGGTTGTCACAAGAATCCATGAAAAGAGATGTCTAAAAGATCTGCCATATTGTCCTTTTATTAATACCTTCAAATCCTTTTCTCTATTCTCCTCCCATCTTAAATCAGAAAGATCCTCAGAGTTTAACCTTGTTCCCTAGATAATCAGAAGAAAAGTGGGGTGGGATCCATTCTTTGCAAAGCAGAAACTTAACCCTGGGATCCATTCTTTAAAAGACCTGGTCATATCTCTGATTATATGTCTACCACTGGTGGTATTGATTTTTATTCTACCAGAAAAGCCATTAGCAAACTTTTCTTGTTAATAATGAAAATGTTGCCTGGATGAGTGTTCCTTTTTAAATTTTTCTCTAGAGTCATAGAATGTTCCTGAATGTTCCTAGGCTATAGATGCTGCTTGGATTTATGGCTTATGCTGTAGGTTGCTTCTCCTCTAACAGAATGCTACTTTGTTTAATTTCTTTTCTGAGTATTCTAGTTCTTTCTAAGAAGACTAGCTTTATATTGAAAGGACATGTTTTTATTGTTCTAAATCGGCTTGTTACTCTTGCTTCTAATGCAGGAATTGGGTGCAAGATATAATTTGAGCCAAGGAAATACAAGAGCTAATGCATAGCATAGCTGGGCCATTTTGTCCTCTAATGATGAATCAACAACCAGAGGGAGGAAGAAATGAAAGGATTTCAGAAAGACAGATGAGGTGTCTTAGACTTATAATGCCAGAACAAGGAAGGCTGAGGTAGGAGAATTGCCAAAAGTTCAAGGCCAGTGTTGGTTACGTAGAAAAACCATGTATCAAGAAGAAAGAGAGGAAGGAAGGAAGGAAGGAAGGAAGGAAGGAAGGAAGGAAGGAAGGAAGGAAGGAAGGAAGGAAGGAAGGAAGGAAGGAAGGAAGGAAGGAAGGAAGGAAGAGAATTTTCAGAGAAACCCAATAGTGACCATAGCCCTCTCTCTGGACAGGTGTTATAACCTTGTTGGAATTTCAGGATTGCTACTTGAAGTTACAAATCATCTTTCTGTTATCCTAGTATTCTATCAGTGATTCCCAGGCACAAAGATGTCACTTTTCCCATATTTAGCACATGTATCTCTGACACCCTAAGCCCCATCTCATATATGGGGCTTGTCTGACTATCCACGTTTTATCCATCTATTATTTCTGAAGACCATAGTTTTAAAAGTCATTCTTTCCCTCTGCAAATTCTCATGGATTTTCTTCCCAGGTGCTCTTTGGGACTGAACATTTCCCCAGCAAGCAGCAGTATAAAAAACACATGCTTCTTCATAGGGTGAGCATCAGAGAGACCAGTCCCCATAGAAAGTTTATATACCATGGAAAAAAGCTTCTCAGGAATCATCACAATGATATCACATTCTGGAAACATCACCTTAGTTGGCACATTGTGTTACCACAATTACAAGCATATGGAAGAGCAAAATAGCTGATTGTCTGGGATGGACAAGCAGCAACAGAGTCCAGCACCAGATTTATTTGGCAAAGTCCAAGGTGTTTTAGACAAGCTTGGGTGGCATGATTTTGGGTCGTGACTATTCTGGTTTGACCACCTTGTGGTGTGAGAAACCATCCTGCAGAGCTGATGACTATGAGACGAGAGCGGCTGTCAGTCCTGCGGAGCTGTGTGCTTTCATTGTCTTGCTGGCCTAGTCCCTCCTGCTGCAAGAAATCTTGATCGATGCTCAGTTGATACCAGTTCTGTCAATATCAACACAAATCAAAGACAATAAGTAAGGCAATTATTTTTTTCCACTTTTTAAGTATATGGGGAGAGTGCGTGTGTGTGTGTGTGTGTGTGTGTATGTGTGTGTGTTTGCATGCATGCTAGTGAATGTGTGTGTGTATGGGTGCCTATGCACTTGAGTATACATGTAGAGGCCTGAGGTTGACACCAGAAATCATTTTCAGTCACTCTTCCAGCTTATTCTTTGACACCCAGAACTCACATATGGGACTTCTTTGACTATCCAAGTTGCTGTTGAGATTCCCAGGCTCTATAGGGAGGCTGCCACACCTGCTAGGCATTTTATATGGAATATGGGGGATCCTAAATTTTGCTTGGGTGGCAACACTTTAAATCTCTAAGCCCAATAATAAAAAGCTTTAAAAAGGCTATGTGGTGGGCTGAAGAGACAGCTCAGAGGTTGAGTCTTTGCCTTGAAAGTAGAAGGATCTCAATTTGGATCCCGGATTCTCATGTAAAAATGTCAAGTGGAAATAGGGTGACCTGTAGTTCTAGCCCCAAAAGGCGTGGCCTGGGAAACCCCAAAGAAAAGTCAAAAGGAAATAGAACAATCCAGGATAATTACCAAAGTCACCCTTGGGCCTGCACAGGTACATGCAATAAATACCTTCACACACACACACACACACACACACACACACACAGAGGCTATGTGGCCAGGTTATGAAGTATTTAAAAGAAAATAAAAACCAAACGTTCCTATTGACATATGAAATTCCACAGTGTTCAATGTTGATAACCCAGCTCATGTGTTTCAAATACAGTTCAGAATCGAGAAGACGGCAGATGTATTCAGTGTTTGAAGTGGGCAAAGACATAGAACAAACAGAATCTCTAGCCACTTCCCTCTTCTCTGCACCTAGCCCTGCTCCCTCAGGTGACTGCAGACTTTTCCTTATCCCCAGGAGAGCCTAGCCTGTGTTCTCCACCACATCCAGGGAAATCAGCTTGCTTTCTTCTAACCATCATCCTTTCTTATTTACTTAGCCACACCCTGACTCCTCATTCCTTTCCTCTCTTGTGTATCCTGCAGGGTTTAGTGCTCCTCAATTCTTGTAGAAATCTTGTCTCGTTTCGCAAATGCAAGTCCCTCCCAATCCTTGTCTCTGTCAAATTTTGACTCAATTATTCAATATCACAGTGCTGGATATTGAACTGTGGACTTACTCATGCCAAACAAACTCTGTACCACTGAGCTACTCCCTCGATCCACAATTGCTTCTATTCCTGTCTCTCCCAAAATCCTACAATAGGGAATGGTATTTTGGCTATCACTCATTTCTAGTTCCGAATCAGAATCTGACATATAAGTATTCATAGATCACTGAATGAACACACTTACACACACACACACACACACACACACACACACACACTCCAAACTCTTTACTTTCAGATCAGCTAAGCTTTCAAAACCAGAAATTCAAGATGTTTCCAAACATGGACGGTACCATTTAAAAAGTTACAATTTTTTTCTACATTGCATACATATCCTTGAAAGACATAGCCACAATAAAATAATTTCTCTAAAAGAGGAGTAAACAGAACAAAACACAAAAGCATTCCCCTCATATCTGCTCCATGGTCAACAGTTTACAAGCAACTGTCCCTTGTCTCTGCATTTACAGATGCATACACATCTATATATGTGTGTATACATGTACATATATGCATCTTTTGTATTGCTTTAAACATATATGAGATCATATCAAGCAATGCTTTCACATGCGCTTTTTTGTTATACATGCATGTGTTTGTGTTTGGGGGGGGGGTGTGGTGTGTGCCTTTGGAGGCCCAAAAGAATCATCCTGGATTGCTCTGGATTGATCTTTTTTGCTTTGCTGTGGGATTTGCTAGGCTTCACTTTTCGGGGCTGAATGTGCAGGCTACCACCATTTCCTGCCCACCTTCCCCACTTCTAGTGTTTTTACGTGTGATCTAGAATCTGAACTCAGGTCTTTCCACTTGTGAGGCAGGTAACTTAACTGTTGCACCCTCTCTCCAGCCCTCACATGCACTTTTACTTTACATACTTCAAAGTCCATCCAGCAACACTGTGTACATCTTTATCTCTGTCTTCTCCTCTGTGTTTTGCTTGTATGTTTGAGGCAGAGCTTTGCTTTGTGGCCCTGGCTG